>JAWXYG010000002.1:67777405-68977405 GCA_034222035.1 Acacia crassicarpa
AAATTCAAATTTTGTGATGGAATTAATTTCCGTCGCAAATTTTGAATTTTGCGACGTAAAATATTTTCCGTCACAAAATTCAAAATTTGCGATGGATTTTTGATTTTCCGTCGCAATTGTGACAAAGGTTTTTTGTGACGGATGAAATCCGTCGCAAATTCCGTTGCAAACGCATTTTACGATAGAAAAACCCTTTTTTGCTACGAATTTTTTCCGTTACAAAAACTGATTTTTTTTTTGTAGTGTAACAGTCTCACACAGTCACACTTGAAAAATTCGGTATCATTTACCTATAGAGTTTCGGCTAAAATCTTAAACTAACCATTTTACGGGAATTTTGATAAACAAATAATTTATGATAATATTCGCTCGACAAAGTTCTTTAATTATCAATTATCAACTACAATACTAGTAATAATATTAGTTATTAACGGCACAAAATAATTGCTGATTGCGATGGGTAATCATATAATCACTGTTATTAGTTTTAGAAAAGATTACTCATCGTTTTATATATCTATTGTTCCTCTCTGACTATGAGCAATGGACGAGGGTAACCTTGTATATTAAGAGAGGACAGAATTTATATACAGTTCTGTATACTAATGTTGTCCTGTTTCCCACATGACATGTGGACTAGTTCTACGTCTCACCTTTCATTGCAGTACCTATTTGAATTAGCGGTAAAAACTACATTTTCAAAGCGATATACGATATACGAGATAAATTTGTAACAGGGTTTTTTTAATTGATTTTCATAAACATGTTTTCCCAATACCGACTTAAACATAGTCATGCTCAAGCTGTTAACGCCATCTCGCAAAAAGGAATAGGACTTACAAAGATGATTGAGACTATCACATAAGATAATTGCAAAGACCTGTATCATATCCAAGAATGAGGTGATTCTAAATGTTTTCAGTGGAAGCTGATGACCTATTCAAGATGTTTAAATTGAAATATGTACAAAGTATTTGCTACAGGTATGAAACACAATTTCTATAGTTATTCTTTGATTGTGACACCGACAATTTATTCAGTGAAGTAAGACAAGAGCCGTAACCATGGTCGTCAAACTTAGAATTTAAGCAAACTCATGACAGTCACGTACGTAAACTCGTAAGAGTTTACTTTTATTATAGGTATTACTAGTATATAATTAAATAATTAAAATATAACAATGACAACAATTTGATTTAGATATATTTTAAATCTAAACAATTAAAATTAAATCTATCAAAATTCATCATTTATCATATTTAATAAAGAATTTTCTATAAAATTTTTACATAAAACCGCTGAACATGATCAAATCAAAAAAATTAACATGAATTTAAGAGTAAATTAACACAGTTTTGTAAGCTAGAAGCGTAAAAACAGTAAACTCGGTGTATAAATTCATGAGTTTAACTGAATCTACAACTACCACGGATTTACCATTGACTCGACTTATTTTTATAAGCTAGAAGCATAAAAACGGTAAACTCAGAGAATCAACTCTTGAGTTTGACAACAATGGTCATAACACATGTAAAAAAAAAGACTATGTATTTCAAGAACGAATCAAGAAAATGAAATGGTACCATGCTAACACAACAAAGTAAATCCCACCACTTTGTAAATATTCATTCTTAAGACAGAATATTTTCACTTGAACTCTGCTTGTTAGGGGTGATTTTTTTAAACAAAAATATATACGCAAGGGCAAACTGATATTTTCCTTTTAATTAAAAAAAAAATTGAGCCTAAGACTTCTATGGACTTTGAATATTCGAAACACCTTTTATTTTTTAGCATTTTTAAAGTTCTTTATCAAGAATTTTTAGTTCATTTTTTATCTTTAAAAATAACATTTTATATGGTATTTTTAGTTTTAAAATATATGAAAATGTTTCTTTAACAAGTAATTGGATTACATTAATTATATTATGTTTTTTATTAAATTTAAAACATAACTTATCGTAAATACAAGGATATTTTAGTCATTTAGATATTTGTGCATTTTCCTTTCCTCTTCTCTTTTCTAGTTTGTCCGATAAGAAGAAGTGATAACATTTTCTTTCCACTTAACTTTTCTTCCCATCTAGACGAAGCACTGCTGTTTTTAGTGTCCAGTAAATTTGCCTTAATGCCTGGGATCCTTGTCTTGTGTTGCCCTGGTTGAATTTATATTCCTTCTGGTCCTAATTATAAGACCTAGCTGACTTTTTTAGAGAGATTAAGGAAGTTAATTAAATTACTTTAGAGTATTTTTATTTTTATTTTTTCTTCAAACTAATTAGTTTAACTAATAAAATAATATATAATTAAAAAAATACACAACATATGAAATGATTATGTAACTTATTCTTAACCTCTCAAAAAAAAAATCAACTAGGTCTTATAATTAGGACCGGAAGTAGTAGTAATTTATCACTGTTCATGTTGAGTATAGATTTTCATGGGTATTTTGGAAGTGGATTTGGAAAGCTTTTGAATAATTTTGAACGAGTTCCTAGTTATGGCCCGGCGTTCACATTCAGTAGATAAGGCTGGCGAGTTCAACAATTTTCATTTTTAATCGTATAATCTGAGAAAATTAATGAAGGTGCTTCTTCATTGGCCCTACAAAATTTTAAATTAAACTTAATTGTCTGGCAAGAAAAATATTTTCGAAGTGAAAGTATCTATTCTGACCATCACTCCAAAAGTAAAAGTAAACTTCTTTTTTTTTTTGCTCAGAAAAAAAAGTCAACTTCCAAATCATGCATTGTTATATATAATAATCGTGACAAACCTTTAAGGGTTTGTTTGATTGACCCAAAACTTTATTCTCTCTTCTCTCCTCTCAAACCAAACAAATCCTAAATTTAGGCTGGAGTTTATTGTCCAATTTTGTATGGGTGACTAGTTTTTTTTTTTTTTTTTTAAAGTGAGGATAGGTAGAGATAAGAGCATGTGTCAATTCAAATCATATCGTAGATGGACCCAAAATTTAGGTTAAATATATTTTTAATCTTTTAAATTTAATATCACGTACATTTTTTTCCCATAATCTTAGCATCATTAACATTTTTAGTAGAAAATGCCGACCAACAAGTTCAAATGACGGTTGAGCAGCTGGCAAATCATTGTTGAGTTTTAATTCTTCAATAAAAAATTATATTAAAACAATTTGCAACAATTGTATTAAGATATTTAAACTTAAATATGTTTTGTCAGGTGTTCAGTTATTACTTGAGGTTACTACATCAGCATTTTCTATTAGCAATACTAATGATATTAAAATTATGAGACAAAAAATATATTTTATAAAGTTAAGAAATTGATAATATATCTCATATGAACTTTGAAAAAAATGAAAGTATACTTTGACCCAAAATTTCTTAGGAGGCATGCCATTTATGATGGTAAAAATCTCATTCACTAGGTTCAATGCAACAATTAGACGAGTTTATTGAGTTTCTATAAGTAATTTGCCTAAAACAAGGAAAATCTCACAAAATAACTTTGAAAATTGGAAAGGACAAAATGACGTTTTGAATATTAATAATATCAAAGAGATGTTCGTACCCAATTTGTTAATATATTAACTTTTGATTTTTAACTTAGGCTCATTATGTTACACCCTTAACGGTTTCGTCATTTTGGGTGGCGGGTTAAAGAGATTTCTTTTATTTAATAACTTTCTTTTGTTACTTATTCCTTTTATCATGTATCAGAGTGAGCGCAACAGAGCATGATACTAGTTTGGACAAATATAATGTACTGGTAAACATACAATAACCAAAAGTAAATAAGTCCATGAAGGGTTAAAGGTACAGTTATCCAACATAAAGTACTAATTAGAAGCTAATACTACCGTCATCCCAATATATATGAAGTACAAAATGATAGGGCAATCCCTATTTCTTCATCCTTAACTCTCAACCCTACCTCAAGTCCGCCGATCAGCTCAATCGGAAATACATGTATGTCAAAGTCATATGCTATATGTATGCAATGCATGATATGCAAACCACAATCAGGAAAATAAACCTAGCATATACAACATACCTGCAGGACTGCCTGTTCAAAACAAGTCCCCGGAAATCCATAGCGCTAAGAGGCCTCAATAGCCAAGGCTGCAAACCCTAACTACTTACCTCAGGCTTCAGCAGTAACCTAAGGACACGCAGTCTAATAGGTACTACCTACCTCATACTTTGGGTGTTAGCAGTAACCTAGTGACATATAGTCCAATAGGTACTACTTACCTCATACTTTGGGTGTCAGTAGTGACCTAATGACACACAGTCAAATAGGTACTACCTACCTTACATGCTTCAGGCCTCAGCAGCAACCTAGGTACATGCAGTCCAATAGCTACTACCTACCTATCATACCTTGGACTTCAGCAGTAACCCAAGAATACACAGTCCACTGGGTACTACAACCCAAATCCTCAATCATGGTAAAACAAACATGCGAGAGTAATATAAAGCATGTAAGTTAACAGTTACTACCTGGGACTCTCTTTAGAATCAATGAATCCTTTCCCCAATGCTTGAAAAGTATCCTACACATGTCGCAACCCTAAATACAGCAAAAAAAAAAATACTGTGCTTTTAATCACCCAACAAGATTCCACTTCCAATATCTTGATTTTCGCCTATACCTTGAATTTCCAGAAATAATGTGTCGACTTCAAAAATTCATAGATAATTCAATGAAAATTTGATTGACACAATTCCAGGGCCATAGAACCATTATTATGTCTAGTTTACAATAAAAATAACTTCCAAGGTCATTCGGGTTCATTTCCTTTACTTATCCTCAAACCTAAGCCGCTGGTCAGAGAAAGAGTTCAAGTTTTAGGGTCATTTTCAAAAATAAAATGTATCCCAATAGGAAAATCAAAAAGTCACAAAATCTCACATCAAAATGAAGCTCAAAATGTCTACTTTAATCCTGTAAAATTTCAAAGAAAACAAACTTCATTTACTATTTAAAATCCATCGATTAAACTTTGCTACCCAAAAAACACTGTTATTGGCATATTTGCTTGTTCTTGAGACTTAGGGTTTTCGAGTTCGTAAATCTTATCTTTGACCTATTCCTATACAGAATCACGTTTTAAACCCATTGAAACCCTTAAAAATAATAAAATCCCTCTGTAACATCATGTTACCACCACTGGGCAGAAGACTCGAAATTAAAACCACAAGGTCACCAGTTGAGCACTTACCTCGAATCTTTGAACACACATGCTTTCTTCTTCCTCCTGGACCAAGGACTCAGTTGGATACTCATCTCCTCTCCTCGAGAACGTCTAAGGCAATCCAAAAATGGGCAAGAAGGGTCCTTAAATAGACTCCATTGGTTAGGGAAATTATCCAAGCTTTACTATTGTCCAATGGTCCAAAGAATGCTTCGGGTTATTACATGATTCCTTTACTTTTTCTCGAAGAAAATCTAAAGGCTTCTAGGCAGCTGGTGTAGCGTCATTTTGGCCACGAAATTTGATGCAGATGTGTGGTGTATATAAATTCTATTTTTTTTAATCTTTTATCTCTCTTCATGATTACTTGATTTGACCTTTTTCTTCTTCTCCAAATAATTTCTCTCTCCTCCTCTTTTTTTATTAAAAAACGCAGGGAACTCTTACCCATCCAGAAAAATGTCATCTGCATATTTATTTTAGCATATTTTTGCTCCGTTAATTGTCTCATACCTTAGGGCATAGCTAAATGACATTTTTACTAACCAATTAACACCGTATAAGTGTTTTTGTGCCCTTCTGCATTGTTATTATAATTTTTATGGTCCTTGAGCTCTTAGCCAAAACACTCATGCAAAAGAGAGGGCAAAATGTTTTAAAATATGTCAATAAGGCACTTAAAAGTCCCCAAATCAAATGACCAAAGTGTCCTTACAAAATATCCTCTTAACTTGGCTTATTTTGCAAGTTTCACACTTTCTCTCTCTCCCTTACCTTTTTGGACGAAATTAAGGCTTATCAAATAAGCTTTTTAGTCTTCATTTTATATTAATTGCATGTACATGTGTCCCTTTTAGTAATTGACCAAAATACCCTCAAAATATCTCTACTCACATAGCTTCTTTCACAAGCTTTTTGACTTTTGCACTTGTAATTATGAAGGGACACCTGTCATGCTTTTGTTGGTCCAACATAAAAGTGTGTCACTATGACTTACTTTATTAAAGGCAAAAATACCGAGACCCAACAAACGATGTCACACACTAATATGTTTTTTTAAAAAACGTAGGTCATACTTACTTATACCATTATATTTTCGCTCAACTAATTGTCCCATACCTCATAACATAGTCAGGTGGCATCTTTTCCAACCAGATTTATACTGTATAGGTCTTTTGTGCCCCTTTTTTATTAGCACTTTAATTCTACGGCTTATATATATTAGGTCAACTGACCCGTATAACCGAGTTACTGAATCCCGAGAGGCTTCCTATCTCTCGACATTCTTGGGACTGTTTCTCGGACTGGATTTAGTCGTCCTCCTACTTTAGGCTTATTCTCAATTCTTATGGTCTAAAATTCAGGATGTTACAGATTCACGATTTTTGTTTATGAATTCATAATATTTCATTATATTTTGACAACATTTGTTTATCAAGTGAAAAATTAACATTATCAGATCATTCACAAATTTTGTATAGTAATTCACGACATTTCATTAGGTTTTAACGAGTTGTATTTAAAAATTGCAAAATTCACACTATCAAATATTTTTCACAAGCTTTGTTAAGAAGTTTATGATATTTGAGTAAGTTTTAACAACTTTAGTTAACCACGTAAGAATTTCCCACTATTAGGTTATTCACAATTGTACTAAAGAATTTATGACATTTGATTTGGCTTTAACAACTTTTGTTAACTAAGTAAAAATTTTACATTATCAACTTATTCATGAGTTTTGTTAAAGAATTTATGACATTTGGTTAGGTTTTAATAACTTTTTTCTAATATGTAAAAAATTTATACTATAAGGCCATTCACAGGTTTTATTAAGGAATCTACCATATTTAGGTAGTTTTTAACAATTTTTCGTCTTCTCGTAAAAAAATTCATAAATTTTTAAAACTTGATATTGTGACTTTTTTAATGAAAGTTATCAAACCCTAATCAAATGTCGTAAATTATTTAACGAGATTTATGAATGATTTGATAGTATGACTTTTTTTATTTGGAAAACAAAAGTTATTAAAATATAATGACATTTTATAAATTCTTTAACAAAACTTATAAATGACACCATTATGCAAATTTTTCGTTGGGTGAATGGACCTAACGAAATGTTATAAATTCCTTAATAAAATTTATGAATGAGCTGATAGTGTAAACTTTTTAACTTGGTAAACAAAAATTGTTAAAACCTAATGGAATGATTTGAATTCCTTAACAAAACTTATGAATAAGCTTAAGTCAAAATTTAAGAGTTAGCTTATATATATTTGTTTGTATAATATATATTTGAAAACATTGGTAGCCCTACAATCACCATTGTTTTTTGCAAAGCAAGTGGTGAGGTTTAAATCCCACACTCACTACTTTGGAAATATTTATTCTTGACCAAATATTCTTGCTGGAACTAGGGTGCTTGTTTTTTTTTTTTTTTTAAAAAAAATATATATATATATATATGACAACATTTGTGTTATTGTCTTTAAATTTTAAAAAGATAAACTGGATCTAACACTTCTTTGGAATTATGTATATTTAAAACACCCTTTTGCTTTTTCAACATTTTAAAAGTTGTTTTACTAGAGTTTTTCCAAAAAAAAAAAAAAGAGGGAGTTTTTTTTTTTTTTGCTGGTGCACCCGGTTCATCAAAGCTTTGCCCTGCCTAGTCCGGATCGAGGTTCTGTCGGGCGCATATGCAGGGACCCCTCCCAGGGGAGTTTTCTGCATCTACAAGGACTTCGCAGGGGAGTTTTCTGCATCTACAAGGACTCAAACTCGAGACCCCTGCTTAAGCAGCTCAAGTCCTTCTACTTAAGCCAATTCCCGTTGGTAAAAAAAAAAAAAAAGAGGGAATTGTTATTCCAATAAAAATAACTTGGCAAGTATAACCGCATAAGCACAATAATAAAAGGATTTTTTTGACAAATTTAAAATAATAGCCTTCAAATCAATTGATAGATTCCCTTCTGTACACGCATGCATCTACCCGACAAGTAGCATGAAACATACAGCCCAATGGGCCAAGCATTGGTGCCACGAGTTAAAAATCAATTGTATTTTTAACATGCAATATAAAAATCTAAACAAGTTACTATTATTTTAGATTTAAAACTTCTTTTCATCAAATAAAGGGTAGAAACTTTCACATCTCCATTATTAATATAGAATAAAATTGCCAGAAAATTATACAAATTCCAAATTTTGAAAAGATGCACGGCCATTAATTTTATCTAATGAAAAAATGTTTAAATTATAAAATATTTAATTACCTGCAATTAAAAACTTGTAGACATCAAATTTTTTATGATCTTCGTTATTGTTATAAATAATTAGAAAATTCTCATTAACTATCAAATGAAGTAACAAGTATATAACACATGTTTTCTATTTATAAGTATAACTTTACAATATCAATATATTATATATCTACAAATTCGATAACAATAAAAGATATGGAAAATTGGAACTAAAGACCTAGAGTGGATGATATTTATTAAAAAGGACAGTAAATTTGTAATTATTGAGAAGGACCAATTACCAAAACATAAATTTTAAGATATTAAATTGCCCTTGATTGAACTTTCAACAATCTCTCCCACGTACCATTCTTAAAGTAATTTGAATTTTATTTTTCACAAAAATTACAATGGCCATAATCACCATTTTCTTAACTTTAACTAAAACTGACATAATCACATAATCAATATATAATTTAATTTTAAATCCAGTTATTAACAAATTTAAATTATTAATTTAGTTTGCTAACTTATATAATCTTAAAAAAAATAAACTCTATGTAAAATAGATGCTATCGAATATCTTAGTTAATAAACATCCCCCAAAAATAGAAACGTCATTAGTATTATTTTTTGTTATAAAATTTATCGATTATATTAATTTTTTATAAATATTATTATTTTTGATTTACACATGAGTATTCTCTATAGAGAGGCAATCTTGAATAAAGTATCATTCACGAATAAAAAAATATAATAGATTATCTAGACATTTTTTAAGTATGTTAACATTACATAGTTTTCTATAAAAAAAAATATTACATTGATTTTTATTTTGGGTTAAGATGTAAAAATGTATATGAGCTTTTATCTAAAGTGCACCTAATAACGTATGCTTCTTGGATGTGCAAAAATATTCATAAGCTTGTAAAAATCAAAGCAAAAATACATGAAAGAGACTAACTTCTATTAGTGGGACCCACATTATATAAAAAATAAAAATGTTTATAATTTTTAAATTCCTCTTTTACCCTTCACTTTACCCTTCCAACCTGCACCTTCTATGTCTGCCTCCAGCCTCCTCGCCGCCACAATGGAGAGCGTGGGAAGATGAGGCTCGCCGGAGATGGGGAAAGGAACGGTGATAATGGAAGAAAATCGACGGTGTTCCTGGAATAGTTGTAATGGATGACTGCCTGTTAACATTTTCTCTCTGCCTCACCTCACAGAAGTAGAAGCTGCGCTTTACAGAGAGGTATGGCATGTCGTATGCAATAAGATTGTAATATTGGATATTAGATCACCGACCATGCCGGTGGCGGAGTTGGAGAGGCATCGTGCTTGCGTGAATGCCATTGCTTGGGCTCCCCAGAGTAGTAGGCATATTTGTTCGACGATGGATGATTCGCAGGCCCTTATTTGGGAATTGCCTACTGTGGCTGGACCTAATGGAATTGATCCTATGTCTATGTATTCTACTGGCTCTGAAATTAATCAACTGCAATGGTATGCTGCTCAGCCTGACTGGATTGCTATTGCTTTTGCGAACAAAATGCAGCTTTTGAAGGTTTGAGGTAAGAGAACAACTTCCGATAGAAAAGCATTTTCACAATGTACTGAAGCATGAATTTGTACATCTTATAATATCATATTCTTCTAATCTTAGTTAATTCCTTGTGCTTCCAGACTATGCCATTCTCCTCAGTAAAAGAATTATAGCAAGATTTTGCTCCAAGCATTCATGTTTTGGGTTCGTTTACTCAGCCGAACTGACAAAACACAACAAAAGTGTCGTTCCTGGAGTCCTGGTCATACGAATGAAGTAAAACCCAATTTTACTTGAAGTGAAATCAGATGCAAGAACAAGATTGATGATCATTATTGCGAAGTGATGAGGTTATTTTGAATTGGGTTTTCAACGTTGTGGGTGCAGGGGCATTTTTGCAGAGGATGAAGGTTGGAGGTGTTTTTCTTTTTTTTTTTGGTCAGAACAGGAACATATATTGATACTAATAATAAAATTACATCAAACGATTACACTGAAGACAACAAACTAAACGAAAACAGAATAAGAAGATTGACAAATACAACAGTTACAGACCAACTAAGAGGGAAGCTAGTCACCCCAATACAAATAGGAATAAGAGTAGCTTCAAAGACTTCAACTGCATCTTGACCATCTAAGGTTAGAAAAGACATGAAAGAAAGTGTTAGTTGTAAAACCCACCCGATCGGGCACACCTCCTTATAAGAAAAAGCTGCACATAAGTCAGCTACATAATCACCCCTACTTGGGGAACATGACAGAAAATATCCAACCTTAGACAAAAAGAAACAAGTGAAGCCCTGAAGAATGCTCTTACTCATCCATTGAAATAAACCCGGTGACCTCAACCACCCATCGAACAGATTTAGACTAACATAAGCGACATGGATTTGCCCCCATCGAACAATCCTAGCAATGGTCTTCATATAGATAAAGCATAAACTAGTAGCAGCCATCCATAAAACCCTTCCCCCAAAATCACAAATCCAATTCACAGCAAGCAACACCACCAAAATTACCCAAATCACCACCATCAGCAGACAAATACATACACAATAGGAATAAAACCACAACATCAGAAGACAACTAGAATCAAAATACGATAAAAGCAACAGGAGAAGGAAAAAAGTGACACCCCCTCTGTCGGAACCCATCAACCAGCCAGAAGCCACCGAAGATCCGGAAACCGCTGTCGAGCTATGGGCCACCGTCAAGCTAGAGATCGCCGGCGAGCCAGAGACCTCCCACAAAGAAGACATCGAAACAAAAACACACACCACCGAAGACGGCGGAGAACCACAAATGCGACCAAGGAACGGATGGCCATCGGAGTTGGGAAGGCACTGAGGACGGAGACCAGAGGAGAACCGGCACCGACAGCGGAGGACGGTCATCGCTCTATATCCCTGTTCCGGCCTAAATCTCACCTGCACCTGACTCATCGAGGGCCGAAAGGAGGCTCGCCGGCGAGGTAGGAAACCAAGAGGAAGATAGGTTCACAGGAGAGAGTGGAGTGGGTCGGGGAGAGAGAACTTCCTTCCTGGGGGGTGTTTTTCTAAGTGAGGGGCAGTTTTATATTTTCATAGTATACTTAATTATTAGGGCAATTTAACTGTGATTGTATTTTTATTCTACTTTAACAAACTCGTGCATTTTTACACCTCTGAAAAGTATATGTTACTGGGTGCATTTTTTTTTTTGGTCAAATACTGGGTGCATTTTGAGTAAAAGCTCATGTGCATTTTTGCACCTTAACCCTTTTATTTTTAAAACTCATATAAATCTATTCTGACATAAAAATAAATTATGAAAACCTCTTTTCAATTGTTTAAAATTACGTATATTTTCATAGTAAATTATAAAAAGATTACCTACAATTATATAACTTTTACCTACCCAGCCCCCAAAAGAAACGTTATTATTATTATTTTTTTGTTATAAAATTTATCGATTATATTAATTTTGTTATAAATATTATTATTTTTGTTTTACACATGAGTATTCTCTATAGAGGTAATCTTGAATGGAGTATCATTCACAAATAAAAATTATAATAAATTATCTAGATATTTTTTAAGTATATTAACATTACATAGTTTTTGGTAAAAAAATATTACATTGATTTTTATTACATAAATCTATGCTGACATAAAAATAAATTATGAAAACTTCTTTTGAATTGTCTGGTTTTCGGTCAAAAAAAAATATTACATTGATTTTTATTACATAAATCTATTCTGACATAAAAATAAATTATGAAAACTTCTTTTAAATTGTTTAAAATTACGTATATTTTCATAGTAAATTATAAAAAAAATTAAGTTTTCCTAAAATTATATAACTTCTACTCTTAAATAAAATTGAAATATGGCTGTGTTATTATTATTATTATTATTTTTCAATGGATATATATGTAACCGGTAAAAGTTGATACAAATTCATTTAATTTAATGAAATTTAAATATTCTTATCAGTTTTAAAATAGAATAAAAATTTGAATGGAGTATCATTCGCGAATAAAAATTATAATAAATTATCTAGATATTTTTAAAGTATATTAACATTACAAAGTTTTTTGTCAAAAAAATATTACATTGATTTTTATTACATAAATCTATGCTGACATAAAAATAAATTATGAAAACTTCTTTTGAATTGTCTGGTTTTCGGTCCAAGAAAATATTACATTAATTTTTATTACATAAATCTGATTTTTATTACATAAATCTATTCTGACATAAAAATAAATTATGAAAACTTCTTTTGAATTGTTTAAAATTACGTATATTTTCATAGTAAATTATTTTAAAAAAAAGTTTTCCTAAAATTATATAACTTCTACTCTTAAATAAAATTGAAATATGGCTGCGTTGTTATTATTATTATTTTCCAATAGATATATATGTAACCGGTAAAAGTTGATACAAATTGCATTTAATTTAATAAAATTTAAATATTTTATCAGTTTTAAAATAGAATATGGGAGAAAATGTAGAAGGTTTAATCAAGGGCGTTTCATATTTTTAAAATTATTATTTTAAAAACTGGTCATTCTAAATAATTATAAATTTACGATCCTTCTTAATAAATATCATCTGCTTTAAGTCCTTCATTTTAATTTTCCCTAAAAGATAACCATGGGATACTAGAGATAATAGAGGTATATGGACATCCATATAAATATTATAAGTTATGATATAATTTTTTATAGATTTCTTGTAAATATATGAGAGCTGTATAGGTTTGAAATTAAATATTAGTCTACTAGTCGCATACATAACAATTTTGGAAAAAAAGATAGTAAAAGAATTTTGAAATTCTAAAATTTTAGATAAGTTATCTGTAAAAAAATGAGTGATGAATTATTCATCAACTTTCCTCATTCTCCTATCAATTTTTAGTAATAAATTTAATTTGAGATTTTTAATTTTAAAATTCTTTTTATGTGATTTTTTTTCCTTTGTTAAATAAAATGAGTTGACCAGAGTTGACTAAAGCCAATGCTGAGCAAGAGGATGGTTGGCTGGCTTTTGCTGTCTCACGCTCGCTCTCGCTCTGCTTAGCTCTGCTTTGCTTTGCTTGGCGTCTTCTTACCGCTCACAACATAAAACGTTACCCGGCGTTTCCTCATCTATTCGCAGGAGGCGTTATTAGCTGAAAATTCGTTCCATTTTCTCACTCGCCAGTCACCACCGCTTCACACAATCACACCCCGTTAGGCTTTTACCTCTTTTTTCCTTTTCTGCATCCCTTTTGTAAAAATATTTCCTTTCTCCATTTTGTATTCCCATATAAAAACAGCCAAGAACCTTGACAACGGATCTTCCGCAATCATTCATTCCTATCCCTCCCCGCGGCTCTGAGTCTCTCTAGCTCCGGCTTAGTCTTGTCGGATCAGATACCAGGAGGGACTGAAAACGACGAGAACTGAGCCGACATCATGGTTGAAACCAGGCGCAGCTCCTCTTCTGCCAAGCGCTCTATCTCTTCACCCCCTCCCTCCAACGCCAAACGATCTAAGGTATTTTTGGTTTTTTACCTTTTTGTGGTTTTTAGCTTGTGTCGATGTCGATTTCCTCATGGCTCGTCTGGGTATGTGATATTTGTCCCAATTCGAGTTATCTCTTCATCGATTTATGCTGGGTCTTGATTGATGGGTTATTCATAACCTAGGTGTCCGAGGATGCGTCCTCAACCAGTCTCCCATCGGCTGTTATCTTTGGCCAGGTCAACGAATCTGGGAATGAATCTCGAGAACCGGAGCTACGGCCGTCTGATCTGCCAGATGCCGATTCGGTGAAGGCTGTAGACCTGAGTGACGCGAGGTTACCTGATAAATCCCCTGCAGCGGCTGTCGAAGGCGAGGCTCTGGTGTCACCGGGGTCTTCAGGTGCGAAAGTGGCTTCTTTTTTATGTTTTTCGTGATTTTGTAGTATTGATTGTTGCTTGGCTGCATGCATGCTGATTTTGCTGATTAGTCCTATAATATGGCAAGCTCAGATGTTACTGCGGTGGAAGCGGAGAAATCAAAGTCAAAGTCTCTTGGCCTTGGCCTGGTGGCGCATGGGCGGTCGAAGAAACGCCCATCGAAATCCACAAAAGCGAACGCCAAGGCTGCATGGGGAAAGCTTCTTTCTCAGTCCTCTCAGGTGTGTTTTCCACTCCTTTTGAGATTTTTATGCTTGATTTTAGTCCCCTCCCCTCCCCGCGCCTCGAATCCCAAAAGAGGAGTACTTCCGTCTCACAGATGCAAAAGGAAAGCATCTGCAAGACGTCTTAATTATAAGATTTCAACACTAATGAATTTGAGTTGGTATTGACTCTTAAATCTCCAACGCTGCATGCTTCAGCGTAACACCGTTTTAGTTGTTATGAAGCTTGCCTGTAAATTTCGTGGGTATAAGTTGATGGTCATTTTGCAGTGAACAAAATTACTTAGTAGGTTTCAATCCGTCCTGGAGGAGTGAGCCAGTGGTATAAAGAAATTAATGACTTGAAGGTGCCGTTTTGGCATCTTCCTTTTTGCCAAAATTGACACGTTAGGAAATCTTTTTGTGCATCTCAAAACTGAAGTTTTTGATCTTGGTTATATCTGATAATTAGCATTTCAGCCATTAGGTACATTTTCAACTTCGTGCAAAAGAATTTTATATTACTTGATCTTAGTGTGGAGAATTGTATCCCTGATGGGTCTTGTTTTCGACGAGAATTTGTTTCTTGGGACTTGAATATTGATTGACTCTGTTGCAGTCTGAGTGGATAAATTCTTTAATATTTTATGCAAGGGTTCAAATTTTGTGTAGTTGATATCAAATTGTCATTGGGAAATCAAGTGTGAACAAGGATGGAAGGGAAAAAGGAGAGAGGAATTCATTTGCACCCTTTCTCCCATTGATTGGTTGTCCTGTCAAATTGAAAGTTCTTTTTGGTCAATGTGATCAAAACACACACACTCAACACCCTTTGTATTCAATTATCCTTTCTTTTTCAATATGGTCTTGCTTACCAGGAGAATTGAAAAATTTAATGATTTATGTTTTTACCCTGTCATTGCTGGTTTTATTGTCATGTAAAATGGAAGAATATAAAGGATGCTCGATTAACAATTTTTGGCATATAGATGATTATTTCTTTTATTCGAATACTTCTTGTATGTGGTCATAAAACAGATTGAAAGTAAAAGATTCGATATTTCAATTCCCCTTCTTTTAATTTCACTTTGTTCCAACTTTCCAAAGATGGAATTTTTTTCAATTGTCGGTGATGTGTAGGTTTGGGATTTAATCTTTTGTATATTTTTCCTCTTATGCTTATCCAGAATCCTCATCTGTCCATGTACGGACTCTTCACTGTTGGTCAAGGACGTCAGTGTGATTTATGTCTTAAAGATCCTGCCGTTAGTAATGTTTTGTGCAAATTGAAGCACATAGAGGTAGAGCTTCCTCCTTTATCTCTTGAAATGTGAGTTAGGCAGCTCAATAACTTAGGGTCTATCTTCTGTCACCTTTATCATAAAAAAGTGATAAAAACAGTTATATTTTTATTCTTGCTGGAAGATCAGATGTTAATTTTAAAGAGTTATGAATAATCAATACCTTTTCAGCTTCAATGATGGGTCCTACTTTTATGCAAACTAATGGAGATTGCTTCGCGTCTTTAACTTACCTCTGACCATGATTGTTTCTTTAACTCTGTAGCGTGGAGGTTCATCTGTTGCATTACTGGAAGTTTTAGGAGGTAAAGGTGTTGTCCAAGTCAATGGCAGGAACTACCATAAAAATTCCCGTGTGATCTTAAGTGGTGGCGATGAGGTGGTCTTCAGTTCTTCTGGCAAGCATGCTTATGTATCCTTTTACAGATGTTTCATTTGCCACCTGTAGGAGAACTTGTATGCTTCCATTTTTTTGGTTTTTATTTGCTTCTTTGTTCATTCTTCTTTGCAAGCTTCTGTGTGTGCCTGTAGGAGAAAAGCCATTAGCAATGCATTCTGTCTGGTTCCGTTTTTCATTTTTAGTGACTACATTGTTCTCAAATATCTATTATAAAAAAATTTGGGGGTTCCTTAGCTTGGAAAATAGATTTTTCAACAGCTCACCAATAATAATATAACTACAACAGGGGTACCCCCTTCTGTTAGTATATTAGAAGCCCCAAGTGCACAGATTAAGGGAATGCGAATTGAAGGATCTGGGGACTCTTCGGCTGTTGCAGGAGCATCGATATTAGCATCTTTATCTGACCTTCATAAAGATTTATCTCTTCCACCTCCTGCCAAAACTGGCGAGAATGCCACCCAGAATGCTGAGGTTTTGTCTGTAACTTCTGGCCATAGGGATGATAGCGGGGACAATGAATTGAAGGACGCCACCAAAAATGATGATTCAACTGAAGGTATTTTATCTGAGAAAACCGTTCTTCCACCCTCTGCTGCCGCCAATGAAAACCCTTGTCTTGACAGCACGGGAATAGATGCTGGTGTGGATGCAGATGTTGGGAAAGTAAATGGGGCTGCCTATGAATTAAGGCCACTGTTGCGCATGCTTGCTGGTTCTAGTACTGAATTTGATTTGGGTGGTAGCATTTCCAAAATGTTGGAAGAGCGGAGGGATTTAAGAGAACTCCTTAAGGATTTTGACCCCCCGACAATCTTGGCATCAACAAGGCGGCAAGCATTTAAGGAGAGTTTACAACAAGGAATTTTAAATCCTGATGATATTGATGTCTCATTTGAAAGTTTCCCATACTTTCTAAGGTGCAAACATATTTTTCATGTAGAAGTGCTAGTGCTTAATGCTTGTTAGATGTTGAAATATAATTATGACATTTGTAGCATGGTGTTTTGTCTTGTTACAGTGATACAACAAAGAATGTTTTGATTGCTTCTACATACATTCATTTGAAGTGCAACGGTTTTGCAAAGTATGCTTCAGATCTCCCTTCTGTGTGCCCAAGAATATTGTTATCTGGTCCTGCAGGTGGTGATGCCATTTTTGTTTATGTTCTGTTTTTTCTTTTCAGTGGAGTGGCAATTTAATTCTATATTAACCTTTTGTAGGTTCCGAGATATATCAGGAAACTTTGTCAAAGGCTCTCGCAAAGCATTTTGGTGCCAGGCTACTGATTGTAGATTCTCTTTCATTGCCTGGTGTATGTTTTCTCAGACATTAATTAGTTAATTTCTTGGATTTTTTGTTGATTGCTTCATTACTAAAGAGTTTTATGCTCTAGTCAGCTTATTTTTACCTGAGATTGCTTTCTTGCTTTTGTTCAGACATGGCTTGATCTCAGTTTTGCGCTGAGATAATAGTTCAATGATTGTTTTATTGTGCAACTAATTTTGCAGGGAACGCCACCAAAGGAGTCTGATTCTTCTAAAGAAAGCTCTAGGCCTGAGAGAGCATCTATGTTTACGAAGCGAAGTGCACAGGCTGCTACATTACAGCATAAGAAGCCAACTTCTAGTGTTGATGCTGAGATTGTAGGAGGATCAACATTAAGTTCTCAGGCCATGCTGAAGCAAGAGGTATCTACTGCATCATCTAAGGGCTCTACCATAAGAACAGGTATGCTTTTCTGTCAGTATAATTACCCATAATCTTCATGTTAAACTGCCTATTACCATTCACAATTATGCTTGGTCGCAGTTTTAACACATTAATGAGATTATACTTGAAACAAATTGCAGGTGACAGAGTTAAATTCGTTGGTAATGTTCCTTCAGCCAGTATTTCGCTGACAAATTATCCTTCCAGGTAATGTGTTATAAAAAAATTACAAGCATCAATATTTTTCAGTCTGTGTCCCCTTGGTTGATCAGATATTGTAGAGTTGTGACATTTCTCCAGTCATTTTTAAGTAGCATATGCTTGCAAGAGATTCTAAATTCGAAAATATATGCCTTTAGAGACTGGCAAGGAATTTGTGCTCTTTCTGTGGGTAAAATAAGTATACTTCTTAAAAGAAACTGCATAACCTTGTTGCATACTATTCTATCATTTGTTTGGGTCAGATGTTTGAGATCTTTGCTTTTTGTATCTGTTCTTGTGGAAAGTTAAATTTTACTGTCTTTGGGCAGGGGCCCGAGCTATGGCTCTCGTGGAAAAGTTGTTCTTGCTTTTGAAGAAAATGGGTCATCAAAAATTGGAGTCAGGTTTGATAAGTCAATTCCTGATGGCACTGATCTTGGAGGCCTTTGTGAAGATGATCGGGGTTTTTTTTGTTCTGGTGATTAACTTTATTATGTTTGCCCTCCTGTGTCTGCATCCACCCCTCTGCAATTTGCTATTTTGTGCTAAAAGTTTGAAAATGATTTATGCTCTATATTGCAGCTAATCATTTACAACGAGTTGATGGTTCTGGAGTAGATGACAATGACAAGCTTGCAATAAATGAAATTTTTGAGGTGGCTACTATGTTATATTTGTTATAAAGATCTGCCTATATTCTTGCTGAAGTATATTTATCTTGCTTCTATGCTGTTTATGTACATAGGTTGCCTCCAATCAAAGCAGAAGCAGTTCGCTAGTGTTGTTCATGAAAGATATAGAGAAAGCAATGGTTGGAAACACTGATGTTTTGAAGAGTAAAGTGGAAAGCTTGCATTCGAATGTTGTTGTGATTGGCTCGCATACCCAGCCAGACAATCGCAAGGAGAAGGTGATGTTTAATATTTTATTAGTCAGCTTTTTTACAATCTAAGAAAAGTTGCTGCTGCTAATGTTAATGCTGCCATCTTTATGCTTGCAGACCCACCCAGGTGGCCTTCTGTTTACAAAGTTTGGGAGCAATCAGACTGCTCTGCTTGACCTTGCATTTCCGGTACAATCATCTACCTTGCTGAACACGTGATATATTTCTATATCCTAGAGATATGTTCCTTGTCATTGTCTGCAACTGCATATTTTGTCTGCTGACCTATGGTTTTAATTTGTGCCTAGTCCACTTGCGATTTTGCGTGTGTTTTACCTTTTTTAGTCATTTTCCTTTTGCTTTCACATCGCCAGTAATTTTCATCTTGTGACATTGCACAATTTTCTTCACCACTATCTTCTAATCACATGGTGCATTAATTTGTTGAGTGATCATTGTGTGTATTTCAAGTTGCAAAGTCGTTTGATTATGGGAGGTGTATTTGCTTACGTTACCTGGATGTATTATTTTCATCTTTGGGTTAGGGCAGTGATAGTAAGAGTCAGAGAAGGGGAAAGACTGCCTATTTTTCTATTCCCTAGTTACTCGTATGTTTATGGCGGTGAGAGATCTGCCTCCAGGTGATGGGATGACTCCAGTGGGTTGTGATGCTCATAGGTTTTTATTAATTTCCTGAGATGAATTTACTATGATACACATTCATAGGATGTTCTAATGTAATTTGATTTGGAGATTGTTGGAAAGCGGAAATGGAACCTTAAAGGTCGCAGACAAGTACTTATATTTTTATGCTTTGCTTGATTTTTACCCCTTACCCCTCCCAAAAGAAAATATACATTGTCCTGCTATTTTGAATGCAAAATGGCTGATTTCTTTCTGGAACATTAACAATTTGTTCTAGTACAATATTATACAGTCTTTAGTTTTTTGTCCTGCAAAGAGTTAAGTAACAGCAGATTTCCTGTTCTCAGGATAATTTTAGCAGACTTCATGATAGGAGCAAAGAAACCCCCAAAACAATGAAGCAACTTGGTCGCCTTTTCCCCAACAAAGTGACAATACAGCTGCCTCAGGTATCATGAAGTTTAATGTTCATTCATTCTGTGGCTATCTACATGTCATGTATACAATATCATTTGCAACTTGTGCTATTGTGCAGGATGAGGCTTTGCTTTCTGATTGGAAACAGCAGTTGGAACGAGATGTTGAAACTATGAAGACGCAGTCAAATGTTGCCAGCATTCGTACTGTAAGTATAGCAGTTTCTCCAGCTGATTTTTCTTGCACCTCTACGTTTGCTTCCTTCTGTTGCATTTTGTGTAAAATGTGCTTAGTTTTTGATGAAACCTGTTACTTTGCTTCCTTCTGTTGCATTTTGTGTACAATGTGCTTAGTTTTTGATGAAACCTGTTATATTGTGAGTTGGTTTGAACTTTGGACTATAGAGTATGTCGCAGGACGTTTATTATGTGTATGGGATGAATAATTCTTACTTTTGGATGAAACTCTACCCTTGAAAGTCCATCTGTTTCTATTTGTTTTGCCTTTTGTTGTTTTGACACACATTACCCTCATGCTAGGTTGTTTTTCTAGGTAAAATAAGGAAAACTTATGTTACATAATAGAATGACCTTTCCAAGTTTTTTTTGATCTGGTGTTTTCTGTTATTTTGTAGACTTCACTTGGATTTATAATTTGTTGAATATTGTATATTATTTGCAACACATCTCAATAGACCCTTCAATGATTTCAGGTTCTCAACAGGTTTGGATTGGATTGCCCTGATCTTGAGACTCTCTGCATTAAAGATCAAGCCCTAACAACTGAAAGTAAGTATATCTTAATGAAGCGCATCCATCGTGCACAATATTAAGATTTGATGCAAGTGCTTTCGTTGACATCTCAATATTCTTTCTCTAGGTGTGGAAAAAGTCATCGGCTGGGCTATAAGTCATCATTTTATGCATCAATCGGAAGGTTCAATCAAAGACTCTAAGCTTGTGATATCTACTGAGAGGTTGTACTCATCATTAATTGTCATCTTCATATTTTATATAAAAAATTGAGTGATAAGATATAGTTGTTTTGCCCTTGAACATATTTTTAATAGTGTTTTATCTTTTATTGCCACAGCATTAAGTATGGGTTGAACATTCTCCAGGGCATTCTAAGTGAAAACAAGAACTTAAAGAAATCACTCAAGGTAATATTATCTTTTACTACTATACACTTGGGTAATTCTTACAATAATTACTAGGGTATTGATTACATAAAATTCTTTCTTTCTTTCTTTTGGTTTCATCTAGTCTGTTTACACTGAACAGATTGAATTATGTTGTTGATACCTTTCAATTATAAGTCAAATTTACCGTTGATGAGAATGTAATGAAATTCTGAGTGATTTATCTGGCAAGGTTTCCATTTTCTTTTTTCGCTCTAGTTTTTGGGCACTGCACTGGGATCCTTTTTATTTATTTATTTATTTATTTTTGTTACAGGATGTGGTTACTGAGAATGAATTTGAGAAAAAGCTTCTTGCTGATGTTATTCCGCCCAGTGATATTGGGGTCACCTTTGATGATATTGGAGCCTTGGAAAATGTAAAGGACACCTTGAAGGAATTGGTCATGCTTCCTCTTCAGAGGCCTGAATTGTTCTGCAAGGGACAGTTGACTAAGGTGGGAAGTTTTTCTTTTTGGCTATCTGAACCTATTCTGAAGTTGGTTCATGCCATATGTTTAGCTTCTCACTGCAATTTTAATTTTTGCAGCCTTGCAAGGGAATATTGCTCTTTGGGCCCCCTGGTACTGGGAAAACAATGCTTGCAAAAGCCGTAGCAACTGAGGCTGGAGCAAATTTCATCAACATCTCGATGTCGAGTATCACTTCAAAGGTATCAATCTTACTAATGAATTGTTCTTTATGCGGTTTTCTTATTTTCTTTTACAGTAGTCTCAGAGACAGAAATCACCATGAGTTCATTGCAGTGGTTTGGTGAAGGAGAGAAGTATGTCAAAGCAGTCTTTTCTCTAGCAAGCAAAATTGCACCAAGTGTTATTTTTGTTGATGAGGTCAGTATTATGCATCATCTATACCTTGCGGAATATTATGTTGCTTCTTGTGTGATGGTAGTTGTCATGCCTGTTTCAAGTTCTTGCTGATCATGTTTGGTTTGTTTTGAGCTCTGGCAGGTTGATAGCATGTTAGGAAGACGTGAGAATCCTGGTGAGCATGAAGCTATGCGTAAGATGAAGAATGAGTTTATGGTGAACTGGGATGGTTTGCGTACAAAGGATAAAGAGCGTATACTTGTTCTTGCTGCGACAAATAGGCCTTTTGACCTTGATGAGGCTGTTATTAGGAGGCTTCCCCGAAGGTAAACATTTGTTTTATTTTATTCTCGATATATTTGTTATACAGATTGTATACTCTTAACTTATATTTTTTATTCCATGTACAGATTGATGGTTAATTTGCCAGATGCTCTGAACAGAGAGAAAATTCTTAGAGTCATCTTAGCAAAAGAAGATTTGGCGCCTGATGTGGAGTTGGAAGCAATTGCAAATATGACTGATGGATATTCAGGAAGTGACTTAAAGGTTGTCTTTCTGTTCTTTGTTTTCTTTAGTTCTTGGATGTGAAGCTTTTTGCTTATATAACCTCATTATGTTATGCTTTTGGCTGCAGAATCTATGTGTTACAGCAGCTCACTGTCCAATTAGAGAAATCTTGGAGAAGGAAAAGAAGGTTAGTTCGTAATGATAGTTTTCTCTTTTTTGTTTAATTCGTAAGTATCTTGGCTGAGGGTCTCATTGCTGTTCATCCTCTTGGTTATATGTTCTTTATTTTTATGAATTGCATCAAGTTTCATGAATGCAGCAATCTTAAGATAACTGCCTCATATGTTGATCAATAGCTCACGTGTTGCATATCTTGTGAGCTCTTGCCTATATTCCAAGAGTACTGGCTTGACTCTCTTGTGATTTTTTTCCCCTCCTCTTCTCTTCTACCTAACTAGTATAGGCATTTGCAAAATGATTTAAAACGGTTAAAGCTTCTCCTAGGATTAAAAATATCAGTTCAGGAATTCTACTCTGGAGTAAATGATAAGAATGAAAAAAGTTCATGGCAAAAAAATGGGATTTGATAACAAATGCATTTTAAACAAACTATTCTTTATTACATGATAAAACACCAAGAATAAAAATTGAAGTAACGAGTGAACAAAAGTTAAAGGTCATTAATACAGCATTGTTCATATGGAGGCCTTTAAACTAATTACCATGTAATGATGCTTACGTTTGAAAATTTGCTGAGATTAAGGTTTTTTTTAAAAATGAGATCTTTTGTTGTCCTTACTATGGAAACCAAGATTTTTTTGGTTGTTATATTTAAATCTTTTTGCATTTCTTCATCTGGTATGTGCATTATAGTTTAGAGCCTTTTGATCTCTTCCACACTTTGACAACAACTAATCTTTCAGGAGAGAAGTTTGGCGTTATCTGAGAACAGACCCTTACCTGCATTATGTAGTGGTGCCGACATTCGACCCTTAAAGATGGAAGATTTCAAGTATGCACATGAGCAGGTATATTAATTTTGTTATCCAAGTTTTCTTGGTTTTCTTCTTTTTTATTTCCTTTTTTGGTGGGGGAAATGGGGAAGTTTGGTTTTTTCCTGATTAGTGAGACTTGGTGTCGTGCTCCATTGGTTAAGATGATGAAAATAAAACATAATTCGAGGGTGACGTATGTATTGTGTGTGTGTATGCAGGTGTGTGCAAGTGTGTCATCGGAGTCAACAAATATGAATGAACTACTCCAATGGAATGACCTTTACGGAGAAGGCGGATCCAGAAAAATGAGATCTCTGAGCTATTTCATGTAAAGTTCTGTATAGCATACCTTGCTTAGATTATTCTCCTCTTTTTCTGTCACCCCAAAATGCTGCAACGAGGCGAGCGACCAACAAGTATGGTAAGTTCCTTAGTTGGTCCTGCCTCCATTGTATCATATCTATAGTTTTTTTTAACCCTTTTTTCTCTCTTCTCCCTCCCCTCTCCCCTCTGTAACCTATTCTGTGCCCAATCTCCCTCCCCTCTCCCCTTTGTATCCTATTCTGTGCCCAAATGTTTTCAACCTTGTTGTGTAGATTATTATTGCAGCTTCATCGCCATTAAAATAATATATCTTATTTTTAGGGCTGATCCTTTGCTTTGTCAACCCCTTCCCTTCCCTTGAATGAGTTTTAACTGTGGGGTTACCCTATTTTGGGCTCTCCCTTTGTATATCCCATATATTTAAAAGCAATTACAAGTCTTATTTTTGCGAGTCCGATTATTGTTTTCAACCAGATTATTGTTAGCAATGGTGTTAAGTTATTCCATTTTATTTTATTAGGAAGTTAAATATTATAATTAGTATGATCCGTTGGATGGATGGAACACTGTATTGGCGATAGATTGTTAGAACACATTTCGAAGGAAATCCTTCAGTAAATATATTTTATAGAGTGAGATTTAATGTATTTAGTCTTTCATTTTGAGTACCGTGCATATTTGAAATTATAATTATTGCTTCAAGGTTTATCTGAGGAATAATAAAACTTAAGAATGGTGCACGAGGGAAATATTGTTACACGACTGACATTATTTCTACTACTAAATAAAAGAACCATTCAATTTTTGAGGAAGCCAATTAAATTATTGAAAAGTTCTTATATTTATTTCTTCCCTCTAAACTAATTTATCTAGTTGTAAAATGATAAATAATTTAGTCATACATAATATGTAATATTAAAATATTATTAAGTAATTTATTTAGTATCTCTAATATTTAAAAAATAATAATTAAGTCTTATATTTAGAATCAAAGGCACATTTACAGACATGCTATTATAATATTGTAGAATGTAGAATATAGTATGATTTTTACTATCTATTGAGATTTTTTTTTTTTTTGAGATTTTTATGATCTATTGAGATTTTAAAATATGAACGTTTAGATTTTGCACATCATATTGAGTACTTATTTGCCATTGACTTTTCGGCTTGGGCCTTGATTTTCTCTAGATACAAATGAAAGTCATAATAACAGAGCATATTTTTGGTGTAAGCGTCTGGAGTTTATGGAATTGGAGGAATAGATCGATATTTGAAAGTAGCTTCATCAGGCCGAGGAATCCAGGTTCTGTTATTTTGCAGTCGTGGCACCTGTTTGTGGCGTGTGGGGTGTGTATTCCGGAAGCTACTGGAACTGCAACAGCGTCGGGTGCATGGTCAGTTCCCCCAAGCGGTTGATGGTCAGTTCCCTTAGCGGTTGGTTTAAGAAGGTTAACGTCTAAGAAGGTTAACGTCGATGGAGCTGTCTCGTTACATGGTAATGGGGCTGGTTGTGGGTGTGTCATAAGGGATGGGTGGCCGGTTTCTTGTATCAGCTAGGTTATTGTTCGCCGTTGGAAGCGGAGGAGTGGGGTTTTTTGAAGGGGCTACAGTTGGCATGGAATAAAGGGCTCAAGAAAGTTATCATCGAATCAGACTCAAAAGATGCACTCTCTGGGAATTCAGATGGGACTGAGCAAGTACTCGTGGGTTTCCAGATTCGCCGTCTTATGGATCTGCAGTGGAATTTGAGGTAGCTCACTTTTTTCCCTATTAATTACCATTTTGTTCCAAACTATTTCCCAGTGCCACTATTTAGTCGACTAAACCAAGGTTTAGTCGACTAAAACGCGGGATTTGGATTTTTTTGCCACTATTAAAGTTTAGTTGACTAAAACGTGGGACTTGGATTTTTTTGACTACCCCGTGATTTAGTCGACTAAGCCCTTAGTTATTAAATCGTGACGGGAATTTTTTTAAAACCCTAATCGCGGCATTTGGAACCCTAATCGACTACAAAACCTCCCCAAACCTCTCCCTCTCTGTTTTTTCACCAAATCCCCTCTGTTTTTTCACCAAATCCTTGCTAAATTCCTTGGTGGGTAGCGAAGGAAACCATTCTAGCGTCATTTGCGTCGATTTTGGTATGTTCTCATCTCCCTTTGGAATTTCTGTCATTGTTCTTTCGTTTATACGGGCTTGTAAAACTCATTTTTATTTTTAATTATTTGTCTACCTTCATAAATTTAAACTTTTAAAATTTGATCTATACCTTCATAATTGCAATCTATAATAAATAAAGAAATTATAAATTATAAAATATTATAATAATTTTATAAAATATTAAATCTAAAATATACATTTCATTATCTAAGGACGGAGATGAGATGATGATATAAAAGAGGGTAATGAGGATATCATTTTTCTATATTTTGATATAGTAAATTTTTTTATACTCTATAATCTCATATACTAATATAATATTATAGCTAAGTAGAAAGATCGTATTTTAAGGGGCTTCCCTTCCTACAGGGGAATCGTATGACATATTTTATAATATAAGACATATTATTTAATTAATTTAATTCGGAGAGTATTAATAGAGGTAAATTATGAAAAGATTGACAAACATGAAAATTATGTCTTATATTTAAAATTAAAATCAACAAAGAAGACATTTTCAGGTTTAAAACTTATATAATTGCCTGAAGATAAAGACATCATTATAGATTTTCATATCTCTTTTAAATCAGTTAAAATTATTTTCATATCTATTTTAAATCAGTATCTTAACTAATATAAGTACCTTAAGAAGTTGTTGTTAATGAGTTTGAAAATGAAGACATCATTAGAGATTTTCATATCTATTTTAAATCAATATATTAACTAATCAATTTGATATTTTGAATGTAATCAATATAAATTATAAATTTTGAAAAATATTTTTTCATATTTAGGTTTTGAGAAACCATAAAATTAATTTTTTTATTAAGATTTTATATTGGGGATTTTTCTCTTAGGATTCTTAGTCATGTCTTGGATCCTCTTTGATTTTAAATATAAAACTTATTTTTAGTTTTAATTAATTTATCTATCTTCCAGGAAAATTGATTTTAAATATAAAACTTATTTTTACTTTTAATTAGTTTATCTAGCTTCTAGGGAAATGAGTTCGTATAAACGAAAGAAAAACGGCGAAAATTTGAAATGGGGATGAAACCGAAATCAACGCTAATGACACTAAAATGAAGTTTCCTTTGTTACCCACCAACGGATTCAACAAAGATTTTGTGAAAAACAGAGGTAGGGGAGGTTCCCACCAACAGATTCAACAAAGATTTGTTGAAAAACAGAGGGGAAGAGGTTTGAGGAGGTTTTGGAGTCGATTAAGGTTTGAAGTCGATTAGGGTTCCAAATACCACGATTGGAGTTTTTAAAAAATCCCCTGTCGTGATTTAGTCGACTAAGTCATAGTGTCCCGCGTTTTAGTCGACTAAATAGTGGCACATTGAGAAATAATTTGGAAACAGTGGCAAAATGGTAATTAATTATTTAAAAAGTGACAAATAGCAAATAAAGCCCTAGCTCATATCCCTCGAAGCCACAATCGTGTAGCAGATTGTTTAGCTAAGAATGAAATTTCAGATTGCTTTTTCTGTCCTGCTCACCTGCGTACATTGGTTTCTCATGATTGTATGGGAAGATATTCCCCAACTTCTTCTATTTTTAATTTAAAGGCTCGGCCTCTCTTATTCACCAAAATAATAATAATAATAATAACAGAATAAAAAATATCCTGGTTTTTGGATAACTTAAAAAAAATTTGAAATCAAAATTATGGCCCTTTTTTTCTTTCTAAAATCACGATTTGGGTTAAGTTACCCAAACACTGTAATTCTGCATAAATATGGGTTTTTTTAGAAAAATAAAAAAATCCTTTTCAGAAAGCTATTCTATTAAATTCATTTGGTTTCAAACCATGTTTGAAATAGCTAAAACTTTCAAAACTCTTTTTTCTATTGATATATGAGAAATATCAGAAGAATTTTGTCTCAATTTACATAAATAAGCATTAGATAAAAAATTTCTCCAATCACTGGAGATAAAGTTATCTTCAGTGAGCCCAAAACTACGTCGTTTTGAATTAATGAACGGTGTGTTTGTAATTTTAGGTGAATTAATGAAAAGTGTTTCAATAAAATTCATATGATAAAAAGATAAACAAAATTACAGAAACAACCTTCATTAATTCACCTAAAATTACAAACACACCCTTCATTAATCCAAAACGACGTAGTTTTAGACCCACTGGAGATAACTTTATCTCCAGTGACTGAAGAAATATTTTTCCCATAAACATTATTATAAGTCCCAAACATAAACAAGCACAATCTATTATCCGTTAAATTTTTCTTCAGAAGCTACACTCCAAAAGTTAATCCACACAAGCTTTAAGCAGTTAGCAAACACAGACAAGTATAAACCAGGAAACTGACAAGAAATTATGTCATACTTTCGAAAAACAGAAAACTGACAAGAAATTCGTTACGAGCAGGTGAGACTTTCGTAAATAAACCAACCTTGTATGTTTTCTGAACACACACCGCCAAACATAGAAGGCCAGATATCGCCATTCATTCATTAAATTAAAATTCTCAAATGGACATGATCCTAATTCAACTAGGAGCTTTAGGTGGTGAATAACGAGTCAATTTTGTGTTAACACGAGGAGAGAGACACGCATGTCTCTTAAATAACAACCAACCAATAGTAATTAGCAGCTGAAGCTCCAACTCCACAAACTTGGAAAAAGAGTTATCTGCATGGCAGCGGCGAGAGTATTATGTGCTTGAAGCAGCTTCATGTTTCTCCACCGGCTCTCCTTCCTTAGAGCCTTCCTCCTCGGCCTTGTCGTGTTCGCCACTAGGCTTCGACACTTCTTGCTCTATTATAACATGCAAAACAATTTATTTTGGTTAGCCCGGTAAAAGAACCCAAATTATGACAACAGCGGCCACAACACTATATTTTACCACCAAGAAGTGCTTCACACCACAAATGAAGCACAAGCAATCACCAAATAAGAAACAAAACCCTCTGAAAGAAGCAATTTTCTTAAAGCAATGAGCACCTTTGAATTCTTTGAACTGCAAGTTTTAAGGGGTTTAAATGTCATAGCACCAACCATTGCCATCATTGTGATATCAATTGAGGGACAAGTGGCAGTGCATAAACAGAAAAGATCACAAGTAGTATAGCCATTGATTTGATAGTTAATAAGAAAACAAGCTAATGTGTCATGACTTGTGAACGGTACAGTTTTCTATAGATTTTATATCATATAAATATTATCATTTTGATTTAAAAATGAGATAGGATGCCATCATCTCAAGCGTATTTAGCTTTCCATCAAAACCTATTTTCTAAATAAAAACAGAGGTTTGTTGTTCAACCAAGAATTATTTCAATACTCACAACCGCTCTTAGAACCACTGAAATCTTTACCAGCAGCATTAACGCAATTTTGACATTTTGCAATGGTAAATCAAATGATTAGCACATCCAGACAAGTTTACATAATTGAAGTCAGAAATATAATTGACCAAGCTGAAAGAACACGGAAAACTTTTCTAATCACTACCAATTTGTAATTTCCAAAAGCATCCTTTATAGTCGAATAACCATGAAGCAAATACAATGAAAGTCACCCAGAAAATCATCAAGGACATTTACCTTCATCATCACTGTCTTCAAAATCATCGCCCATAGCATCATCACCCATCCCGCCAAATTTCTGCAGTAAATAGTTTAATTAGCACAAGTAAAATCAGTGAGAGAGCGGTTGAACCTATGAATTACAAAAGAAAATTGCATACCGAGAAGTCCATCCCTCCTAAGTCCAAGTCACCAAGTCCTCCTCCTGATCACAAAGTCACAAGTCATTAGGATGGGGCTTCGAAATAAAGTATCTTTCTATGACTTGCAATTCAGGAATTCAAGTAAAATAACACGATTTCCATTTTTGCTTACCATTATCATCATCCTCATCCACCCATTTGTCCCAATCTACCTTTATGTAATGTGGAACCTTCCCTTCTCCACGCAGTAACTTTTTCCACCATCCATTCTCTGCCTTTTGCACGACACAGAATATGTTTCTGACTCCTATATTAATTTTACTCTCCTGAAATAACATCATAAATTAGTCAAGAAAATGCACGAAATATAAGTTAGACAACACCATTACAGAGCAAATGAATCATATTTAAAAATCATATCATGCAAAATGGTCTAATTCTTTTAAAAAAGAAACAAAAAAATTGAAGAAGAAGGCTAATAAAAAGCCCATTTTAATTTCATTGAAAAGAAAAGCCAGTGCAAGGACAAGTACTGAAGCTGGGAAAATGTAAAAGGAACACGTCTTTAATTAGCTCATAGGAGAGTACAACAATAATCAATTAAAAACCACAGCTAATGCTAACCAAACAATAGCAAGGCTTCTCCTCACCTCTACATTCACCTTGTCAAAAAGCTCCAATTTTGACTCATACAGTTGGTCTTTGGCACCAGCACTACCAGAGAAAGTAAAAATGCCTTCAGGAGTTAGATCTACTTTTGCATTCTTGGCATCAGGCAATTGCACTGTTATATAGACCTTGTCAACCCTCTGAGCCCACTTAACCTCAGGATGACGACTGCATCACAGAGAGTACAATAAGAGCAAATAAACAATAAAAGAAACGTGAGTACACAAAATGGCAGGGAAAATACTCACCATAAAAACTGTCAAGGCATTAAAAATTTAAAATTCCCTTTCGCTTCCTATATTTACTTTTTATTCGTCTACATTTTAGAGTTCACGCTTGTTACAGTCACAAGTCAAGAAAGTATGGTAATTGCCACCTTCATAAATTCCATCCTCTCAGAAGGAAAGGAAGAAGCACCTCAAAGGAAAACATAGAATAATGTCTTTCACATGTCAAATTGGCCAACGGTCATTCATTAATTCAGTCTGCTTCATATCAGCTATCAGATATACCTAACTCAAATCAGCTCAACTATTACCATCACCAAAACCTTAAAAGCTAACTCCAACGTGCACCACTAAAGTTATAATATTATCGACAAATCAACTCTATATGATGCATATGTAGCCAAGAAAGAACTATAATTTCTTCATAGCTCATAATCAAAGAAAAGAATAAGAATTGTAGTGAGCCCATCATGGAAACATGCGTTCCCTGGGTTCGACCATCCACACTTCTGGATAGTGATCATGCCATGACACAATACAGAGAGCAGATACTAGAAAACAGTAAATTCGGTCGCCTAGAGAGTATGTGAATAGAAATTAAGCTAAATTTTGAACACAGAAGAGCCATTACTAAAAATATCATTTGGATTAACTCAGAAAAATCAACATGTATCTAAAATCGGAACCTCTGCTTCCACCCGTACAAGGGCTATGATAAATCAGAATCGTTTGTCTAACTCTTTACGAATTTTCCTCACGGCTAAAATTGAAGTTTACCATCCAAACTATACAGGACCAGAATCACAGAAAAGTGCACAGCGAAATTTACAATAATGAGACAAACATTTCAACAGAATGTGAAGAAAACAATATATAGAGAATGAATGATTCATAAAATAGAGCAAAGAATGTAGGCCTAACCTCATATTGGATATAGAGCGAAGGATTCTGAAGAGCCAAAACCCTAGTTAAGTTTGCACGGATTCCACGCTCTCTCAGCTCAGTTAGTACTGAGAAATGTTGGCCGACATTTAAATAGCATCTTTCACGAACTCAAATGAATGTCCAACTTTTAAGCGCCGATGGAATATTACGGCCCAAATGTTTGAGATGTCACTAGAAACACGGTAGAAGCTAGAACCATTTAGGGCTCGAATATAAATGGGCCGAATTGAATTGTCCACTTGCATTTTTGAGGCCCATTCATGATGGGACGCTAGTCCCGATGAGGGTTAGCACAAGTAGTAAGTGGCTTATGTCGTTTAAGTAAGGTCTCGAGTTCGAGACTTGTGAATACAGAAAAGCTCAGTTGGAAGACTCTCTCACTATAGTCAAGTGCACGATGCGGATAGGATCCAGATTAGTCAGGGTAAAGTTCTGGATACTGGATTGGCAACCAAAAAAATATGGGATGCTTGTCTATTTGTTGCTTTTCGCCTCTTTTCTTGCCCTTTGCTTGCCTTCTAGACAAAAGATGATAAACTCTCATAATGTTTTATTTGGTTAAGATTTTTTTTTTTTCTGCTCAAAGGGTTAAGAAATTTAATATTGGTTGATAAACATTATAGTACATCCAATCTTTTAATGTAGAGTTGGTTGGTTGATTTGAAAATATTAAGGAAATTAATAAATTATTTTAAAGTATTTATTATTTTTCTTCAAACTAATTTACTTTACTTATAAATTGTAACATCTCTAAATTTCTAACAATTATAATAACATAAAATTGCAATAACTTTTATAAATAATTACTGAAATTCAAAATAACTAAAATTTGGGAAATGTTACCGCCATACTTGTACCGAAATAAGTGCAAGGCTGCCTTATTACATTAACATAAATCTAAACTTAAATAAAAATGTTTTATTTAAAACATACAATAGAATAAAACTAGCCGAGTGTTTTTCCTCACTTCTCACTGCTAGCCCCAACTTTGAAACCTATTTCACTAAAATTCTGCTCCCTCGAAGGATTATCACAGCCCAGAACACAAACATCAACAAAACTGGTAATCCTAATAAAAACAAGGATGATATAGCTCAAGTATATTAATTAAATCAAATATATAATCACATAGTAATTGAATCAAATATCAATTTCAATATTCATCATATCACATCGAATCAAAAATTACTCATTATCTTTTTAAATTTATCCAGACCCGGGAAACTCTACCAGTCTATTTAGTTTAGTGGGAAGAGAACCATGGTAGACCCGGAAAACCCTACCAGTCTACCCTATGACCCGGAAAACCCTGTCAGTCTCAAATAATCAAATTGGCCATAAAACATTTCCTAATGTGCACACCTCTTCCCAAAGTTGCTACTAGTGTCCCGGGAAACCCTGTCAGACATCACTTTGAGAAGAACGGATAATATCTTTTCACATCGGTGGCATAAAGCCCAAAGGTTGTGTTCATCACTTTAGAAGCTACTATCCCAAAGATATCCTCCCACAATTAAATTATTTTAGTCACACATAAAATAGATTTCTCAAATTTACGGAATCAAATTGAATATATATATACTACTATTTGTCAATTCCGAAAAAGCAAAGGCAAAATCATTTAAAAAGAGTACATGTATATACATACATTTTAACATAGTTACGAATTGAACAATTAAAAAGGATATATATATATATATATATATATTAATTATATACATACAAAAGCCAAAGCACCATATAAAATTCTAATAGGAGAAGAAATAACATTCACCAATAAGATATGCTTTGAGTTTTAAACATATGGCAACTTTAAAAAAATTAACTGCATGCTTTATCATCATCTGAATGGAAAATTAGTGCCCATGAGAACCCATAGCTTTTAGCCTCGTGAGTTAAAACCCATATTTAAAATAATACTCATGGGTTTCTATACGGTTATCGTAAGAACCCATCATAAATGGTACATTCAATGATTTTACATATATATATATATATATTTCAATCGCAATCAAGGCACCCAAAACCAACTATATACAACTACTTCAATGACAAATAGTTTGGCAGAGGAAGTTATCACGCAAGCCAGGAATGGAGAAATATATGTGTATGCAATTCGATTACAAAACCGAGGCACCCAAAACCAACTATGTAGGGGTATATTCAATGATAAATAATTTTGCAAAGGAAGTTGATCATGCAAGCCAAGAATGGAGAAACATATATGTATACAGGGGGTGAGACGTTTTGTTAAAAAAAAACAATTCGTTCTAGGGATTGAGATTAGCAAAATAGGATGCAGAGAAAAAGAATAAGCATGAGACGCAAGGTTGTTCTAGGGATTAGGATTACATATAATATATTTCAATATAACAAACACATATGATATATTTAGGATCATAGTTACCTACCAAGTTTCATATAAAATTAACCTAAGATTCATGGGGATTAGAATTACCTGGTCTCCGTTTTGCTAGCCTCTTAGAATAATAATTGACACAGAGAGAGAATAGATGATGTAGTAGAAGAGAAGAATAATATTCAGGGTTAGGTTAGATATCTATTTATAACTTCATATTAGGGTTTAACTTTGGGCTCTTCTACTATTACCAATTCATTAATAGGGTATATTAAATTAAATTAATCAATGATGATGTGAATTTAATATGACTTGGTTGACAAGTAACAGAATTATTCCCTCCGGTCCTAATTATAAGAGCCAGTTGACTTTTTTGGAGAGATTGAGGAAGCTAATTAAATTACTTTAAAGTATTTTTATTTTTATTTTGTTCTTCAAACTAATTAGTTTAACTAATAAAATAATATATAATTTAAGAATACACAACATATGAAACGATTAAGTAGCTTATTTAGCTTCCTTAATCTCTCTAAAGAAAGTCAACTAGCTCTTATAATTAGGACCGGAGGTAGTATCACCTAAAACAATCATGGTGTGAATTTAATGTGACTTGGTTGGCAAGTAGAGGATTTATTACCTAAAATCTCTTTCTTAGTGAATAAGCTAAAAATTCCTAAGGCAATTAGGCCTAGGAGTAGTTGGCCCACTAAGGCTATATAAAATAAAATCGGTTATTACTATTAATAATAATCTGGGGTATTATATAAACTGATATACTCCTTCGATCCTTAAAATGACACATATATGGAGAATTGATATTGGTCTTAAATAGAAGACATAGTTTTTTTATTTGTCGGTATTTGTTTAATCTACCCTTATTGATACTCTCTCAATAATAATTAATGAGAAGGGTGAATGGAGAAATTAAGAAAGATGACTAGAGTGTTTTGTAAAATATATATCATGTTAATTAACTAAATTAACCTCCTTAATCTAATTAAATTAGATAAATACTCCCCCGGTCCTAATTTTAGGACAATATTTGAGAGTTGATTTTGGTCCTAATTATAAAACAACATTTTAATTTTTATCAATTTTTTTCCAAAAATACCCCTATTTTGTTCTCTCAAGTGTGTTTGGTTTTTGTTAATCTATGTATATAGATGCATAAACTCTTCTAACCATTAAAACTTTTAAATATATGTGCATGTGGGCAATTTAGGAAAATGAGTAAAATTAACTAATTTAACTTCTTTCCTTAATCTGTACAAAATTGGTTAATTATGTTATATGATTAGGACCGGAGAGAGTATGTCTTATATTAAGGATTGAAGCTGTATGATATAATGATACATATGAGTATTTTAGATAGATTGGGTAATTTATACTATAATTAAGTAATTTATTTAGTTTTTTTAATCTTCTTAAATTAGTCAATTGGGTCTTATATCAAGAACTAAAAGTAGTATTTTTTTAATAAATAAGTAATTCAATTCCCTTAAGCCACTCATCTTCTCTATCGCAAGTCTAATGAGCCTAACAGATAGACTTCTTTATTATCATAGAGCCTTGACTATGGTAACTCAAAGATGTCGTGGCCGTACGGTTTTTAGCCCGATGAACTTAACTCTCCTGTGACCAAACAAAAAAAAAAGAAAAGAAAATCGACTCTCCTGGTATTAAATCTTACCACTTTTTTTTTTTTTTTTCTTTTCTTCTTCTTCCCTGATAGAACAAATCTTATCGAGTTCTGATAACCGCGTGGACATGGATTTCACTTCCATTATGAGATCAATTTTTTCTTCCATTACCTAAGGCAATAACTCTGAGTAATTAATGACCAATTTGATGCCGTCATTCGAAATATCAAAATGATATTCTCTTACTTGTCTCGTTAAGTTGATCGTCTTTGACACTTCCATCCAACTTGCTTCAAGGACCATCTCTCTTCGGCGACTTAGTTCAAGAATGTGAGAGTGTCCATGAGAAGGAAAAGTCAATTTGCAATGAAAGTAATTCATCTCATTACCCGGTTTTGAAATAATGAAGGTCATACTGATCTCATTATTAGAAACCAAATTATAATTTGAACTATGGAGAGTTGAACAGAAGCAAATCATATTCTGTTAATTTATAATTGAAATGATAGGAAAATATTATATTAGTTGATTACCAGGGAAGCTGCAACGATAGCGAAGAACAATTCAGTCCGCCAATAAGCATGAAATTAGGCTTTACATTGGGTGGGTTCTCGAACAATGGCTTTCAACTATCAATGCCAAGGAATCTGCTTCCTCCTCTGTGCCTTTCTTCCCAAGGTAAAGAAGACGACATTATTTCTAAGACACAGCGACATACAAACTGAAGAACCACATCGAATGAAATCCAACAATTGGTTAAGCGGACATTTACATAATTCTGCCTAAAACTATTATTTAACCCAACCAAAGCCAGAAGCTCAGACGCCCAATACAGCCCTGCACTCTGATTGCCAATGCTCCTTTATCTGCTTAAGCCTCTCTGTCCTCTCCGCCTGAAGTCTTTCTTCCCAGTATTCTTGGCACCTTTGAAAAACATGCATGCGAATCAGAATAGGCTATAAAGATCATAAAATGATGCATTCAAAAAAGTCATCGAGATTACCGAAGAATTTAATATGACTATGCTACCATACCTTCGCCCTAACAGAATGTTCAATTCTTCCAAGTGGATAGCACCTTCATAAACTCCACCCTGCAATCAACCAAAATAAGAGTCCACATATAAGTGATCGATATATCTTTTATCTGTTTATTGATCAATGCATCAGAATGACAAAAATCCTACTATATTTCGCATGTCATGAACAGGTATGGTTAGATCCAAAATCAGAAATTCGATTGAGCATCATCATAATGATTTAGTCTATTGAATCTAAAGGGTGAAATAGCTGAGTTATTAACAAATCTGATATGGGTGTGTTTGATGCGTTGAAAATCAGAAAATTTGGTTCTTTTCGGGTGGGGGGATAGCTTGTTTGTGTTACACGTCCAATGTAGACGTGATATAGTACCCTTACCTCTCGGCAGAGGGGACATTTTGCTTTAGAATCTGCTTCCTTGAGTCCATCAACAATAGTGACTGATGCAGCCGAGCAAGCACACATGTAGCAGAATAGGTGGCCACAAGTAAGAGAAACTGGATCAAATACTGTGTCCTATTGCACAAGAGCAGTACAAGTTAATCAGTTAATCAAGGTTTTACAAAAGAGAATTTTGTAAAAAAACATCCACGATCGGATTAATGAATAGAATATGAGCAGGCAAGTAACCCAGAAACTTACCAAGCATATAGAACAAGTCAAGTCGATATCAAGCTTGATTGAATCACAGAGCTCACAAGTGATTGATGGTTTTCCATCCTTGAATGTCAGAGAACATCCATCAAACAAAACAGCTGCGTTCCTGGACTGGGGCTTGGTTTCCCTTAAATTGATGTGCAAGGCCATCATCTCACAAAACCAAGGACTCTGAAGAATTTCCATATGCATACTCTGAACTTGAGACTTGAACAATTGGCCTTGCTTCGAATAATGAACCTGCAGTGTGTGTATGAACAACAATAGTCATTATTTCTTCTGGGTCTTCAAGGCTAAGAAATGAGTAAACGTTAAAGTTTTATCTCGTGAAGCAGGAAAGACATATACCTTGTCATACTTCTTGAGTATTTTTCGAATGGCAACGGCATTGATCAGTGCATAGGTAACCAAATCTCTGCCTTCCTGAATGAGAGCGGTATGGTTTCCTCGCAATTTGCCTTTGATCCAAAACAAGTACTTTCTGAAGCCAGAAGCAAGATGTAGGTCTAATAATTTCTGCGCTCGCTGATTAAAGCAGCCTACTATTTCTGACATTTCATTGAGAAGTGAAGGGAAGAAAGTCCCATCGCACACTGCTTAAATACATTGAATTAGCTGGAAGCTAGTTGATAACAAGACATTAAACATCGAAGAATAAATGTCTCACCATCACCTTTTAAAAACACGAATTCTGTCAAGAAATACTTCGGAATCGGTTGAAAAATCCTCTGGAGTTCATATGCGGGGTATACAATAAATTATGCATTCAAGAGTGACATACAGAAGACAGGGTATTCATTAATAAAATTCATCTACTGAACTTAGTCACACAACAATGAAAGGAGGGGGGAAACCATTTGTCATTTTGGTTAGTCTAGAAACTTCCACTTGGAAAAACCTCCGTTGGTTTCCTCAGCCAAGAGATCAAGCCAAAAGAAGACAAGATTTTGATTACCTGGGCATTGATCAGGGCATGATCGGACGGTGGGGGCTGGGGCTTCGTCGACGACGGCATTTTGATTCTGCAGGGATTGATAGTCTACTCTGCATGTCTTCAAGATCTTCTTGAGCTTCTTGAAGCCAACCCCTGGCAGTTTCTTCTCCTGCCCTTGCATGTACTCCTGGTACGTCTTGCAGAACTTCATATTTTCGCAGAAGCGTCAATCGATCGCTTTGAGAACCTAGGATGGAAAACACGCAAATGGTTGTGAATGAGAATGTGATTCGATTTTATGATTTGTCTTGAGTGTAAAATAGAAGCTCTCGCACACATCCCTTTTCCTTTTTGAATTTGGTAGTGTTTATAGGCGTTTGACGTGGAACGATCTAATGGATAAAGATGGGCGTGACGTATTCGTCGCGCCTCAGTGAAAAGGTCAAATAATCGTCCTCTTCCCATTAATATTCAAGACAATCAGCACCGCCGAAATATAAATGTTTATAACCAAATTAAACGTTCCCGAAGATGACTATCTGATCTGACGAATTTCTACACCCATATATAAAAGTCACATTACCTCCAATAAATACATGTGTACGGTCCAAATTAACCGTAGCAAGTATACAGTGCTTTCCTTTAAATTACTTCTTTCTTTATTTTTTTTATTTATAAAAATATGTGATTTTTTTTTAAAAAAAATGCTAAGTGAGTTGGATCATTAGGCTTGAGCATTATGCATCCAACAGCGGTTGCATAGTTATCCCGTGTCAAAAACAGTGATACTTAAATTTGAACTTACAATTTAGTAAGGTGTGAACCAAATCTGAGGTGATAGAAGTATTGACAATGTTGTAACCAAAAATAAAAGAAGTATTAATGAGGCTGGGGCTGTCAGGAGGTTTGATGATATCTTGGTGATATGTATGAAGATGGTATCATTATATTAGCACTAAAATCCTTTCGAAAGTATAGGGTACAGGAGATTAGTCATTGTTATCGATAATGAATACCCTAAACCTATAAAAAAAAAAAAAAAACATGTGGGCAAGAGTAAGCAACAAATTAAAGGTGGCTCCGGCCGGGCCCCAAATGTTATTTGTAATCGAATGAGAGACATTATTGTGACGTCTACGCAAGTACCTGCTTTATGCGGTGGCCCTCTTCTGATCTCCTTTTCCCACCTTCCCCAACTACACACCAATCTCTTCTTTCATGCCCCGTTGTATGTTCACATGCAGAGACACATGCATTTTCGTCTTCTAATTTGTAACACTTTCCCTCTATAATTATCAATTTTGTCATCGACACTTGACATGATTCACGTGATGAATCAACTAAACCTCTCTCTCACCCAAAAAGAAAAACAGAGAAAAATAATTCTGCAGTCGTCAGGCGATCCACGATCTATGCGTTGAAAAAGTGAATGACATTTGTATTATTTAATTTTATCTCTTGGACTGATGGTGGAGGCAGGAGGCGGCTTAACAAATCCCCTACTCACCCCCACACAATCACAAATATTAATTGATTGATGGGTTCGACTAAATCCCATCACGGCTCGAAGACGATGACATAAATTTATAATAATACTCGCTATTGCTCGTTCCTACAATGATCATTCTTGAAAAATAATGCCTTTTAATTTCTTGCGCTACAAAATGTATTCCTCTTCATCTTTGGCTAGCTAGTGGAAGGTCCACTGAGAATTGTCCACCAATCCTGCACATAGATTGCAAAATAGAGATGGTGTGATTTATGTCTTGTGCCAACGAATCTTTCCATTATATTTACTGAACTTCTGCTTTTTGTTAATCAGTAGTGGTCGCTATTGATCTGTGTGCCCAATTCATCATATGCACCTGGTATTGCAACAGACTCCACTCGTTAAGGAGACGCTATTCTTTCCCGTCAAAATAAGTTCGCTGCAACTTACGAAGATCGACCCAATTTTTCTCGTCTCCTCTTTTATCATATGGAATATTAGGATAGGATTGAGAGCATGGTCCTCTTTCAAAAAAGGAGGATCAGACTACGCGCAGTTGTAACCTGACCCAGTTGAGAATTCGTGTTTAGTGGAGCAAGATGATTACAGAATCAGATTCTTTTTGCGTTTTTAGAGATAAGCATCATCGGACCTGGCTAATCATATTTTCAGCACTAAGCAACTGGACTAACAAAATAAACGAAAAGTACAGGGGCTGACATGGTAATTTTCACTGACACATGTAATCAAAGACAATGGGCTTAAGATGCCCAATACTTGGTCCAAATGCTTACAAGAAAATGGGCCTGGCTCGTACCAAGCTTTGGCGGGGATGCTGTAACACGTAAAAGCATGCACAGCGAAACACCAATTGATCTTCTTGGACCACTTGCCTTATCCACCAATTGATCATTCCATTCGCACCAAAAGGGACAAAAACCAAGAAAGGTCCTTTTCTGGCATTCCACCAGGGCCTCTTTTAAAAGATTCTGTAGGATTTGGGTGCAAATACTTTAATTTTGGTCACTTTTCTGTGCCAATTGTTGGATGAATCAGCTAACTGCCTTCATTTGGCTATCGTGAATCAGTTCACTGTACATATTTAGAATTTGCACCTCACATTAACCTTCCATTCCATTTAATCATTGATACCAACACTTAATATAAAGGAAGCCCATTTGGCCGAAAAAGAGAGTGTCGTGTTCAAACAGGACACACTTTCCAGAAAACACACGAAAATAATTAAAGACGCTGCTTTGTTAGTCTAATATTGTTCACAACTTTAATAAATTAAAAAGGAGTGAACGAAGGTCCATCAATCCAGCAAGACTGTGAGAGGGTCGCACAGAATGGAATCCACGTCATCATGATCCATAGAGTAATCAATACGACGACGTTATGTATCCACTCGGCATCCAATTCCAGAGGGCAACTTCCCCATAAATTGGTGACATCTAGCTAGTTCGTGGTTCATGCCCGAGTGTACAACATTCTCTTTAATTGGCGCTAGCGTTGTTTCCAATCAAAGAGAAGTGAATTCTCATGGCGACTTCAGAGAAGCCAGTGATGGTGGTGGGAATCGACGAGCACGATCACAGTACCTATGCCCTTGAATGGACTCTCGATCATTTCTTCGCGAACGGTCCTAATTCTGTCTTCAAGCTCCTTCTTGTTCATTCCAAGCCTACTGCTGCTTCAGCCGTTGGCCTTGTAGGCCCTGGTACGCTCTTACTAGATCTGCTTCTAGATTGCAAAATGTGTTATGCCTTCGTCGTCTCTATGGGATTTGAAACAGTGTGCTTGGTTTAATTTGCAGGAGCTGCTGATGCATTGCCCGTCATCGATGCCGATTTGAGGAAGATTGCTGCCAGAGTAGTCGAAAAAGCTAAGAAAACCTGCGCTAATAAATCGGTGATTCGTCGTCGTTTTCCAAGTTATTCCGTCTTTTATTCATCGATGACTGTATATGTGCTACTGTTAGGGGGATGGATATTTAAATTTGATGCTTGACTATATCTTGATGATATAGATTTTGGTTCAAATTCTTTGTTTGATGTGTGCCTGCCGATTTTTGTCTAGCGGGGAAAGTGACTTTTTGCAGATAGATGTAGATAAACTGTGGCATAATTATCTGAGTACCAATTTTCGTTCAGTTGAATGATGTTGCAGTGGAAGTAGTGGAAGGTGATCCGAGGAACGTTCTCTGTGATGCTGTAGAAAGGCATGATGCTTCAGTGTTGGTCGTGGGTAGTCATGGTTATGGAACTATAAAGAGGTAAAATCCAAATTCCTTTGGTTCATCTGGCTTTCTTTAATTCATCATGGAATTTTGCACGTGGAACTTTTAATTTCCCAAAACACTGCATACTTTGACGTTTTTTATATTTGCATGCAGGGCGGTTTTAGGTAGTGTAAGTGACTATTGTGCACATCATGCTCACTGCACCGTGATGATCGTGAAGAAACCAAAAACCAAACACTGACGATCTGCATTATATATAGCAGCAGACGACGATAAATAACTCGTGTTGGCAGCGAATGGCGATGAAGTGTTTTCCGAAATTTCATTAAAATATTTGTTGTATGTGGCATGTTGTGTACTGCACGTATATATAATTTCACTACGTATTGCTGTATTCTTAATTTTAATTATAAAATTGCTGGTTATTAAGCATGATGAGCTGGATAGTTTCGCTTACCAGATACACTATTTTTATTTTATCGCCGGGTGGCAAAACCTATAATAAAATGAATGAATTAAAAGGATTTTTATATTTTATCTTTGTGCAAGATATTAATGGGCAGCAAGACATAGTTCAAATCATTGAGGAAAAAACACTCAATAATAATTCCAGAGGAGCAACGACAAGAAGTCTCGTGACTCTTATCTTACTAGGGGAAAAGCCTCAAATAATTCCAATTAAGCTACTCGTATTAAATTTATAATGGATTATAAATTTTTAAAGTTTATATTATTTTTTTAAAAAATTTAATATATATATTATATAAAATAAAGATAATATCTCAATAACTATATTTTTATTAAAAAAATGATTTTTTACTTATTATTATTTTTAAAAAAACTCAAATCTAAACTGTATATCTCATATTTGAATAATCCACGTCTTATTATCTCTCCTTGGCTCTTTACTTACTATAACCAGTTTCTCTATTCATCTTTTAGATGAGTCGGGAAGTTCTTATTATTTGGATTGTCCAATTTTTATTTAATTTTAAAATGAAAAATATGTTATTTAAGAAATTAATTTTATTTTAAATTCTCTATCTATTAAAATAAAATAATTTTTATTAAAAATTCAATAATTAAATAAATCAAGACGGTGTAGATACGATTGAAATTGAAAAACTCCTCTTGCTTATACAAATACCAGGATGAGCCGGGAAATGGGTATTGTATTGAAACATGGCCCGTTGTTTTGCCAGCTGATTAGATTAGAAGATATTTAGATAGAATAGGTGATGGTTAGAGAGACGTAAAGGAAGTCACGTCAATACACTGAATGTAGCAAGCAAGGGTTGCGTAGAATAGAATGCAAGCGCCTATGAAATGACCAATGCAACGACGCCGTATATCCACGTGGCACCCAAAGTTGAAGCCCATTATCCAATAAATAGGGGACATCCGATCCCCGGTTCTCGCACAAGTCCAAACCTTCGGTTCGTCTGGCGTTAGCGTTGTTTCTAATCAGAGTCAAACAGCAGAGGATTCCATGGCCACTTCAGAGAAGCAAGTGATGGTGGTGGGAATAGATGACTACGATCACAGCACCTACGCCCTCCAATGGACTCTCGATCATTTCTTCGCATCTGGTCCTAATTTTCTCTTCAAGCTCCTTCTTGTCCATGCCAAGCCTTCTCCTACTTCCGTCGTTGGCCTTGCTGGTCCTGGTACGCTTTCACTCCCCTCCTAGCTAACTGATCCCGAATCGCCTGGCCTTTGATACGATTATTAGTTTGCAGGTGCAGCTGATGTTTTGCCCATTGTTGATTCTGATCTGAGACAGATTGCTGCCAGAGTCATTGAAAAAGCTAAAGAACTCTGCATCAGCAAATCGGTAATTCAATTCGTCATTGTTTTCCAAGTTATTCTGTCAGTTATTCATCGATGATATATGTGTGTGTGATTGTTTAGGCCACTAAACTAACGGTCGTAATCTCTTAATTCTAATTTTGGAAGTAGAAAATAAATCGAAGGAAAGCAACAAATCCAATCACAAACTGATAACGGGGAGATAGATTTTGAATTTATTATTTGACTTCATGCTGACGATAGAGGTTTTGGATCCAAATATTTGTTTGATATGTCCCTGCCGACTTTTGTGGAGCTATGCTGCACTTGATTGTTCTTTGAGTAAGAAATTATTGAAATCTATCTTATATGGTGCTTCTTGTGTTTCCATCTTTCTATGTTTTCCCTTAAGTACAGGCTAGGATGATTCAGCGCTTGTGTGATTGTGATCTTCTTTTTTTATGTTTATGCCCAGATAAATTTTACTGGCAAGTTATCGCGCTGGGAAGTTTCGAGTCTCAGTACTTTTTAGATAGGCTTGTATAAACTGCGCCCTGATTATCTGATTACCAACTTTTGCTCAGGTGAATGATGTTATGGTGGAAGTTGTGGAAGGTGATGCGAGAAATGTACTATGCGATGCAGTTGAAAGGCATCATGCTTCAATGCTGGTCGTGGGTTCTCATGGTTATGGAACTATAAAAAGGTGAGATAGACTATGCTGGTGTTACTGATGGTTGTGGAGAATACCATGAATCTACTGAACTAGTCCTGGCATTATGGAATTTTCTATCTATATTTTGCTATACATAAGGTGCGTTTGCCGCTTTATTGAATTCATGAGAATCATTTGCAAAGCCCAAATCTGCTTCTTTGGTTACCTCATAAGTTAGAGAGCGACTGCATTATTTAGTGCCTCTCTCCATCTTTGACAGTTTCGCATGCTCATTACCACTTATGATTAAAGTATCTGCTCTCTCTACTTTTATTTGGCTTCCTTGGTTCAATTCACCGTTGAATTGCAAGTATTTAGACCAGCGCGTAAACATCTTCCAAAATATTGTATTTGACGGTTCTTTTATTACGCAGGGCGGTACTTGGTAGTGTAAGTGACTATTGTGCACATCATGCTCACTGCACTGTGATGATAGTGAAGAAGCCGAAAACAAAACATTAATCTACATTGGCAGCGCAGAGTAATAAAGCGTTTGCAGCAGCTAGCGTACAGCAGTATAATGAAGTGTTTTTAGAAATAGTTCCAAAGCTATATTGTTGTGATGGGTCGATTGGTTCCTTTTATTGTGTTTATTATTCATGAACTTGATGATAAAACTACCTCTTACTATGGAATTACTAAATATATCCCCTTACCAGATACATACTAGTATTTTACTTTGCTTTTATTGTTTACGGGAAAAATATAGAAGATGTGATTTCAAATTGCAGATAATTTATGCGTAAATTTCTCGATTACGGAAGTGTCAATTTTTTATTCATGAATATGATGAATCCATTGGCTAGTTAATTTTCCCAGTTTGAGGTAGAAAGTTGAACATTTTCCTCGGAAAGTTCTATACTGTGTGAAGTTTTGCTTTTTGGCATTGGTCATTGGGGAATCAGTTTCCCTGCTCTCGGCTTTTGGCCGACCAAGAGGGAAGAGCTGGTTTCGAGATCTGGACTCTCTATATTTTTATTTTTTTTTAAATAGTTTTTTAAAAAAATTTTAAAGTTATTTTTTAAGAACCAGTTAGTATCCTAAAATATTTTTTTAATACCATTTACTACCCTGAAATATTTTAAGATCCTAAAAAATATTTTAAGATCATGAAGTATTTTTCAGTAGCAGTCAGTACCAATAACTGGTACTGAAAAAGAACTTTAGGGTATTGACTGCTACTAAAAAATACTTGATCTTAAAATGTTTTTTAGGGTCTTGAAAAAATATTTCAGAGTATTAACTGTTACTAAAAAAATATTTCAGGATACTAACTGATTCTTAAAAAATAACTTCAAAAATTTAAAAAAAAACTATTAAAAAAAGTAAAAATATGGACGGTCCAGATCTCCTTGGCGCTACCCTGCAGGGAAACTGGTTCCTGGTCATTGGATAGCCATTTGAGCCTAATTAAAAAAGAAAAAGTGAATAATTTGTTTTTAGAGAAAAAAAAAAGTGTATAAATAACCGAAAAATGCTGTGTCATGTTCTCAACGTACACATCATATTACTTTTAATATTGGATTAAGGTGTAAAAATATATATGTATTTTTTTTTAGGACCAGTAGTAAGTGCTTTTTTTAGGTGTAAAAGTGACTATGTGGCTACAAATTAGGTATAAAAATACCGTTTGACTGTTAAGTTTGACTTTGACCGTTAAGTTTAACTTTTTTTATTGATTGGACGATGACGTGACATTTCAAAGGTACAAAAATATACATGTGATTTGTCAACAAGGGCGTCGAATACCAAATTTTTTTTTAATTTAATAATTTTATTTTAATTTTTCAAGATCATGAATTAAATTTTGGCAAAATTACACACAGGTCCCAAGGAAGGGATATATTTACGTTTAGGTCCCGTCAATTCATGAAATTACTCTGAAGTCCCAAGGGACTTCTGTGTAATTATTTCATATGAGTAAAAGACCTTATTGCCCTTCTACTTGAATTTGTGATTTCTGAGTTCCAGAGGCGAATAACAACACAAAATGCATAAATTAACCACAACTTCTGAAAACCTTGAATTTGTGATTTCTGAGTTGTAGAGGCGATTAACAACACAAAATGCATAAATTAACAACACAAAATGCATAAATTAACCACAACTTCTGAAAACCTTGAATATGTGATTTCTGAGTTGCAGAGGCGATTAACAACACAAAATGCATAAATTAACAACACAAAATGTATAAATTAACCACAACTTCTGAAAACCTTGAATTTGTGATTTCTGAGTTCCAGAGGCGAATAACAACACAAAACGTATAAATTAACAACATAAAATGCATAAATTAACTACAACTTCTGAAAACCTTGAATTTGTGATTTCTGAGTTACAGAGGCGAATAACAACACAAAATGCATAAATTAACAACACAAAATGCATAAATTAACCACAACTTCTGAAAGGCAATAAAGTCTTTTACTCATATGAAATATTTACAATGAAGTCCCTTGGGACTTCAGAGTAATTTCATGAATTGACGGGACCTAAACGTAAATATATCCCTTCCTTGGGACCTGTGTGTAATTTTCCCATTAATTTTTCAAGTATGAGATTATAAGTCCTTTTTGATCAAAAAATTTGGTCCTATTTATAAGTCCTCTTTGACTAAATAAATGAGATTGTGACAATTTTGCCCATATTAATTGTTCCAATAAAAATAGAGAGAGAAGAAAAAGTTGAAAGCATACAATCATAAATGAGGGTAAAGTTGAAAATTCACCTCATAATCATTGAGTTAACTACCTCTTCTTGGTATATGTGATTTGGTCAAAATGAAACTTATAAATAGGACCAGAGTGGTATTTTCTCCGGTCCTTATTATAAGGTACCAAGTAACTTTTCTCACACACCAATAAAAACAGTTGAAGTTAACAAAAGTTGTCCTACAATTTAAGTAACTTACAATATTACCCTTATTAATTACACTAAACTCTAATATTATATTAATTACTATTTTCACACACTGCCCTCATTAATTATGGGCAAACATGGAAATAAATAATTAATGCTCATTGGGAACAAGCAAGTGCCTTATAAAAAGGACCAAATAAACTTGCTAGTTTATGCTTTATAATAAGGACCGGAGGGAGTAATTTTTTTTTTTTTTGGAGGGAGTAATTTATTACCACGTGTGTACTTTTGTACCTAAAAAAAGTACTTATTACTAGGTGCTTCTAAAAAAAAAAGTACATGTGTATTTTTGGACCTTTTAACACTTTAATGTCTATAGAATAAATGTTTTTTCAAACCAATGCATTGCAATGGATTTAATGCAATTGTCAGTCAACTATATTACACTAATTACTTTAAAACGATAAAATTACTATGAATAATTTTAGATTCTTGTAAAAACTAAAATAATAAAGTTACAACTAATATTTTATTTTAAAAAGTTTTTTTTTGTCAAATATTTTTAAAAAAGTTTACAGCTCATATTTAGCTAAAAAATGTTACAGCCTATCAGATCACAGTTAAAATTTTACTAAAATAAATTAACAGCTCATAACCTGCCTTACCGCTCAATGAGTACGAACGCGAACAGAAATCTGCTCGCCTTGGCTACAAAGAGAACTCGTCGGCAAGGGCGCCTCTTCTCACGCTCTCTTCTGCGCATCTCCCTAGGCGCTTCGTGGCCTCTCGTTGCTCTGACCCCTCTTTCTCTTGACCCTATGCGTCCTTCTGTTATTCACGCCTCGCTGCTCTCTCTATCAGCGCTTTATCTTTCCCGTTTTAGTTCTTGTTCCTTTATTTATTGAGAAGCAACTAAACTAGCCAAGCTACGTTAGGACATGTGGTTTGCATGATGTTGGTTTATCTGTTATTAATGCTCTGTCAGAGGTAAAAAGAAAGAACTGTGTTATCTTGCATTAATCTCCCCTACCCCCCCCTCAAAACAAATCTATGATTTTGGAACTTTATTTGATTCCTTTTTTTTTGCTATGTGCCGAAATTATGAAATACTCTAGGATACTGAGATCTCAGTATTTTAATTAATTAATTTATTTGTTTAATTGTTTTTTTTAAAATCACCACTGTACTTCACTTTTATTATTTTTGGAATTCAGGTGAAATCAGAGTTAAAATATTGCCTTTAAAGAAGGCAAAAAAAAAAAAAAAGGGACTGCCTAGAACAGTCCAGACAGTCTGCCGGCCGGTATAGTCCAGCTTGACCTTGGGCTATAGCTAGTACCAGACTGGATCAGACCTTGGGCTGACTTTTTCAACTTAAGGTCAAATGAGGCCAGACCTTGGACTGACCTCTAACCCAGTCCGGGTCCGATCCTTAGACACCTTTAAACTTGGCTTTTGGCGCGTGCACATTCAAGTTTATAGAGTCATCTTCCTATTTCATGTTTGTCCTGTTCTTCCATGACAATCAAGACCAGAAGGGTATCCATCACACTTGTGCTTGCTGTTTCCATGCTTCAGGTTGCAAAGAAATGCAGGATGACAATAGATCACTAGATCGTACAAAACGAGAAAGTGTACTCAGTCAAAGACAATGGCAAGGGTTCAAATATTTCAATCCCACAAAAACTTTTCCAACTCGCAAGACCTTGTTTGAAAGATGATTACCAGAGAAAGGGAAACAAGTTGACCATGCCAGGTGCCTTCCTAATTTTATTGGGTTTTGGAAGTCAGGAGGAGAACAAAATACAGGACAAGATACAACGACAAAGGGGCTGATGTTAAATTTTAAAAAGCAGCCCGAAACAACAATTTGCGAGTAAAAATTAATTTTTATTTTTTTTAGAAATATTTGTCTCGTGAGAAAAAATATAGGAAAAATAACAAAAAAATACCACTTAAACTTTAAAGTCCTATTGACAAAAACAATAATGAGATTAACAAGAATCGTAAAGTAATTGACAACTCGTTTTGTTGGAAAATTATCTATATGTGGTTTTAAAGTTCAAGTAGTATTTTATTAAGATTTTCTCAAAAATATAATGGCTGCTTTTTTTTCAAAGAAAAACTTAAATTTTTCTTCACTTACACGATATGAACCAAAACCAATCTTTTAAATCATCAATCACAAATATATATATATATATATATATATATATATATATATATATCAAGGGAATATTATTTCTGCTTTTAAAGCAGATCAATTTTTCTGCTTTAAATCAAACGACGTCGCCGCAAGAGTCATTCTTTTACTTTCTTTGCATAACTTGTTTTGGAGGCGTGCTTGCTGATATTATAGATTTGCATAGCTTGTTTCCTTGACAAGGAAGGAACTGCCTCCACCATTAATACCATAATTTTTCATATTTTTTAAATGGCGGCAGAAGATTTTTCTATTACAAAGGTTTTGACTAATTTCATCATCATGGTTGATTTGTTGTGAATTTTTAACTCCTGTAACCTGTTGGATAAACCATCGGTTTGATCTATATTGATGGCGACTCTTGCGGAAAAGAAATTAAAAGAAAAGAATAACTCTTACGGCGACGTTGTTTGATTTAAAAGCAGAAAAATTGATGTGCTTTAAAAGCAGAAATAATATTCCCATGTATCAAAATCATATTCATAAATTTATTTTATTTAAAATTTATTCTTTCCGGGCTTGACCAAACATCTACAAGAAGTTATGATAAAAATAAAAATATAACTAATTAACTTTAAAATTAGCTTACGGTCTTCGAAATTTAAGTTTTTTTTTTTTTAAATATTTATTATGTAGTTTTCAGTATTGGAAAAATTCTTTTCTCAGTGGGAAAAAGCCATTTAATTCAGAGTGGGTTGATTATGATTTTACTTGTCCCCAACGGTAAGAAAATCCCTTTAAGCCAAAGTGGATTCATTATTCATTTATTTGATTAAAAGTAAAAAAATCACGGACTGACATAAGTGGTAAACGGCTTGTATCACTTAAGTAAGGTCTTAGGTTCTGTTACGGACCGGCCCAATAGGCCCAAGGCCGGACCTCGGCCCAGTAAGCCTATAAGGGAATCCGCGCTATATTGGGAAGGGATCCGAGATCCCCTATATTTAGGAACTCATTAATGGAGATCCTCACGCAATCATGACACCAGCCAATCAGCCCTTGACGGCTCAATCATAGATATCCCTCTTTAATAGGGCGATACGGGCACCAAGCTCCTCTATAAATAGAAGGAAACCCTAAACAGGTGCACGCGTTCTATCTTATGCTCTTGTTACTTTCTGCCACACAGAGCACACACCCCACTCCCCTGGCTACGTGCCTTCAAGTTTGTTGCGAACTACGTGGACTTTGATCCCTTCGAGGGTACGTAGGCTCTAGGCTTGACACCCTAGTCAAGTCCAATCTCTGTGTTCTTCATACAGAACATTGGCGCCGACCGTGGGGACCGTAAACTTCAATCCCTGTGACTACTAATGTTGAGCACTAGAAGCCACAGCAGAAATCCCCAACCGGTGGGAGGAGACCCACAAGCCAGCCGCCCGCCGCCAGACCAGCCGCCGGCACCACCTCGGAGAGGAAACACCCCAGAAGGACATGTTAATGATACGGTGACTTCCTCCCTGGACAGGGAGCAGCCGCTCCATGACGAGCAGCCGCGGCATGAAGACCGGCATCCAGAAGAAGCACTCGCGCCATCTCCAACGCGTGATGTCCGAGCAGTTGATGCCGACGTCCGCATGATGAGGAGGACTCAGGAATCGTTCATGCGACGCCTGGAGAACAAGGAAAAACACGACGACCTGCAGAGGCGGGCTGACTTCGAAGCTATCGGAAAGATGATCCAAGAAGCGCTCGAGAATGACCGCCGCGTAAGAGGCCGCCACAGGGGTCGCGGTCATACAAGGAGAGCCTCGGCAGGCGACAGCAGCTCCTCGAGCAACTCTGAGCCGAGGAACCCACGCCGCGACGACGGCGAACCGAGGCGACGCCCGATTGTAGACCACGGCGGACCACGATCCCTGGGAGACAGAGGAAACCACGGTGCCGGTCCTAACCGCACCAATCGGCATGAAAGGGAATACCGTGATCGAGAAGAAACCCGCGCTGAGGAAAGAACTCCCCGGCCTCGCCACGGATCGCCTCGGGAATATCGGGTGACGTACCTATCAGAGACGGGAAGATCCCCGTTCTCGAGGGAGGCGGCAACAGCCCGTTTCCCAAAACGCTTTGATTTAAGCAGCCTGCCGAAATACGATGGGAGCCAAGACCCCCGGAACCACTTGGTTACCTTTGAGAAGCTCATGTGGGTCCGACAGATCAGCGGTCCGGTCATTCAGCGCCTGTTTGCGGCTACTCTGGACGGGCCGGCACACAGGTGGCTGACATCTCTTCCGGACAACTCTATCCGAGACTATGAAGACCTCGGACGAAAATTCGAGCTGCACTTCGCCACCAGCAAAAAGCAGCCGAAGACTACGTTCACCTTGAGCAAAGTACGTCAGAAGAAAGGTGAGGCCTTGCAGAAGTATCTGGATCGGTTCCGAGACGTGGCCATGCAAGTACGGTCATTGCCCGAGGATGTCCACGTACACTGCCTGGTCAATGGACTGGATCCAGCATCCCGGCTGGCTCGTCACCTATGCAAGAACCCAGCGTACACCTTGACCGAATTCTATACCGAGGCGAAGAAGTACCTGGAAATGGAGCAGATAGAGGCGGCCAATGCCGATGAACCTGAGCGAACTAGGAAGAGCCCGCCTAGCGACGAGGAACGCCCAAGAAGGACGAAGACCGACTCGAGATAGCGCAGCCGGGACGGCCGAACAAAGTCTGACCGGGCCGACCAGAAGACCAAGTACGACAGTTACACCCCGCTGAACGTCCCTCGGTCCCAGGTATGGAAGGAGGTAGCCCAGACCGAGATGAAGCGGGTGGACAGGCCAAAGCCGATCAGAGGACGCTCCAACACGGACCGTTCCAAGTTCTGCAAGTTCCACGATTGCAACGGCCACACCACCGACGAGTGCTATGACCTCCGCGACGCAATCGAGAAGTTCGTAAGGGATGGGAAACTGCGTCAGTACGTAATCAAGACTCAGGGAAGGACGAACGGGAAACGCAACGACCGCGCCCGCTCCAGAAGTCCGCCCAAGGAATCCCGAACTCCAGGAAAAAAGCAGAAGGCGGCCTCGGACGACGAATTTCCCGACGTCGATTTCCAGTGCAACGTCGTCAGCGGAGGATTTGGGGGAGGAGGAGACACAATAAGCCAGCGAAAGAAGTATCTCCGCGAAGTATTGACCGTCCGAGACCCCCCTAAATTCAAGGAAGACCCAAAGAAGCCTCGGCCGCCTGCCCTAACCTTCACCGAGGAAGAGTTGGAAGACGTCATACCCGGACATCTGGACGGGCTGGTAATCACCGGGACCCTGATAAACTGTCGTGTTAAAAGAATTTTTGTGGATGCAGGAAGTTCAGCGGACATCATAAGCTGGGATGCCTACAAAAGGATGCACCTCGACAAAGAGGACCTTAAGCCTTGCAAAACCACCTTGGTGGGTTTCAATGGCGAGCAATCCTTCCCAAAAGGCTACATCGACCTCCGGTTAACTCTGGGCACCAAAGAAGCCTTCAAATCGGAGCGGGTACGATTCGTAGTCGCTGATTTCCGGTCCCCTTACAACATCATCCTGGGCCGGCCAACGATCCACAACTGGGATATACTAGTATCCACCAAGCACCAGAAGCTAAAGATGGTCAATAGTAAAAACCAGATAGTCGTGGTCTCTGGAGACCAGAAAGAGTCGAGACAGTGCTACTACGAAGCTCTCCGGGTCGAGGAAGGAGGAGCATCGTCTCCACCCCGGCTCGGATCTAATGAGCAAGTAGCCGAAGCCGCCTCAGGTGGACGCCCGCGGCAGCAAGTCAACATGGTCGAGTTGGACCTCCGGGAGCCGGACAATCTGAGGCCCGAACCAGAGGGAGAGCTGGAGGAGATAATGCTAGGCGAGGACCCATCCAAAATTGCCAAAATTGGCCGTAATATGGACCACGGCCTGAGAGACCTCATGATACGCTTTTTAAGGCAGAACCATGACGTCTTCGCATGGACCTCGGTCGAGGTGCCCGGCATTGACCCCCACTTCTGCTGTCACAAGCTCGGCATATGGCCGGGGTCTAGACCCGTGGCACAGAAGAAGAGGAACATCGCAGACAATAGGCAGAAGGCCCTGGAGGACCACATTGAGGAACTCCTAGCGGCCGGCTTCATTCGGGAGGTACAATACACTACTTGGCTCTCCAACGTAGTCATGGTCCTCAAGCCCAGCGGCAAATGGAGAGTATGCGTCGATTACTCCAACCTCAACAAAGCCTGTCCTAAGGATTCCTACCCGATGCCCAACATTGATAAGCTCGTGGACAACTCGGCCGGGTACCAACTCCTCTCCTTCATGGATGCCTACTCCGGCTATAACCAGATCGCCATGCATCCCGAGGACCAAGAAAAGACCGTCTTTATAACTGATAAGGCGAATTATTGCTACAACGTCATGCCCTTTGGACTGAAGAATGCCGGGGCCACCTACCAAAGGATGATGAACCGAGTTTTCGAGGATCAGATCGGGCGTAACATAGAAGTCTACATAGACGACATGATCGTCAAGTCAAAACTCCCAGAGGATCACATCCGGGACCTAGAACAGACGTTTGAGAAGTTAAGAAGACATCGAATCAGGTTGAACCCGGCCAAGTGTGCCTTCGGGGTCCCAGCAGGGAAATTCCTAGGCTTCATGTTAACGAACCGGGGGATAGAGGCCAATCCGGACAAATGCAAAGCCGTGCTTGACATGCGGCCCCCGGGATCTAAAAAGGAGATACAGCAGCTAACGGGCCGACTAGCCGCATTGACGCGCTTCTTGCCGAAGTCGGCCGAGAAAGCCCTACCTCTTTTCAAGCTGCTAAAGAAAGAAACCAGGGGCGGATGGAGCCCGGACTGTGACGCAGCATTCGAAGAAATTAAGAGATGTTTGGCATCCCCTCCGGTGCTCACGAAGCCGGACCCAGGAGAGACCTTATTCCTCTACCTATCAATCGGCAATGAAGCCGTGAGCGCCGCCCTAGTAAGGGAGTCCGAGGCAGGACAGGCACCAATATACTTCACCAGCAGGGCCTTGCAAAGCTCTGAAATCAGGTACCAGAAGCTGGAGAAGGTAGCTTTCGCTCTACTCACAGCCGCAAGAAGACTCCGGTCGTATTTCCAGGGACACCGGATTGTCGTACGAACCAGCCAGCCGATCCGGCAAATTCTGCATAAACCGGACCTAGCAGGGAGGATGACCAATTAGGCCATAGAGTTATCAGAGTTTGACATCGCTTTCGAAGCTCGGCAGGCGATCAAGTCCCAGGCACTCGCAGACTTCATTAGGGAACTCACCCCGGCCATAGTCAGTGACGGGACGTGGAAGGTCTATGTGGATGGATCATCCAACGCAAAGGGCAGCGGTGCAGGAGTCATCGTGGAAAGCCCACAGGGAGTAGCCACCGAACACTCCCTTCAGTTAGAATTCCAAACCTCTAATAACCAGGCCGAATATGAGGCCCTACTGGCCGGACTACTCCAGGCAAAGGATAATGGCGCCCAGCGAGTAAAGGTCTTAACCGACTCGCAGCTCGTCGCGGCTTAGATAAACGGCACCTACCAGGCGAAGGGCCCGCTCATGGCAAAGTACCTAAATAAAGCCAAAGAGCTGATGGCCGAATTCGAGGAGGTCGCAGTGTCCCATATCCCGAGAGAGGAGAACGCAAGAGCCGACATCCTCTCTAAGTTGGCAAGCACTAAGGGTCCGGACAACCATAGGACCGTGATACAACAGAACCTGGCCGAGCCTAGCTGCATCATGGCCATTTTTGGAGGGGCCGACTGGAGAAAGCCTATTGAAGACTACCTCGAGAGGGGAATTATCCCCACCGACCCGACAGACGCAAAAAAGTTGATCAGAGAAGCCGCCCTCTATGCTATGGTCGATGACCAACTATACAGGAAGGGACTCCATTGCCCAATGATGCGATGCCTTGGAGATTCCGAAGCCAAATATGTGCTGGCCGAGCTACACGAAGGCGCTAACGGCCACCACATGGGGGGCAAGGCATTAGCCCGGAAAGAGCTGCGCGCCGGCTACTACTGACCCACTATGAGTCAGGACGCCATGGAGAAGGCCAAGGCATGCGACAGTTGCCAGAAGCACGCCAAGGTCATATGGCCACCACCCTCTGAACTTAAAGGAATGCCAGCCCCATGGCCCTTCTACAAGTGCGCAAGGGCAGTGTAGATGGCTCATCGTCGCAGTCGACTACTTCACCAAATGGATCGAAGTAGAGCCACTCGCCACAATAACGTCGGCCAGAGTGATGAAATTCTTCAGGCACAACATCGTCTCTCGTTTCGGCATACCAGCCGAGGTCGTCACGGACAATGGGACCCAATTCATGGACCATCGTTTCCAGGCACTAATGTCCGACTTGGACATTAAGCAGCACTTCTCATCCGTCGAACACCCCCAGACCAATGGCCAGGCTGAAGCCGCCAACAAAATCATCCTGGACGGACTAAAGAGGCGAATGTTGCAAGCCGAGACCAACTGGACCGAACAGCTCCACAGTGTCCTCTGGGGGTACCGCACGAGCGTACAGTCTTCGACTCAAGAAACCCCGTACAGGCTGACCTATGGATGTGAGGCAATGATCCCGGTTGAAATCGGACAGCCATCCTGGAGAAAGGTGAGAGCCGGGCAAGAGGGGCAGGGATCGAATGACGACGCCTTGAAGACTAACTTGGACCTCATTGATGAAATCCGGGTTACCGCGCACTGCCGGGAACTAGCCGCCAAGCAGCTACTCGCGGCAAAGTACAACAGAAAGGTCAGACCCCGGTCTTTCAACCGAGGAAACCTAGTACTCCGACGGGCCGACATAGGCAACAAGAATGCCAAGGACGGGAAACTGGCGGCAAACTGGGAAGGGCCCTACCGGATTAAGGAAAAGCTCGACGGAGGAGCATATATCCTCGAGACTTTGGCACGAAAGCCAATCAAAAGGACATGGAATGCCGACAAGCTGAAGATCTACTATAGCTAGACCCTCTCTCGGCAGCGTTTGTTAGCTTTTACGATTATTCCTTTCCTCGCATTTGTTTTCCTTTCGTCTTGAGTCCGAGTTATGTCATTTCTGATGCTTTGTAAGGCCCCGTAGGGCTATTTCTTTTCATCAATAAAGGATCCCACTGGGGATATTTACCAATACGTACAAAGCTTAAGCATAAAGCCTGAGCCGCTTAGCTCGGCCAAAGGCAACAAGGCCGAGGCAATGAAGCCCGGCTAAGAAACCAAAAGCCGGGGTTACTAACCCGGCACCGGTAGACGGCCCCGAGGTCACAAACCCGGCCAGAACCAAAAACATCTAGATGTACAAAAACCGGCCGTCGTACTCCGACAGGCATTGGTTAGAGCTCGGCAAAGGAATCGAACACGGCCCTTTGCGAAATTGACGCGTCAACGCTCGCCCGGCTAAGCAAGCAGCCTGCCATGCCGACCCTGATCAGGTCAAAATGTCCGACTCCAGGCAGACGAAGCCTCGGTTTGACACGTGGTAGTCCCGCCCTTACGCCGGTACAACTTGATCCAACTAAAAGAAAGTTGGAGCTCGGCTGCTTGAAAGCCGGGCCGAGGCAGTATGGTTAGTTATGCCTGACGAGGCTGAAACAAGACAACCTTGCCCCAACCTCCCACACACTAAGTGTGGTAGAGAAACAACGGCCTGTACATATGCAGCCGACAAACACTAAAGCTTGGGCAAAAGAACGATAAAATTATCCATTGCCTAAGTTATCTACACGGCCCGTACCCACCCGGCCGACCGACTCTTAAGCTCAGACAAAAGGATTGCAAAATCCATTGTCTAGAGCATCCAGACGGCCTGCAACCACACAGCCGAAAGAACACCCAAACTTAAACAAAAGAGAGATAAGCTCACCCATTGTCTAAGTTATCTAAACGCCCACACGGCCGACTGACGAAAAAGGATGATACGAAGTTAAATCGTTCATTGTCGAATCCAGACAAAAGTGAAGGTAAAAATTAAAACAAGTACAGATCGCGGCACAAGGCAAGAAAAATATTGTCATTAATTGTTCAAGTCTGTACAAGAATGGCACCAAGGCCAGAATACTTTAAAGTTACAAGGGCATCAACGCCCCAAAAGGAACAACAACAACAAAAACAAAGCTAGAGCTGGGGGTCAGGTCCGACGTCGGCATTCTTCGCTTCGAGGCCCACAGTATCGGCGGCGTCTTCCACCTCATCCTCGGCAAGATCCTCGGCAGTTGGCGGCTCAAATGGAAGGAAGGACCCGTCTTCCAGCACAAAGGCGCGATGGTCGTACCCATCTACCTTGAGCTCGGCCCCAGGATTGAAATGCCGGATTTGGAGAAGAGCCTGCTTAAAGCACGCCTCGGCGGTCTGTACCAGGGCATCAGAAAGCTCCTGGGAAGTCTCCTTCTCTGCCGCGACGGCCTTCTCGAGCGCCTCCTTCTCGGCGGCCAGAGTAGCGAGCTGCTCCTCCAAAGCCTTGGCCGCAGCCAGGCTCTCAGACATCTCTTGTCACGCCCAAGCACACTCCTCGGCCACCGAGTCAGCACGCTCCCGAGACAGCTGAAGCTCTCGGTCAGCCTTCACCGCCGAGGTCTTGGCGGCATCCCGTTCCGCCCTGGCCGCATCCCGCTCAGCCTGAGCCTCAGTCAGCTCAGCCTTCGCCGCCCCCAGCCCGGCCCGAGCCTCATCACGCTCCGCCCAGGCCGCAATTAGCTCGTCCTCAGAGGAACTGGCCCTCGCTCTGACTTCGGCCAGTTCCTTCTTCAGTTCCGCAGCAGCCGCAGCCTGGGGCTTCAGTTCGGCCTCCACTTTCTTCAGCCTAACAACCTCGCCCTCCGCCCGAGCATAAAGGTTCCGGACCATCCTCAAAGCCTGAAGATAGCCCACTGACCTAATAAGCTCCTTCTGGGCCACCTGTAGACGGTCCTCGGCATCAGGGGATAAAGCGCGGCCGCCCTCTAGAAAGTGCCGGGGTGGTAGGAAAGCCACGTCAACCTCCGGGACCACCCCGTTGTCCCACAAAAAGCTGCGGGGCAGAACCGAGGAAGGCCCGGTTGGCAGAGGTGGAGGAGGGGGAAGGTGCACTGGAGAAGACGATGGTGACGGCGAGCCAGCAGGAGAAAACAGACGGTCAATCTCCTCATCAGTTATGACAAGGTCCTTCCCCTTGGGACTCGGAGATACGGCGACAACTTCTCCCCGCTCAGAAGCTGAGGCTTCAACGACCGAGAAGGGACCAGCAGCAACAGTGACCTCTTGACTCCCCAGAGCTGGAATCTCCACCACAGGGGCCGACTTGGGAGCCGCGGCCAAAGAAGGAACCTCGGCAACAGGACCCTTCGTCTTCTTCGAAGCCGGCGCAGTAGAAGTACCGGCGTCAGCTGAAGCCGCCCTCTTCTTCTGGCGACTGGAAGGAGCAGCGGCGGCACGCGACAGCCGGGCATACAGCGGCAGGGCGTCCATAGCTCTAGCTGCAAACAAAGGCAAACAGAGTAGGTCAAAACCACTAAATTCAACAGACCAATACTGAAACAAAAACAATACACTGCTAAAAACCCTACAGGCAGGAGGCAGCGGCTCGACAGATATATAGAAGCCAGCCGGCTGCACACCGATCTCGGCCACCAAAGCCTCAATCCGGGGCACTGCAGAAGCTGATTCCGGAAGAAGACTTTTGCGCGGCACTTGAAAGGATAGGGCTTTGGCTTTATAATGGCCCTCCTCCCAGTACAAAGGGAAGCGACCGCCCTCTTCCAGGAACCACGGCTCCTCTCCTGGTACGGCCTCAACCTTGAAAAACGCCCCCTTGAAACGCTTGAAGGAATCAGAAAAGGGCGTCATCAGCTTGCGCTCCGGATTAAGCCGTAGGGACACCAACCCCCTAAGTTTGTCACCCCCCTTCGGCGAGCTAGGGGTAAAAGGCCCGAAGAAGTAAAAGAAAAGGTTGGACGAGCAAGCTAGGGGAGGCGAGAAATGGCTACAAAGCCTCTCGAAGGCCACAAGATAGGCCCACCCGTTCGGATGGAGTTGGGACGGGGCGAGACGAAGATGCCGCAACGCCTCCATCTGGAAGGGGGAGAAAGGAAGAGAAACCTGGACCCGAGTCAAGTAGTCCCGGTAAAAGAAGAAAAAGTCCGGCTGACCCTCGGACCGAGCAGCACATACAGGCTCCTCAGGCCCCGGATGCCTAAGGACGCATCCGGGCACGGCTGGGACCTCCAGCCGTGCTATGTCTACCTCCGACATCAGCGACGTTGTGGCCAACACGTCGTGTGATACCCAGCCGTATCGGCGAATCAGGGCTTCGGACGGACTGGGTGAGTCCGAACCACCAGCCTCCAAACGCTTTTTTGAAGATCCCGACTTGGGAGCCATAAATAAGCCTATATGAAAATAAACAAAGCCGGTGTTAGCAAAGAAGCAGAAATACCTGGCACAGGCATAACAGCAGGTACTAAAGAAGGCCGACTAGGACGAATAGGGACACGAGAGGGAACAGCCGGAACAGACCAATGCCGGCAGGAGCCCAGGATAGATGAGGCCTCGGCATCTCCATCACCCGCCATCAATACGGAAGCCTCCGCCAGGCAGTCCCAGCAGGGGCCGGCATAACCCTCTGGGGCGGACGTCTGGCGTGCAGCAGAAGGACCCTCGTAAAAATTTAGGGGTCGAGCCATCACCACCGGAGCCTCGGTGTTGGAAGAGGAACCAGCCCAGGCCCCACCAGGCAATTCAAGGGGAAAAGCCCGGGCAAGCGGACGGAAGGGATGACGAGGAAGGGGAATAGAAACCCTTCCCGAAGACGGGCGAGCCCCACCTCGCCTCGGACGCACGGCGCCACCTCGGCGTGAAAGATCCAGGATCCCCGAAGCAGGTGGCTCACCCCCAAGAACCCAGTAAGTAGCCCGCGGGAGACGCGCCCGAAGGAGCATTTCCTCCTCCGGCGTCAATGAACCCTCTGAACCGGGAATACTTCTGCCCCTCACCATGGTCAGAAACCTAGAAGCGCTAAGAACAGTGTTTAAGGTAATGATGGGACGAATTTCGGGTATACTGATCCTAAAGAAACCCAGGAAACCCGGAAGAAGGGAAGAGCAATGATGCAAACGTCGATCAACGAAGAATAAACGGTAAAAGAAAAGGAAATACCAGACAAAATGACAGAAAAGTGGCACGATACCTGTTCTGTGAAAAAGGAAGGAACTAGAACGCTGGAAGACGGCGAAAGTTCCGGGCACAAAGAATCCCCTCTGAAGCTCTAGAGAAACCAGAGAGTAATCTGAGCAAGAGAATGAATTAGCGGGAAAAGTGGAAAAGAAGCACAGGGCAGGTTATTTAAACCGAAATCCTAACACAAGAAGGATACAACGGTATTTTCCCGTACCAACGTGACAGGATTGGCGCAGCACAACGCCAGCGCAATAAATGCGCATTAGCCTCGAGAAACGAAAAGGCGTGACGGTTGCAGACTCTCTCCACTAAGGATCTGACAGCTGTAAAACCACAATGATGGCTCACGAAGGGGGAAAACCGAAGCGTACGGAGAATCCCAAAAGGCAAGAGAAAGCGTGGGGACCCGGGCAGGATAAAAACCGCCCGGACATAAACAAACCCGACGTTCTAGGCAGGACGAGAACCTATTGAGCCGACCACAGTCCCAAGCCGAGCTAAGGGCCACGGCATCCGAAAGCCGACCCAGTCCGCACAAGGGGACCTCGGCCACAACGGGACCAGGTCACTAAGCATCTCGGCCATCCAGAAGCCTGAACGACCAAGCTGGGGGGCAACTGTTACGGACCGGCCCAATAGGCCCAAGGCCGGACCTCGGCCCAGTAAGCCTATAAGGGAATCCGCGCTATATTGGGAAGGGATCCGAGATCCCCTATATTTAGGAACTCATTAATGGAGATCCTCACGCAATCATGGCACCAGCCAATCAGCCCTTGACGGCTCAATCATAGATATCCCTCTTTAATAGGGCGATACGGGCACCAAGCTCCTCTATAAATAGAAGGAAACCCTAAACAGGTGCACGCGTTCTATCTTATGCTCTTGTTACTTTCTGCCACACAGAGCACACACCCCACTCCCCTGGCTACGTGCCTTCAAGTTTGTTGCGAACTACGTGGACTTTGATCCCTTCGAGGGTACGTAGGCTCTAGGCTTGACACCCTAGTCAAGTCCAATCTCTGTGTTCTTCATACAGAACAGGTTCGATCCTTGTAAATGCAAAAAATCTCCTCTAGGAGTAGTGGCGAAGCCACGTTATGGCAGGCCCCAGCTGGTCTTTTCTTATCTTATGTATTTTTATATATGTGTCATATAATATTTTATTTTGGCCATTAATTTGGCCTCAGATAATCTCTTATTTTTTCTATAATCATACTTTTTTTTTAATGTGAGAGGAAAGTAAAATTTTTGTTTGAGATACTTATTGAAAATATTAGTATCATTTTATATATGGTGCTGTTCATTTTCATTTTGAAAGACTAAATAGATACTCAAAATCACTTCTTTTCACCCTACTCCTTTTGTAAAAGTTATTCTACATATTTTTATCTTTCTAATGAGGGTAATATCATGTGATTAGTGAAAATTTTGGGATTATGATTTCGGGAGAATCGTGAGTTTTGACAATAAAAGACTATATATATGTAGAAGGTGATTAATGGCTAATTTTAATCGGTTTGGATTTATTATTTATTTGTCTTATGATTTTATAATGAATTTCTCTTTAAAAAATAGATTATAATAGGTTATTTGCTTAGTTGAAATTGAATCAATTTTGTATTTTTTTTTGAAATATTTTTTGGGTTCATATTATATTTCTTTTATTTTTTCCAATTACTTTGTTTTGAAGTAAGTGAGATGTGCATTTAAGTGTTAATTTTGTGGATTGAGTAGTACTATAAGAATTAATGTTTAGTGACACAAGATACTAATTAACACTGACATCAATATATATTCTGGGTCACCAAATTTTTGTAGGTTGAAAAAGATAAATAAGAATAAACAGAAAAGCACAGATGTGTTCTTTAAGAAGAAAATAATTTCAGAAAGTGATATTTCTAAGAAAATAATTTCTGAAAGTGATACACTTTCTAATGAGTCACTTTCCAAACATCATAGAATTTTTATTTACTAAGTTATCTTTTAATTTATAATTATCAATTATCATTTATTTGTATTTTTAATGTTATGGTATATTATTTAGTAAATAGTTCAATATGTTTATTTTTTGGCCCAGGCTCAAATAATTGTCGGGTTCCGCCATTGTCTAGGAGACTCTCCCACCATAACCAGGTGCCTGACGTGGGTCGGATTCGAACTAGTTGGGGGTAAAAGTTTGGTGAACTAGGTAGGTAACTAAAAAAAAACGGTAAAAAAATCATTTTTTTAAATTAGGTAAATTAAAAAAAAATCAATTTTTTTTTGATACAAGGCGAGGGAGGGGGGAATTGAACCTAGGACCTAGAGGGGGGAAATGAATCCCAATACCACTGCACTACTAGTAGTGCTGGTAAAAAAAATCAATTTAATTTTGAGTCGGTTGCTCAACCTGGGATTTGGGCCTCGGACTGATTTGCGTGACTCTCGCGCCTCTCACAAAATATATAGAAAAACTCACTTTTACCCTCCAAATTTTCCTCCAGCTCGCGCGTCCTTCTCCCGCCAACTTGCGTCCCACCACTTCCTCCAGAGGCGGATCTAGGTATTAAATAGGGGGGCAAGTGCCCACCCTTGAAAGTTCCTTTTTTTAAAAAAAAAAAAAAAATTTTAAAAAATAAAATAAAAAAAGCCCTTCTATTCCTCCGGATCAACGTTGTGCAAGCTCTTATGGGGTTTGACTTGTATAGTGAGTGGTGATGCTCTTAATTAGTTTTTGATAACTTTTTTCCTACTTGCTGGAAATTACTGAACTGTGATGCATCATTTATTAGTATTTATGGCCAACTCTTTATTATATATGGTGAATAGGCTGAAAACTGGAACATCCACTTAACTGGATATTTAAGTGCATTAACATGCTAGTCACTGGTGAAATGTTTTATCTACTAACTTCCATTCATAATATTTTATGACTGAATGAAATGTTTTAAAGTTAGCATTAACTTTATTTGTAGCAACTGCATCTGTGGAAAGAACATTTTCAACTATGAAATACATCAAGACTGCACTTTGCAATCGGATAGAGGATGAATGGTTGAATGATTGTTTAGTGTCTTATTTTGAAAAAGATATATTTGATGCTATTGATAATGAGGCAATTCTGATAGAATTCCAAAAAATAAGGCTTAAAAGGAGGACATTGTAATTGTTTTTATTGTAATATACTTTTGTTATTAAAATATATGGTGTCCAGCCTTACAGTACTTAGTCTTACTTTTCCCTTTATATTATTTTATTTTTTAATGCATTTAAAGCTTTACTGTAAAAAAATTTTTCAGGGGCAGCCCCCGCATCCCCGACCAATGGTGCCCCCCCTCCCATGAATTCCTGGATCCGCCCCTGACTTCCTCGAGCTCGACCCCTCTTCTTCAAGTCACCGTCGTCGTTGCGAACTCCCCGGCATCGTTATGCTCAGTGTGTGTGACTACGAGAAGGAGGAAGAGTGGTCGTACGACGTTGTGTTTTTTCTTTTATACGAATAGCGTCTTCTGTATTACCACCAAACACTTAGATCAACTGGTAAGTGTTGTCCTGGCTTAATCATGGGTTTTGAGTTCAAGACATGGGAATGCAGCGTGGGTAGGTGGTAGAGTCTTCCCCAAAAGGGGCTAACCCGGTCTTGGTTCGGATGTCGTTGATGTGCCTGGTCTGTCTTGAGACACCGAATGTTCTAAGGAAAAAAAAAAGGGCCACCGAATGCTCTAAGGAAAAAAAATATATATATAGCGTCTTCTGTATTTTAAGTAATAAGTATGCTGAATTGCGGATGAGGCACAAAGGGTTGTGGTTAGACTGGACGGTATAAATTTTTCTGACTAAGATTTCTATTTGTTATTTTTTAATTAATGCAAAATTCCTTTTTTTAACATTTTTATGGTACAAGAAGAGTGGTTGATGGCCACCAGATACCTGTCCCTCTAATTGGCGATTGTTCTGTCACGGTTAGGATAATTCCAAATCATGATTTGCATACCTTGCAGCTGCTCTATGTGCAGAGAGAGAAATCAAATCCTGATGTTGGGTTTATCTTTAGTCGATAATAACTAAGCTTATGATTTTCTTTACATATGATTTTTTTAATTAATATATATACACATTATCATTGTGGTAGTTATGGATTTTCTTTATAAATGAGCTTCAGAGTCTTACTAATAACTTTTTGTTGTTGTTGAAGTATGATGATGTTTGTTATGCCCACTTATCTGGGAAAATACTGACATATCTGTGTGTGTACGGTCTTAGTTTCACTATGTGGTTTATATGATTGTTCATCTATGTAATACCTGTGTGCTTGTGTGTGGGCGTGTGATGTTTCCTATCAGAAGTATTTCATGGCATTGGGAGGCTCAAGTCTTTCTAGATGTGAAAGTGCACTCGTTGAAAATGATTATTGAACTTCAACATTTTACAATAAGGACTGGATATTACATGCAGCTTTAACCTTTTTGCATTGGGAGGGGTTAATTTATTTGTTGGCAGTCAGAGGATTGAGTCTTTGAATAGGGGAAAGTGAGCTGGTTGGCCACAGGTGATGAGATTCAATTCAAATGGAGAGGTGTGTGCATGATGGATGATCATATATTGTTTGAGAATCCATTGTCCGTTCAGGTTGTGACTTGTATGTAACAAGTGGAGGTTAGGGTTTCCGTGTCTAATTTGGGGCAGTGACAATTCAAGTAGAGGATGAATCAACTAATCCTACTCAAAAAAGGTGTTGTCATGTCCGGGTATGGGGTAATCCCTCCGGTTTCTAACAGATTTTTCATTTAATCCTTGTCAGTTCTTAAATTGCTGATGGGATACTAGATCTGTGAGTTCCTCTATAGTCATTTCCCAAATTTCTCAAGAAACTCTTCCTCCCTTGCTTATGGAGTACTTCATTACCTTGACTGACACAGTGGTTATGGATGTGGCAAGATCACATCATCTTCTCCTTTGTATGACTTATCATGTCTTGTTGCCTCTAGTTTACAATACCAAAAAATTTGACCCACTCAATGCCAATGCTAGAGTTTCCTCCACCTAACTTGCTGAGGTTCAGTGCACTTTGCACTTAGTTTGTTTGTACGCAACATTTTTTTGCATTAGCAATGGGTCTTGAAATGCTTTTCTTCGACCCATGTTTGAAATTTTTTTGGGTATGGTAGAGTTCTCATATTGTTGGCTGCTGCAAGGGGATCTTTCCAAGTAAATATTATAACCCTGTTTTTCTTCTTCTATTGAATGTATTGCATCATATCACTCATATTTGATAATTTCTTGAATTGCAATATCTTCTTATAAAGATTGTATATTACATTGAGCTTCAACCTTTTTGCATTGTGAGGGTTTAGTTTATTCATTGGCAGTGAGAGGATTGAGTCTTTGAATAGGGGTAAGTGAACTGGTTGGCCACTGGTGATCCGATTCAATTCAATGGAATGGTGTGTGCTTGATGGATTATCATGAATTGTTTGAGATCCCAGTGTCCGTTACGGTTGTGATTTGTATGTAACAGGTGGAGATCAGGGGTTCCTTGTTTAATTTGGGGTAATGACGATTCAAGTAGAGGATGAATCGACTAATCCTAGTCAAAAAAAGGTGCTGTCGTGTCCGGGTATGGGGTAATCCCTCCGGTTTCTCACAGATTATCAATAATCCTTGGGCAATTCTTAAATTGCTGATGATGGGATATCTAGATCTGTGAGTTCCTCCACTGTCATTTCCCAAATTTCTCGAGAAACTCTTCCTCCCTTGTCTATGGAGTATGTCATTGCCTTGATTGACACGGTGGTTATTGACATGGCAAGATCTCCTTTAAGGCACATCATCTTTTCCTTTGTACAACACCAAAGAATTTGACCCACTCAATGCCAATGCTAGAGTTTCCTCCACCTAACTCGATAAGGTCGGCTGCCCTTTGCATTTAGTTTGTACACATTTTTTTGCTTTAGCAATGCGTCTTGAAATGATTTTCTTCAAATCAGTAAATTTGTCTTGAAATGCTTTTCTTCAACCTATGTTTGATTTTTGTTTTTTTTGGTATGGTAGAGTTCTCATATTTTTTGGTATGCTTTTTTCTTCAAATTAGTATGTCATTGCCTTGATTGAAGGTGATAATTGAACTGCAACATTTTACAATAAGGACTGGGTATATTACATGGAGCTTCAACATTTTTGTGTCAGGTGGGGTGAATTTATTTATTGTCATTGAGAGGATTGAGTCTAATGATGAGGTTCAAGACAAATTTCTCAAGAAACTCTTCCTCCCTTCCTCTCAGTCTGATGATGAGGTTCAAGACAAATTTCTCAAGAAACTGTTCCTCCCTTGTTTATGGAGTACTTCATTGCCTGTATTGACAGTGGTTATCGACAGGGCAAGATCTCCTTTCAGGCACATCATCATCTCCTTTGTCTGACTTTTCATGCCTCGTTGCCTGAAGTTTACAACACCAAATCACTCAATACCGATGCTTGAGTTTTCTCCACCTAACGTGCTAAGGTTTTCTGCTCTTTGCAGTTAGTTTACTTGTACACATTTTCCTGCATTAGCATTGTGATGTCCAGCATCCGAAAATGGGTTACATCCCCAAACTTGCCAAGAATTTTGCAATTTTTTTATTGGGGTCATTAATGGTGGATTGTTCAAAAAAGGAGAATTCATTTTTCTTGAACTTGATATCTTTAAAACATGCAGGGCATACTTTTGCACATATTGCTTCTCAGAAAATAGGGTTTTTATGGTATGTAACTCTTTTCTTGCAACCAAATTTAAAAGCATGTACTTTATTTTGAATTTTTTTGTTTATTGCAATTGTCTATCAATTATTTCAATTGGCGGTCCTCCCCCTCCATTCTTTTTCTCTGATTGAACCAATGTCTTTATGCTCCTGAAGCTATGTTTTGTATTGTGAAAGGTTGATGATGCCATGGTTTCAAAATATATGTGCTAGATATTGAATTAAGAAGCTTGACTATTATGGTTTGATCTCTTGTGCTGTTTTCACCATTTAGCATGCATATGATAGGCTCATTTACAGCATCTTGATCACGTTTCAGTTTTAATTTGGTGGAAAGGTCAATTTTGATAGGGAAACTTTGCATGCTGAATTTTACGCTTATAACAGACTGGAATAATTTGATATAATGTTCTGTGCCTTGTGGTTGCTGGTTCTCCTATATGCAATTGGAACTTACTGTTGGCCAATTGTAATTGATACTTTATAATAAGTGATATCTTGTGTCTGGGGGAATGTAATGGACCAGCGTTACTGAAATGCCAGCATTTTAGCTGAGGGACTAACTAACAATTAAAGAGTCTTGAATTTTTATTGAACTGAGGGATCTTAATTTGTTATTGGAATTGTAAAGCAAACGCTACAGTAAATTTTGACCATTTCGGCTGATTGAGAGATATGTTTGTTTTGGAAGATTCTGTTGCATCTTTGAACATAATGGGCCCATCTGTTGAAGCTTAAGTGATTTTTAAACAGTTTAGAGATGTATAATGAGATTTATTTTATAGAAATTATTTTCTGTTTGATTAGAATAATTAAAAGTTATTGTCATCCAGTGATTTTTAGACATCTTTAGTCATAAAAAATGATATATTATTCAACTATTGATGTATGTGATGATACCTCTGCAGATCTCGGCGTTTTTATGATGTTCTTTCTCATCTGCCACATCTGATTATTTTAACTGAAAAGGGTTCAAGTGACAAACAATAACAGAATGCAGTCTTTTAAGCCTACAGGGTGGTTATTATCTGGAGTTGTCAACCTTTCTCTATCAAGAGTGGTTGATGTCTTTCTTGACCTCGAGGAATAGGTCTCTAGGAGAAGTGAAAGTAGGCTATTGGTAGTTGATTATGATTTTTAGGGCAGATCGAGATGTGTGTGCGTGATGGAAGATCCTGTCTTCTGATGGTATATATTGTTGGTGGTTATGATTATCTATTGTTGGGTGAGGTTATGATTATCCATTACAGGCTGAGGGTTGGGGTTGCTTGTAGAATTCGGGGTAATGAGGTTGAAGTGGTGACCAACTGATTCATCCTACTCAAACAAAGGAGCCACGGTGACCTGGTAGGCCTTGGACAATTCTTGAATTGCTAATGGGATATTAAGTTCTACGTGCTTCTTTGTTGGCATTTCCCCAAAGTTCCCAAGTGACTCTATTCCCGCTTGTTTTTGGTGTGCATCATGGCTTACACAGACGTGATGGACCATAACAGGACATGCTCGCGGTTAGTGCATTTCATCCTCTCATTTGTTCGAAACTTCATGTTTGCCTCTAGTTATTCTTTAGGTCACAGAATGCTGTGACCACTCTACCCTGAGGCTTGAGATTCTTTCACCTAGCCCGCGAAGGTAACTAGGCCTGAGACTTCATCCCTTATAGTTTCCAATACAATACATCACCACAGGCATAGGACATTGCTCTTGATGAAATTCGTTTGCTTGAGCCTTTTCCAACAGTGGGTTGAAGTTGAGGGTAAAACTAAATGGGAAAGAGAATAAGAGAAGATATTTTCTTAAAAAAATTACATTGCCTTTTCAATTTAAAAAAAAAATCACAAGGTATTTTCATGTTTCTCATGGCTGATTCTTTAAAATATCGCAATGGGCTGATCTTTCCAATAGAAGAGCTCATATAGTAGAAATGTATCAATTTTGCTCTAATGGGAAGCAGTGATAATGACCATAGAGCAAGACGAGCTAGTCCTCCAAGGGGTGATAGTTCTCATTTACTTTCTTCCCGGTCAATTTAATTTCCTCTTCCTTTTTTTCATCGTGACAGTATTTTTATGTAAAAATTGAAAGAACCTGTATTTCAGCATCACATTTGACCCTCTTCAGGTCCAGTCTAGTTTCTGCATTAGGGGCTGCTGTAGAACTTTCCGATGTGTTTTAAATTTTAAAACATGAGTTCGTCTGGAACGTGTTGATGTTACTTTTATGACATTTTACAGGAGGGGACGCAATTTTTAGGTGAACTTATTGGCTGTGACTGTCATCTGCTGGCAAGGATGGCCTGGCTAAAGGTTATCTTTTGAATTGTTTTTCCCCTTTGCACTTCTTAGCATTGTATGATTTTTCATAAATTCTCACCCTTTTTTCTTTTTTCCCTATGGAAATTTCTGTCTATTTAAGTCATCTCGGCCAAGGGAGGTTGTGCTTGAGAAAAGAAAGAATTTTTATTTCTTAGAAATATTATACAGTAAGAAAAAACTTAATGGTTGTGTGTGTGTGTGTGTTTTTTTTTTTTTAATAAATAAAATCCTTTTACGTGATACTTTAGGATGTTAGTAGAAATATTTTTAATATGCACCGTTATTTTTAATGTCCATTAACTGGTGTTTGTAAACGGGAAAATTCATAAACAGGAAAATTAAAAACGGGAAGCAGCATGTGCTGAAGTATGTGCAAACAGGGTTGCCACTGTAGTTGCAAATGAGTGGAAAGATGCTAATGACAAAGTGGTGCCTGTTAAACTGTGGCTTGAGGAAAGAATAATTTTCCAGGTATGCCATTTACTTTATCTTTCCCCTTTTCAAATGAAAAAACCTCATGCTGTTTTCATGTTTCTCATGGCTGATTCTTTAAATTATCGCAACTGGGTGATGACCTTAGAGCAACACGAGCAAGTTTTCTAAGGGGTGTGCTGTAAATGGTTCTCATTTACTTTCTTCCCTATCAATTTAACTCACATTCCAGCGATCTATTGTATATGTCTATTTGTATCCGATCAAAGGTGATATTTATTCTTACCTTAGATCTTTGAAATTTTGGAGAATGCTGTTGATGAAGCTTAAGCTGGGTTGGCTTCAAATATTGATGTTGTTTTATTTGGCTGATGATTCTGTGAGCATCACTGACAATGGCCGTGGGTATGACTTTTCATCTATCGTTGAATCTCTGATTGTTTTTATTTCCCCATGGTCTACATGTGTTTTATTTTACTTATGTGTTGGATGAGCTTCCTTGTTCATTTTCCATACAATTATGACACTGTGTGACATTAACTTGAAGTTTAATGTTTTGTTCACCCTGATACTAGGACAAAATGTCATGGTTATGCTGATTATCTGTAGAATAGCAGCACTGTTGTAGTAGTAATTATATACTAATTAAGCATCTTCTTGTTTAAGTCATTCTGAAAATTGGATTGAATACCTGACCACTGTTGTGCCTGAAACTCCCTTTTACATATAATGGTTGCAGGAGCCATATCAACTGCTTGCTTGATTCCAACTAAACGTGCATCCATGAATTGCAGGTCCTCAGACGTGCATCCATGAAATTATTTTTGAAAGGTTTGTGATTTTTCTCTTGATACCATTACTTATAATTCTGCCCTGCAAATGGTGTTGACGGTACTGTACTGTTGCATGTTCTTGAAACTAGATATAGCTTGAATTTGTTTGTCATTTTATTTTTGCAAGGTTTATAATTATGATTGTTTCTCCGGACACCCATTAAATCAAACTCCAAATTTTCAGTTTTGTTTATTCCCTTATTCCATTAAAGGGCTATATTTGGCTAAAAATGTGGAGAAATGCCTGGGTAAAATGTGATTGTGTTTTGGAGTTTTTTGCCCTTTTGATCATTATTGTTCTTATTATTCATTGGCACTCTGCTTTCTCATGTCATAAATTAATCAGTTTCAACTTATTAAGAACCTTGGCTCTAACTTTTCTTGATAAACCTTGGCGCTAACTTCCCAAACTAAGTTTGGGCAATTGATGTCTTTCTTAACTTCAACTTCAAAGGGCATATAGGTCTCTGGGAGAGGTGAAAGTGGACTATTGGCAATTGATTATGATGTTTAGGGCAGATCAAGAGGTTGTGTGCAGGATGGAAGATCCTTTCTTTAGATGATACCTAATGTCAGTTGCGGGTATGATTATTTGTGGTAATGGGGTTTGAAGTAGTTGATGAACTGATTAATCCTACTCAGACAGAGGAGCCATTGTACCGAGTAGGGAGTAGTCCCTCCAATTTCTCATGGATTATCGTGTAGCCCTTGGACAACTCTTGAATTGCTAATGAGATACTGGGTTCTGCTTGCTTCTTTGTTGCTATTGCCTCAAATTTCTCTGGAAACACTATCGCTTGTTTTTGGAGTCCATCATAGCTAGCCTATACGAACATTGTAATTTAACAGGCTCGCCATTAGTGCATGCCGTTCTCTCATTTGGTCAAATCTTCATGTCTTGTTGCCTCTAGTTATTCTTTAGGTCACAAAATGTCTATGACCACTCTACCCTGAGGCTTGAGTTTCTCCCACTTTGCCCGTAAAGGCTCAAGTTCCTTTCGGCATTGGACATTTCACTTGATGAAATTCTATTGCTTAACCCTTTTCTAACAATGGGTTGAAGTTGAGGACAGAACTTAGTGGGAAAGAGAGTCTCTTTTTGATTAATCACATGTACGGATGTACCCTTTACAATTTCTATTAATTGTTTCAAAGTGCAGCTTACTAAATGCAAGGGTGGGGTAGCGGTCGGTGCATCTACCTTTTATGACGGGGAGAGATTGGTTTGTTTCTGGGATATAAAAAGAAGTTAAAACATTTTTTTAAAAAAAAAAAATATGTTACTGCCTCTATAAGATGTTAAAAAAGTTGGAACAAGGTCGCATACCTTTAAAATGTATACTCAGCTGCCATTATGATGGATATTGTACTGGGTATCCATGAATATATGTGCTGATATGAACGAATTATGTAATGTACATGCTATCTTTCATTTTTCCTTATATCATTGTCACCTTTGAAATCGAAACAGAGCAACATTCTCTTTCCCCCTCTCTCACCAATGTTATGTCTTCGTCATCATTTTTCTTCACATTCATTTGGTAAACTATTGTTGTCAAGTTGATCTTTGAACCAAAGTATGAAAACTGTCTTATGGTGCTTCTTGTTTTTCTATCTTCCTATTTTTTCCCCCTTAGGATAGGCTAGGAGCGTGTGGCGTTTGTATGGCTGTGATATCTTTTTTGTCATGTGATAGATCCTTAGATTAGGATCTATTGGAACAATTCAAGAACCAGAATCTGGAGTTCTTGACCAATTACTCAAAGTAATTCAAAATATATTTATCTGCATAATACTCTCTGTTTACACCAGAGGGAAATATATAAGAGAACCTAACTGTCATAAGTAACTGCAACTAACTTCCCAAGGATAAGATACACCTAAGCATAACTACCTAATAAATCTTATCCAAACACATAAGCATAACCTCCTAATACATAATTTCCTAATAAACAGACTTATCCTATTCCAACTGCCTTTTCCTTTTTGAATAAACCAGCAAGAGTGTACGGTCAAGTATCCTATCATCATGTTTATGAGCATATATATTATACTGTCAAGCTATTGTGCTAAGTTCCCATGTTGAAAAGTCTCAGAGTCTCGGTACTTTTCAGATAGGCTTGTATAAGCTGTGCCCTGATTATCTGAGTACGAACTTTCGCCTTGGTGAAAGATGTTATGGTTGAAGTTGTGGAAGGTGATGCAAGAAATTTACTCTTTGATGCAGTTGCAACGCATCATGCTTCAATGCTGGTCGTGGATTGTAATGGTTATGGAAATATAAAAAGGTAAGATATATTCTGCAGGATGATTGATATGGTTATCAATCATCTTGCCTTCACCATGATGTCAGTAATGATTGTGGAGAATGCCATGAATATCCCGAGCTAGTCCTAGCGTTATAGAATTTTTCAAATTTATATTTTGCCCTTTATATAGACGCGTTTGCTGCTTTATTAAATTCTCGAAGCATTGGCAAAGCCCAAATTTGCTCCTCTGGTCCCCGCATAAGTTAGAGTTAGGCTGCATTGTTATATGCTTCTCTACATCTTTGCAAATATTTTCTGCGCAAATTTCCCACCTATGTTGGTTTCATGAAAATGGTTCCATCAGTTAGTTCATTTTCCTGGTTAAGTCATACATTTTCCTTAGAAAGTTCTTTATTGTGTGTGTTGAGAGGAGGGAGTGTGCGAGCGCTTCAGTTGGTCAGAACAGAGTGGCACGTTGAATGTATGGGATGGGAGGTCTCTACGTGCAAATGTTGTGTGCTGGCCGTGCAACCAGCGACATTAGTATTTTTATTTTTAAATTTTATTGAACCCGTTAACTGAGTGACAATTTTTGTTAACCTTTAAAACTTTATGAATCTTATTGCACTCCAAGGATCAAAATAAAATTAAGTTTTGGGGTAAAAAGATAATTATATCGTTTTATTTTTTTCATAAGAGTATTTATGAAACAAATGAAAGACATTATCAAGTTAGATAAAGGAATTTGAAAAAACTTAGGAAAATAAAGACATTTTGATCATTTACAAGATAAATATGGAAGTTTACAAAGCAAATATGGATAAATAAAAGAGACTGAAAAATTAAGAACATTATCATCATTTGCACTATGAAAAAATCACAAGATAAATAAGATAATTTATAAGACGAAGAAAGTAAAGATATTATTGTCTTTTCATTTTGAAAACTTAATTTCATTTTGAACTAAGTAGTGAAATTTTAATAAGTTTTGAGAGTTGGCTAAAATTATGTCACATCATTTTAGGCTAATTGAAATTCGCCCATTTTTCGATGATAGCTAGGAACATAAGTAGGTTAATAGATCAGATTTCTTTGTAATAAAAATAGAAATCTATATATTTTGCAAGTGAAATACGGTCATAATTTTTAAGTTTACTGATCTCATCAATGTAAATTAAATAGTGACATGATTCAATGTATTGAACTCTTTAAAATGTATATTTACTTATTCTATATTTTTTTAATCATTTTACACCCGGTAAAGGTTAAAGAGGACAATCAAGTCTGTTCACCTCACAATGTTATAAAATAGATATATTACTTTATAGAGTTTTATTACTAAACAAAATATCATCGAGCGTGATAGAAATAGAAGTTACGCCAGGATAAATTAACAACAATGGAAATAAAAATGATGAGAACAAACAATGTGCCTATAAATTATTATCCATGTTACGATGAAGATGGAAATTGGATAGGGGTAACGATAGATGAGGTCTTTCTACCCTTCAAAAATTGAGAGTACCACTTTGCAGAGAGTTTTGGGTATCTTGTGAGGTGAGGGTCATCAAGATCAACATAATAAAGGCCGAAGGCGGATTTGTACCCATCAAGTAACTCCAACAGGTCAAGGAAAGACCATGCAAAATACCCTTTTGTGTTTGACCCATTCCTGGCAACATTTCAAACAACGAATCAAAAGCTGGACCAACGTCTGCCACTGTCTCAACTAGTGACTTCCTTAGTCTTCTCAAAACCCAGTGTTATACGAACATATATTTGGATGAATTCCTAATTCATAGTAACATTAATTCCGAGTAACAAAGCTGAGTAAGCAACAACTTCTTACCTCAAGGCATCAAGCACGCCTCCAATGTGTGCTTGCAAGTATTTTACCCTTGAAACGTCTTCAAGTGATATATTGCGAGCTGTCCTTTGACCTATTGACACATGCTATCCCAACTTATAATTTTGATTGGAAAACAAAACAAAATACCCCATTTCAACTCACCTGGTGCATAGTAGCACCATAGATTTCTTATATATAGAGTTACCGTTTTCATAAATGAATATGGGAGGATTCCCGTAGAGGACTTTGAATGTTTCCAGCACTTGCTGTAGACCCCATGGTGCGATAAGGAACTGAGTGAAAATTAAGCCAATTAATTCTACATTGAGCTAATCCACATCATTGAACCAATTAATTATTTATGATCCAGCTCTTACCTCTTCAGCTGTAAACAGTCTCGATGTCTCTGTCAAAACCAAGAAGGTGCGAGTTATTACATTTTTTTTTTGGCTCAAACGAGTTATTACATTACTCCACCATTTGTAAGGTCTGTTGGGAAATCAATGTCATATAATGTTATGCAAAATAATTCGAAAGTATTTGATTGAACAGTGAGTTGAATTAGTTTTAAATAAGTCACAATCATTTTTTAGTACAAATGACAGAATTTTAGTAAAATTGAGAGTGAATGTAATTACTGCAGTAAGCTTATATGGCTGTGCTTCAATTTTTATTTGTAGCAGCTTTCACTATACTTAAATGGTTGAAAATAGTTAAAGAACATACATACCAAGTATATTTGCAGCCATATCTCTACCGAAGTCTCTGGATTTTTGCTTCAATGAATCCTGATTGTCTGATATATTACTAATGGTGTAGTAGATGAGGCCTATAAAATCAGATGAACCCTTAACTTGCTTAGATTCGCGATCTGTGAAGGCTGGAATTCTTGCTCCCGCCCTCGTTTTCATGGAAGCAGGATAATCTCCGTTCATCAAGGGCTCTAGAACCCTGCAACAAAGTAGACACATTTCATAGTGGCATCCGAAAAATCCTTATATCTTTGCCCCAAAACATAGCTCAATGGTGGTGAAAGTAAAGAGCTTAAGTGGGCGATATATGTTGGAAAAGGCCAATGATAGGGTCAGCAACTTACCAGCCAACTAAAAAATCACGCGCTCTTTTAACTGCCAAGACGTCTTCTTCTGTATTAGTTTGAGGAAGAAACCCAAATGTATAAACACTGATACCCACAAATCCTTGCTGTTTGCTCTGCAATGTAATAACGTGCGTTGTCATTAATGTTATCCTTGTATTCAGAATAACAAGTCCAAGTCCATACCAAAAATGGTTGAGAGCGAAAATAAGGGTTTTAAGTAATCTAACTCGTTTAGAACATAAAAGCCATACTATGGTAGAAGATTGGTGACATACCCTATATTTTCTCCTATACAATCTGACAGCCGAAGAATGTGCCAGCAAAATATGATGAACTACCAAGTAGGGCTCAGTTGTTGAGTTGCCTTTAGTACAGTTCTTAACACCAAATGGTGGAGAACATCGTTGAGGTGGTACAGCTCCTTGGTCATAACCTCCTATAGCGAAGACATTGGGTTCGTTAACAGTATTCCAGTACTTTACTCTGTCACCAAACTCCCTGAAGCACGCATCAGCATAGTCTCGGAAGTCCTCTCTACATTCACATTCATGAATCCTATCAGGACAACGCACCCAAACCACAAATAACACAAAGGTACAAAAGCCAAGTGACGTACATGATGTCACGACTCACCCATCCTCCATATTCATCTTCAAGCGCCTGCGGAAGATCGAAGTTGTGTAGTGTAACGTGTGGTTGGATTCCTGTTCGTGGGAATAAATACTATATCAGTTGAAGAAGCTAAAGACATTTCTGCACCAAAGAAAATGAACGCTTTCTTTTTTTTTTTGGGGGGGGAGGAGCTCAACCATTGCTCAGAAGTTCGTCGATGAGATTGTTGTAGTACTGTAAACCCTTTAGGTTGAGGGGTCCTCTGCCATCTGGTAAAAAATGTTTCGGTTGCTATTATAAAGCTTGAATGTAAGTAAGTAAATAAATAAACATTCTCATTAGCAAAGGTTCTCCAGGATGGGGATGATACTTGGTATCAATCTCGACCAGGAAATGGAAAATCTATAGGCTTCAAGCCCTGTTTCAACCATGAGTTGCACATCTGCCTGCGTTGTACAAGATATTCAAATATCAGGAAAACAAAGGTATGCAATCCAAACCTTCCTCTAGGTGCTTAAGGGACGTCCGACCATAGCCAAATTGCATTAGCGGCAATAAAGAGAGAGAGAAAGTGGGGAAGTGCGGGTATAAACCTTGTATTTGTGATACTCGTCGCAGGCTACATCTCCAGTGGCCCCACCCGCAAGCCCTTGTTATAAGAAATAAATTATAACGTGGTTATGAATGGCTGGTTTCGTGAATTGTTGGCAGTGGAAAATAATGTTTCTTTACGAATTTAGAAAATAGAGTGCAAGCTTAAAAACGAAATTGTGAAGATACACAAGTAGAAATCAACAGCGCAGTGCACATATATGATAGGGAATACAAGAGAAGCAAGCGCAGGAAGAAGCAAACCAGCATGAGCGAAGGTATCCCAGATACTAGGAGTTCTTCCATCTTCATTCGCAGCTCCTTCCACCTTTTCAGAATTTCATATTGAAATATCAGTAATAGCTCCAACAACAACCATATCATCCGTCCGAGTCAGAAACAAAGAAAGAAGTTTGACCCAAAAAAAAAAAAGAAACAAAGAAAGAAGAGAAAGACAAACAGAAAGAAAATAAAGGAAGCAGAGCCCAAAAAAAGAACCTGATAAGCAGTGGAGCCTGCTCCAAAAATGAAGTCAGCTGGAAAGTCGTTTATGGTATAGTAATCAGCACCATGCACTTCCACTCCTAAGCTCAGGAGAATTAGGGTAAGCAAGAAAGCTAGCATCAAAGATGAAGCATATGGTTGCATCTTCCTCACTGAGTTGCTTTCCGTCCTTTTCCCTGATTCAAGACCTCTCATCATAGCTTATTAGTTACTAGTACTAATTATAAAAGTTAGTTGATTTTTTTTTGGAGAGATTAAGGAAGCTAATTAAATTACTTTACAGTATTTTTATTTTTATTTTTTTCTTCAAACTAATTAGTATAACTAATAAACTAATATAAAATATAAAGATACACAACATATGAAATGATTAAGTAACTTATTTAGTTTCCTTAATCTCCCCAAAAAAATCAACTAACTAATTAGGATTGTGGTAGTATTTCATACTCGATTTTTTTTTTTTTGGATATAATACTCGAAATTCTTTATTTACGGGGATGACGGAAAGATTCGGTCCAGCCATGTGGGCCATCCATTTTGATTTCGTGTACTACGAATATTTCCGCTTCTCTGGAATATGCTAGAGTCGCACTCGTGGGCAAGTTGGGAAAATTACACATAACTCTCAAAGAATAGAGATATTTATATTTAAGTCCTTTGAATTTATGAAATTACACAGAAGTCTCTAGGGACTTCTGTGTAATTATTTGTGGAAGCAAAATTACTTTTTCGCCCAAAGGAGAAAACGTCTCTGGATCTCAAAATTGAAAAAATCCAGGTTTGCAACAAGAAATTCTATATTTACAACAACAAATTTCTATTTTAACAATAAGTTTTGAAGGCCTGGATTTTTTCAATTTTGAGGTTTAGAGGCCATTTGCAACAAGAAATTCTTTATTTACAACAGTCAATTCCTATTCTAACAACAACTTTTGAAAATTTTGATTTTTTCAATTCTGAGGTCCAGAGGCCATTTACAACAAGAAATTCTATATTTACAACAGCAAATTCCTATTTTAACAACAACTTTTAAAAGCTTGGATTTTTTCAATTCTAAGGTCCAGAGGCCATTTGCAACAAGAAATTCTATATTTACAACAGCAAATTCCTATTTTAACAACAACTTTTAAAAACCTGGATTTTTTCAATTCTGAGGTCCAGAGGCCATTTGCAACAAGAAATTTTATATTTACAATAGCAAATTCCTATTTTAACAACAATTTTTGAAAACCTGGATTTTTTCAATTCTGAGGTCCAGAGGCCATTTACAACAAGAAATTCTATATTTACAACAGCAAATTCCTATTTTAACAACAACTTTTAAAAACATGGATTTTTTAATTCTGAGGTCCAGAGGCTATTTCTCCTTTGGGTAAAAATGTAATTTTGCTTCCACAAATAATTACACAGAAGTCCCTAAGGACTTCTGTATAATTTCATGAATTCAAGGGACCAAAATGTAAATATCTCTGTTTCTTGGGACATGTGTGTAATTTTCCCTTGCTAGTTAGTAATTAACACTACTAATGCAGTAGGATTTGTACAGTTAGCTAAGGAGATTCGATACTCGCTGGTCGATATGAGGGCTTTATTGGTGGGCAGTCTGTAAGTATCTCTGTAAGCACCCTTTGAGCCTAGAGGCATGTCATAACAGAAAAAAAAAACTATAAATGCTAAATATAGAATAGAATTTATAGTATACATTACACAATAAATTTTATCTTATTTAGGACCAGAGGGAGTACTAAATATAATGGTAGAGTTGATTTTTTTTTCAAGAGATTAAGAAAGTGAATTCAATTATTTTAAAATATCTATATTTATCATTTTTTCTCTAAACTATTTTGCCTAATTTTTAGACTGATATATAATGATACACAACATATTATATAATTAAGTAACTTATTTAATCTCTAAAAAAAGTTAATTTTATCTTATATTTAAGACTAAAAAAATATTTTATATTAATAGCCCGCATTACATCGGTGACATCCCCTTTCAAAGGAGGCAATATAATGTTCCCCAAGTGTGGTTATGTTTTATAAGTGGGCTAAATCTTTGGATGAGTTCTCCTTTAGACCAATTCAGCAGCTAGCTCGTTTATTGATTGAAGAATAAGGTCAACGGCCTCTTTGGATTAGCATTGGAAAAAACTCATAACTCGACATAAAATTTATTTTATATATTTACTTTTTATACCGTAAATTACAATCGATAACTTTTTTTAAAAAAAAAAAAAACTCTTGATATATCCTATAAGTCTTGTGGCTAATTGCTAAATGATTTGGTCGTCGATATTTGATGTAGTAACCTGAAATTGATGCTCTAGATCTCGATTGTTCATTGATTGTTTTGGATTGGCTTGGCTGCCATAAATTGTTGAACTTATTGCGGATACGAATGCTTTCTTAAAAAACTGAAAACCACTACTTGCTTCCGTACAAGCTGTCACGGTCGAACCCGGTTTTCGTCCGTTATCCCTTAATGTCCGTTGCTATCCTTTTCATCAAAACTGTGCCATTTTGACGTAAAACAATAAGAATGAGCCGGTGTCTTTTATTTTATTTTAGGGTAAAGAACATTTGTTCTTAGCTTAGGCCTTTGAAATTTTGGATAATGCTGTTGATGAGGCTCAAGCTGGGTTAGCTTCAAATATTGACGTTGTTTTATTTGGCTGATGATTCTGTGAGCATCACCGTTAGGTCTCTGAAATTTTGGATAATGTTGTTGATGAAGTTCAAGCTGGGTTGGCTTCAAATATTAATGTTGTTTTATTTGGCTGATGATTCTGTGAGCATCATTGACAATGACCGTGGGTATAACTTTTCATCTACCGTTGAATCTCTGATTGTTTTTATTTCCTCATGGTCTAGGTCCACATGTGTTTTATTTTACTTGTGCGTTGGATGAGCTTCCTTGTTCATTTTCCATATATGTTAGAATATTATGAATTATTTAGATTTAATCATTATCTTATTAAGTTTGATATTTATCATACCTTACGATTAGATATGGATATATTATATCTTAATTATTTTGATAGATTAGATTCTAGGGTCAGCTCTAGGTTTGCTTATACTAAGGTCCATGTACTCTCTTTCATTTACAGATGAATAGAGTATGCTTTATCCCTCTAAATTCAACACCATATAATTATGACGTTGTGACATTAACTTGAAGTTTAATGTTTTGTTCACACTGATACTCGAACAAAATGTCATGGTTATGCTCATTGGCTGTAGAATAGCAGCACTGTTGTAGTAGTAATTATATACCAAGCATCTTCTTGCTCAAGTTATTTTGAAAATTGGATTCAATACCTGACCACTGTTGTGCCTGAAACTCACCTTTACACTCTTAGATGGTTGCAAGAGTCATATCAACTGCTTGCTTGCTTGATTCCAACTAAACACGCATCCATGAATTGCAGATCCCCAGACATGCATCCATAAGATTATTTTTGAAAGGTGTGTGATTTTTCTCTTGATACCATTACTAGTTATAAGTCTGCCCTAGAAATGGTGTTGACGGTAGTGTGCTGTTGCATGTTCTTGAAACTAGATTTAGCTTGGAATTTGTTTGTCCTTTAATTTTTGGAAGGTTTATGATTGTTTCTTCGGACACCCATTAAATTGAACTCCAAATTTTCAGTCTTGCTTATTCCGTTATTCCATCACAGGGCTATATTTGGCTGAAAATGTGAAGAAATGCCTGGGTAAAATGTGATTGTATTTTGGAGTTGTTTCCCCTTTTTATCATTATTGTTCTTTATTATTCACTGGCACTCTGCTTTCTCATGTCATAAATTAATCAGTTTCAACTTATTAAGAACATTGGCTCTAACTTTTCTTGATAAACCTTGGCGCTAACTTCCCAAACTAAGTTTGGTCAATTGATATCTTTTCTTAACTTCAACTTCAAAGGGCGTATAGGTCTCTGGGAGATGTGAAAGTGGACTATCGGCAGTTGATTATGATGTTTAGGGCAGATCAAGAGGTGTGTGCGTGATGGAAGACCCTGTCCTTAGATGATACCTAATGTCGGTTGTGGTCATGATTATTTATAACAGGGGGAGGGGAGGTTCAGGGCTGCTTGTAGAGTTTGTGGTAATGAGGTTTGAAGGAGTCGATGAACTGATTAATCCTACTCAAACAAAGGAGCTATTGTACCGAGTAGGGAGTAGTCCCTCCGATTTCTCATGGATTATCTTGTAGCCCTTGGACAACTCTAGAATTGCTAATGAGATACGGAGTTTTGCTTGCTTCTTTGTTGCCATTGCTTCAAATTTTTCAGGAAACCCTATCGCTTGTTTTTTGACTCTATCATAGCCTACCTATACGAACATCGTAATTTAACAGGCTTGCCATTAGTGCATGTCATTCTCTCATTTGGTCAAATCTTCATGTCTTGTTGCCTCTAGTTATTCTTTAGGTCACAGAATGTCTGTGTACCCTGAGCCTTGAGTTTCTCCCATCTAGCTTGAGTTCCTTTTGGCATAGGACATTTTACTTATGAAATTCTATTGCTTAACCCTTCTCTAACAATGGGTTGAAGTTGAGGACAGAACCTAGTGCGAAAGGAGTCCACATATGGTGCTAAGAGTTTAGGTGTTTATTACATGCTTATACCTTAATTTGAAGTATAAACATGTAATTTTTTTTATTTTTTTTAAATTTTTTATATATTGTATTTATTCATATTTAAATTATGTGCTGTTTTTTGGAATTTTTTTTGCACCCAGTATCTCAAATTAATTAGTTTACAGTACTGTATTCAAAAATATTTGTCTGTAACACCAGTATCATGGAAACTAATTAATTTGAGATACTGGGTGCAAACAAAATTTCAGAAAGCAGCACATAATTTAAATATGAATAAATATACTCCCTCCGGTCCTAATTATAAGAGCTAGTTGACTTTTTTTGGAAGGTTAAGGAAGCTAATTAAATTACTTTAGAGTATTTTTATTTTTATTTTTTTCTTCAAACTATTTAGGTTGATTAATAAACTAATATATAATTTAAGGATACATAACAAATGAAATGATTAAATAACTTATTTAGCTTCCTTAATCTCTCCAAAGAAAGTCAACTAGCTCTTATAATTAGGACCGGAGGTAGTAATATATAAAAAAATTAAAAAAAAATTACATGCTTATACCTCAAATTGAGGTATAAGCATGTAATAAGCACCTAAACTCTTAGCACCATATGTGAACTCGTGGGAAAGAGAGTCTCTTTTTGATTAATCACGTGTACCCTTTTGCAATTTCTATTAATTGTTTCAAAGTGCAGCTTTATAAACGCAAGGGTGGGGTAGCGTTCGGTGCATCAATCTTTTACTACAGGGAGGGATTGGTATGTTTCTGGGCTACGAAAAGAGGTTACAACATTTTTTTTTTTTTTTTAATGTTGTTACTGCCTCTATACGATGTTAAAAAAGTTGAAACATGGTCGCACACCTTTAAAATATATACTCAACTGCCATTATGATGGATATTGTACTGGGTATCCATGAATATAAGTGCTGAATATGAATGAATTATGTAATGTACATGCTATCTTGCATTTTTCCTTGTATCCTTGCCACCTTTGAAATCAAAACAGAACAACATTCTCTCTCTCCCTCTCTCTCATCAATGTTATGTCTTCATCGTCATTTTTCTCTACATGCATTTGGCAAACTGTTGCTGTCAAGTTGATTTTGACTGTCTTATGGTGCTTCTTGTTTTTCCATCTTTCTATTTCCCCCCAGGATATGCTAGGAAGATGTGGCGTTTGTATGGCTTTGATATCTTCTTTTCATGTTTATGAGCATATATATTATACTGTCAAGCTAGTGTGCTAAGTTCTGATGTTGAAAAGTCTCGAGTCTCTGTGCTTTTCGGATCGGCTTGTATATCCCCTCATAAGTTGGAATTAGACTGCATTGTTATATGCTCCTATACATCTCTGCAAATATTTTCTGCATAAATTTCCCACTTGTGGAAGTGTCGATTTGGTTTCATGAATATGATTCCATATCAGTTAGTTCATTTTCCCTTAAAATACTGGTGAGTCATACATTTTCCTTAGAAAGTTCTATATTTTGTGTTGAGAGGAGGGAGCGTGTGAGCGCTTCGGTTGGTCAGAACAGAGTAGCACGTTGAATGTATGGGATGGGAGAACACAAAGGAGCAGCCGAACAGGGTAGGATATGAACACCCTACGGGCAAATATGTTGTGTGCTGGCCGTGCAACAAGCGACTTGTTATTATTATTATTATTGGACATTTTATTGAACCCCAAGTGACATAATTTCAGTCAATCCCTAGAACTCTATGAAATTTCACTGCATTCTAAGGATTGAAATGAAATAAAGTTTGGTGGGTAAAAAAATAATGATGCCTTTCATTTTTTTTCTAAGAATATTTACAAGACAAATAAAAAACATTTTCAAGACAAATAAAAACATTACCAAGGAAGATAAAGGAATTTGAAACAACCTAAGAAATTAAAGACATTTTGGCCAATTGCAAGACACATGGAATTTCACAAGATAAATAAAAGGATTTCATATATCCTAGAGTATTATGGTCGCTTACAAGACAGATATGAAAATTCACAACATAAGTAAGACAATTTAAAGACAAATAAATTAGGTGCATCATTGTCTCTTTATCCTTAAAACTTAATTTCATTTTGATAAATGAATGCAGTGAAATTGCAGAAAGTTTTGAAGGTTAACAAAAATTATGTCATCAGGCAACTGAAATTCTCTCCATTTTTTTTGTTTTGATGATAGCTAGCAACATAAGTAGGTTAGCAGATTAGAATATGGTCATAATTTATATATTTTGCAAGTGAAATATGGTCATAATTTTTAGGTTTACTGATCTCATCAATGTAAATTAAATAGTGACATGATTCAATGTCTTGAACTCTCGAAAAATATATATTGATCTATTCTATATTTTTTTCAATCATCTTACACTCTGTAAAGGTTGGAGGGGGCAGTCAAGCCTGTTCACCTCGCAATACAGTAAATTAGATGTATTACCTTTTAGAGTTTTATTGCTAAACAAAACATCATTTGGACTAAACGGTGGCTTTTTGACTGCATAGGAGGGCAGCGGATGAATTAAGCATTGGACGAAAGCCGCGTTCGGGAAATTTACGCAGAAAATATTAGCAAAGATGTAGAGGAGCATATAACAATGCACTCTAATTCTAACTTATAAAAGGATATACAAGCCAATCTGAAAAGCACCTAGACTCGAGACTTTTCAACATCAGAACTTAGCACAATAGCTTGACGGTATAATATATATGCTCATAAACATGAAAAAAGATATCAAAGCCATACAAACACCACATCCTCCTAGCCTATGGGAAATAGAAAGATGGAAAAACAAGAAGCACCACAAGACAATTTTCATACTTTGGTTCAAAGATCAACTTGATAGCAACAGTTTACCAAATGCAAGTTAAGAAAAATGACGATGAAGACATAATAACATTGATGAGAGAGAGGGGGAGAGAGAATGTTGTTATGTTTCGACTTCAAAGGTGGCAAGGATATAAGGAAAAATGCAAGATAGCATGTACATTACATATTTCATTCATATTCAGCACTTATATACATGAATACCCAGTACAATATCCATCATAATGGCAGCTGAGTATATATTTTAAAGGTGTGTCAACATGTTCCCACTTTGTTAACATCTTATAGACACAGTAACATAATTTTTTTTCAAAAAAAAATGTTTTAACTTCTTTTGACAGCCCAGAAACAAGCCAATTCCTCCCTGTAGTAAAAGGTTGATGCACCGAACGCTACCCTACCCTTGCATTTTGGAAAGCTGCACTCTGAAACAATTAATAGAAATTGTAAAGGTTGATGAACCGAATGCTATTCCACCATTGCATTTAGAAAGCTGCACTTTGAAATAGTTGTTAGAAATTGTAAAGGGTACACATGATTAATCAAAAAGAGACTCTCTTTCCCATTAAGTTCTGTCCTTAACTTCAACCCATTGTTAGAAAAGGGTTAAGCAATAGAATTCCATCAAGTGAAATGTCCCATGCCAAAAGGAACTCAAGCCATAGGGTAAAGTTGTCACAGACATTCTGTGACCTAAAGAGTAACTAGAGGCAACAAGACATGAAGATTTGACCAAATGAGAGAATGACATGCACTAATGGCGAGCCTGTTAAATTACAATGTTCGTATAGGCTAGCTATGATGGACTCCAAAAACAAGTGATAGGGTTTCCTGAGAAATTTGAGGCAATGGCAAACAAAGAAGTAAGCAGAACTCAGTATCTCATTAGCAATTCAAGAGTTGTCCAAGGGCTACACGATAATCCATGAGAAATCGGAGGGACTACTCCCTACTCGGTACAATAGCTCCTTTGTTTGAGTAGGATTAATTAGTTCATCGACTACTTCAAACCTCATTACCACAAACTTAACAAGCAACCCTGACCCTCCCCTCCCCCGTTATAAATAATCATAGCCGCAACCGACATTAGGTATCATCTAAGGACAGGATCTTCCATCTGCCCTAAACATCATAATCAACTGCCAATAGTCCACTTTCAGCTCTCCCAGAGACCTATGCCCTTTGAAGTTGAAATTAGGAAAGACATCAATTGACCAAACTTAGTTTGGGAAGTTAGCGCCAAGGTTTATCAAGAAAAGTTAGAGCCAAGGTTCCTAATAAGTTGAAACTGATTAATTTATGACATGAGAAAGCAGAGTGCCAACGAATGATAAGAACAATAATGATCAAAAGGCAAACAACTCCAAAACACTATCACATTTTACCCAGGCATTTCTCCACATTTTTAGTCAAATATAGCCCTTTAATGGAATAAGGGAATAAACAAAACTGAAAATTTGGAGTTTAATTTAATGGATGTCCGGAGAAACAATCATAATTCATAAACCTTCCAAAAATAAAATGATAAACAAATTCCAAGCTAAATCTAGTTTCAAGAACATGCAACAGTACAGTACTATCAACACCATTTCCAAGGCAAACTTATAAGTAATGGTGTAGAGAGAAAAATCACGAACCTTTCAAAAATAATTTTATGGATGCATGTCTGGGGACCTGCAATTCATGGATGCGTGTTTAGTTGGAATCAAGCAAGCAATTGATATGGCTCTTGCAACCATATAAGAGGATTATATGTAAAGGCGAGTTTCAGACACAGCAGTGGTCAGGTATTGAATGCAATTTTCAGAATAACTTGAGCAAGAAGATGCTTAGTATATAATTACTACTACAACAGTGCTGCTATTCTACAGATAATAAGCATAACCATGACATTTTGTCCAAGTATCAATGTGAACAAAACTTCAAGTTAATGTCACACAGCGTCATAATTGTATGGAAAATGAAGAAGGAAGCTCATCCAATGCACAAGTAAAATCAAACACATGTAGACAATGGGGAAATAAAAACAATCAGAGATTCAACGATAGATAAAAAGTCGTACCCACGGTCATTGTCAATGATGCTCACAGAATCATCAGCCAAATAAAACAACATCAATATTTGAAGCCAACCCAGCTTGAGCTTCATCAACAACATTATCCAAAATTTCAAAGACCTAAAAGTGATGCTCACAGAATCATCAGCCAAATAAGACGACATCAATATTTGAAGCCAACCCAACTTGAGCACAGCATTATCCAAAATTTCAAAGACCTAAGGTAAGAACAAATATCACCTTTGATCGGATATAAATAGACATATACGATGGCAGGCAAGCTTATATTTCTTGGGACTCCCTACGAGCGTTGTTTCTATCTACTATTATCTGAAAATAATCAAGTTATTAATGACCGGACGAAATCAAGAAATAACTCCTCGCGTGTGAAATCCAATAGATCGCTGGAACGAGAGTTAAATTGATTGGGAAGATAGTAAATGATAACCATTTATAGCACACCACTTAGAGAACTTGGTCGCGTTGCTCTAAGGTCATTATACTTGCTTCCCACTGAAGCAAAATTGACATATTTCTACTATATGAGCTCTTTGGATGGAAACATCACCTGGTTGCGATAATTTAAAGAATCGACCATGACAAACATGAAAACACCTTGAGGTTTTTTCATTTGAGAAGGTGAAAGATAAAGTAAATGGCATACCTGGAAAAATTCTTTCCTCAAGCCACAATTTAACAGGCACCACTTTGTCATTAGCATCTTTCCACTCAATTGCAACTACAGTGGATGGCAACCCTGTTTGCAGATACTTCAGCACACGCTACTTCCCGTTTTTAATTTTCCTGTTTATAACTTTTTCCGTTTATAAACATTAGTCAATGGACAATAAAAATAATGGTGCATATTCAAAATATTTCTTCTAACATACATCCTAAAGTATCACGTAAAAGGATTTTTTTAAAAAAACTCAACCATTAAATTTTTTCTTACTGCATACGATTTCTAGGAAAGAAACATTCCTTCTTCTCAAGCACAACCTCCCTTGGCCGAGATGGCTTAAATAGACAGAAATTTCTATAGGAAAAAAAGAAAAAAAGGGTGAGAATTTATGAAAAATTATACAATGTTAAGAAGTGCAAAGGGGAAAAACAATTCAAAATATAACCTTTAGCTGGGCCATCCTGGCCAGCAGATCACAATCACAGCCAATAAGTTCACCTAAAAATTGTGTCCCCTCCTGTAAAATGTCATAAAAGTAACGTCAATGCGTCCCAGACGAACTCATGTTTTAATATTTAAAACACAAAAATCGGAAAGTTCTACAGCAGCCCCTAATGCAGAAACTAGATAAAGACTGGACCTGAAGATGGTCAAATGAGATGCTGAAATACAGGTTCATTCAATTTTTACATAAAAATACCATCACGATGGAAAAAAGGAAAGGAAAGAAAATTAAATTGATTGGGGAAGAAAGTAAATGAGAACTATCACCCCTTGGAGGACCAGCTTGTCTTGCTCTATGATCATTATCACTGCTTCCCATCAGAGCAAAATTGATACATTTCTACCATATGAGCTCTTTTGTTGGAAACATCAGCCCATTGCGATATTTTAAAGTATCAGCCATTTAAGACATGAAAATACCTTGTGATTTTTTTAATTGAAAAACCGATGCGATTTTTTAAAAAAATATCTTTTCTTATTCTCTTTCCCATTTAGTTTTGCCCTCAACTTCAACCCACTGTCGGAAAAGGCTCAACCAAACGAATTTCATCAAGAGCAATGTTCTATGCCTGTGGGGATGTCTGGTATTGGAAACTACAAGGGATGAAGTCTCACACCTAGTTACCTTTGCGTGCTGGGTGGAAGAATCTCAAGTCTCAGGGTAGAGTAGTCGTAGCATTCTGTGACCTAAAGAATAACTAAAGGCAAGACATGAAGTTTCGAACAAATGAGAGGATGAAATGCACTAACCGCGAGCATGTCTTGTTATGGTCCATAACGTCTGTGTAAGCCATGATGCACACCAAAAACAAGCGAGGATAGAGTCACTTGAGAGATTTGGGGAAATGCCAACAAAGAAGCACGCAGAACTCGGTATCCCATCAGCAATTCAAGAACTGTGCAAGGCCTACTAAGTCACCATGGCTCCTTTGTATGAGTAGGATGAATCAGTTGATCACCTACTTCAACACTCATTACCCCAAATTTCAGATAACTACATCAAATCTCGACGACCAAGTCATTTAGCAATTAGCCACGGGACTTTTGGCATACATTGAGAGAGAGAGAGAAAAAAAATCCTCATTATTTTATTTTTCATTCTTATCAATTTGGTATTAGTCTATCCCAGTCACAAAACTCTATTGCAATAAGCCATTTATTTGAATTAACGATAGAAGCTATTTTTTCAATATGATTTACAGGATACGAAATAAGTATGTAAGAGGAGTTTCATGTTGACTTACGGTAACTTATTTTTTAGATTCTAATCCAAACAGCCCGTTGACTTCACACTTGAATCAATGAACGAGCTAGGTGTTGAAGTTGGTCTAACGAAGAGCTCATCCAAAGCTCTAGCCCACTTATAAATCATACCACAAGACCATAATATTGCCACCTTTGAGAGGGGATGTCACCATTGTAATGGAGAGTCTTAATGTGAAACATACATTCATCAATTCTAGATACAAGATAAAGTTAATTTTTTTAAAAAGATTAAATAAATTAAATAAATTACTTAATCATATCATATGTTATATACTATTAGATTATATATCAGTTTATAAGTTAAACAAAATAGTTTGAAGAAAAAATAACAAATATAAATATTTTAAAGTAATTTAATTCATTTTCTTAATCTATTGAAAAAAAAAATCAACTCTGCCATTAAATTTAGTACTCTCTGCTATTCTAAATAGGATAAAGTTTATAGTAAAATTTATATTAAAAATTTCGTACCATATTTAGGATAGGGATAGGTAGTTTAAGTACTTTTTTTTTTTTAATAGAATTTTAGGAAAGGAGTTGGACTCACCCACAGTCCAAGGGCAGGGCTCTTGGAACCCAGTTCACAGGGAATATTGGCTAGAAAGTACACATGTCTCAACCTCTACCAGCGTCACCACTGCTTCCTAGAAGACTCTTAGGATGCCTCCTCTAACGCCTTAACCAACGCAATGATCGAACCCCCTCCCTTAAGGTGAGGAAGACCAACCCCTGCCAGTTGAACCCAAAGAAGAGGAGTAGTTTAAGTACTAAGTGCTAATGAGTAATGAGGCATTGAGGCTCACAAGTGCGACTCTAGCATTAGTCCAGAGAAGCAGAAATTTTCATTGTACACGAAATCAAAATGGATGGCCCACATATCTGGACCAAATCTTTGAGTCATCCGCATATTTCGAGTACGAAATAAGCTATGATGAGAGGTCTTGAGTTAGGAAAAAAGGACAGAAAGCAACTCAGTGAGGAAGATGCAAGCACATGCTTCATTTTTTATGCTAGCTTTCTTGCTTACCCTAATTCTCTTGAGCTTAGGAGTGGAAGTGCATGGTGCTGATAACTATACCATAAACGACTTCCCAGCTGCCTTCATTTTTGGAGCAGGCTCCACTGCTTATCAGGTTCTGTTTTTTGGACTCTGCTTGCTTTATTTTCCTTCTGTTTGTCTTTCTCTTCTTTCTTTGTTTCTGACTCTGATGGATGATATGATTGTCGTTGGAGCTATTAATGATATTTCTATATGAAATTCTGAAAAGGTGGAAGGAGCTGCGAATGAAGATGGAAGAACTCCTAGTATCTGGGACACCTTCGCTCATGCTGGTTTACTTCTTTCTCTTGTATTCCCTATCATATATGTGCACTGCGCTGTTGATTTCTACTATTGCATCTTCACAATTTCGTTTTTAAGTTTGCACTCTATTTTCTAAATTCGGAAAGAAACATTATTTTCCACTGCCAACAATTCACAAACACCAGCCATTCATAACGATGTTAAAAATAATTTCTTATAACAAGGGCTTGCGGGTGGGGCCACTGGAGATGTAGCCTGCGATGAGTATCACAAATACAAGGTTTATACCCGCACTTCCCCACTTTCTCTCTGTGCTTATTGCCGCTAATGCAATTTGGCTATGGCCGGACGTCCCTTGAGCACCCAGAGGGAGGTGTGGATGATATGCTTTTGTTTTGCTGATATTTGAATATCTTGTACAACGCAGGCAGAAGTGCAACTCATGGTTGAAACAGGGCTTGAAGCCTATAGATTTTCCATTTCCTGGTCGAGATTGATACCAAGTATCATCCCCATCCTGGAGAATTTTTGCGAATGAGAATGTTTATTTATTTACTTACTTACATTCAAGCTTTATAATAGCAACCGAATCATTTTTTACCCAGATGGCAGAGGACCCATCAACCCAAAGGGTTTACAGTACTACAGCAATATCATCGACGAACTTCTGAGCAATGGTTGAGCTTCCCCCTCTTTTTTAAAGAAAACATTCATTTTCTTTGGTGCAGAAACATGGGTCGAAATGTCTTTAGCTTCTTCAACTGATATAGTATTTATTCCCACGAACAGGAATCCAACCACATGTTACACTACATAACTTCGATCTTCCGCAGGCGCTTGAAGATGAATATGGAGGATGGGTGAGTCGGGACATCATGTACGTCACTTGGCTTTTGTACCTTTGTGTTATTTGTGTTTTGGATACGTTGTCCTGATAGGATTCATGAATATGAATCAAAAAGGACTTCAGAGACTATGCTGATGGTTGCTTCAGGGAGATTGGTGACAGAGTGAAGTACTGGAATACTGTTAACGAACCCAATATCTTCGCTATAGGAGGTTATGACCAAGAAGCTGTACCACCTCAACGATGTTCTGCACCATTTGGTGTTATGAACTGTACTAAAGGCAACTCAACAACTGAGCCCTATTTGGTAGTTCATCATATTTTGCTGGCACATTCTTCGGCTGTCAGATTGTATAGGAGAAAATATGTGGTATGTCACCAAATCTTCTACCATGTTATGGCTTTTATTTTCTAAATGAACTAGATTACTTAAAAACCCTTATTTTCGCTGTCAATGACTTTTTGTGTGGATTTGGACTTGTTATTCTGCATACAAGGATAACATTAATGACAATGCACATGTTATGACATTGCAGAGCAAAGAGCAAGGATTTGTGGGTATCAATGTTTATACATCTGGGTATGTTCCTCAAACTAATACAGAAGAAGACGCCTTGGCAGGTAAATGAGCCGGTGAATTTTTTGTTGGCTGGTAAGTTGCTGACCCTATCATTGGCCTTTCTCAACATATATCTCCCACTTGAGCCCTTGACTTACACCACCCTTGAGCTTTGTTTTGGGGCAAAGAGAAAAGGATTTTTCCGGACGCCACTGTGAAATGTGTCTACTTTGTTTCAGGGTTCTAGAGCCCTTGGTGAACCTGCTTCCATGAAAACCAGCACGGAAGCAAGAATTCCAGCCTTCACAGATCGTGAATCTAAGCAAGTTAAGGGTTCATTTGATTTTATAGGCCTGATCTACTACACCACCTGTAATATATCAGACAATCAAGATTCATTGAAGCTGAAATCTAGAGACTTCAGTAAAGATATGGCTGTAGATATAATAGGCATGTTCTTTAACTATTTTCAACTATTTAATTACAGTGAAAGCTGCAAAAAATAAAAATTGAAGCATAGCTACATAAACTTACTGCATTAATTACATTCACTATCAATTTTACTAAAATTCTGTCATGTGTGCTGAAAAATGATTGTGACTTGTTTGAAAATAATTCAACTCACTGTTCAATTAAATACTTTGAATTATTTTGCATAACACTTTATGACATTGATTTCTCAGCAAACCTTAGAAATGGTTGAGTAATGTAATAACTCAACCTTCTGGGTTTTGACAGAGACATTGAGGCTGTTTACAGCTGAAAAGGTAAGAGTTGGATCATAAATAATTAATTGGTTCAATGAGGTGGATCAGCTCAATATAGAATTAATTGGCTTAATTTTTTGTATCGAAAAAAAAAAATTGGCTTAATTTTCACTCAATTCCCTATCACACCATGGGGTCTACAGCAAGTGCTAGAAACATTCAAGGTCCTCTACGGGAATCCTCCCGTATTCATTTATGAACACAGTAAGTCATATAGAAATCTATGGTGCTAGTATGCACCAGGTGAGTTGAAATGGGATATTTTATTTTGTTTTCCAATCAAAATTAATAACTTGGGGTTCGATAGGTCAAAGGACGGCTAGCAATATACCACTGGAAGACGTTTCAAGGGTAAAGTACTTGCAAGCGCACATTGGAGGCGTGCTTGATGCCTTGAGGTAAGAACCAAATGATCAAACTAGCCCCTTTTGAGCATTTGGTTGCTCAACTTTGTTACTCGGAATCAATATTACTATGAATTAGGAATTCATCCAATATAAACTGGGTTTTGAAAAGAATAAGGAAGTCACTAGTTGAGACAGTGGCGGACGTTGGTCCAGCTTTTGATGTGTTGTCTGAAATGTTGCCAGGAATGGGTCAAACACAAGAGGGTATTTTGCAGCGAGTGGATTCTCTCATCATCACCCTCTCTCCTTATCTTCTTACAGGTACATCTGGATTGTTGGATCCTTGATCCAACGGTCCAGATCTTTAAAAATAAATTTTTTTTTTTTTTTGAAAAAGACAATTTTTTTTTGTTTTTTTTTTAAGTTTTGGACCATTGGATCCTTGATCCAACGATCCAGATGTGTCTATAAAAAGATAAGAAAAGAAGGGGAGGTGAGAGGAACCGGATCCGTATTTTGCATGGTATTTCCTTGGAGTTATTTGATGGATACAAATCCACTTCCGGCCTTTATTATGTTGATCTTGATGACCATCACATCAAAAGATACCCCAAGCTCTCTGCCAAGTGGTACTTTCAGTTTTTGAAGGATAGAAAGACCTCATCTATCGTTGTCCCTATCCAATTTCCATCTTCATCGTGACTTGGATGATAACTTATAGGCATGTTGTTTGTTCTCATTATTTTTATTTCCATGGTTGTTTTTTTTTATCCTGGTGTAACTTTCATTTCTACCACGTTTTCTTCTTCTTTTTTTTTTTTTAAATAGTATTCACCATTCTATAGTATTTTTTAAGTACTAATCAATACCCTAAGATATTTTTTCAATATCCTGTAATATCTTTTTAGTACCATTTTGTACTCAGAAATATTTTTTCAGTACCCTGTAGAATTGAAAAATTATTTAAAGATACTAACGGATACTAAGAAGATACTACAGGATACTAAATGGTATTGAAAAAATGTTTTAGGGTACTTACTAGTACTTAAAAAATACTATAGGATGGTGAATGCTATTTTTTTCAAGATCGCCAAATAAGTTTTAAAGATTGTGAAGTATTTTTAAATACTAGTCAGTACTTTGAAATATTTTTTCAGTATCAGTCAGTATCTTCAGGACCTTGAAAAAACATTTCAAGGTACTAACTCGTACTTAAAAAAACATTACAGCATGGTGAATACTATTTTAAAAAAAGAAAAAAAGAAAGAAGGAACAGTGTATTTTGCACTAAACGGTGGCGTTTTGATTGCATGGGAGGGCAGCGGATGAATTAAGCATAGGACAAAAGCTACGTCCAAACGTCCAAATTTCCCATCTATGGAAGTGTCGATTTGGTTTCATGAATATAATTCCATCAGTTAGTTCATTTTTCCTTCAAATATTAGTTCATTTTCCCTTCAAATACTGGTGAGTCATACATTTTCCTTAGAAAGTTCTGTGTTGTGTGTTGAGAGGAGCAGCGTGCGAGTGCTTCGGTTGGTCAGAACAGAGTGTACGTTGAATGTATGGGATGGGAGAACACACAGGAGGAGTTGAACAGGGTCGGACATGAACATCATACGTGCAAATATGTTGTGTGCTGGCCGTACAACAAGCGACATCATCATTATTATTATTTTTGGGGAATTTTATTGAACCCTAAGAGCTTTATGAAATTTCAATGCACCCTAACATCACTACACCTTAAGGGTCAAAAGGAAATTAATTTTGTAGGTGAAAAAATAATGATGTCTTTTTATTTTTTTAATAAAAGTATTTACAAGACAAATAAAACATTTCCAAAACAAATGAAGACATTACCAAGATAGGTAAAGGAATTTGAAAGAACTTAAGAAATTAAAGATATTTTGGCCATTTATAAGTACAAATAAAACATTTCCAAAATAAATGAAGACATTACCAAGGTAGGTGAAGGATTTTGAAAGAACTTAAGAAATTAAAGATATTTTGGCCATTTATAAGATACAGGACACAATACAAATATAGATATTTACAAAATAAATAAAAGTATTCAATAGAACCTAGAATATTAAAAAAACATTATGGTCACTTACAAGACATATGAAAATTCACAAATGAATAAGATAATTTTAAAACAAGTAAATTAAGGGCATCATTGTCTTTTTACCCTTAAAACTTAATTTCATTTTGACTTAAAGAGATATAGTGAAATTGTAGAAAGTTTTGGGGTGACAAAAAATTATGTCATCAGGCAACTGAAATTCTCCGCCCTTTTTTTTTGGGTGATAGCAAGAACCATATTATCTCCTAAAATTAGGACCAGAGGAATTAAGTAGGTTAGCAAATCAAACTTCTTTGCAATAAAAATATGAATTTTTATACTTTTTGTAAGTGACATATGGTCATAATTTTTAAGTTTATGATTCAATGTATTCAACTCTCTAAATATATATTTAACTAATCTATATTTTTTTTAATTATCTTACACCTTATAAAGGTTGGAGGGAACAGTCAAGCCTGTTCACCCCACAATACAGTAAATTAGATGTATTACCTTATAGAATTTTATTACTAAACAAAACGTCATCGAACGTGATAGAAATATAAGTTACACCAGGATATATATATATATTTTTAAAAAAAAAACCTTGAAAATAAAAATAAAGAGAACAAACAACATGCCTATAAGTCATCATCCATGTCACAATGAAGATGGAAATTGGATAGGGTCAACGATAGATGAGGTCTCTCTACCCTTCAAAAACTGAGAGTACCACTTGGCAGAGAGTTTGGGGTATCTTGTGAGGTGAGAGTCATCAAGATCAACGTAATAAAGGCCGAAGGCGGATGTGTACCCATCAAGTAACTCCAACAGGTCAAGGAAAGACCATACAAAATACCCTCTTGTGTTTGACCCATTCCTGGCAACATTTCAGACAACACATCAAAAGCTAGACCAACGTCTGCCGCTGTCTCAACCAATGACTTCCTTATTCTTTTCAAAACCCAATTTATATTGGATGAATTCCTAATTCATAGTAATATTGATTCCCGAGTAACAAAGCTGAGCAACCAAATGCTCAAAAGGGGCTAGTTTGATCAATTGGTTCTTACCTCAAGGCATCAAGCACGCCTCCAATGTGTGCTTGCAAGTATTTTACCCTTGAAACGTCTTCAAGTGATATATTGCGACCTGTCCTTTGACCTATCAACACATGCCATCCTAAGTTATAATTTTGATTGGAAAACAAAATAAAATACCCCATTTCAACTCACCTAATGCATACTAGCACCATAGATTTCTCTAGGACTTACCGTTTTCATAAATGAATACGGGAGGATTCCCGTAGAGGACCTTAAATGTTTCCAGCACTTGCTGTAGACCCCACGGAGTGATAGGGTACTGAGGAAAAATTAAGCCAATTAATTTTTATTGAGCAGATCTACATCATTGAACCAATTAATTATTTATGATTCAACTTTTACCTCTTCAGCTGTAAACAGACTCGATGTCACTGTCAAAACCAAGAAGGTGTGAGTTATTACATTACTCCACCATTTCTAAGATTTGCTAAGAAATCCATGTCATTTAATGCTATGCAAAGTAATTCAAAGTATTTAATTGAACAGTGAGTTGAATTAGTTTGAAATAAGTAAGAATTATTTTTTAGCACAAATGACAAAATTTTATTACAATTGATAGTGAATGTAATTAATGGAGTAAGCTTATATAGCTATGCTTCAATTTTTATTTTTAGCAGCTTTCACTGTACTTAAATAGTCGGAAATAGTTAAAGAACATACTTATTATATCTACAGCCATATCTTTACTGATGTCTCTATATTTCTGCTTCAATGAGTCTGGATTGTTTGATATATTACTGATGGTGTAGTAGATCAGGCCTATAAAATCAGATGAACCCTTAACTTGCTTAGATTCACGATCTGTGAAGGTTGGAATTCTTGCTCCCGCGCTGGTTTTCATGGAAGCAGGATAATCTCCATTCACCAAGGGCTCTAGAACCCTACAACAAAGTTGACACATTTCACAGTGGCCTCCAAAATCCTTATATCTTTGCCCCAAAACAAAGCTCAAGAGTGGTGTAAGTAAAGAGCATAAGTGGAAGATACGTGTTGAGAAAGGCCAACGATAGGGTAAGCAACTTACCAGCCAACTAAGAAATCACACGCTCTTTTAACTGCCAAGACGTCATCTTCTGTATTAGTTTGAGGAAGAAACCCAAATGTATAGACACTGATACCCACAAATCCTTGCTGTTTGCTCTGCAATGTAATAACATGCGCATTATCATTAATGTTTTCCTTGTATTCAGAATAACAAGTCCAAAACCACACAAAAAATGGTCGAGAGCGAAAATAAGGGTTTTAAGTAATCTAATTCATTTAGAAAATAAAAGCCATACCATGGTAGAAGATTTGGTGACATACCCTGTATTTTCTCCTATACAATCTGACAGCCGAAGAATGTGCCAGCAAAATATGATGAACTACCAAGTAGGGCTCAGTTGTTGAGTTGCCTTTAGTACAGTTCATAAAACCAAATGGTGGAGAACATCGTTGAGGTGGTACAGCTCCTTGGTCATAACCCCCTAAAGCGAAGACATTGGGTTCGTTCACAGTATTCCAGTACTTCACTCTGTCTCCAAACTCCCTGAAGCACGCATCAGCATAGTCTCTGAAGTCCTTTCTGCATTCACATTCATGAATCCTATCAGGACAACGTATCCAAACCACAAATATCACAAAGGTACAAAAGCCAAGTGACGTACATGATGTCACGACTCACCCATCCTCCATATTCATCTTCAAGCGCCTGCGGAAGATCGAAGTTATGTAGTGTTACATGTGGTTGGATTCCTGTTCGTGGGAATAAATACTATATCAGTTGAAGAAGCTGAAGACATTTCGACCATGATTTCTGCACCAAAGAAAATGAATGCTTTCTTAAGAGGAGGGGGGGGGGGGAGCTCAACCATTGCTCAGAAGTTCGTCGACTAGATTGTTGTAGTACTGTAAACCCTTTGGGTTGATGGGTCCTCTGCCATCTGGGTAAAAAAGATTCGGTTGCTATTATAAAGTTTGAATGTAAGTAAGTAAATAAATAATAAACATTCTCATTCGCAAAAGTTCTCCAGGATGGGGATGATACTTGGTATCAATCTCGACCAGGAAATGGAAAATCTATAGGCTTCAAGCCCCGTTTCAACCATGAGTTGCACATCTTCCTGCGTTGTACAAGATATTCAAATATCAGCAAAACAAAAGCATATCATCCACACCTCCCTCTGGGTGCTTAAGGGACGTCCGGCCATAGCCAAATTGCATTAGCGGCAATAAACACACAGAGAGTGGGGAAGTGCGGGTATAAACCTTGTATTTGTGGTACTCGTCGCAGGCTACATCTCCAGTGGCCCCACCCGCATGCCCTTGTCATAAGAAATAATTTATAACATGGTTAAGATGGCTAGTGTTTGTGAATTGTTGGCAGTGGAAAATAAAGTTTCTTTCCGTATTTAGAAAATAGAGTGCAAACTTAAAAACGAAATTGTGAAGATACACTAGTAGAAATCAACAGCGCAGTGCACATATATGATAGGGAATACAAGAGAAGAAGAGCAGGAAGAAGCAAACCAGCATGAACGAAGGTGTCCCAGATACTAGGAGTTCTTCCATCTTCATTCGCAGCTCCTTCCACCTTTTCAGAATTTCATATAGAAATATCAGTAATAGCTCCAACGACAATCATATCACTCACCAGAGTCAGAAACAAAGAAAGAAGAGAAAGACAAACAGAAGGAAAATAAAGGAAGCAGAGCCCAAAAAACAGAACCTGATAAGCAGTGGAGCCTGCTCCAAAAATGAAGTCAGCTGGGAAGTCGTTTATGGTATAGTTATCAGCACCATGCACTTTTACTCCTAAGCTCAGGAGAATTAGAGTAAGCAAGAAAGCTAGCATCAAAGATGAAGCATATGGTTGCATCTTCCTCACTGAGTTGCTTTCTGTCCCTTTTCCTGATTTTAGACCTCTCGTCATAGCTTATTAGTTATTTCATACTCGAAATTCTTTATTTATGGGGATGACAGAAAGAGTTGGTCCAGCCATGTGGGCCATCCATTTTGATTTCGTGTACTACGGACATTTCAGCTTCTCTGGAATATGATAGGGTCGCACTCATGAGCATCATTACTAGTTAGTACTTCAATCCTAACTATAAGAACTATTTATTAAAATTTAGAGAGATTAAGGAAAGAAGTTAAATTAGTTAATTATAAATATTTTTCAAAATTATCCCCAACTGAAAATTAAAAATTACATAACGTAAAATTAATTAAATCGTCGCACGCGCACACAGTACTCTTGCGTTTTCTCTGAGCTTGACACTCCGTCTTCGATTTGGAGGTGGTCATTGGGCAGCTAGTCATTGACACAAAAGTTTATTTGTATGCCATGTGATTTTTAAACAAGTGTGCATGATATTATAAAATAAAACTTTTTTGTATGATACAGTTGATTATATCAGAAATAAAGTTATAAATATTTTTATTGTCAAATTATATATTATTCAATCAAAGTGGAGAAATATATATAAGTATATGTAAATAATTATAAAAGATATCATACTGCGTTTCATATATTTTTCGGACAAGTACTTAAGTGTTTTTTCCTGATTATGAATATTATGATTAAGAAAATCTTAAGAAAATACCACTTAAATTTTAAAATCTCAAATATGTGATTTCTCAATTAAACAAGTTGTCAATTGCTTTATTATTCTGGTTAATCTCAAGACTATTATTGTCAATAAGATTTTGAAATTCAAGTGATTTTTTTTTAAAAAAAAATCATTTTCCATTATAATTACGAGTCAAGAGATTTTTAAAACATGTTTGACTGGATAGATGATGCCTCTAAAATAGTCTGCCTTTAAAAACAAAATAGAGTAACTTAAAGATAAAGCATTTATGTTTTGTTTACAAATAAAAAATAAAGGAGAATCTCTCACATGATAGAATATAATCATGTTGTTAAATTAATTATTGTGAAGAAGTATTAATAGGGGTGATATGGGAAAAATATTGACAAAAATTGCTCAAAATTATTTTATAAAAAAAGTATAATTGAGATATATATAATATTAATGAATTGCAAACATTATTTGCTTTATTAAATATATAAGTGTATTATTAAATTATTATTGTCTTTAATTATTATTGAGAAAGAATAAATATGGGTATTATAGGAAAAAATTGACAAAATTTAAAACTTGCTCTTATAATTAGGATCAAAACTAACTCCAAAATTTTTTTCCTATAACTAGGACCGGAGGAAGTACTAATACTATCAGTCCTAAGTAGAGGAGTATTGAATATAACGGTAGAGTTGATTTTTTTTCAAAAAAGTAAGAAAGCGAATTAAATTATTTAAAAATACTTATATTTGTCTTTTTTTTTTCAAAATTATTGTATGTGACTTTTAAACTGATGCTTAATGATACAGGATATATGATATGATTAGATAACTTATTTAATCTTTAAAAAAAGTTAACTTTATTTTATATCTAAAGACCGAAGAAAATATATTTTATATTAATACTCCACATTACATTGATCACATCCCCTTTCAAAGGAGGCAATATGATGTCCCCAAGTGTAATTATGTTTTATGAGCAGGCTAAACTTTTGGATGAATTCTCCTTTAGACCAACTTCAACAGCTAGCTCGTTTATTGATTGAAGAGTGAGGTCAACGGGCCTGTTTGGATTAGTATTGGAAAATAAGTTTACATAAGTCAACATAAAATTTATCTCACATACTTATTTCGTATGCGGTAAATCACATTGAAAATATTGATTCTACCTCTAATTTAAATAGGCGTGTTATTGCAATAGACTTTCGTCACTAAAATAGACTAATACCAAACTGATAAGAATGAATAATAAAATGACGAGAAATTTTGTTTTGTTTTTTTTCACTCTTGATATATCCCAAAAGTCTTGTGGCTAATTGCTAAATGACTTGGTCGTCGAGATTTGATGTAGTTAACTGAAATTGATGTGATTTGTTGCTATTCAGATCTCGATTGTTCATTGATTGTTTTGGATTGGCTTGGCTGCCATAAATTATTGAACTTATTGCCAATACGTTTGCTTTCTATATTTTTTTTTTAAAAAAAAAAAAGAAAGAAAGAAAGAAAAAAGAGAAAATGATAATGAAGGACCTAAAAAAAATAATATTTATTAAGAAAGACCATAAAAAGTAGTAATTATTTTAAAGGATAAAAAATTTAAATATTAAAATAAAATGACTAAATTACCCTTAATCAGATTTCCTATCTTCTCATTAACTAAATCTGGAATGATTTTTTCTTACATGAGAATCTAGAGTAATTGATGGATAATAATAAATAGATATCAATTCAAATAACTTTTTCTATTGTAGAATCACTCAAGATTATGATGTTAGAGAAAAGATAGGAAAGATGGAGCTTTTTATGGTTATAGCGAAAGGAAAGAGGGATTTGGTTTCTTTAACCACGTTCTTCTCTTTTGATGGGGTTTTTCTGAGCTAAGAGCCTTTTACTTTATTTTCTGTTTATCTGGGAATGGAACAACTGGTAATATTGAATGAATATCAGGTACTTTTGATTGCCTCATCACAAAAAATCTCAGGTCTAACACGCAGACGGTTGCACAACGCACGAGGCTTCTTCTGCCACAATCATAAAAAGCTCAATCTTTTCTATCTTTTCTCTAGCATAATAATCTGGAGTGATTCTGCGATGAGAAAAGAATTATTTGGATTAATATCTATTTATTATCATGTATTAATTACTTTAGATTCTCATGTAAGAAAAAATCATTCCATATTCAATTAATAAAAAGATAGGAAGAAAAAACCATTCCAGATTTAGTTAATGAGAAGATGGGAAATCTGATTAAGGATAATTTAGTCCTTTTATTTTAATATTTTAATTTTTGGTCCTTTAAAATAATTACCACTTTTTATGATCCTTCTTAATAAATATTATTTTTCTTAGGTCTTTTATTTTAATTTTCAAAAAGAAAAACCTGAAAAACCACTACTTGCTTGCGTACAAGCTGTCACGATTGGACCCGGTTTTCGTCCATTACGCCTTAACGTCTGCTTGCTATCCTTTTCATCAAGACTGTGCCATTTTAACGTAAAACAATGAGCCGGCGTCTTCTTTTCTTTTTTTTTTTTCCCTTCAATATTTTAGTGTAATGACAGATAGTAAAAAAAATTCATGATGTCGAAAAAATTATTTTGGCATTTTAAAAAAATATTTTAAGTTACTGATTGATAGTAAAAAGATATCTTAAGATACTGAGTTGTACTGAAAAGACACTTTAAAAATATTTCTAAGTACTGACTGATACAAAATAATATATATTTCATAATATTTTTGTCTAGATCATAAAATAATTTTGTAAGATTATGAAGTATCTTTTAGTACTGGTCATATGCTGAAGAATCTTTTTAATACCGATAAATACCGTAGGGTTTGTTTGGTTCAACCAAGGGAGGGGAGGGGATAAGAGGGATTTTAATAGAGGTGACGGGATATGAGGGATTTTAATATTATTACCTTATTTAAATTGATTAGAAGGAAGGGAAGCAGAGAAATTCTAATATTATCCTGTTTGGTTCAGGAGGAGGAAGGGGGGAAATTATTCTCACATAGACAAGTTTATTCTTATTTTATAATAGATTTTTTCCAACCGTGTTAAATATATAATGAAGTTTAATTATAAATAAAATATGCTCAAGTAAATCGACACCACACATATATATATATATATATATTCTTCTGATACTCCAGCATTCAAGCTCTAAAAAATGTTCAACTAAAAGTATAGTTTCGTCATTATTATTTTAGAGGAGATATTTAGTCAAGTAATTCAATTTCTATTTGGAGAACTTTATATATATATATATATATAAGAGGAGGCATATCCTTAAATTTAAATTAGAGAAGTTTGGGGAATAATTCCCATACAATCTTGAGACACCAAGTCCCTAATAAAATTAGGACAAACATCAAAGAAAGAGGACACAGCTAAACACTTCTTCGCCAGCTTGTCAGCGACCGAATGAGAAATATTAAACACACGAACATCGCACTACTTCTTCAGAAAACACTGAATCTGGAGCATAACTAGGCTCAGATTAGAGCCATCATTTCCCACGTAATGCTGTCAACTAGAATCTTAGAATCAGATTCAATCATAATCTTCCTAAAACCCATATTCCACACTAACTGTAAGCCCTTAAAAAAGGCCCATTCTTCAGCCCCGAGAGGATTTCAAAGGCCCAAATAACTGGAGAAACCTGTAATCCATAACCCTGTACTGTTCCTTACAACACCTCCACAGCCAGCGATTGACCTGAGGAGACTACTGCACCGTCCACGTTAACCTTGATCCAATCCAGAGGAGGAGCTTGCCAGCGTGAAATCTTAATTGCCTCCAAAGAAGAGGTCAGTTCCTTCTCCCCTCCAGAGACGCCACGTGTTCAAAATAGAAGAGGCAGGAAAGTGAGGTTTTTTTAAAACCATCCTCAAAAATCCACAAATTTCTCCAAGACCATAATTTCCAAATGCTCACACCAAAGACCAGATCCCAATTCGAAATAGCAGGAATTCCAACGTCCTTCCTGAGGTTCAGGTTAATCTAGTCCCGTAATGGAGCAGAGAAGAAAGCATTATAAAAACTTGGATGAACTAAGAGCAACCACATATCTTTAGCATACTTGCAGTCCCTGAGCACATGCAGAATGCTTTCGGTATGCAGATTACATTCAGTGTACAAGGATGATGTACTAGGCCGCTTACTACGCCACTCGTTCGTAGGAAGCCTATTCAAGAACACCAGCCAAATGTCGACGTTCAAGGGCCATGTTGGTTGGTTTGAGAAATAGATTTCTCACCACATGGTCAAGGGTTCGACATCGAGAGGAGCTGAAAGAACACCAGCCAAATGAAAACTCTAATCCGCTCAACACCCTGCCATTTCCAGATGAGCTTGAAACACGAGTTATACAAATGATCAGCGGGTTTATTAATAAGAAAATATGCTAATTTAACTGAAAAAATACCACAACTGGAGCCCCCCAGATCAATACATCATCGCCAACTTTTTCCATAGGAGGGGGTAACGCTATCAATCTCTGAAATACACTGCTTGAGACCACCGAACCAAGACGGGAAAAGTCCCAGGCACCGTGAAGAACCCAATCTAAGACCTTACTTGCCTTTTCTTCCATCGACAGGGCTCTCAGACACGTCTTCAATTTTCCTCCCTTGTATCAGCCACTTGTCGTTAAAGAAGCTAACTGAATGCCCATTTCTAACTCTCCAAAAACTACCTTCCTCTTTAAAGTCCCTCTGTTTGCAGATAAAACGCCAAAGTGAAGAATCACCGGACTTAAAGAGAAGCATATCCTCTCATTCCTTACTACATACTTATGCATCAAAACAATCAAGCCACAATCCACCAGACCCTGAGATCATATTTGGTGAACATTGAATTAGAGGAATAAAATATGTAGTGATAGTCAAGGTTGAGATGATCTAATAATAAGTTATTATCCTTCGATGTATTGTACTATATTCTTGTAACTATAATAATGTGTCATCAGTTCATTTTCTAGCTCCGTGGTCGCTTTTAACATTTCCGTATTTTTCTATAAATTTATAACCACCTGAATCACGAGTATCATTATATTTACTTAAAACGCTTCTTTCATTTCCATTATTTTTTGGATCCATTCAGCTTCATGAAGCTCTGGAAGTTGAGGCAATGTTTTCATACTCTAAAGAACTAGAAGCGATGGAGAAGATAGGCTTGTGTCACAGAATAAGATTCTGTTTCAATAAGCTCTGGATGTGCGCAACCAACATCCAGAGTTCTTCTCACCCCCAACTATATTGGACCAAACCAGACTACTACAAGGGCCGCAAAACCCTTTCAATAAGAATTCAACGCTTTTGCTTGATCTAGCAGTCACTCAACTCAGTAGCAAAAAAAAAAAAAAAAAAAGCAGTCACTCAACAACTAAGCTACTCATTTGTCTGTTGAATTGTTTTTTAAATTGAGAGATTGAAGTCCAATTTTGTGGCCGAAAGAGAAAAAAGTCTAATTTTAATGATCACAAATCGCTGCCTCATATTTTGATGAAATTGTGAGCATCCGCTACCATCCCCTCATTCATCTGTATCTTCTTTGATTTTATGAAAGAAAATTAGAATTTGGTTGCTTATAAATTTTGTTTGTTGTTGCAGAAGCTCCACTTTTGCTTGCGGGAAAAAGTTCGTATTTAATGATTACGTGATATAAAAATAGAAATTGGAAATTGGAAATCAGAAAATGCAAACGAAAACAACTTCTGCATGCATGTATTAGCCAAATAAAAGTAATAAAGTTACATAAGTTGAATAACATTAGGCGGAAAAAAGAAAGATAAAAGAAAAGAGAGAAAGATTGATTTATAATCGTACTTAAAAAGTCCCGATCCCAGTTAAACAAGCAGAGCATTTATGGACCTTGAAATACAATAATAATAAACCCAAGCAATCAGACAAAGAGAAAGTTCATCCAATTGCACAAAGCAGGATTTGCAATCCTACATGGACCCATTTACCTCCCCTTTCGACAGACCTCTTGAAATTGTTGAAACCCTATCTGGGTTCTGAACTGATGACGAGGACGGAGAAAGAGCAATGGTAGAGGATCAACCACATGAAGATGGTGCATAATAATTTACTCCAAAATAATATCGACTTGTTAGTTGTTACACACTTTTTTAATGCCAGTGCTCGTCTCTGGGATTCGGGACAGAAAGAACCATTAAAATATTGACACCAAGATTATTAAACTCAAGAAATATTCCAAGACACCGGAAAGGGGGAGGCAAATCAAGCCCTGCAGTACCATCTTCCCGCTTGCAGATATGCTATGAGACATTCTTACCCCAAAGTAACTAAGTCAGGAAACAATTAACTGCTTCAGCCAGATCATGGAACCTACAATAGGATTCATGCTACCAAGAGAAAGAACAATCGGGATGAGCCTCATATTTGGAAGGCGAGTACAGTATCAGTTGTCTTTTCATGATGACGATTGCTGTGACAACAACTCTAGGTTCCCTTGATAGTGTCACAAGCCCCGTAAGAACAGGGCATTGGAAACCCTGAGCTTCAAGAGAGAAAATAAAGCATGATAACTGAGAGAGTAGTAATACGCAGCCAAGTAGAATGGATTCTCAGAATGGTCCCATATGATTTAAGAAAAGGAATGAGTAAGTTCACATAAAACCTGATATTTGGATTAAGTGTACAACGGCAAATCCGTCCACGCCCCAGAGACATGACCATTCTCACAAACATAAGCTCGAACAACTGGTTCACCATCGTCGTGGTACCCAAAAATTCGCCTTAAGCAGAAAGCAGAGTGCAAATCCCAAGTTTCCTTACACAGGCAAAACGCGCAATGCAGATCAATCTTCCTCCGATTACCATCGTTGATTGTTCTCCACACACGGGATCGCTTAAAGTTCTTGAATATGCCTCTGAAGAGCTTGTAGTTTCTCCTCTCCTCCGTGTGCACACAGCCAGGCCAATCACAAATGTACAGAGAGTCATCTCGATACAGTCTGGCAAGCAGCTTGTTCCCCTGCTCTCTGCTCAGATTCCAAATTCCAGAAGCCAAATGCGACCTCGGTGATCCCAAAACCCTCCTCTTCTTAGACGAAGAGAATTCACCACTGACCTTGACGACGCCTTTCTCAACCTCTTCACGGATTGGAGGTTCAGAATTGTGCTGCGATTCAGAAGTATCGTAGACAGTATCAAAATATAGATCATCGAAGAGGGACCAACAGGAATCAGACTCGGAAGCCCCGACATGTGAGCTATTATCCAACCGACTCGAGCAAATCTCAGGGGACGTTCCCGTTGTGTTAGGGGAAGACAAAGTCTGATAATTCTCGTCCGGGCCGAGCTCAAGCTCAAGCCCGAAATCGGAGCTCTCTAAGAGGACCCCGGCGTGAAGGAGGCCAGGGCAACACACGGCGAGCTTATGCAAGGAAGCCCAACCGCCGGGCGGGGACGAGCAATCAGAAAGGAGATCGGAGACAACGGAAGGGATTTTCTGGGAGCACTTGTTTTTCCAGCAGAAATTGCGTGCGAGAGAGGAGAATCTGGTGCAGACGCAGGCGAGGCGAGCCCAATGGCGGGGATCGTCGTCGAGCTTAAGAAAAATGTTGAGAATAACATCGTCGGTGAGCATTGAGAAGACGGTGTCTGCCATGCCCGATCAAGAGCTTGTGAAACGGAGTTCGAAGACGGAGCGGTGGAACTGGAGAAAAAACGAGAATAATCTCTGGAAATGAATCGAATCTACAACTTGAGAGACTTGTTGCCTTTTATAGCATAAACCAATGTGGAATAGAGGACTGTTTTCCAACAGATATTGCCAATTGCAATAAATCATGTCACCCTTCACCACATATCAATTCCTATTTTGTCTATTAATTTATGGCAATATGACTGTAAACCACACGCCTTGAGATTGTTTTCAGATGAGATTTCGTTTAATAACAATAAAAAATAGAGGAAAAGATTAGGGTCTTCTGAGTTCTAACACAAGGTAAAAAACGAAACTACTGTAGAAATGGACAGTAGCAAAGTAACAAGAGATACGATAGAGAGGTGTTGAAAATCACAGCGAAGGATTCGAACAAGAGAGTGTAAAATACTAAAATAACCATTTGGAATGATTGACAGGAAGGGACAAGGTGGGGGCCAAATGGGAAATAAAGGGAGGAGGAGGTTGTGGTTGAAGCGTCGGCAATGGGCATGGTGGGCGGGTGAAAGGAAAGCACAAAGGCAAAAGCAAACAAGAAGAGAGACAGACACAAAAGCCCGCAGCCTCTATTGTCCTCCTGTTGACAACACTAATTCATGTGTCGCTAAGTCGCCTCCTCGCTTTGCACGACACCTGTCAAGCTCTCGCTCCCTCCACGTCATTGTCATCCTCATCCCTTCCTCTTCTCTTATCCCTTCCCTTTTTTTATGCCCAAGCTTATCCCTTCCCTTTATCACTTATGGTATTTGTATCCTCTTCCCCTTCCCGACTTGTACATTCACTTTCCTTTTTTCCACAATATTATTTAATCATCATCACTTTCACTTAATATTCCCCTTCCTTAAGATCCAATCTGTCCGTGAGTTTGTGATACTCAGCGCGCCCAATCTTACGGGATTCATCGTGGTTTAATAAATGAATTTGTAAGCTTCGTTGGCCCCAAACATGATTTTCACCACTTAACCCTCCCTAATGGGCTATTAAAATTAAAATTGGTAACTCCGAGAAAATAAGCTCGTTTACATTGTTCACGGAAGTACTGACTATGACAGGTTCTCGACAATTTCAAACTTCACAATCATTTTTATCAAAAAAAAATAAAAAAAAATTGGGAACTCATGGACCACAAAGATTAAGGAAATAAATCACAATATTGACGACTTCATAAGCCTATGTCTTGATATAATTTTAGTCATTCTCTTCTAATTGAAAACAAGCCTTCCATGTTACATCATCTTCTCGAGCATCCCTTGTTAAATTCTCTTCTATTTTGCAAATGATTGACAAATACCCTTGGGGTCTAAAAAATAAAAATGCACGACCCAAGTCATAACCAAACTTCAGATAAGGAGATAACGGCTAAAAACATGTTCTGTTTCATCTTGCAAAGACTTCTTGCCAACAATACTTGGACCCCACCAACTATTACGACCAAATAGCGTAAACACTCAATAGTCCCATACAGGAACCTAAAATCCACTAATTCTCATGTACTAAGATGGAAGAGACAAGATACAAGTCGAAGTGTATTCAATTAAAACCGTTTAATCAACAACTTTAAGCCAATTAACTGTTTTACTTGGCCGACATCAGTTTACAGCCCAAACTTTATAGAACTCACCATCATTCACAACTTCCTTCATAAACTGAGAGTGACAACAATCAGAGCTCACCTGCCAGACCAAGAACCAATCAGCCAAGAAGAAATGCCTAACTACGTTGGAATTCACATCAATATTCAATTCGAGAAAGTGAATCAAATAGGGAATGAAAGGCTATCATCAAGAGAAATGTGAAATATGAGAGACCGAGACAAACTCTTGCTCCGGCTTGGGCTCCTGCTCCTGCTCGGGCTTCTGCTGGTACTGTTCTTTTTTGGACTTCTATCACGCTGCCAAAGATACACCAATAACTCAGGAGGGGAACTGGGTTTAGACCAACAGAGTTGTAGGTCAAACTTCAAAATTTCTCTTGAAACACATTTGATCTTATAATTGTCCAACACATGCCAAAATAATGGCTTAAAAATCAAAGGAATCACGGTAACCAATAATGAAATTCTATTTACACCTTGACATCAACATGCTTTGCCGTAATTCATGGGTTAAATCAAGCGGCCATTCAATGTTTCACATAGAACATAAACCATATCCACATTTGATTAGAGTTGTGAAATTCACTCACCAAAGGCAATGGAGATCTGGATCTTGATCGTGATCTGCAAAAGTTCCAGAAACAACAGAATTTAAAATCCACAAGTTCCTTCAATCAAATTTGATCCAACTGGCCTTGATGCCTCTCCCAAGTAATCATGATAAAGAGGCACGTCCAGACATGATTGAATTATAAAAGCCTCAATTAGAAAAAGAAAGAAAATAAAGGCGAACTTATAGACATTCTACTTTTATAAAATAGGATGACATGCCAGTAGAAATAAAGCATTATAAGGTAATATTAGACACCAGGATTGGAGAGAAGAATTCTTCCCTACTGCACCATAACAATCCAGAGAATCCATATAATGCATCCTATTAGCTTGGCAAATCTTGGAGCTGACAATTGTAATGAAATTCTCTTTATTAATCTCAATGATGGTGATTTCCAAATCCCACTTGCTTTAGCACACAAGACATCCCGCTCTAAAATTGCAATCCATGAACTCCTTGATTCCCAATCTAGCACCCATGGACATCCACATGCTAAAAGCATTAGAACAAATGTACTTTGAAGGTATCCAAAGTCGCCCATCTTAAAAATATCATACCTCCACAACAAATTGAGTTGCAGGCAATTGAACCAAATCCCACCAAGTTCCTAATTTCCAATTCCCAGTTTGCTCCAAGTATCCATATCTAAGGAAAAAAAACAAAGGAACTTTTTCACAAAACAAAAGGAAAGAGAAACCGAGTACTCTGACAAGGTGGCCTCTTTTGCCACAGATCCACGAACATGAAAAAATGGGGAGGGAGATGATAGGAGGGGCTGGGAGAAAGCAATAGTTGGGTGTCCAAAATAACGATTATATCTTAATTTATAAACAAAAACTTGTGCCCAAATTGTATTTACACACAATAAGCCTAATTCGTCCAGAGAAACTTACTGCCAACGGTAAGTTCCTCTATCCATTTTATTTTGGGGAGGGAAGGGTGGTAAATGGACCGATTTACAGTACAATCTGCAGTCTTTAATACTCATCAAGACGACCAACGAAAGGTGCATAATTGACTTCACTAGCAACAAAGCAATTAAAATTTAGAGCTGTTAATATTTAAATAAATTATCAGCACAAGTTTGATTATTCACAAGTACATTACTTAGATCCCATTCACCATCAACACTCATTCTCTAAATGTTTCTCCAATTCCATCTTAAACGTCCTTTCAGGAAGGGCTCTTTTAATCACTTTGTAGACCTAAAAATGTCTACATAAGAGTAGTAAACCAGCCATTGAGAAAGTGAATAACATTATCCATCACAAAAAGCAATATTTCAAAGAGTAAACTACGACAATGAGCAATCATAAACCCATGGATAGAGTAAACTGGAACTTATATTTCATACCCTGACAAAGAGCGGGACCTTGACTTTGAGTGAGAACGTGAGCGTGAAACAGATCTCGAAGCAGATCTAGCAGGTGAACGCTGAGAAGATTTACCCTTTGGAGATTTGCTGCATGATAAAATAAAAGGAACGGACAAAAATTAACAAGCAATCTCGCATAAGGATCAACATTGATTTTAATCCAACGTGACTAGACCTTAGACTACGCCCCCGACTGTAACTACGGCTGCGGCTATAACTTCGCCCTCTAGAATAAGAACGGCCACGACTAGGGCTTCTAGAGGAGTCCCGCCTTGAATCATGTTCCTTCACCTATAATAACAGAGAAAATGGATAAGTACAATTCATTAGACCATATACAACTTCTCTAAATGACAGATTTGGTTCTTACCCGAACATAAGCTCTGGAAAATGCGTTCCGAAACTCAGAGTCATCAAGCTTCTTGACCTGAAGAAGTATAAAATCCGCATTTCACAGTCACAACACAATGCAAAATGGAAGGTTATGCGTAAATGTGTAATGTTACTTACAAATTAATAAAATTATAAGAACATTGAAGCAACTTACAGCATATTTCATGTCATCATGGTTTGTGTAATCAACAATCCCAGTTGTTCCTACAGACAACCATAATAATATATAGAAGTTTGGCAGAAATAATATTGGAAGTAAATAAAAGTAGGAAAAAAAAACAAATTACAACACCCTTTATATAGCCTCAAAAGTCCTCCCTCCCACCAAAAAAAAAAATAAATAAACAAAATAAATGAAGCCAGTAAAAAATAACCAAAAAACCCATTAAATTGACAGAAAAACCTTTTCATTCCTGACATCCCCATAATTGCTCAAAATTTAAAACAAAAAATCAAGTTGAATATATCTCACCTCTACCATCATGAAAAACTTGAGAAAAACAAACATCTCCTGCTTTCCTCATGTGATCCTGAAATTAGAAAATCATTTTTATAACATTCATGTACCATCCCAGAAAAATTCTCCAAAATAAAATTACTACATCTCACTTTAAGATCCTGCCAGGAAGCAGAAGAGGGCAACCCAGTGACCAGTACTGCATAGGGAAAAATGAAAAAATCAGGAAACAAATAACAGTTTCTTGCAACAAGTTCCAAGTGTTACAAAGGAAAAATCACAAACCACGGTACTCAGAGCGCCTAGAAACCCCACGTCCACCTCGACCATTACTGTGACTACTATGTCGATCTCTGGATGATGAATGAACACGTCCACCATGTGCAGGCTCTACCTACATAGATTTAAAATTAACCGATTGGCAAGGTGCTGCACTTATCATATAACCCATAGCAAGTAAGATATAACCAACCCGTAACCGATGACCATCAAAATCATAGCCATCACGACCACGAATTGCATCTTCAGCATCTTGAGCATCCTCAAACTGCAAAAATCAATCAATAATTAGGATAGAGTAAAATAAGAAAAATAATAACAACCTGGCAAATCAAACTCACCTCTACAAATGCATAACCAGGGGGTCTGGGTGGAACCTTCAAGTCAATGTGAGTAATGTGTCCATACTGCAGAGTAGAGAATTGAAAGAAAGGAATTTTAGTCAGTGCAAGCACATTCTCCAATAGAGAAATGAATAATTCTACTCTTTTGAACATATCATCACCAATCATTTATTAATTTTCCACAGTTCTCTTTACTATTATAGAATTTGGATGAAATGAAATCCACAAATATTAGAAGGAAACCTAAGTACTCGAATGTTGTTATGGTATTCAATATCAAGCTTTAAAGTTTCAATTAGCTTTGATCAAAATAAGACCCAACACTTTTTCAATCCAAATGGGGGACTCAGCCAGGGTGCCCTTATTGAATGTTTTGCATGATTTGCAACAGGTGTGGTATAATCAATCGATAAGCCAATTCGATAACAACACCTGGGAAAAGAGTATTTAATTGGCGTGATTCAGATGTATAATCTTTTAAACACAGATAGATTATCAATGGAACTTTTAAAACTCTGCGACTATTAGCAGATATATCCTTCCATATGTATAATGTTCATAATAATACATGCTGAACTTTTGCCCGTATACTAATTATATATATAGACTGACATAGATGAGAAATTTCAATCTAAACGCACTTCACATACCCTGTTTAATTTAATGTCACAGTTAAATTATTTCATTCATCCATGAAAGCTCTCAACCACTTCTAAGACCTGTCTACCTTACATTTTGAAAAAACAAATAGTATAGAATACATTAGCAATTATCTCCTATCAACTTCAGCTTCCTAATCTGCTACTCGTAGTTACTTCCAAATTACAACCAACAGAATTTGGCCATTCCATCTTCCCTTACTCCCACTGTATCCATCTCATTCTAGTGGAGTTGCAGTCCTGCAGAGGCCTGCGCTATCTATTGGTAGCCAGCTGCCTTGCACCCCAACAGACCAGCTAGATGTCCGGTTCATATTTGCCAAACCAGTAACAAAAATAATGGAATTTAGAATGAAAGACGGTCCCTTTTCAAATGCAAGCCGACAAAAATTTTGCCCAGTCATCAAGAATTAGCTAGATCCTTTCTAAGACATGAACTATGCATCAAGATTCGCACACTAGATCACATATATTTTGAAACCTTGGTTCAAACCAACCCTCATATATTCAAGATTTTCAGCTTGCCAGCCTGCCTTTTCAAATACGTTCATTCAATCGTGCTAATTCAGAATAATAACTCTAAATGATAGAATAACATGACCCAGAAGAAGATGCAAAATCGCATGACAGTAAACAACAATAGGATAGATCCAGAAGGCGTTGAAAAGTAAGAAAAGCACAAGACTACCTTGACAAATAGATCTTCCACTTCTCTTTCACGAATATCACCCGGCAAATTCCCAACGTAGACAGTCCTGCTTGTCCGTCTACTCATTTTTCCTATGAAATGTAAAATAGTTACAAAGTAATTAGTCAAAAGAATTCATACTACGCGAGAGAAACTAGAAACAAAAATCCCAATAATCATCCAGGTCGCTCGAGAATCAAGAATACAAGAAAGCTCTCGAGATCCCACCGCCTAGCATCGCCTTACCTTAGAAACGAACTGGGTTACCACGTATTGAAGGGAACAGGTGGAATTTAGGGTTTTAATTTTAGAAGACGATAGAGGCTCTCCTCGGCGACCAGGTGAAGCCGTGAGGGGATATATAATAAAAACGTCATGACTCAACGCTTATCTGAAGATTTTGGGTGTCGCACGTGCATGATCTAGTCGCGTGCGGGCTTCATGGGCTTGATGTGACCCAGATTTTGCCCCTTCTTTCCCAAATGTGACCCGGATTTTTCCCATGAACTCCTAAGAACAAATCATAACTTCATCTGTCTATATTTATCAAATTAAATTCTATCGTCTAAACCTGAAATGCGTGCTAACAAAAAAATTTCCTGAAACGCGTGCTAACAAAAAAATTTCCTGATATTTATTATTAATAAAGACCTTGTAGAATTTTACCAACAAATTATTGGTTAATGTGGTAGAGAGATTTAAAACACATGTTTGAATTCTAAAGAACGTACTTATTAGAAGAGGTGTAAAGCTTTTACTCTTTAAACCTCTAAAGAACTGACCAAAAAAAAAAAAACCTCTAGAGCAAACCCTTAATCCAATTAAAAAATAAATAAATTCAAGTGATGGTTATACAATCAAACGCTGTTAATTTTATATTTAAAGTACGTGTAAATTGAAATATATCTAAAGATCTAATGAGATTGTCAATAAGAAAAACTCAATTGTATTAAAAAATGTATTTTCATAATCTAAATATCAAGGCCTCAATTTCATTTATAATGATTTGTCGGTTTATTTTAGTTTAATAATATAAATATATTATATTAAAAAATGACACTTAAACATGCTTTGTTAACTAGAGTTTATTGCATTAACATTTTTCGTTAATAATATTAACACTATTATAAATAGAGGATTAAAAGAACACTTTATAAAATAAAGAAATAAAAAATATATTTGTATAAAACTTAAATTCTAAAAGTATATTTAGCTAAAAATTTATCAATGTGAAGTTTTATTGTTAAGAATCTCATCAAAGGTGCCAACGGAAGAAGAATCATGATTGCAAAATGGTTGATGCAGTGAAATGACAGGTTGATGAAGCCTGTGAGCTTTAAAACAAAACGAGGGGGGGGGGGGGGGTGAAACCCTTCACCATAAATGCCTTGTCTACTGATGTTCAAGTTTATGCTGTCTTGCTGCTTCAGTGCTTTGATTTTGAAGGTTGGCTTTACAATGTCCTATGCAATGGCAGGATGAGCATGGCGCGGCTTGATTTTTATAAATTGTGTGCATAGGTACATGGTTGTCTCGGGAAAGCGATTATTACATGTCGCTCGTGTGTGTGATCTATATGTGTGCCAATGTGTGTATATTACTTTCTCTCCGGATCTAATTGATTTTTTTTTTTTTAAGATTTCAAAAAAGTTAGATAAACTATTTAATCATATCATATTTTATATATAATCAAATTATATACTCCCTCTGATCCTTATTATAAGGCACCAACTAGCAAGTTTATTTGATCCTTTTTATAAGGCACTTGCATGTTTCCAATGAACATTAATTATTTGTTTCCATGTCTACCCCTAATTAATGAGGGTAGTGGGTGAGAGTAATAATTAATATAATATTAGAGTTTAGTGCAATTAGTAGGGGTAATATTGGAAGTTATTTAAATTGTAGAGTAACTTTATTGACTCTAACTACTTTTATAGGTTTGTGAGAAAAGTTAGTTGATGTCTTATAATAAGAACCAAGGGAGTATCAGCTTATAAATTAAATAGATTAGTTTGAGGGGAAAAAAACAATAAATATAAATATTTTAAAATAATTTAATTAACTCCATCGATCTCCTTAAAAAAATCAATTGAGTCTTATATTTAGGACTGAAAATAGTATATATCCATCTGCAGTAGTCCCCAAAACGGCGTTGTTTCTGTTTTTTTTCCCCATGTTCTCTTTCTATCTGATTTATCCCACTTTTAACCTTCCTTGTAAGTACCCTCGACGGCACATTGGAAACCTATCCATAAGTGTTCTAATTCTTTTCCCTACTTAGAGGAACAGATTGACAAGCGTTTCAAGCTATTCCGCCTTTGGGACAATTTCATCTATGACAATAATGCATTGCCAGCTCAATACATTATTCGATAACATCAACACGAACAAGTGCGCAGAGAAGTGGATTCGAGTCACCAACACTCTGGATGTGTTGGCTGATGAGGCGGCAAAAAAATAGCTTCTGATATTCTGAATTTATGTGAAACTATTGACGGAATCTTCAGCTTTTATACTTTGCATCGTTTTTAACGTTCTCATCTTCATCGTCTGCATCACCCTAGGTCTCCATTGTGCGGTCAAGGTACTTGCAAGGAAAGTTAAAAAGTGGGGTCAATCAGATAGAAAGAGGGCAAAAAAAGAAACAACGTCATTTTGGGTTGTTGTAGATGGATTTTTCTATAGTAAATGGTATTATTCCCTATATTTAATACTAGTATTTCATTTGTTATACAATTATGGGTATGAATACAAAAGAAATTTCGCATTAAAATAAAATGGTATGAATACAAAAGAAATTTTGCATTAAAATAAAATGTCATTATAATTTACCAATTATTAGAAAGAAAACATGCATCTGGCATATTAAGCTTTTGGACTAAGGAGGGTCAAAAAAAGTATGTAAAAAAATGCCAATATAGATTAGTCCAATTGGTAAAAAGATTAATTCATAATTATAAAATTGTAAATTTGAATTTTAATGGTGTAAAGACTTTATTGATGAATGGTCTGTAAATACCTCTATAACTATTTTTTAAGTCCAAAAGTATATCTTGACCCAAGTGCTTGCAACGTAACTCATCTAAACTTTTAATGTATCGAGAAAAAAACAGGCAAAAAGGCCATGTGATATCAAAAAATTACAAGAGAAAAGGAGAGAGGAAAACAACACATCCATATTACTGATTTGTCGTTGAGACTTTCTAGTAATTGCATTTCTTTAATACCTCGTGGTGCCTCTGTTTCGATTAGAGCCGGGAAATCGGGCCGGGCCCGTCGGGCCGGCCCTTTTAAGCCCTGGCCCTGTAGGGCTCGGGCTTGAAAAATATGCCTAAAATTTGAATTTGGCCCTGCAGGGCCGGCCCTGTAGGGCCTCGGGCTTTATCGGGCCGGCCCTGCAGGCCCTGTTACTGTAGCATTTTCATTTTTTTAAGAAAAAAAAATTAGTCAAAGAATGCCAAGAGGAAGAGGCTAGGAGGCACATATATAAATACATAATAACTATACTCTGATTTTATGATTTGATATATTATTTGTTGCAGATAATGATTATTATGGATGTGTTCATGATGCAGGAGAAGAAATTCATAACATTTTTACTCCTGAAACACAGCCTTCTGCTCAAAGTGAAGCATAATCAAATATTTATGAAATTGATGAGAGTGATGAAGAAGGTGACAATTGACAATGATAGTGGTATGTTTTTATATTTTTGTGAGTTATCTAATGTTGTTTAGTTTAATACTTCTTAAGTTTTATGTGAGTCAATTGTGGACAATGATTTGTTTTATATTACGAATTAATGAATGTGTTTATTTGTTGGATGATTTGTATTGTTTAGATATTTAATGTTGATAATATTTATTTGATAGATTAGAACTTTAATGGTTGCAATTTACTAATTATATTTCTTTGGGAAAAACCTAGAAAAAAAAATAATTAAAATTTCGAATAGTAATTTTCAGGCCCTGTAGGGCCGGCCCTGGCCCTGGTACTATCGGGCCGGGCTTTGAAAAACAGATGTTTTCCTTATCTCAGGCCCTGTAGGGCCCAAGCCCTGGAGGGCCAGGCCCTGTAGGGCGGGGCCGGCCCTAATTCCCAGCTCTAGTTTCGATTCCTTGTATCATGAGTACCTGCAAATCTTGGGTGTTTGGCTAACACACTAAAGTAATCCAACATAATCATGATCACAACTATAGTAGTGAAAACGTAAATTTTACCTGAAAACGGAAGAAGAGTGAAAAATCGTAAAACGTAAAATCGTAAAAACTTAAAAGCGTTTGGAAAATTAGTAAACTCGTTTTAATGAAAAAAAAAATCGTAAAAACGTAAAATCGCAGTGATAAATCCAATTTTTAATTACCATGATCACAACTAATAACATCAAATCAAATCATCCCTGTTTCACAACGTTGGCCACGTAATATGAGTTCAAGCTGGCATTATGCATGGATATCTATATATAAATAAATATTTAGAATATTTTTATTTTATTTTTTTGCTTTTTCAAATGAATAAAATTATAACAATTAAAGTCATAATTCTACACATAAGCATTGTCAAAATTAAGGTATACACAGTTTGCATCACACAACAAACAAATACAGTTACTAAGTCATAATTGAATGTAAATTATTGTCCACAAACTATAATTACAAATAATTGATGAAACAACTTACAAAATTTAAAATACTTTTTATAAATATGTTTTCAAAAGTGTAAGTAGTCAACAAAGTAAATAACATAAGTTATAAACAAAACAATCACTAGAAAGTAAGTCAAACAATAAATACTTATAAAATAAGTTATTTTTCAAGAGCTAATTCAATCGTTAGTTGAGTTTTAAATTTTTAGGATTATTGACACAAGATGCTTTAATGAAACTTCATTCTAAAAAAGATAATAACAATTAAATGCCTGCAACATCATTAACAAAGTACAAAAACTTAATAACATTTTTATCATAAAAATACTTAAAAAAAAAAAAAAGCATACGGACCTGAAAAGGCCAACCCTTTTAAATCTGGCCTTGCAAATTCAGAGCCTAAATAGGTTGGCCCGACGGGGCTCGACCCGTTTTCCAGCTCTAATGACATACTAAACAAATAATTTGTATTCTTCCACATTTCCCACCATAACCATTAGGGACTGTTTGAATGGAAGAAAATTAGAGGCGAGATATAGAAAAATCAAGGGCTGGGCTCTTCTTTACTTCGTATCCATTCATTTCCTTTCCTTCCCATTCATACCTCTTTTTTGATCCAAACAGACCCTTATATCCTGATCACATTCCTACTGATTTCATGAAATTATATATATATATATATATATATATATATATATATATATATTTTAAGGAGGGGTGTTGGGTTCACCCACATACTAAGGACAGGGCGTCTGAGCCTGCTCTACAAGGAATTAAGGACTGAGAGTACAATGTCTCCATCTCAGCCTATGCTATCATTTTTTCCCAAGCTCTGTGATGTCTCCCTTAACTCTACGACGGTGTCAGTATTCAACCACTCTCCACTTGTGAGGGTTTTCAAATCTCTCACTCTTACCGCTGAACCCACGGATAAACGGTACCGATTTCATGAACTAATTGGCCTATCACGATCATTTTCCCAAGTCAAGGCCTTCCCGAAAAACAGAGCCCAAACATTACAAACGGGCCAAACCAAACAAAGACCGTACGACGCCGTGTAACTTTTTCCAATCCGCCATTTGACATCACACCGGATGCAAGGTCTATTTGCGGAGAAGCGGCGTCAAGCTGAAGAAGGGGGAGATGGCGGGAGGGGAAGTACTGAGTGCGTACCGAGCACTCCTGAGAGCTACTCGGAAAACGTTCGCTGGTGACACACTGATGCTGAAGGAGTCGGCTGGGGAGGTGCGTAAAAAATTCGAGGAAAACAGGAACGTGACCTCCGAGTCCGAGATCCAGAGGCTACTTCAAGATGCCCGTGAGGCCTCTCATTTTATTACCCACATGATTGTCCAGGCAAAGCTCAATTCTAGCTCCGGAAGCTACGGTATTTGTTCCTCTTTCTTTCATCCGCACCATCATATTCTTTCATTTTCCCGTATTATGGGACTGACAATGACAATTCTGATCTTTATTCTTTGTGCACTCCACCTGTTTGATAGTTTGATTTCGATCCTTTTTTAGTTCTTAAACTGTCTCTATTGGATTTTGTTCCTTTATCCTTCCTTTCATGGAGCTGTATGTATGTGTAGCATCCATTGCATACTTTTGTTTAAGAAAGTTGTTTGCAAAATACTACCGAAACTTTTGGCAAGGTTTTTTTTGCTCGAAACTTTTGGCAAGGTTTAATAGTTAATACGAGTAGTACTTTATTGGGATTTAGATTTTTCACCGACCAACTGCTACTTCTGTTTCTCATGTCTACGATTGTCTTTGAAGCAAATAAGCCTGACACAAGAAACGAGAAGGTAAAAGAAACTTCTTTTTTTCTTGAAAGCTTTTCATTGAAAGGTCACAATTCACAACGTACTTCATCTGACATCTGTTAGCTGCTAGTATGAACGTTGAATGTGCACTTGCCGTATTCCTACTCATTTAAAAGCTTCCAAAAATGTTTTAATATAGTTTTTTTTTTTTAAAATTGTGTTCGAGATTCTTGGCATAAAAGATTTTGTTATACACTACAAAACTTTGGGATTAGAATAACATTCTTTTATCCATGTGTGTCAACATTGGTACTTTGCCCTTGCTTGAACTTTAAATTTCACTGCTGTTGGTTATAGCCTATAGCAGTAGAAATACTCTCATCTTATAACTAAACATAAAAATGTCTTGTTGTATCATATTTCAACATGAAAACGCTATATTGCTATATGGGCTGGCTCTCAAAGAGTTCAATGGATTCCCTTAGAAAATACTTTAAGAATTTCATTCTGTGGGAGACTACTTTTGAAATATCCAACATGTTAAGGAACAATTGTTATGATGTAGAAGAATTAGAATGATATTGTAAGATAACTTATTTGAATTTAATTATGTGGACCGAGGTAGAAGTAAGTGAAAACTATTTGTTACTTCATGAAGACTTCAAAGTCTAACTAGATTGCAGGACTGTATTTTATACGGAGTCTAAAGTCAACAGCACTATTCATGGTTTGCAAATAGTTATTATAGAATTTATATTATACATAGGTATGTAGATGCTATTTGGTGCAGCTGTCTCTGCCCTCTGGATATTTGATTGACTGGACAATGAGATTTCCATATTTGACAAACACTTCATCCCGCCTGAGACAAAATGATATGAAATAATTCACCCAAAGGAAAATGGCATTCATGAATCACTGTCTGCCTTCCAATGTAAATTAAATAGTTAACTAATACCTTTCAAATAATCGTCCACAAATGCCTTTGAATTTTTTCACTAGTTTCATTTCTTGGCTAATTTATCTGGTATCAAAAGTGTTCTGAATTTTCTTATTTGGCTGTTCACTTTCTGTTTTAAGCCAAAACCACATGGATGCGTGTATGCTATTTCATGTGCGATCTAGCAGTGGCAGATCGCTACCCAAAAAAAAAAAGTGACATTTGTTTTTTACATTTTGTTATGATTCTAAATATTAATAATTTGGAATCTCATGTCTAGTTTCTTGTTTCTATTCTCTCCTGCTTCGAGAGGCAAGTGATTTGTTCAATAGAAGCTTTATTTGATCAGTCATTTCCTTTGCACCTTTTAACAAACTGAGTTGCTGCAGTGGTGAAGCCGGACCAAGAGCATGCAGGAGCAATGCTAGAACTTCCTTCACAGGAAAGTATCCGGAAATCAAAATAGAGATGGGAGGGAAGAGATTAACTCAGTGCTCTGACATTTTGACCTCCTCCAGATCATTTGTTGTTGTGTTTAGAAATCACACTATACTGGTGATAGTGCTTTTCATTGGGCGGCTTAAAATTCTCTGCTCAGATTTATGGCAATAATGCTTTCCATTCAACATCTTTGTTGCACACGTTGCACTTTAAAATTTTTGTAGGCGGAATGGACATGAAACTATGTTGACAGCAAAGATATATCCTGCCCTCAGTTTGTTATATGATTGCATAGAAAAGACTCATCATCAGGTAACAAACGCTGTTGTAGCCGGGACTTATTTTCCAGTGTTTGTTTATTTCAGCTTTAGAAATTGAGGGCTGGTAGGTAAATAACACTTTCATCCTGTACGGTAGTTAGGGTGGTACCACATGTTTTATTGGACATACACATTAAGGCATCGGTTGATGGAGCACATTAGCGTAACCTGATACGGTAATCTCATCTGGTGAAATAAGTTTTGTTGTTGTTGTTGATGATGTTGAAATATCACAGTTGTGTTACAAATATATGCTGCAACATGAGGCTGCTGAGAATTTGCATTAAGTACTTGTGTTTACGCTAATGAAGTGCTTGCACATACTTGCATAGATTAATATGGAGCGACAGATATGTCTTGCACATACTTGCATATATTACTATTTCCTTTGGACTTAGCGGCCACCCAAGCCTGGAAACAGTTAATAGACCTTCACTTCAGACTTTAGAAACTGTAAAGCAACCAGTTCATTAAATATGCTGAGAAGGACATATATTGGGAGTGGATTGAACTAAATGAGTTATTCATAATCCAAATTAGCAGCCCTATATGTTTGTACGATAATTTTTATAATTTCTATGGCCTAATGATGGAGGGTTGTTTCATCTCTTTGGCATGCAATATAGAGTTCTTTCCTTTGTTTAATTCTGCATTTTATTTCGTCTGTTCAAAGTGGGAAGCACGAAAGAGACATCAGTAACAACTCATGATATAGGTTTGGTGCCGTTCAGGTTACGGCCACATGCCGTTACACACTTACACACTCCTAAATCTTCATGTTATGCATTGTTACGATTTTAGGCATGGAATTGTAATTACACGGTAGAAGACTTCACCGAGGAGTTTGAAATTGTTGTTCGGTGCAATGAAATGCTGTCAATGCAAATTAAGTGGTCATCTCATGGCCTGTTCTTTACTAATATCCGGAATTTACAAAACACGCCTTTCCTTCCCACGTCTTGCTTTTCTGACCTATTTTAGTTTCACCATCTCCATCAATTTTATTGCATTGAGCACCCTTTTCCCTACGCAATAAAACCCTCTCAGAAAAAGTCCCATAAAGTTGTCCATTTTGCTTTGGAAAGAACCCAAACCTCACTCCATATCTTGTGTTACGATGCGAAATTAGCTTTACGATTCTCCGTTTCATCATCTTTTTCCGTCTTCTTTTAGTCTTTCCATGGAATGTTCAAAAATAGCACATCTTATGCTATATTATTTTCGGTGCTTAATAGTTAATTTGACATCCAGTTTTTTTTTTTTTTTATAGACATTTAGAAGGCTACATAAATTATTTTAAAGTATTTATATTATCTTTTTTATTCAAATATATTTGTCTTATAAACTAATATATAATGTAATGATACCTAACATATACTATATTAAGTAATTTATTTAGTTTCCTTGAGCAACATTGCTACGCCGAAAACTTCAAGGCCAAAATTGAGGGAAAAAATTGATACTTAACCCTATAATTATCATGGTGCGTACTTCATAGGCAAAATTTATATTGTCATTTGATGCACAGTTGATGGTACTTGTTAGGGCCCCATCTTTTGTGTTTTCCTCTGGTCGGGAGGAGAATTTATCTCGATTTTTATAAATAAATACTTTTGAAATCCTAAATAAATAAATACTTTTGAAATCCTAAAAATAATTTCAAACCATGGTTTTGAGATTTCTCTAACAGACACTCAGTCACAAGTGAGATGAGACGAGCCTCTAATGTGTTCACGTTAGGTCCAATGGTGCTATTTCTAAAAGCTATTCCATAACCAGAGACTGGTTAGAAGCAACACTTTTCAGGATACAATGGATCCTTTCTGTAGATACAGGGTGAACAAAATAATAAAATACTCCCCCCGGTCCTAATTATAAAACATAGTTGACTTTTTTGGAGAAATTAAGGAAGCTAATTAAATTAACCTAGAGTATTTTTCTTTTTATTTTTTTCTTCAAAGTAATTAGTTTGACTCACATACTAATATATAATCTAAAGATATACAATATACAAAATGATTAAGTAACTTATTTAGCTTCCTTAATCTCTCCAAACAAAGTCAACTATGCCTTATAATTAGGACCGGAGGGAATATAAAAGAACTATAAACAGAGAGAATTGGGACGAAGAGAAAAGTCAAAGAGAAAGAGAGTGATCGAAGTTTATGAGCAAGGCGCCTTGAACCTTTGGAGACTTTGCCTTTTATATGCGGTGAGCCAAGGCACCCATTGGACAGGAATTAAGCACCATTAATTAAACTCGTTCATGGCAATTTAATCTCTGGTTACAAACGATAGGGGTAATAAGAGATTCCATTTCAAACATTGAGATACTATGAAGACTTGGTTTCTGAATGTTGAGGGGCAATGTAATCAGATTTAAAAATCTAAAAGTTGGAGAAGACAAGCAGTAAAAGCAAAATAAATTCTGATTTGAAGCCCTTGTAAGTTGTAACTGAAACATCCAGCTATCAAATTCAAATGCTTTGAAAAATTGGGTTTATTTGGAAAGCCATTTTCACAAAATTAATATTTTGATAAAAAAAAAAATCCAATCCATGTTTAGCTCATGTGCCCCGAATTTTCATTGCTTTTTTTTTTTTAAATACACATAGTAGGGGAGGGGGTAGGGTTAGAAGTTAGAACCCCCCCTTTTTCTTGATACAGCCAGTGGGGAGAGGAAGAGGCAGGGCTCGAACTCTGGACAAGAGGGAAGGCCAACTCCTTAAGCTGGCCCTAGTGCCATCGCGCTACGAGGCGCTTGGTGGTAGGACACTACAAAAAAAAAAAACAATTTTTTGCGGCGGAAAAATTCCCTCGCAAAACAGGCATTTTCCGTCGCAAAAGTGATTTGCGGCGGAAAAAGTTCCGTCGCAAAAATCGCCCTCGCAAACCAAAATTCCGTCGCAAAAATACCTCTTTCCGTTGCAAATTCAGAATTTTTGTGGTGGAAAATTTTTCCCTCGCAAATATTCAACTTTTGCGAGGGAAAATGTTTCCATCGCAAAATTTTTAAATTTTGCGACGGAACATGTTTCCATCACAAAAGTTGAACATTTGCGAGGGAAGGGTGTTCCCTCGCAAAATCCTCAATTTTGCGAGGGAACTACTTTTCCCTCGCAAATTCTAATTAATTTTTTAAAAAATATAAAAATATATATTAAAAAAATAAAATAATTAAATAAAAATATAATTTTGAGATGGAACTACTTTTCCCTCGCAAATTCTAATAATTTAAAAATATATATAAAAAATAAAAATAATTAAATAAAAATATATTAAAAATTAGAAAATAAAAAGACTTGTATATCATTTAAAAAAAATTGTAACAATCATAAAAGTTTACAAAACAAAAACAAAATATTACAAATTATAATGTTTCGACCAAATTGAACTAAAAATGAAAATCAGAAACAAGTATATAAATGAGAGCCATTTGTGTGAAAAAACAGTTCATTGAACTAGTCTCCTTGAACAAAACTCCCACAAGGACTCAACAACTTAACATAAGTTAAAAATTGGATTTCCACAATTCAAAAGCTTCAAAATGAAATATACCAACAATCTTCTAATTCTAGTGTGAATAAATTTAATTAAACAACCATCCATCATTTAAGGTTCATGAACTACATACATGAACTAAAATGAGCAAAATATATATAAAATGAAAATGAAATAAAAAACACCATGTCTCTTTACAACTACACAAGACCTAAACTATTAGGCAGCAAATATCCTAGTAGACATGAACTCTACAAATGAAACTAGATAGTCTTTAGTTCTTGGAGTCAATTCATTCATCATAGAAATCCGCTTCAATAGTTGTTCTAATTCTTGCAGATGCTCTGAAATTATTTCAGCAAGAGATATGAGAAGGAACATGTGAAAACCAATGAATAGCCAAACTGATAAGAGAGAAAATAAAACATGGTAGAATTAGTTTAATTCATTCATGACTTGACAGAATGAAGTTAAAGAACTTGCACCAGTTATACATTATTAGAACAGAATGCATGATGATTAGAAATTTAGAATTACAATGAAAACCAAAACTAAGAGTTTAGGGGTTAAAGTATTGATCAGTTGTATAATCTAAAATGAGTTACTGAATAAAAGCAGCAGAACAAAAATATGTGCAAAATATGTAGAGGCTGTAATCTTATGTCTGCAATAATAGTGACACAATACAAAAAGATTTCAAGAAACAAGCATTTCAATGCCAAATGGCAGAGCAACACACATTACAGTTCTATGCCACAAAAAAGTGTTTAGTTTGCAGTAGCAGTAAACAGTAAACAGAAATATATATGTAAGTAGAAGATAAGTCTAGAGAACCTGCTTGTTTTGGGCATCAACATGGCAGCATTCAATTGGTCTACCAAACGGTTTTTCTGGATGCTTCATAAAGTATTGATATAAAAATGTGTATGATCAGTTTACCTAGCAATACCATCGAGAAATCCTAATTGCAGGGTCGCATCAATTTCTCCAACATCAATGCCCAACTCAAGAGCATTAATTGCAACAACACCACAAATTTGACACCAAAAAACTCACTCTTAGGTTTTCTCCTTTCCTGTCAATGTAAAGCCACCAGTAGTATGTCACAGAATCATATGACAACCAACGTGCTTTGTTAGAGATCAATATTTAAAAAGAGAAAATAGGAATAAAACTAACCTCTGCAATGTAGCCACCACGATATGCACATATCAAATTTATCAGATGTGGGGTTGTCTCATGAAGCATCTCCCGTCTGTGTCTTATGAAGTGATCAATGGTATAAGGCTATAAGCTTCTATTTCATTTAAGGACTAAATAACTATTAAAACGTCTGCTCAAAAAACGAATATCACATTAAGGGGGGGAAAAACTTCTCATTCAGTACTGAACCACACAAATGCGTAAAAATCATTTGACATACGTATAAGATAGAACAAGTTCACAAAGCTTCCGTGATTTGCAAAATGCAATGCAGCGAAGACCATGCTGAACCATTTCTGCAAAAAGCAGTGAAACATCCACAATTGGACTACCAAAAAAACAAGAAGCGTTCACATTAAGATACCAAAGAAATACAATGTCAATGTATGAATCTTGTTTGATGGTAGAAACCCAACGCTCAGGGTAAAATGTTTGAGAACAGATTCCACAACTACTATGCAGGATGGAAACCAGAAAAGACAAAAGAAATCCCCACTAAGTCGATAGATCTCACAACATTAATATACACAGTGGAAAGAAAATCACAAAAATCAAAATAAGGAATAACTTACACAGAATCTGGGGGCTCTCACTCACGTTTGCTGCTGCTTTTGAAACTATTGGGCAGCGCAAGCTAGGACTAGACACAACTTGAGAGAGACCATGGGTAGAATGTGAGGACAATGGCGATGAGGCGGAGAGAAGAGAGATCTGGCAAAGGGGAGTAAGACGGTGGGATCGAGCACTGATTAAAAACATACAAGATTGCAACGAAATATAGATTAAAAACAAACGACAGGGATGGAGACCTAGCATACAGATAACATGAGAAAAATATAACATTAAATTAATAAACACGAAACCAGATGCTAAGAACCACCAGATCTAACGAAACCATAACGAAATTCACAGCTGTGTAACTGTTTCTCTGAAACTAACGGTTTGAAAGTCGCGGCTGTGCTCTGTCCGGTGATGAATGACGAAGATGAAGGGCGGTGGTGGTTGTTGGAGATGTTGAGAGTGAGGGAAGATGAATGGCTGAAGGTCGAAGATGGTCCAGAGGCCTCGTCGGTGCTGTGCTCTCTCGTTTCATCAGCTCACAGCGGTGGTGGGTAAGTCTCACAGGCGATGACGAAGATGAAGGGCGTCGCCGGTGAGGAGGAAGATGACGTTGAGAGATGAAGGTCGAAGCGTGAAGGTCGCTGGTATGAGGGTGTGAAGGTCGCTGGTCTGAAAGTCTGCGCGTCCAGGTCCAAGGTGTAGTCGATCCTTATGGAGGAGTGTAGAGTGATGAAGGATCAAGGTTGAACGCAAGAGGGAAGGGCTAGTGTGTTCGCGGCGCTGTCTCTGAATTCTCTCGGGTCCGCATTTGTTGAAAAGGAAACCTAAATGACAATAAGAATTCTCTTTTCGAGGGAAACACAAATTCCCTCGCAAAATGGGGATTTTTGCGAGGGAAAATATGTATCCCTCGCAAAAACTGGCTATTTTGCGAGGGAAACATGGTTCCCTCGCAAAACGAAGGAAAATTATTAGTGATTGTTTTTGCGAGGGAAACATACTTTCCCTCGCAAAAATCCCCATTTTGCAAGGGAAAGTATGGTTCCCTCGCAAAAACTAGCTATTTTGCGAGGGAAGCAAGGTCCCTTGCAAAATGGAGGGAAATTGGCGGGATATTTCCCCCCAATTTCCCCAAATTTTGCGAGGGAATAAACTTTCCATCGCAAAATGGTGACTTTTTGCGATGGAAACATACGTTCCCTCGCAAAAAATCCCCATTGTGCGAGGGAAAGTTGTTTCCGTCGCAAAAAGTCACCATTTTGCGAGGGAAAATTTCTCCCTCGCAAATTTTGGCAAATTTGCGACGGAATTTTTTCCCTCGCAAATTTGACTTTTTCTAGTAGTGGGGTTTGAAGTCTGAACCCTAAACATGGGGGAGGGGAGCCAAGCTCCCATTACTTTTATCTCCTAATAGTCTGTTGTTGTACGGGCAAGCCCACTCTTCTCCTTGACTCATAAACTTAAGTGGTCCACGATCTCCAATTTCTTCGACCTCCTTTCTTTTTTTATTGACAAAGAAAAAAGTGAATAACTTTCTCTACAACTTAAGCCATGTTTATATATATATATATATATATAAATTTTAGGAAAGAGGTTGGGCTCACCATAGTTTAAGGGTAGGATGCTTGGAGCCCAATTCATAAGACATACTGGACCGAAAAGTATATATGTCTCCACCTTCACCCAGCTATTGCTATTGCTATTGTTATTGCATTCTTTGTGTTAAATTTAAAGGTGGGCATCCAAGAACTAGTAATAACAAAACAATAAATATCCATACAAAATTTATAAATCTTAACGTTCAACTTTTACAAATATTTATAAGTGTTTAGGGTAAAATTTACAAAGACATATTTACATATTAACAAATATACATACAAAAGTAACAATTGCGATCAAAGAATTTGATACTCCTTCCGGTCTTAATTATAAGAGCTAGTTGACTTTTTTGGAGAGATTAAGGAAGCTAATTAAATTACTTTAAAGTATTTTTATTTTTATTTTTTTCTTCAAACTTATTAGTTTGAATAATACACTAATATATAATCTAAGAATATTTAATATATGAAATGATTAAGTAACTTATTCAGCTTCCTTAATCTTTCCAAAGAAAGTCAACTAGCTCTTATAATTAGGATTGGTAGTATATAGTTGTGTACCAACTTCGACAACTTTTTAGATAAGCCAAATTAATACGGTACGAACTGAAACGCGAAGTGAATCTAAAACCAAAAGATGGCTTCGAAATAGAGCATGCAAATAGGGAAAGCAAACATGTTAAGATATCGTGCGTTGATGGAATAGACACGTGTGATTCGAAAAGTGATTTTTTTTTTTTTTAAGAGACTTATAAACAAATTACTTTAAAATATAAATTGGTATTTATATTTTTTATGCCAAATTTCGGTATCAGATACACAATCAAATGATATATGAAATATGTTGTGAATGGGTTAGAATTCCATCCAATCAATCACAACACTACTTTAACTTTTCTCTCTTCTTCCCAATCAATAGTCTAGATGAGTTAATGAGGGATAATGAGAAAATGATTATGAGAGAATACTCTCCCCTTATTTTACTTCCTCGATTTTTCTAAAAATAGTCAGTTATATTTTATATCAAAAAGGGATGAGTATTAAAAAAGTAAAGTGACGATAATAACCTCACCTTGAAGAGAGAGTCAAACTGTGCTCGTTTCCTATTATAAGAAATTCTTGCCTATTTTATAATATACATTGTTTTCTCTAAGATATTATTTTTGTGCGTGATTTCTCTAACTAATTTTAAGAATTTTTAATTAACCAGAATCCTTTGTTAAGGGTTATTTTTAAATTTTATAATGAATAATAATATTTTTAAATCACACAAGGCAGTTAATCGTAGCCTGTAAAAATGACTAGACGGGAGTATAAAAGTGGTGTCTAAATATAAGTTTTCAAGTAGATCTATTCATTAGGAAAACAGCAATTTGGCATTCTACAGGGACAGAAATAAACGTGGTCGAATGGTGGGTTAGGATGGACATGAAAGGGGAACAATTATAGGGTGTGGCAACAAGGTCATCTAGGGTGGTTCTTTGTCACTATCGGCTTTTGGTTTTTTTCTTTTCGTTTATTGTCAATAAAATAATTTTACATGATCCAAATTTCAATCAGCCAAGAGTGACGATGAGTTATTAGTGGTAGAAAATGTGCCGTGTAAACTCACAAATAGTTATCCAGCAATAACAGAAATTATCGCGGTCACCCAAAGTCTTCAAATATGTTGGAATAAAGAATACAAAAATATTGTTGTACTATCGCATTGTGTTAAATATGTTAATGGTTTGACTAAAGGTTGTGATATCGGGTTGTGGTTATAAAAAATGTTTTAGGGACATTATAGTTGATGTCGGGTCATGGTTATAAAAAAACTGGCAAGTTTTAATTGGTTATGTTCGTATAAAACATAATAGTTTAGCGGATCATTTAACTAAGCTACGTTATAATATTATGCGAAACTTTTGTTTCTTTAATCACTTATCACTTTCGTACTAAGAGGCAGCAGTAGTTACTGAATCATATTATGTTGTAAATGCTCTATTAAATTGTTGATGGATTCCAATTTTCATTATAAAAAAAAAAAAAGTAATTATGCATGGTCTCAATGGTTGGGATAGACAAGTAGTACGTTTTTTTTCTTCTTACGCATTCGGAAAGTGAGGAATTTCCGTAATGGTCAAGCACTGCTTCTTCATCACTCTCCTATCATCACGGACCACACTGCGCCGTCTGCTATGCCTACAATTTTTGCAAGTGACTCGCCCCCTAAACTTTGGTGCGTGCAAATATTGACTTAACGCTATTTAATGCAATCACTAATATATACTGGTCAGTTTTCATCTCAAGTTTTACTCCATTTATCATCCAAGTTTTGATCAAACACCCAATCTCTTCCTTTTGCGTATCCTTTTCGATTCCCACTGTTCCACATTCCCCGCGCGTGTGTATGTATATGTGGACAAAATGAGTTTTCATTATCCATGTCTAGTGAGTAGTGACACGTTAACCACTCCTCCGGTGGTCTATTATAGGATACATATTTAAAGAGTTGATATTAATCATAATTAGAAGATATATTTTTTATATTTATCAATATTTTTCTAATTTATTTTTATTGATATGATGTCCCTCAACCATCTCCATAATTAAGGAAGAGCTAGAATGAGAAAATTAAAGAAGATAACTAGGGTGTTTTAGAAAATACATATTAATTAACTTTCTTAATATAATTAAATATATATATTTTATTATAAGGAGCGATGGAGTATAACTATTTGTCTATCTCCACACTCGCCATTTGTAAGTTTTTGAAATGCTTGTGGCTTTTTTTTTGGCGTTATTCCTTTTATCTGGCAGGTGTACAAATTAAACAGGTGAAACACCATTCATAAGGCATAAAGTATTATGTAATCATCGTGCCTTTGAAAGACGCAAGACGATGTCCAAAAGCATTATAACAGATATACACGGACAAGAAAAGTCTTTTAAATAAATGTTTGTAAATATTGTCAAGTGCTCCTACATTTTAATCATATTGTGAAAGACTGATGGAGTGGTCGATATGATTTGAAGGGGGTCATACTCATGACTCTTGAGTCATGAGCATGAAGTAATGGGGAAAGGCAGGAGGCTGAGCGGAAAGAACCGGGCCAGATGTGGAAGAAACGTGGGGAATGGGGAAGCGCCACGTGGACGGAGGAAGAATCAGTCAACCTTGCTTAAGAATCAAAGCTGTTTCGTTTGACTAGTGGTGGTGGCGACGTGCAATCCAGGCTCTCCCTCGCCATCACTCTCTCTCAGTCTAAAGTGGGTCCCCTTTTTTCATCTTTTTCCTTTTGATCTTTCGTTCTTTCCTTTGATCTTCAGAGGATCCACATTTCAGCCTTATTTCTTATGTGTTCCATCCTTAAATAAAAAGTTTTTTTTTAAAAAAATACTCCTTATATTAAAAATTAATTAATTTAAGATACTGAGCGTTGAAAAAACATTTCAAATATTAGACGCTACTCGGGAAAATATTTATGTATATAGGATTAAAAATTAATTAATTTAAAATAATGAATTAAAAATACTTTTGGGTATGATATACAATTTAATCTAAATAAAATAATGTCTCTACACTAAAGTTAGAAAGATGAGCACATAAACAAGAAGCATAAAATATGAACCTGTGGCCTGACTCACGTCCCCAACGGTTTCATTTTCAGTCGTGTGATGTGCCCTAATCATAACACCACCTAAATAGAATCGGGTTCACATTTCATACTTCTCCTTTATTTACTTCTTAAGTGCTTGTCTCTCTAATTAAAGGGATGAAAGTGCACGCATATATTATTTAATTTACTTCTTAAGTGCTTGTCTCCCTAATTAAAGGGATGAAAGTGCACGCATATATTATTTATTTAGATTAAATTATATGTTGTATCCTAAATTTTTTTTGCACATAATATCTCAAATTAATTATTTTTTACTCCTGTGTTTAGAAATATTTTTCCTGTAACACCAGTATCGTGAAAATTAATTAATTTAAGATATTCGGTGCAAAAGAAATTTCATAATGGAGCATATAATTTAATTTAAAAAATAAAATATATATAAAAAAATGTTTTCATCTCTCTAAATAGAGGGATAAACACTTAAGAAGTATGTAATGTGAATTCAATAGAATCTATTCATATCAAATACTCTATTTGGTTTTAATTATAAAATAAAGTTTGTAGTGTAATTTGTACTATAAATTTTATTTTATAATTAGTGACGTTGACGAACAATAAAATTACCATTCCACCACATCAACTGATTTTTTGTCTAAATGACTGGGTTATTGTGTTACCCCGTATTCTCTCATTTTGTTCCGGGATACTACCTCCGGTCCTAATTATAAGACATAGTTGACTTTGTTTGGAGAGATTAAGGAACTAAATAAGTTACTTAATTATTTTATATATTATATATCTTTAGATTATATATTAGTTTATTAGTCCAACTAATTACTTTGAATAAAAAAATAAAAATAAAAATACTCTAAAGTAATTTAATTAGCTTCCTTAATTTCTTCAAAAAAGTCAACTATGTCTTATAATTAGGACCGGAGGGAGTATTATACATGAAGGTCCATGTTCTTCAAGAGGGGGGCATTCGAGACTTACTGTTGTTCCAGGTCATTGTGCCGACACAACCGACAATAAAATTGAAAACTCGTAACAATGCCAACAAAATTGGGTCTCAAGTATACCTAAATTCGATCGTGTGGCGTCCTGATTGGCTACTCCAGTTTCAGTTTTCCACCTTCCCATTCCATGGTACCCTATACTTTAGGTAATGTATGGAAACACTCCAAAACCTACCTTTTAAGTAAGCTAAGATAAAACTCCTTTCGTATATTTACTCTGGCCTACACAAAATCTAGGTTTTTGAAGGTTTCCAAATACTACCACTTTTTACTGTTGGATCAGAATATTGTCACTACCAATTTTATGTCATTATCAAATCACTACCACTTTTTCACCGTTGGATCAGAATCTCAATAGGAGAGAGAAATGATAAATGTAGATAAGATTCTGATCCAACGGTGAAAAAGTGGTAATGACTTGGTAGTGACATAAAATTAGTAATGACAATATCCTATCCCATAAGGTTAGGGAAAAATTATAAATATAAATACTTTATAACAATTTATTTAGCTTTCTCAATTACATACTCTAAAAAATTTAATTTCGTCTTATATTTAGGATTAATAGTTTTTTTTTTGGTTATTATATATCGATAGGGGAAGGCAATGACAATTTAACAAATATTGTTCGAAACGGTCAAATATAAAAAGTAGTGCTTTTATCTTAACAAATAATGAAATAATCCTTTTGCTTGGGCCATCCTCATGTGCCCCCCTCCGAGGTTTTGCTTACGACGTCCCTATATGTCTCTCCTTAATTCACTAATTAATTATTATAATTTCTCTCTTATTATGTCTAAATATAAATATATGTATATTATTCTTCTTGCGTGCCCCCGTTATGTGCCCCACTCTCGTAATTATTGTTATTACGTAAAGGGGCTTTCAGTTTAAATAAAAAAGACGTTATCTTTTTAAAAAGGTTACTGTCCAAAGTAAGAAAAAGGAATTAATAAACCACACTCAAAGTTTCACCATAAAATTAAATTTTTTTTACATTTAGAATTAGAAGCTTCAGTAGTCGAGCAATAGAGAGCATCTGATCAACCACTCCAAACTTTAATTAAATTAATCATAATTGCTCTGCTGGCTTTCCTTTTTCTTGACCAAACGAAATAAATACATCTTATATTTGGTGGCCCTAGCTTAGCTTGCTAATGAAATAGATATTACTCTTCCTTCCCATGAGAAGCTCGTTGTATATTTATGCCCCAAAAATGAAGCAATTTGGTTCCCACACGCAAGCTAACTATATACTATCTCTGATTTTTTATATAAGCGTTGGTTGGAGGTTTAATTTGGTTTTAAATATAAGGCTCCATATTATTTTCCCTCATATATTTATCATTTAATTTTCTCCGAATTGTAAAAAAATATTACCTAACTTATAAAATTGATATATAATATTACCTAATTATTTTTCCAATGTATACCCAAACTTTATTGATTTTAATTGTTTTTATTGTTTTGTGATAATTGTTAGTTGATGTTGTATAAAAAGAACAAGATGGAGTAGCTCTTGTGCCAAAAATGTGAGAGATTGTTTGTAGGCTCACATAGAATGCAATAACAACGATGGGCAGCATTTTGAGAGAGAATGGAAATGTTAAGTTTTGTTAGAAAGTTGGTTTGATGAACCTCGTGACGCAAAATAAGATTGACGTACGTTTGTTTCACGTAGTTTCAGTGGGTAAAAACCAAAACGGGAAACAGACAAGTGACGAATCACGCACATAGGGGGGCTACAATTATCGATATACTAGTATATACAGCATGTTCTTCAATTTCTTGGGATATAATAATTATATCAGTTTTGACTTCTCGGACCTGCTTTAATCAAGCAACCTAGCTAGCTATGATCTATATATTTATGTGGGCAATTGATTAATGAAGTAGAGTACATATATACAATAATACAACATCTTGGGCAAGTGATTCTGCTAAAATGTAGCTAACTGTATGTACAGTGTCCATATTGTAGGAATCTAATCAGAAACGCGGAAGCGTATCGAACCACGCGATGTAGGAAAAGATTAAACCGGTCATCGTTTTGATTACCTGGATATTGAAGAGTGATCTGAAAGATTCTCCGCGAACAATTCTTGTCTACGAACAGTCCTCGCTCTATGATTGATCTTCCAGACTATCTCTCGAGGGGGATGAGGTGGTTGTGTGGGCAACTGTTCAGATGATGAACGTCTGCCTCTAGGTTTTTGTTTCTGATGAGAGCCTCCTAACTATTTGTGCGGCCGTCTATTTTCAAGCAGGTTAAATTAAAGTGGGTTTATATAATGCTCCACCCAAGACCTAACCCTAATCCACATGGGCCTTAGAGTTCTTGTGCTTAAGTGACTAAAGAGCACATTAACCCAACAATCTCCCACTTGCTCTTTAAGACACAAACTTGAGTTCGCAAACCCAAGACCATGTAGCTCATAAGCCATCGTCATTTGATAATATACCTCATCCCTTGTCTCAAGCTAGCCTGGGGACCTACCATTTGTCATTCATCAAGGCTCATGATAATCTACAAAAGATTACCTAGTTCGGTGCTACTCCACTAAAAGCCCGAACGTGATCTCCAAGAATAGTGACACTTATAATAGAAATATGCATTACCCTTTTATAGAATGTCTATAATTGATTGATTAGTTTTCTGTGACCCAATCAATTATTTATTCCCTTGACTTTGACAGTTTCTCTAATGGATTGCATGCACTGGCCAGTGTCTTCAATATCCAGGTACCGAAACATATCAAGGGGACATTTCCTATAAATTCCATGTTGTTTATCTCATAAACACCGATAGCCAAATAGTCTCAATCCCAAAATACCGAGTTGTTGGTCGTCATATAGATCAGACCTCACCCGTTGGTAAATCAAAGAATGAAAAAACTAATTGACTACCTGTTTAAAATAAACTTAGGATTAAGAGCAACTACATAACTATAGTTATCTGGAGATTTGATTCCTGATGACAGAAAGAACAACCTTAATCAAATCTCTCTTTGATCCATTCAATGTAAGCATTAACTCACACCAATGTTTTATAATGATTCGGACAAAACCATTTTATAAAACATTGCAGCCTAAATAAAGTGCCCAACTTAATTTAATAGCTGTGAACCAATTCATCAATTGTGAGAACCTATGACCATGTCCTCTATGAACGTATTCATATGATCATATACTCCACAATTGATCCGGACCTTCTAGTTTTAAATAGTGTGCGAAATAAATGAAAAAACACTCCATTTATTAATATTCAGAAAAGAAATGCAATGTCATAATGTCTTGCTTAAAAGCACAAAATAACAAAGTGAAATAACAACTGCCTAAAGCTGTAGCAAATCTGGAATCCTCCTAAAACCCATAGATGAAACATGCCTCTCGAACACACGCTCAGGCAAACTCTTAGTAAAAGGGTCAGCGAGATTCTCGTCCGATGCTATCTTTGCCACCACTGTATCTTCTCTTTTAATTATTTCTCAGATCAAGTGGTACTTCCTCTCTATGTGTTTTTGTCTCGCGAAGCAATTTTTTTGATTAATTATGAGGCGGCCTCCCTTTTTGAGGAACTCACACAACTTTCTAATTATGTAGAAAATAATGACGTACGGTTGGTTTTGATTAATTATAGATGAAGTTTTTTTAAATAGTTTTCCATCGATCATCGAAAAATCACGTGTGATCCTTTTGGTAGCTTAATTTGCATCTTAATTCTGGTTGTGCGTTTTGTTACTGATGCCATTTCTAATGAACACTCAGCTAACTTCTATATATAAATGAAGACCAGGAAAACACTGCTTCGGTAAATTCATCCAAAATGACTTGGTGTGTACACGTTCAAACGTTTTAGAAAAATATTGTTATTACGTACCTTGAATCTTAAATAATTACGAGTATTATATATACTTCTATGCATCATGCTCATGCTGTTGTACATGTAATTTTAAAAGCTCATCAGAGCTTAACAACTGAAGGAATATTATAAATGCAACTACCTACCGGCCGAAAAACCAAAAAAAGGAAGGAGATCGAAGTAAGCTGGGTTGGTGTCTATGGGCATCTGTCCAAATAAACCTGCGACATCGCACCTAAGAATACAAAGTAATATTGCTCAATGCTTCATCTGGACTACTGAATAACTAATCATTTACTCTATATAAAAAACCCAACTCACACACGCATTATTATTTTCATTATTCCCAGCATCCTCACCTATCATATATAATTCAGGCCGTACCATCTGCAATATGCTTTTTAGTATTAATACTGTGGCTCCCCGGCCTTACAATAATCATTTCCTTTGTTGATTGGATCTCGTGTTGGAAGATGTTTTTATAAATCGATATGTATATAAATATCCAACATATGCCATATACAATTATTTATACATTATGAATTCGAATAATGCGTCATAAGTTTGTCCAAGTCAACCTTATACCCCAAACGTCGTAACTAGTTTAGGAAGTTGTTTTTGAATGAATGACAGAGAGTATTATGTATGCAATGACAAAGTTTGAGGAGATCAAAGCCTTGTATACAGACAGGATGAGTGAAGTAGTATTTGATACTCTGAGCAAAAAAAAAAAAAAGTAGTATTTGATACAGTATCCGAATATGAAAACTGACTTTTGACCTCTGGTAATATTTTCATGGCTGGATAAATAGTGCAGATCTAAAATGAAAAGAATTCAACTGTTCTCTGACACGTTCCATGGATATACATGGTCCCGGAATAGTTAAAAAGTGGATCCAGAGTCAGGACACAGGAAATCCAGATCTGTACCTTTTGGTAATATTTTCTGTTGGTCCAAGTTTTCTCGGTAATTATTTTTTTGATTAGGTGCAGCACACACTTTAAACACAGAAATGGGATGCTGCAGACAAAAAATTCTAACATTTGGAAATAGATTGATATATTTGTAAAGAACTTAGCACCTCTTATAGTGATCGCTTGGGATTATGATTGGATGATAAAAAATATTTATATATAACTATAATAACTGAAAAGTTGTTTTGAGACTCCAATCACTAACATAGAATGAGAGATAATGACACCGGTGACATTCAGAGCAAAGAGATAGAAAATAAACTATTCAAATATATTTTTCATATATAATTCAAATTTGAAGTTTCTAATTAGAAGTAGCATTTTAGATGATAATGAAGGATAATTATAAAAGATAATAAAATTCAAACTTAGAATGTGTCGGAGGATGGAGAGCCGTTGATATGGGCTGGCATGTGTAACAGATATTTTATTGGTAGGATGAGTAAAAAAGAAATTTTTGAGGCAAGCTTTGAGGTCAAAAAGAGAGTGAACAAGAATGTGTTGTGTGTGGGGGAGAGAGAGTGGAGTGGGGACCGTGCGTGGTGTAAGAGGCAAAGGGGCGAGTTTCCTTTGGTTTCAAGTTGTAACTCTCTTGTTCAAAAAAAAAAAGTTGTAACTCTCATTCGTGAAATGAAACCCCTTTTACTTTTCAAAACCAACTCGCCTTCCTTTTTGACGACTATTCAACCCTCTCTTCTTCTCCCTTCTTTCAAAAGCCTCCGCCACGCCACCCCCTCCCTCCCTCCCTTTATATACCTGAACCCACGCTTCGGATCTACACCAATCTCTCCCCACAAATCCTCCAATTTCTGCCGCCATGGCGTCTGAACTCATTTTCAGAGGCCATGAGTCCCAGCCCGTTGATGATTCGTACTCCCCAAAGCCCCTCAAGCCTTGGCTCTCTGTCACTCGCCCTATTCGCTACCTCCTCCGCGAGCAGCGCCTCCTCTTCGTCCTCCTCGGCATTGCCATCGCCACCTTCTTCTTCACCTTCTTCCCTTCCTCCTCTCGCTCCCCAACCCGCTCTGATTCTCTTTCCGTTCCTTACTTCGAGCACGATTCTGTTTCTCTGCTCCATGAGCCCAGGATCGACCGCTCTATCTCCCATAGGACCATGCCTGTTCATTCCTTCGGGAAGATTCCCTTGGGGATTAAGAGAAAGGGGCTTCGCATCGTTGTTACGGGCGGGGCGGGTTTCGTCGGGTCTCACCTCGTGGATCGCCTGATTGCTAGAGGCGACAGCGTCATCGTCGTCGATAATTTCTTCACCGGCAGGAAGGAGAACGTGATGCACCACTTTGGGAACCCCAGATTTGAGCTCATCCGACACGACGTCGTCGAGCCCCTCTTGCTGGAGGTGGATCAGATCTATCATCTTGCATGCCCTGCATCCCCCGTCCACTACAAGTTCAACCCAGTCAAGACTATCATATCCTTTTTCTTTGACCCCGTCCAAATTGTTCAATTTATTTCTCAAAATTATCTTCTCTGACTCTGTGTTCTGTTTTCATTCGTATTCATTTGTTTTCTTTTGTGAGTTCTTGGAGTCCTTAATTGTCTTCTTGTTCACAAAACCAATGTGGTGGGAACCTTGAACATGCTTGGGCTGGCCAAAAGAGTTGGCGCAAGGTTTTTGCTCACCAGTACCAGCGAGGTTTACGGTGACCCTCTTCAACACCCTCAGAAGGAGACTTACTGGGGCAACGTCAATCCCATAGGTGAGTATTCTCTCATTCTATTTCTTTCTTACACACAACTTTCTTACGGTTTCCAGTGAACCAGCCGAAATTTCACCGTATCTTCTGTTCATTCGGTCAGTTAGCACCTGCAGTTGTGGGGGACCGGGACCTGTTTTCGCTCCGTGTGGAACGGCGCACTTTAGTGTAGCTTAGCGTTGGTTGTCTAACATGCTCAGAAATGGGCTTAGTTCTAAATTTTAAGTTGGCTGGCTTCCAGGCCTTGAGTGGGTGGGTGGGGACTGGGGGAGTTTCTTTTTTTTTTTTACTTTTATTCTTCTAGCCGCGATTTTTTTTTAAATTAGGAAAAAGGAAAAAAAGAAAAACGCCTGACTAGACACGTGGAATCGGGTGAGAGGACCACGTTTATAGATCCGGTCCGTATTTCGAGGTCAATGAGGAACCCGTGATTTGCGGGTCCGCTAGATGTAGGGTTGAGATTTTCTTTAAAACTCGAGGGGACACATGGCATGCGTTAAGGAAATCCCAGCCATAACATTTTTTTTAACAGTTGTACGTTAAAACGGTGAGGGCATTTTGGTCCGTAAACTGCAAGGCTTAGTGGACAAAGTTTTTTATGAATCTTTGTTGTGTTGTGCAACGTGCGACAGGTGTCCGAAGTTGCTACGACGAGGGAAAGCGTACGGCCGAGACGTTGACAATGGACTACCACAGAGGAGCCGGCGTTGAGGTCATTATCCATTACAACCTTGCATATTCCATTCAATATTGGCATATTGCCCAGGCTCAGCTCGCTGAAGACTAAACAATTGTTTTGTCTTTTGTCCATTTTTCACTGCAGGTTAGAATTGCTAGAATCTTCAACACCTATGGTCCCCGAATGTGCCTAGACGATGGTCGTGTCGTCAGTAACTTCGTTGCTCAGGTAGGATTATTTATTTGTTGCGGTTAAAGTATAGTACCAACTAATAATGTAGAGTGTATGGTAGAGATGAGCTGTTCAATTGATTTGTTAATAGGAATAATAATTGGTGGGGTTCTTGCAGGCATTAAGAAAGGAGCCTTTGACTGTTTATGGGGATGGAAAGCAGACAAGGAGTTTTCAGTATGTTTCTGATTTGGTAAGCCAATTTTTGTGGTGCTTTGTTTTGGTAGAATAGTTAAGACGTTGGGTTATAACTTTGAATATCAAATTGGCTATAAATACAGTAGAGGGATGAGAATGAGATGTGCTTGCTTTAAACTTTTTCATTTTCTGCGCTGTTGAAAAGCTAAATCTGTTTCACTTTTGCCATGTGCATACTGCATACTGTGAATGTGTCATATAAACAATTCCTGGCGTTCTGACTGCGATGGGCCCTGGCACTAGGAAATCTGTTATCTGCATTCTGTATCACCCTGTTAGAGGCGTAAAATGATTCTATTGCCCGTACCTGCGTCGGTTGTGCATAGTGGTACAGAAGACGCAGATGCATGTGATGAAGGACGAAATGGATGAGCCCCGGTGGGCCAGTTATTGCAGTAACATCAATTGCAAGAACAAACAAATTCTCCCCCTATAAGCTCGGAGGTTACGAGATACCCAGATCCCATTTACAACTTAGGCCGTTAACTAAAAAAATTGCAAGAAGAAACAAATTCTTGAAAATGGAAGTTCTGGGTGATATAATAATATAAAATAAGAAAGCGTGGTGTCCGTGTGTTGCATGATGAGCATGAATGTAGTGACAACGAGGATTAAAAAAATAACTCGTGGTATGTTGGGGCTTGGGTGAGAATGAGATAAGTGAGATGCTTTTTTTTTTTTGGTTGTTGTTAATGTTGTTGCACAGGTCGAGGGTCTGATGCGGCTTATGGAGGGAGAGCATGTTGGACCTTTTAACCTCGGAAATCCTGGTGAATTCACCATGCTGGAACTTGCCAAGGTAAGCTCTGCCTATTTTGTGGAATGATAGTTGAAAGCAGACTAATGCCGTTAGTAATATTACCAAACAACTGAATGATGCAGGTGGTGCAAGAAACGATAGACCCGGATGCAAAAATAGAGTACAGGCCCAACACAGAGGATGACCCACACAAGAGGAAGCCTGACATTTCAAGAGCCAAGGAGCTTTTAGGGTGGGAGCCCAAGGTGAACCTGCGCAAGGGACTGCCTTTAATGGTTTCTGACTTCCGACAACGTATTTTTGGTGACCACAAGGAAGGTGCAACCTCCACCTAATTCTTGGTCGGGACACCAACCTTGCCTCGCAGGAACAGAGAAAAGGGGAGAGCATGGTCCTTGTTTGCAGGCAGAGTTAGGGGGTGTTTCCCCATATCCTCAACCTCCACCATCATCCATCACTTGATGGATTTTCGTATTTACCCTTTTCAAGATTCATAGCCAGCCAGAGGGTTACATTTATTTTTTGCTTTGTTGGGACGGTTATGTATAAGAGGCTAGTTATTATACTTATTATTATTATACGCATTCACATTTTTACTCATCCCGCGATTTCGATTCCCCTCGCCTCCATAGCATTGCATGCTTCATCTTTGGCGGGTTAGATAATATTGGCATATGTTCCTCTGAATTATGACTTTCAAAGGAAAAGGGTATACGGTCTCCTGTGATTGAAATCTCATTTTATTATCATTTTTAATGATATTCGTAGGGGTAGTACGGCCTTTGCGCCTTCCTTTATCAAATGAAATCAATCATCGTATTGAACAAAAAGAGATTCATCCGCAAGAGGTCAGGCGAGAACGAATTTCATGTGCATTATTTGCTGAATTATGGGAAGTAAGCTTGGTCTGAACGCTCTTCGTACTTAATGAAGGGAAATTTCACAATTACGCAAGATTTAGTGGGCCAGATCCCTCACTAGTTTTCTTTTTGATTTGGAACAATTTAAACACACAATTTGGAACTTAGGACCTCAACATAGTGGAGGCGAGAGACGTTCTCACTGGAGTAGCTAGCCGTCCGCCAAAGATTCAGTGGGTGAACATTGTTAACAAAAGCTACCATTACCAAGCCGTTGGCAATCTTTCTAACTCTGGGCGGGGATGCACTTGTTGTGAATTGATTAAAACACAGGCGATGGTCCACTGCAGCCAAGCCATGCATGCAACGACAACTTCGGTTGCCTTTGTGTCTGAATTTCAAATACACGACCTTCTCGGTGTCTCACTACATCCGTTCATTTGCAAACAAATGCCAGTACGCCTCATCAAAATTCAGCCAACTTTACCTGCAGCACGTCTCAATTAGTTTGACTCGTCCCTTTTTCTGAAAAATAACATATGAAGCCTGCGATTTTCAACCTTCCTTTTTTTTCCCCCTCCTCCCGATAATCGATTTTGAACTTTCTGATCATGATAAATTTAGCAGTCAGCCAGCTTGATGGAACTGAGGAATAAGAAAATGCTCTTGGCAGAGAAAGTTCAGTCCTGTTATCAAAGGCCTTCTGAGGGTTGATTCCAACTCGTGAGCATCAATTTTTCAATGTTTGAACTCAGTCATTAGAATTGTATGCGATTTCAACAATGCAATTTTATGAGATAGAAATAACAGTGACGGATCGATTGCTTTTACGTAAATTATCCATCGATTTGTATTCCTTTGAACTGTGTAAAACATACACTGCCTCAACTATAAGTAGATAATTGATTGCGCACAATTACAAAGATGACCAAAAACATGCCGACTCTAACCACACGTTTTTCTTTAGATATGAGAAAGATTAAATACAGTTGTTGACGTATCCTAGGAAAGCCCGAAGTCATAAATATGTCATTCTTCTGTCCATGCTTGAAAGTCTTACTTCAAGATGTTCTAGAGTAGTCAGCGGCAGCACTGAAAGCTGAAACCAAACAAGCCATCCCAATTACCTGCGTCCAGTTTCTTGTCCTAGCAGCAACGGCTGCACCTGCTACAGCACCCGCAATCAAACCATTGACCTGTCAGAAAATTTTCACATAGAAGAAGAGGGGGAATCAAAATTCATTCTTTTAACAACTCGTTTAGCTATCTTCAAGTTGGATTCTTCATTAACTGTCAAATTCCTTCATATCCAAGCGCAATTAATGAATATATATATATATATGTAGGGCGAAATGTTAATTCCAACAAAAATGCCTAGATATCCAGAACTTCAAAATTTTCACTTATCAGATTTCACGGTGTCTTATCCATGCATAATATCATGAAAAATTGATACAGATTTCTGGCTGCTTTTTAGTATTGGCAATAGCCAATAGGTCTTAAAAAGCATCTAAAAATATAAAATTTAGATATTTATACCTTGTCAAAGAAAGGAATAATGGTATATATGTTTGGAACAGATTCCATTTTGAGAGAGTTGAAAAAGCACTTGTAAATGTCAGGAACCAAGATGGTGGGAGTAAATCCTCTCCATTTCCAGGGAAAATGCACTACAACGATTTCAATTGATTTCAACCTTTCTACAATTCTACTCAAATTAAGCCCCCCATTGTTATAAGTCGGTCAGCATCAAGGCATATGGATCTGCCATGAGTGCGGAGACGGAAATTGTGGGGACAGTAGATGAAATGAATAAAAGAAATTGTGATACTAGGTCTGAAATCTTTCGCAGCAAAGCTTTAACAAAAAAGTCTTGTCTATGGTGAAGAAGTTAATACATAACTTCTGGCCCTAAGCCACCAGAAGATAACTCAAACAACAAAAGTGGGTTGAGGTCAATCAAGGCCCTGAAATTGTCCTATATTTGCATCATCTGACCACACAAACTAATAATCTCAGTGATCTTCCACTATAAGTGTAAAAATAAATCAGCGAGGCCCTTGGTCCTTTGATCTGGCATAGAGCCATAGTCATTCTGACCCATAATGCCTCTGTGCTCCTCCTGGTGGGTCGTCAGGCTCCCCACTTGATTATGATGAATTTGTTGCCAGTGATGAGTCTCATGCATTTGATATCTCTACTTGAAAACGACTCTCTGTGTGTGTCTATATATGTATAGAGACAGAGAGATTCCAAATGTGTCCCCAACCCATCACTCCAAGTTACAAGCTTGTGTAAGTGGGTTCAGTCACAGTGGTTGGCATGAGTAAAGCGGAACAAGGAAAAGATAGAGGCTCCACAGGCCTGTGAGAAGAGTTCAACCCTGCACTTCATTTTGGTGCATTCATTTTCAGTGTTGAATAGGGTTGGTATTCGTGGAAATATATAAATATATTTCGCTGGAATATTCATGGAAATTGACAACATGCATTTTTTGAATGGAAAGGAATTTCATTAAGAAAACTCAGAGAAATACAGGTGCGTTGACAACATGCATTTCACAAAGGAACGAAAAGAATCCACTTTAAAGAACTTCTCAATTCTTGTTTTGTTGTCTTTTGTTAAGTTAGAGAATGAAGGTTTCAGACCAACGAATCAGCCTGAGCCACAAAATATAGATAATATACCAGAATGCAAACAAAGATGCGCCAGATTTTTTATGGAACCACAACAATTTAGCCAAAATCACGGATCACATGCAGCAGCTAGCTCAGCCAAAGGGACCAAACTACAGAATTAGATTTTATGGTTTGTTGGAGAAATATAAAATTCATTATGATGATCCAACACGGTCATGATCACTTCATGCTAAATTTTATTCGTCAAAACAAGAAATAATCAAGTCATAGTTTTATACTATTATCTCAGTATCATTGGCACATTCAGTCAACGTCAACCAGTGTAAAGCATGAACTACATAAACTCAATAAACACAACTTGTGGATGACATTTATGCAGAGGAAAAAACCATAAATTAATTGGAAAGTTTGTTTCCACCACCGTCTGTGAAGCACAAAGTCTAAATTTTACAATGCATCTACAATTGTTCAAGATTGATAATGCAGTACACTTGAACCATTGCTTGAGCTGGTCAAAATGAAGAGAAATCCAACCCATTCGCATCAATTTGTTTCCTTAAAGATTTCAAAAATAAGCCGAAGAATAAATAAGACAGAACTAACCCAATCATCCTGATTCCTGTATTTCTGAATCCCACATCGAGTAATGCTAAAAATTCCAGCCACAAGTCCTAACATTAAAAATGAAGGGTGTTAGAAAGCTTTAACAAACGCTGGAACAACTCAAACAATCATATTTCTTAGCTTAATTACCACATTGAAACCCGAATCTACCGACTGAATTTGCCTGTATTTAGCGTCATCAGCTAATTGTAATGGAAATCCGAATACCACTTTTTTGAAATAAAAACTCCCTTACCACAAATGAAGCTTGGGCAAGGCCAGTAAAACCTGCAAACATGGAAGTCTACTTCATTCGAGCTAGTTCAGAATCGAAGTAATACATGGATCTTAACACAACGAATACCGAACCTTGCTTACGAGCGTCGTAGGGACTACTGCACAGGCCCCAGATAGCACCAGCCTGAAGCAGAATTTAGCATTTACAAAATCATTTAATTTTCTTGTCTCCAGCAAGAACCGTGAGTATGGAAATCAAGAAGCAGATGCAACTAGGAAAGACGTTGTTACCGTTCCGACGCGGATGATCGACTCAACGGCGAGGGAGGAGCACGGTACGACACCGAATACGTGGTCTTCCATCTTCTATTCTCCGAACCTATCATACGGTTCCGTTTCCTCGCCCATCATCATAGCGGCGCGTGCCCAACTTGTAACGCGCGAAACCTCATTAAGTGGGCCCGCTACATAGTCTTGTTATTTGGCCCAACCCAGTAAAAATTTCCAACAAGGTTATTGGGCCATAAAGCTGGGGGCAAGGCTATAAGAACTACGTCCATTCTTTCAAAAAAAAAAGTACCCCTCATCCTCGGACTCAATTGGCAAAGGGATTGAATACTCTTACTATAAAAAAAGGGGTTTAATTTTGGAGTTGGTCAAGGTACTGAAAGAGGTATCCTAGCTGTTAGGCGCTTACATAAACATAGGGTATGACAATTCAACCTCTCTCCTAAAATTCTTACATATATAAAAAAAAGGTATTTAGCAAAAACAGAAAAAAAAAAAGAAAAAGAAAAAAAAAGAGAGGTAGGAAGGAGGAGTAAGACGACACCAGATATTGCCGTTTTTGAATACGGAAACCCTAGAATCGGTGTGAAGGAAACCCCATTAATACCATCTCTTCCATAGAAACCCGCATCTGCCTCTCTTCACCATCCCAACTCCCAAGGGTACAGAGCACAATCGGAGAATCGAAAATGAGCCGCGGAACATCTACAGGGGCTAAGGGCAAGAAGAAGGGAGCGACCTTCGTGATCGACTGTGCAAAACCAGTTGAAGATAAGATCATGGACATCGCTTCCCTGGAGAAGTTCCTTCAGGAGAGGATTAAAGTTGGTGGCAAGGCCGGTGCCCTTGGCGATTCCGTCACTGTTAGTCGGGACAAGAGCAAGATTACCGTCACCTCCGACAGCAACTTCTCCAAGAGGTAACTTTTTCGTATTCGATGATGTTTATAGTTATAGCCGCAGCTTTTAGTTTTTTCATGTGTTAATGCTTTCTCGTGGGCGATGGAATTCGAACCCATTGACTGCTCCTCTTTTGATGAATATTCTTTTCAAATTGCAATTCATTACTACTTTAGGTCGTCGCACTATTAGATCAGTTATTCGAAGAGATCGAAAGTAGCACCACGGTCTTGGCTCTGAGATCAAATGACGTATTTAGGTGGCTTGATTAAATGTCTTTAACTGACCGATTATGAATCTGCTGATACATTCTTAATTAATTCGATGCTATTTTTCGGCAAGACGCAAAAGATGTAGATGCGATAATCGTATAATAGATTATGTTTTATTTTGTTATAGTCCTCCAAGTGTATCTGACGAGTAACTATGATTGTTTTATTTTCATATTCTCTCAAGTATATACAATGTCATCTCCAATTTTCCAAAGCAATAAAGTAAAATTATGTCTTCTGGTTTGTTATGTCTCCTACCGGGGGGGATTAGTTGAGCATCTAGCCTTGGAATTCAATTAATGAGAGTGGGAGGGGAGCAGAAGAGAGATAGGCAAACCAAGTATAACTTTTCTTGATTAAGTGGAATGGTTGGTCCAGTGACCAATAGAACAATGGAGGCAAAGTCTAGTTAATTTTTCCCTCCCGGGGGGGGGGGGGGGGGGGGGGGTGGTGGTGGTTTGAACAACTAACTCGAGCTGGTTTCCTATGAGGTCATTTTTTTTGGTGTGCTTCCTATCAATAATATATCAGTTTCATGATAGACCAATTGTGTGTGTTCAAAATTTTAGATTTGTCCAACTGATTTGCGTCATTTTTTTTGGTGTGCTTCCTATCAATAATATATCAGTTTCATGATAGACCAATTGTGTGTGTTCAAAATTTTAGATTTGTCCAACTGATTTGCTTTTTATGACTCTCTTCTTGTCTAGTGATTAGCTTTCAAATCCTCAGTATATGCTTATACCCTTTTTCTCTGTCTGACCTTTTCAGATATCTGAAATACTTAACTAAGAAGTATTTGAAGAAGCACAATGTGAGGGATTGGCTTCGGGTTATTGCCGCAAACAAGGAACGCAATGTGTATGAGCTAAGATACTTCAACATTGCTGAGAATGAGGGCGAGGAGGAAGACTAAATGCGTCTTTAGCTGCCTTGAGGAGTTATGTGTTATGTTAGGCTTAGTTATTATGGAGTCTTAATTATCAGTTTTGACTATTGGTTTGCCAGCTGTTCTTCAATGTGCTTGCGTTTCTTTTGGTTCCATCTTTATGTCCTTACGTTGTTTTATAGACATTGTTGGAGAGGTAATCTCAAGAATTTTTAGATGCTGTATATGCAGCGCATATATATTGGAGTATTAAGTTATCGAAAAACTCTCTTGAACCAGATATGAAAGAGTCTAAGCTGTAAAGGATTCGGAATGCTTAGAATAGTGAGCGTATGATGACAATATTATTCCGTAAGATTAAAAAGGGCTTCAGCTGCAACCCATCAAAATGAGTAGTGTTGGTTCCATGGTTAATTTAAATTCATTAAATTTTTTAACGCAGGAAATGTTAAAGTGAGCATAATGTAACGCCCGGAAGCACACCAGCCCAAGAACTTCCCAGGAGGTCACCCATCCTGAGATTTTCCTGGGCCGAGCACGCTTAACTGCAAGGAGCGCTAACCACCATGCCAAAAGCTTAAGCTGATAGCAGAGGCGCACTCCATATTATTTATGCCCCAGAAACCTTCCCTCATCCTGCCCGATGTGGGACTCGTCACGGTGAGACCGTGACAAGCTCCCCCACCCATCCCGGTGATGCCCCCATCACCCAGTAGGGGTCCCCCATCCACGGGGAAGGCGGCCCACCCCCTACCACACAGGAGGGACCTACCACGGGGCCCACCCCCTACCACACGGGAGGGGCCCACCACCACTGCCCATCACCGAGTGAGGGTCCACCTCCATTCCATCCACGGAGGGGCCACCACACCGGGGCGAGGCGAGGTCGGCTCTGATACCACTTGTAACGCCCGGAAGCACACCAGCCCAAGAACTTCCCAGGAGGTCACCCATCCTGAGATTTTCCTGGGCCGAGCACGCTTAACTGCAAGGAGCGCTAACCACCATGCCAAAAGCTTAAGCTGATAGCAGAGGCGCACTCCATATTATTTATGCCCCAGAAACCTTCCCTCATCCTGCCCGATGTGGGACTCGTCACGGTGAGACCGTGACAATAAGCCCACCCTCACAATTTCGCATTCCTTGCACGTACAAATGGGAACAGTGTTTGACCCTAACTGCTTGGCGGCCCGGATTCTCTCAATAGCGGAACCCTCAATATCCCTTAGTATCGTTCCATCTGGGCCGTCCAAAAGTTAATCTAAGGGATCAGAATCATTAATGTCAAAAACCGCGCGTGGTTTTTGTGATAATTTTACAAATCCCTCTCTGGCCGTTAGATTCATTTTTGAACGGCTCAGATTCGCTTCTGAAGGATACTGAGACACCTGCTTCTGGGGATATTTGCTTCCACTGCTTGGGCGTTGTCGATGCTTTCCAATTTGCGTGTCGAAGGTTGGAAAGTAGTGACCTGGGTGATGGGACTAAACCAGATTACTTGGATGTAGATTTGCTTGTTTCTAACCCAATTCGGGTTTAAGACATTTTTACTTTGCATAAGCTTAATGCTATTCTTTCCAAATGAAAAATAATGAAATATTTTTAGCCTTCAACCTTTTCTGTGAGTCGTTTTTTATTACTCAGTAGTTTTGATTTGATTATTGAAGTTACCCTTGAGCATAAAATTTCATTTCTTTTGCAAAAGAAAAATAATTGACATGCTAAATTAGTCTGAATCAAATTAAAATACTCCCTCCAGTCATAATTATAAGAGTTAGTTGATTTTATTAGAGAGATTAAGGAATCTAATTAAATTACTTTAAAGTATTTTTATTTTTTTTCCTCAAATTTATTAGTTTAATTAATAAATTAATATATAATTTAAAAATATCTAACATATGAAATGATTAAATAACTTATTTATTTTCTTTAATCTCTAAAAAAAAAAAGTGAACTAGTTTTTATAATTAGGACTGAAGTTAGTAATATGATTACGCCATAAAAGTAATCAAGTAGGTCAATATAACCAGATTTTTCAAAAAATTACTCGGTGTCAAATTTCAGCCGAAGAAAAATCCTTGCCTCAACCCATTCCCAAGTCTCAACTGCGTGAGGGCATTCCGATCAAAATATAGTAAAGCCAGTCCTTGTTGGCGAAGCGGCTGGAACAACTTCTCGCCATTCATGATCTATGCGGGTATCCACGAAACTGGTTTCTTCTACTACGAACCCAAGTCTTCATCTTCTCCATCCCACCGTTGAATCTTGGGTCTGGAATACCCTCATTCGAGCCAGAGTTCAACATTCAGCCTCATCACCACATTCTTCACTCTCCGTCTACCTTCGCATGCGCTTCCATGGCGTCCTCCCCGATCTTCACACCTATCCTTTCCTTCTCCAATCCTTCAAATTCCCATCTCACCTTCGTCTCGGACAACAAATTCATGCTCAGCTCTTCCTATTTGGTCTCTCAAATGACCCGTTCGTGCAAACCTCTCTTATCAATATGTACTCGTCTTGTGGCGATCTGGTTTTTGCCCGCCAAGTATTTGATGAAATTCCACAGCCCGACTTGCCGTCTTGGAATTCCATTATCCATGCAAATGCCAATGCGGGTATGATTGATTTTGCAAGGAAACTGTTTGATGAGATGCCTGAGAGGAATGTCATATCGTGGAGCTGTATGATTAATGGGTATGTAAGTTGTGCTGAGTATAAAGCGGCACTTTCTTTATTTCATGACTTGCAGATGTGCGAAGATCAGAAGCTTCAACCAAATGAGTTCACCATTTCAGCTGTACTCTCAGCTTGTGGACGGCTAGGGGCGCTTGAACAGGGTAAATGGCTTCATGCTTATATTGACAAATGTGGGATGAAAATTGATGTCGTCCTAGGGACATCATTGATAGACATGTACGCAAAATGTGGTGACATTGAAAAAGCAAGATTTATGTTTGATATTTTGGGCCCTGAAAAGGATGTAATGGCTTGGAGCGCTATGATCTCTGCCTTGGCCATGCACGGACGTGCAGAGGAGAGCCTTGAATTATTTGCAAGGATGATAAATAATGGGGTGAGGCCTAACGCTGTGACATTTGTGGGTGTGCTTTGTGCTTGTGTGCACGGAGGTTTGGTAAGGGAAGGAATAGAATATTTCAAGGGGATGACGACAGAATTTGGTATTATTCCTCTGATCCAACATTATGGCTGCATGGTTGACCTATATAGTAGAGCTGGTAGAGTTGAGGAAGCTCAGAAGGTAGTGAAATCTATGCCTATGAAACCTGATGTACTAATCTGGGGATCTCTACTTAGTGGAGCTAGGATGCATGGAGACATTGAAACCTGCGAGGTCTCGTTAAAGAAACTTGTTGAGTTGGACCCTTCAAATAGTGGTGCCTACGTGCTTCTTTCTAATGTTTATGCAAAACTGGGAAGGTGGAGACAAGTGAGGCGCTTGAGAGATTTTATGGAGACGAGAGGAATAAAGAAAGTTCCAGGCTGTAGTTTGGTTGAAATAGATGGTACTATTCACGAGTTCACCGCAGGAGATAATTCTCATCCAGACACTCATGATATACGTATGATGTTGGATGAAATTATGAGGAGGTTGAAGAAGCATGGTTATAAAGGAAATACAAGCGAGGTCTTGCTTGATTTGGACGAGGAAGGAAAGGAGACTGCGTTACATTTTCATAGTGAAAAATTGGCTGTTGCATTCGGCTTCCTGAAGACAAGCTCGGGCACCACAATACGAATTGTGAAGAATTTGAGGATATGTGGCGATTGTCATATTGCTATAAAGATTATGTGTATGGAATTCAATCGAGAGATTATAGTTAGAGATTGTAACCGGTTTCACCATTTCAAAAATGGGCTGTGCTCATGCAATGACTACTGGTAAATATGATGGAGAAGTGCTGTTTGTTAAGAGATTAATGATAGAGATTCCATTTAATACGACATATGCTCTTTCAGAACCGAAATGGAAAGAGATGAAAAGAAGAGTCATTTTTCACCCATAGAAGGTGATTCAATTTCTTATGAAGTACGCAGTGTGAATAAGCATTCAAGTTTGTTAGACCATCGAAGCTAGAAGCAGAGACCGGTGGAGAAATATGTGGAAATAATGAAGTGGTTGCCTGTTAAAAGTGGGTTAGAAATAGTTTTCGATTCGAGTATTGTGAGAGCAGGCAGAACTTTCAACATGCCGAACCCCTTTAGCTTGAAACTTGAAAAAAATCTAAATCCAGTCTAAGTAGGAATCCAGTCACTTCACAGACTTGGAACTTGAAACTTCAAGAAAATGGTGGAGTGTTTTTTCACCATTTTTTTAAGATCTTAAAAAATAATTTTTAATAAGATCATAAAGTATTTTTTAAGTAGTATCTTTTTAATACTATTCAATATATTCTGAAATATTTTTTCAACAAATAAAAAAGTACAAACTTATGTTTTAGGAAGAATCCTATATAAATATGGTTGAAATTGGAAAATCTTATATAAGGCTAGTAAATTCAACAAATCTTAAATTGAGTCAATGACCCAATCTAAGATATTTAAATGTTATTTATTTTCCAATAATACCCTTAACCCTCAATCCAAAGAAAAGAGCAAAGGAAAAGCTAGGAGTACCATCTAGTTACTCTCTCTCTCTCCCGTGAAGGACGCCATGAAAAGTCGCCGCCTTCACTGCCATGAGTGTTGCACCGTAATTTCTGCCCTGTGAAGACAACAACGATGTGAATGTCGAACGGTAATCATTGCCCTGCGTCGACGACTACTCTGAGTGTGGCATGGCAATTTCTGCATTCATAGCCATTCCATTTAGTTACTTATAAATCATAGCATAATCGATTACTTCAGGCGAGGCAGTGATCTAAGGGTCTATTATAGAGAAATGTAGAGAATTTTTGTTTATTTGCATTATTTTTAAAGTTGTGTTGTGCTAGCCTTGTTACTTATTTCCTGGACGTCTTCCGGTTTTAGCGTTTCTCAAAAAATTGCTGAATTGCTCTAGGTATTCTGCATCCTTCACGCTCCTTAGGTACCGGAGAGAGAGTGACAATACGACATCCGATTCTGTAGTTGACATCCGACTTAGGCACATGGGAGAGGGCTATATCAAATTTTCCTCTTTTTTTTTTAAAGATTAAGAGTTAGGGGTGTTATTGGAAAATAACCAACATTTAAATATCCTAGATTGAGTCATTGACCCAATTTAAGATTTGTTGAATTTACCAACCTTATATAGGATTTCCTTATTTTAACCGTCTTTATATGGGATTCTCCCTGTGTTTTACCCCAAAACAACTGTTATTTTATAGTAAAAAAGGGTAATGAACGCTAAAAAGCAAAGGACGAAAGCCACTTCCCGTATCATATCCGTAGTTGGGATTCGTTGTTAGCAAAGGAGGAAAGCCGCCTCCCCTTGTATATCCGTAGTTGGGAATCGTCGTTTCTTTGTGGGAGTAACAATTACCTTAAGCAGTGGAAATAACAAAACAAAAAGGAAGAACTTTCCTTTTTTTCATTCCTTTAGGGAACTGCAGCTATCAAAGAGACGTGAAATATTTGACAGGAAATATATTTATATGCTCCACATGCCCTTGATGTTTGTTATCTGGCGTCACGCCCCCGGCTCATTGGGACGAACTGCCAGAAGAGAGCACACAAGAACCCAGTGATGGGTATAAACTAGGCACAAACGACTATGATAGGTTGGGCATAAACATCAAGCCTCCACCGCACCGCCACCGCCACCGCCACCTCCACCTCCATTGCATTTGCTTTCCTTCTCATATCTGTTGCTGTCCTGCGCCTCCCTTGATCCTTCCTCCTAGATCGTCAGCCGTCGTGACACAGACGTATGCCAGAATTTCAGTCTTACCCTTTTCTTTTCTCTTTGTTTTCTTTATAATTATGTTCTGCAATCTGCATCTTGATCTTCCCCTGTTCCGGGGTCACCGTGGCCTCCTCTTCCAACTGAGTTCCACCGTTTCAACTACTGTTTTGAATTCAGGTTCTTGCATCTGTTGAAAGTAATTTGAGTCGTCAATTTAGCCTTGAGAGACACACGTAAACTTTGCGAAGCAGTCTTATACAGTTGAGAAAATTAGTATTTAACTAGCGGGCTACTTTCTTTACTTCAATCCGATATGCATTAAGTTTGAGTTTGTTTTCCACTCAAGAAAAAATTGTTTGCAAACTGATCGCATCTTAAAAAAGCGGGACATTGCTTAAGTTTGTCAAATTATTGTGGCAGATTTATTATCCAGTCATTCATATCTGCATCTATTGATAGAATTCCTCTTGTTTTTCTTCTTTCATAAAGTAGAATAAAATTTGCAAGTATTGAATTTCTGACTCCACTTGAGTAAAAATTTACGTGAGACAAGCTCCTCTTGCGCGACTAACTAATTTAATAAAATTTCTCGTTCTTTCAACTTGAATGGATATTTTAAGCCTGGATCGTTTTGATGACCTTTCTGTGTGTTTTAATTTTTGAATTATTTTGTCAGGAGTTCTGAACGCTGCAATCTGGACTGATTGGCTTGGTGCCAGCATTTAACCAAAAGGAAGAGAGAATGCTGGGAGTTTCCACAATAATGGGGCATGAGAAATGTGAAAGCTACTTAGCTTTCATTTGTGAAACTGCACTTGCAGAACCCTTTCGAGCATTTTTATATTTTCTTGGTCTTGCTTACTGTTTCGTTGGATTATCAGCTATAACTGCTCGATTCTTCCGCTCTATGGAAAATATTGTCAAGCACAAAAGGGTGGTAGTGGAAATAGATCCCGTTACTCATGCTGAAATTATTAGACACGACAAAGTTTGGAATTACACAATTGCAGATATTAGCTTGCTGGCGTTTGGAACTAGCTTTCCTCAGATATCATTGGCCACCATTGATGCTATACAAAACATAGGAAACCTGTACGCTGGAGGTTATCTCAAAATTTCCTTCCTATGATAGCGAATTAAAATCGACTTTGATTTTATCTCTTTATGTTTCATAGTCAGATATATATTTGATGTTTAGGCAATATGGCGGAATGGCTTCTGCACTCCTTGTGGCCTTTTTTGGGGTAACAAGATCTCGCTACTATTTGTCATGTTTTTACTTTGACATCACTCCTATTAACATATTTGAATAGTTAATTAGGTGAGGTTATGTATTTTACTACACTCTGCTTTTTTAATGCCCTCACTCAGGAGTCAGGCTTGCATCTAGTGAGTAGGTGTTACTTGCATACGAGCGATTGGTTTCTCAACCTGTTTGGGTAATAGGTTTGGCGGTGAGGGTGGTAATTTATTTTTTATCAGATTTTTATAGAAGTTTGATAAGAAAAAAAAAATCAAATTGTAAATGTGATTTATATTTATAATGACAGAAGTGAAATTTTTTAAATTGAAAAATATTTAGATTATTATTTAAAAAGTGAGTTGAGATAGAAAATGATATGAATCTTATTGAATACTATATATATATTAGTTATATATATTGTGATAATTGAAGATAAAAATTTAAATTTAGTAAAAAATTTAAATAATCACTCTATTTAGTCCTAAATATAAGAAAACTTTGATTTTTTTTAGAAATTAGGAAAGTTAATTCAAATTATTTTAAAGTATTTTTATTTTTATTTTTTCTCTAATAATTAGTTTAACTAATTAAATTTTTATTTTTATTTTATTTTATTTTGCCACATTTTCCCATTTTTCTCTTCTCTCCCCCAAGATATTTTTCTTCTTCTTCTTCCTTAACGAACTCGGTCCACCTCTGTTCCGTCTCTCTCACAGCCCCGCGCCCAGGGCTGACTTTCGCGGCACCGAGCTTCTCTGGGAAAAGCCCAGTCACCGAATCGGCAACCCAAACGGCACCTCAACTGCGTTTTTGAACCTACCCAGCTTTTCCGTCACCACCGCTCGCTCCAAATAGGCTTGTCACCACTGGCTATAGTGACCTCTTTACATAGTCTTAACAGGCATCTGAATCTGGTTGATCTTGTTTCATGAGTACCATCCCCGTAGGTTCAGGAAAAAAGATATTAATTGTGTGGTAAAAAAACGGTCCCATCAGATCTGGACTGTCAAAAAAGAATTTTTATACTTCAATTTTTTTTAACTGCATTCTTAAATGTCAACTGTTAAAAAAAATAAAGATTCATAAATAAAGTAAATAGAAATTGGAAAAAAAAAATCTGGATCGTCTATATTTAACTGTCTAAAATCCAAACAAGTGCAGGCTGTTACTGTTTTTACAACGGCAAAGAAACTGATTACTCATAAAATAGTTTTAATAGTCTGAAATTATACTTTTCTAGCTTGCCATTTGAAGACAAAGATTACATGCATAAATCATATATGTTTTGTATGTGAAGTGATATTTTGTGGCCTTTATTGGACAGCACGATTCTCTATGTATGATGTGTCAAGTCAAGTGCAATGGATAGTAGGAAAGTGGAACGTAAAATTGAGATTACTAAATAGCTCATTAGTATCTGTAACTGTGCTGAATATTCAGGTCTGGGTCCCGGGACTCTTGTTGGTTCTGCTGCTTTCGACCTTTTCCCAATCCATGCTGTTTGTGTACTGGTTCCTAAAGTTGGAGAGCTTAAAAAGATTGCTGATTTAGGAGTATGGCTTGTGGAATTATTTTGGTCCTTTTGGGCTTACATTTGGTTATACATAATTTTGGAGGTAATAGTTGGGCACTCAGCTATTCAAAATCTTTTTAAGTAATGTTCTGCTTGCCTCCTCCTCCTCCTCCTGATGGATTCACTTCCTGATCTGTGAATACCTAATTTGAGCCTCCATTCTTCCAGAGAGGTCTAATCCTGGTAGAATCTGTCTTTGATGTGAAATTTTGGAAAAAAAAGAGTGCGTGAGTACTTGAAAGGCTATTTCTCACTCTCTTGGCTGATAGGTGTGCTCCTATTTTTCATGTCTATCGTCTATAAGTTCTTGTGCACTTCCTTAGGATGGTGTTAAACCTTTATTTACTAGCATGCACCTCTGCCAGCAAGTCAGCACCATCTTATTTTTCTGTTTGCTTGTTTAATTTTGAAAGAACAATTTTTTCTTGTGGATATTGATCAAATAGTCCAACACAGGTATGGACTCCAAATGTGGTGACTTTGTGCGAGGCCTTGTTGACGGTAATGCAGTATGGATTGCTGTTGATTCATGCTTATGCTCAAGACAAACGCTGGCCTTATATTTCCTTACCTCTGTATGCACTTTTCCCTGTTTCCCTTTTATTAGAATTCACTCTACCGGTTAAAATTTTGCAGTCATTTAGTCTGATGGTTCCTTTATATTTGAAGTGCGAGAAGTCACAGGCCAGAGGATTGGGTTCCGGAAGAGGCAGATTCTTCTGGTCTTGACTATGAGGAGTTCTCTGAGATAACTTATGACCGTGAAGAAAATAAGGATGTTGTTGACATTTTTTTCATTCATTCAAAAAATGAGACCGGTATTTATCTGACGGGCCTTAGTGTGATGAAGTATTAGTTTTGTTAATCACAATAAGTTTTTCTCCTTTAGATATATTTGCTCGGCATTGGAAACTTTCTAATTTATTTGAACCATCCTTGTTACATTTATCTCATTTGCAGGTCCTTTGTATCAAAGAGTGCCTCCAACAGACAATGCTGCTGCAACCATTGACAATGCTACGGAAACAATGTTCGATTATATTCATTTTCTTAGACTTTGGAAACAGCAATTTGTGGATGCAGTTGTGGTACTTCGTTTTATGCTTTAAATAGCATAGTTTCTGAAACTTAAATGGGTCATTTCATAGATTCATGGATATTATTAACTAGATATTCTTCCCTATGCAATGTCTGAGATGGATAATAACTTAAAAGTTTTTGAAACTAAACCTTCATAAAATTTGAAGAGAAAGGTTGATGATAACCAAAATGTTTTAGAAAACCTATTGAAACGTTTGGGGAAAGATTAAAAGAATAAAAAGAACTACATAAAGCTCAAGAGGTACCGCATTGCTTATGACCTAAGAATAAGAATGGTGCAGTTTCTTATAGATTTTATATGTTACAGACTTACAGCAATGATTTCTGTGTCACTCATTCAAAAAAATATAACATAACTATGACCTATGAAGATTTTGGATGGAGATTGTAATTCACTTATAAACGGTAGTCTTTGCTATTTATTAATATATTTTCACATTGTATGTTCAATGAGTTATGAAAGGACGAACTTTATACCTTGAATTTCTGGTGACTATTTTGCTTCTTCAACAGTTGGAAAGCAAGAATTCAAAAAAGCTGGACAACATCTATCTCCGCGCAGCTAGAATTTGTTGGCACTTGCTCCTTTTACCTTGGAGACTTCTGTTTGCTTTTGTTCCTCCATGCCATGTAGCTCATGGTTGGATATCTTTCATCTGCTCTCTACTTTTCATCAGTGGGATAGCTTACATCGTGACTAAGCTTACGGATATGATAAGTTGTGTTACAGGTTGTTTTCTCACTCACCACTACTTTCTAGTCCATTCCACTTCGGCAAATTTTTTATTCAAAATCGTCTATATGGTCGTCAATTAGTCATCTATTTGTTTTTTATAAATGATAAGACCATCTATCTGTTATGTCCCTTTCTCAGTTTTCCCTTTTTGCAGGAATAAATCCTTATGTCATAGCATTTACAGCATTAGCCAGCGGAACCTCGTGGCCTGATTTAGTAGCAAGCAAGATCGCTGCTGAACGCCAAACAACTGCGGACTCTGCCATTGCAAACATCACTTGCAGGTCTTCCTCTCTATGCATCTCATTTTTGGACATGTTCACATAGTTGCATCATTTTGTTGAAGGAAGTTCTCTGTCATATTCCTATAATAGTATAATACACATCTAAAACTTAAAATTTTGGTAGTTCAACCAGGGTATTTTTTTAAGGGACTTTTGGTTCAACCTATTGGTATTACGGTATTGGCATGATTACGTGTTTCTAACTCAGAGAAATTCATTCAAGATATACTGGCAAACTATCTAGCCCGTAATGACTGCCACTAATCTCAGGTCATATTTGTTGTTGAGCAGCAATTCAGTGAATATATACGTGGGCATTGGGGTTCCATGGCTGATTGACACAGCTTATAACTTTGTAGCGTACAGACAACCCCTGAGGATTCAGAATGCGTCTGGCCTAAGTTTTTCATTGCTTGTTTTCTTCATCACCTCTGTCGGGTGTATCACGGTCTTGGTTATTAGGCGTCTAGTTTTTGGGGCAGAGCTAGGAGGGCCGAGGCTCTGGGCTTGGATTACCTGTGGATGCTTGATGTTGCTCTGGATCATTTTTGTTGTGCTATCTTCACTCGGGGTTTCTGGGGTCATATAGAATTTTACATATTAATTTATACTTCCGTCCGACATCTCCAATCATATCCCCTCTTACATTTTTACTTTTTTTAAAAAAAAAAAAAATTATGTATGCCGTAATTCATGTATGCAAGCATGTAACAAAACGTGCAATAATATAAGGCTTCTTGATATCTTTGTTGGATATAACCCTCGTTAGTTGTCTTTTAAATTTTCTCAAAGAAATGAAATTTTATTCCCAAGGGCAACTTCAATAATCAAAGGGTCAAGTAGCAAGTTCGTCTCGGAAATTCAGACCCAGGAGTAATACTATCGTGAAAGTTTTTTTTATCTTAATGTTGCTCCAAAAGTTCTTAAATGTAATAATGTTGTCTTTAGCTAACGGCAAGACCAACAAACGTCTGCAATATAGGATAAGTTAAACACGTGATAAATAAGTTGAACCAAAAAAAAAAAGTTATAGATAACGACAGACATTTCAAAATCATGCATATTTGAGAAATATTATCAGGAAAAATTACAGCTTGCTTTATGGTATGAACATCACGATGCGCCTGCGAAGTTCCGCGTTGGAGGCAAAATGAAATATGGTGGCGTCAGTCATTATCCAAAAAAAAAAAAAATACTACTAATAAAGAAAGAAAGTAACACAGTGACATCAGATTTTTTGATGATTACCACCGAATTTATACTTTTTCAGACATTTATTGCGTGAGAATCTGGTCATGTTTTAATAGAAGATATTGAGAAACCAAACATGTCAATGCAACAAAATTGTTTATCGATTTATGCGTATCCATATCAGATCAAAACTAACAACTTATTATAGTGGCTTTTTTAGCATGATCATGAATAAATGTTTTCTTATCATGTAACCCTTAGCTCATGCTTCAAACCCAAAAAGATAAAAAAGAGTTATAAAATTAGAGAAAAATAAGAAGAATATAGAATATCAATTATTCTTCATGCAATTATTTTGTACTGCCTACTGATTGTATTAAAGCTGTCAATTTACTGACGATCGAGGAGGTTTGACTCTACACATCCTTACTGTTGACGCCAGACTATGGTTATCTAGGAGCTGGCAGGTGTTAGTTTATCATATACTTGGGGATTGCAATACTCTTGTGGACTATTTAGTGAAGTCTGCCCATAACATTGTTGTGAATTTTATTATCTTTAATCATCCACCATTTTCTTGCCAGGAGGCGGTTGATAATGAAGGATGATGGTTTCTTATTGAAACTTTTGATTGTAATATGCTGTAGGCGTTAATGTGTTCCAAATTCTATTTTTTAAAAAGAAGAAGAAGAAGAAAAGAAATAGTAAGACAAGATAGTGAAAGACAATAATCTATCTCATTCCCTTTGTTTTATTGGTGTGCAAATATATTGTACAACCATTCAAGTCTTATTCTAAGGTTACCAGGAAATAAAGTATATAATGACAGTAAAAAGCTCCTCTCAAATCACTCATTCAGAGGTTATGTGATTTAAGACATTGAAGATGGGGGATTTTAAAAGTAAGTGGTTCTAGTGTTCTACACATCCACTCTTGCAATTGTGGGAAAGGAGAGAGAGGATGATATCCTACATTATTTTTATATTACTTTGATTCTATTTATAAGTCTATTTTAACTAAATTACACATATTAAGGAGAGGCAATTAGCTCAATGATTATGGGGTAAATTTTTAACTTTGTCCCTATTTATGAATATTTATCTTTCAACTCTTTCTTTTTTCTATTTTTATTAATACAATTAATATCAACAAAATTTTTCCTTCAGGACGACAACGATGCGAAGAAGGATTAGTTTCTGCTGTCGGTGGAGAGTACCCCCTAATTTCTATCCAAAAAAAAAAAAATCCGTAAAATTGTCACAATCTCATTTATTACCTAAAAGAGGAATTATAAATAAGACCAAATTTTTTGATTAAAAAGAACTTATAAATAAGATCAGAGTGGTATTAAGTTTAGGTAATCTTGATTGACCAAATCAAAATGGAATGGTTTATATCTAATTTAATTTAATTTTCATATTTTAATAGATGTAGAGTAAAATAAATATATCTTAATATTATTTTTTTGAAAAAATAGTTTTCTATTTAAAAATTAATTTAGAATTATAAATTTAAATAATTGAAATTGTATTTTCGAAAATGCAAATCTCATTCTCACAATGAACACCATGGTACTTATAATTGCTTTGAGCATTGTGCTGGATGTCTTACTAAAACGAAAGATAAGTTTATTTTCCATTTTTTAATTATTAGATTGATTTTAAATTTTCACTTAGTATTGTATAATAGTAGAGAAAGACCCCATAATTTTGCGATGCAATTGGAAGAGGCAGTCATTACTTTGACAAGTAAAGAGCTTAAAAGATGGTCAGTTAATGATAAAAATAACATTTTTTAGAAATGATAAAAAAAAACAGAGGGAGAATGATGGTTGATTCTTTTAGTACCCAACTTCAATATTTTCAGTATTTATTTTATATTTTTATTAGTAAAAAAGGTGATGAAAACATTAAAATAAATATGAAAAAATTAAAATTAAGTATTTTTTTCTATGAAACAATAAACAATATTTATTTTTAAAAAATGGACGAAAAATCCTCCTTAAAAAAATTTATACATAAGCAGAACTTGATAGATTTTTATGTAGGAAAGGTATCCATACTCTAATTTAGGGTTGATCATGGACTAAACTAAACCGAATTTGGCTTCAACAGGAGGTCTAGTCTAGATAGTGCTCTAAGCTGTAAAAGACAGTTTGGGGTTCGGTCTGGTCCAACATCGGATTGAGTCAGAATCTATTTGGTGTTTTTCCCCCTTCATTGAAAAGCAATATTTGAACATAATTAGAAAACTCTCCTGGGAGATGTCCCCGCGTATGAGCCCGATAGAACCTCGATCCGGACTAGGCAGGGCGAAGCTTTAGTGAATCGGGTGCAATAGCCAAAAAAAAAATATTTGAACATAATTAAACCATAATAATACTTATAATCGTATAAAACACATCAAAAACATTAAAACTCAATCATAACTCCATAACAATCTCCAACAATATCGAACAACAATAAAAAATATTTAGGTCAAACTGGACCAGACCAAGGGATCTAAGGCCTTGGCCCGAAATCTTGTCCAGCTAGAGAACACCAGTCTGATTTGATCTGCCCAATATTGCTTTGGGTCAGTTTTTTTTCATCGTACTAGTCGGGTCATACAAGGCTACCTTTTTTTTTTTGTTCAAAGGTCATACAAGGCTACCTAGACCACTGGTTTTTTCCCCCCCTCATCCCCAGTCTAATTTAGTTCTACCCACCAATAAGATTTTCAACAATAGATTTTTTCTTAATTTTCCCCATTTATTTCACCATATCATTGATGAGGGTTGGTTAAAAATAAAACTTCATAGTTGATAAGGCTTTTAATAATAAATCGAATGTCAAGTTTTCTCAGGTTCTGAGTTCTTTTATGGGGTTTAAACTTCTCATGTTGCATGAGAAGAAGAAGATTCCTACATACACATGAAATAGCAGGACCCACACATATATATAATTATCATTATATATATATATATATGTAAGTCCCACCATTTTATGTGTGTGACATGGGAAAATATTTCTCCTCTAACATAAGAAGTGTGTTTTCCTTCTTTTATTCCCCTAAAAGAGTCAATATAAAAAGTGAAGTATTTTTTGGAGTGTCAAAATTGTTTCTAAAGATACTTTGGAATACCTAATGCTTATAGAGTAAAATTTCTGAAACAAAATTGCATATTAACCCAATTTTCATAGAAGTATCATCGACTGTTTCAGTGTTTGATCTTTCATAATAGGAGAAGATATTATCGAAGGAAGATCACGCGTGTCAGTGTCGATGAATAATAAAACGATTATCACGTGTAGGCATGGAAATATGGTGAAAGGCTGACCCTTAAAATAGATGCTGATTAAATTTTTTGCACGAAAGATGCGCGCGCGAGCGTTCTAGACTCCTCAGAAAGTTCAAGCATGTTTGATTAGTGATGACGTGCATGATTGGTGTTAAAAAAAAAACATTTTCAGGACAAATCTCCGATTAAAAAGCTGAAAATAGTTATTTGAGATCACCAGGAAAGTAACTTGTTGATGGCGCAATATTTTTAATTCAAGATATCGGGTAACAGCTCACAAAATCAGTTACGAATGCATCGAGATTTGAATATCTAACCTCAGGGCCCATATCCATGCCAAATCTGATAACATGACAATTTCAGTCAGTTTAATTGAACCACGATTTGACAGGAAATATATTTATATGGGAATTATTTTCATACCGGATTAGATTTGGACGATCCAGATCTTATTTTTTTTTACTTCATATTTTTTCAAAAAAAATTATTTTAATGGGTAGACAATCTAAAATAAAGATAATCTCTCAACTAACATTTTTTCAAAAAATAACATTTTTATTTAAAAAAAAACAGTTAAAAAAAATCAAATCTGTACTATTCAGATTTGACCTCAACGAGCCAAATCAAATTGGAGGGTGTGGTTAAACTTGTTTAGAAGCAACAGTGACAGACTGACAGTGATGGAGTTTTAAAAGCAGTTTTTCCATCATTTTCATTATAATTCTGGTCTGCAATCTGCATCGTGATCTTCCCCTGTTCCGGGGTCATCGTGGCCTCCTCTTCCAACTGAGTTCCAGGTTCTTGCATTTGTTGAAAGTAATTTGAGTCGTCAATTTAGCCTTGAGAGACACACTTAAACTTTGCGAAGCAGTCTTATACACTTGAGAAAATTAGTATTTAACTAGCGGCCTACTTTCTTTACTTCAATCTGATGTGCATTAAGTTTGAGTTTGTTTTCCACTCATGGGAAAATTGTTTGCAAACTGATTGCATATTAATAAAGCGGGACATTGCTTAAGTTTGTCAAATTATTGTGGCAGATTTATTGTCCAGACATTGATATCTGCATCTATTGATTTCTCAGTCTACTTGAGTACAAATTTGCGTGAGACAAGCTCCTCTGCGCTACTAACTAGTTTAATAAAATTTCTCGTTATTTCAACTTGAATGGATATTTTAAGCCTGGATCGTTTTGATGACCTTTCTGTGTGTTTTAATAATTGAATTATTTTGTCAGGAATTCTGAACGCTGCAATCTGGACTGATTGGCTTGGTGCCAGCATTTAACCAAAGGGAAGAGAGAATGCTAGGAGTTTCCAGTATACTGGGGCATGAGAAATGTGAAAGCTACTTAGTTTTCATTGGTGAAACTGCACTTGCAGACCCCTGTCGAGCATTTTTATATTTTCTTGGTCTTGCTTACTGTTTCGTTGGATTATCAGCTATAACTGCTCGATTCTTCCGCTCTATGGAAAATATTGTTAAGCACAAAAGGGAGGTAGTGGAAATAGATCCTGTTACTCATGCTGAAATTATTAGACACGACAAAGTTTGGAATTACACAATTGCAGATATTAGCTTGCTGGCTTTTGGAACTAGCTTTCCTCAGATATCATTGGCCACCATTGATGCAATACAAAACATAGGAAACCTGTACGCTGGAGGTTCTGCCTCAAAATATCCTTTCCTGTGCTAGAATATTAAAATCAAGCTTGATTTTATCTCTTTATGTTTCATAGTCAGATATATATTTAATGTTTAGGCAATATGGCAGATTGACTTCTGCACTCCTTGTGGTTCTTGTGGCCTTTTTTGGGGTAACAATTTCTCGCTGCTATTTGTCATGTTTTTACTTTGACATTACTCCTATTAACATATTTGAATAGTTAATCATGTGAGGCTATATATATAACTACTCTCTGCTTTTTTAATGCCTTCACTCAGGCTTGCATCTGGTGAATAGGTCTTACTTGCATATCATGTCACCACTGGCTATAGTGACCTCTTTAGAAAGTCTTAACAGGCAGTGGCGGAGCCACATTATGGCCAGCTGGGCCTTGGCCCCAGCTGGTCTTTTCTTATCTTATGTAATTTTATATATATGTTATATAATATTTTATTTTGGTCACTAATTTGGTCCCAGCTAATTTTTTATTTTTTCTATAATCATATTCTTTTTTTTGGGATGTGAGATGAAAGTAAAATTTTTGTTTGAGATACCTATTGAAAATATTAGTATCATTTTATATATGATATTGTTCATGTTCATTTTAAAGACTAAATAGGTACTTAAAATCATTTCTTTTCACTTCACTCCTTTTGTGAAAGTTATTCTACGTATTTTTATCTTTCTAATGAGGGTAATATTGTGTGATTAGTGAAAATTTTGGGGTTATGATTTCGGGAGAATCGTGAGTTTTGACAATAGAAGACTATATATATGTAGAAGGTGATTAATGGATAATTTTAATCGGTTTGGATTTATTATTTGGTTGTCTTATGATTTTATAATGAATTTCTCTTTAAAAAATAGATTATAATAGGTTATTTGCTTAGCTGAAATTGAATCTTTTTTTTTTTGAAATATTTTTTGGGTTCATATTATATTTCTTTTATTTTCTCCCATTACTTTGTTTTGAGGTAAGTGAGATGTGCATTTAAGTATTAATTTTGTGGATTGAGTAGTACTATAAGAATTAATGTTTAGTGACACAAGATACTAATTAACACTGACATCGATATATATTCTGGGTCACCAAATTTTTGTAGGTTGAAAAAAATAAGGATAAACAAAAAAGCATAGATGTGTTCTTTAAGAAGAAAATAACTTCAGAAAGTGATATTTCTAAGAAAATAATTTTTGAAAGTGATGCATTTTCTAATGAGTTACATTCTAAACATCATAAAATTTTTATTTACTATGTTATCTTTTAATTTATAATTGTCAATTATCATTTATTTGTATTTTTAATGTTATGGGATATTATTTAGTAAATAGTTCAATATGTTTATTTTTTGGCCCAGGCTAAAATAATTGTTTGGTTCCGCCACTGTTAACAGGCATTTGAATCTGGTTGATCATGTTTCACGAGTACCATCCCCGTAGGTCCAGGAAAAATATATTATTTGTGTAGTCATAAAACGGTCACAACAGATCTGGACTGTCAAAAAAGAATTTTTATACTTCAATTTTTTCTAATGCATTCTTAAATGTCAACTGTTAAAAAAAAATAAAGATTTATAAATAAAGTAAAACAGAAATGAAAAAAAAAAAAAAAAACTGAATCGTCCAGATTTAACTGTCTAAAATCCAAACAATGTCAGGGTGCTACTGTTTTTACAGCGGCAAAGAAACTGAATACTCATAAAATAGTTTTAACATTCTGAAATTTATACTTTTCTAGCTTGCCATTTAAAGACAAAGATAATATGCATAAAACATATATGTTTTGAATGTGAAGTGATATTTTGTGGCCTGTATTGGACAGCACGGTTATCTATGTATGATGTGTCAAGTGCAATGGATACTAGAAAAGTGGAACATGAAATTGAGATTACTAAATAGCTCATTATTATCTGTAACTGTGCTGGATATTCAGGTCTGGGTCCTGGGACTCTTGTTGGTTCTGCTGCTTTCGACCTTTTCCCCATCCATGCTGTTTGTGTAGTGGTTCCAAAAGTTGGAGAGCTAAAAAAGATTGCTGATTTAGGAGTATGGCTTGTGGAATTATTTTGGTCCTTTTGGGCTTACATTTGGTTATACATAATTTTGGAGGTAATAGTTGGACACTCAGCTATTCAAATAAGTAATGCTCTGCTTGCCTTCTTTTCCTCCTCCTCCTCCTCTTCTTGATGGATTCACTTCCTGATCTGTGAATACCTAATTTGAGCCTCCATTCCTCCAGAGAGGTCTAATCCTGGTAGAATCTGTCTTTCTTTGATGTGAAATTTTGGTAGGATACTTATTATAATACTGATGAGAAGGTTAAATGTGAATGGGAACGGAAAGAGAATTCTGAAAATAATATATTTCTCTGTTTTTAAAGAGAAGTAAGGATCTCACTAGCTCTCTAAGAACAGCCTCTGTGAGATAGAGAGTAGGCAAGAATCTCACCTCTTCTCTAAATCAGCCCACATCCTTAATAGTAGATGAACCAGAATCTGTAACTCATCAGACTATCAAAGCCCAAGGAGAATCTCCCGTTTCAATTTACTCTCTGAAATATTCGAGACCCTTTATTGATGAGGCACTAGGCCTATTTATAATGATTTATAAAGGGTAGACTCTATTCAAAATTCAAATATAAAATTTAAAAATATATCTAAATCTAAGATTTAGATAACTAATAATCCTAACCACTATATCTTATCTAATAAGATATTCCTTTTATTTCTTAATTCCTAAAGATAATAATAAAAGACAATATCTAATAAAATATTCTCTTATTTCCTAATTCCTAAAGATAATAATAAAAACAGACTCAATAATAATAAAAATAGACTCAATTAAATATTATTTCCTAAAATCTCTAGCTTTCCGTAATTTCCATTATCTCCCGCTAATCTGGTACTCTATCAAATTTTATCTGGTACTCTATCAAATTTTGATAAAAAACGAGTGTGTGAGAACTCAAAGACTATTTCTCAGTCTTGGCTGATAGGTGTGCTCTTATTTTTCATGTCTATCGTCTATAAGTTCTTCTGCATTTCCTTAGGATGGTGTTAAACCATTATTGTACTAGCATGCACCTCTGCCAGCAAGTCAGCACCATCTTATTTTTCTGTTTGCTTGTTTAATTTTGAAAGAGCAATTTTTTCATGTGGATATTGATCAAATAGTCCAACACAGGTATGGACTCCAAATGTGGTGACTTTGTGCGAGGCCTTGTTGACGGTAATGCAGTATGGATTGCTGTTGATTCATGCTTATGCTCAAGACAAACGCTGGCCTTATATTTCCTTACCTCTGTATGCACTTTTCCCTGTTTCCTTTTTATCAGAATTCACTGTACTGGTTAAGATTTTGCAATCATTTAGTCTGATGGTTCCTTTTATATTTGAAGTGCGAGAAGTGAGAGGCCAGAGGATTGGGTTCCGGAAGAGACAGATTCTTCTGGTCTTGACTATGAGGAGTTCTCTGAGATAACTTGCGACCGTGAAGAAAATAATAATGTTGTTGACATTTTTTCCATTCATTCAGAAAATGAGACTGGTACTTATCTGACGGGCTTTAGTGTGACGAAGTATTAGTCTTGTTTATCACAATAATTTTTTCTCCTGTAGATATATTTGCTCAGCATTGGAAACATTCTAAATTATTTGAACCATCCTTGTTACATTCATCTCATTTGCAGGTCCTTTGTATCAAAGAGTGCCTCCAACAGACAATCCTGCTGCAACCATTGACAATGCTAAGGAAACAATGTTCGATTATGTTCATTTTCTTAGACTTTGGAAACAGCAATTTGTGGATGCAGTTGTGGTACTTCGTTTTATGCTTTAAATAGCATAGTTTCTGAAAATTAAATGTGTCATAGCCGCAGATTCATGGATATTATTAACTAGATATTCTTCCTTATGCAATGTCAGAGATAGATAATAACTTAAAAGTTTTTGGAATTAAACCTGCTTGATAAAATGTATAGAAAAAGAATAATGATAAGCAAAATGTTTTAGAAAACCTATTGAATGTTTGGAGAAAGATTAAAAGAATAAAAAGAACTACATAAAGCTCAATAGGTACGGCATTGCTTATAACCTAAGAATAAGAATGGTGCTATATATTTTTACATTTTATGTTGAATGAGTTATGAAAGGACGAACTTTATACCCTCAATTTCTGGTGACTATTTTGCTTCTTCAACAGTTGGAAAGCAAGAATTCAAAAAAGCTGGACAACATCTATCTCCGCGCAGCTAGAATTTGTTGGCAATTGCTCCTTTTACCATGGAGACTTCTGTTTGCTATTGTTCCTCCCTGCCATGTAGCTCATGGTTGGATATCTTTAGTCTGCTCTCTACTTTTCATCAGTGGGATAACTTACATCGTGACTAAGCTTACGGATATGATAAGTTGTGTTACAGGTTTCTTTCTCACTCGCCACTACTTTCTAGTCCATTCTACTGCGGCAAATTTTTTATTCAAAATCTTCTATATGGTCGTCAATTCTTCATCTATTTGTTTTTTATAAATGATAAGACCATCTATCTGTTATGTCCCTTTCTCAGTTTTCCCTTTTTGCAGGAATAAATCCTTATGTCATAGCATTTACAGCATTAGCCAGCGGAACCTCGTGGCCTGATTTAGTAGCAAGCAAGATCGCTGCTGAACGCCAAACAACTGCGGACTCTGCCATTGCAAACATCACTTGCAGGTCTTCCTCTCTATGCATCTCATTTTTGGACATGTTCACATAGTTGCATCATTTTGTTGAAGGAAGTTCTCTGTCATATTCCTATAATAGTATAATACACATCTAAAACTTGAAATTTTGGTAGTTCAACCAGGGTATTTTTTTAAGGGACTTTTGGTTCAACCTATTGGTATTACGGTATTGGTATGATTACGTGTTTCTAACTCAGAGAAATTCATTCAAAATATACTGGCAAACTATCTAGCCAATAATGACTGCCACTAATCTCATGTGATACTTGTTATTGAGCAGCAATTCAGTGAATATATACGTGGGCATTGGGGTTCCATGGCTGATTGACACAGCTTATAACTTTGTAGCGTACAGACAACCCCTAAGGATTCAAAATGCATCTGGCCTAAGTTTTTCGTTGCTTGTTTTCTTCATCACCTCTGTCGGGTGTATCACGGTCTTGGTTATCAGGCGTCTAGTTTTTGGGGCAGAGCTAGGAGGGCCGAGGCTCTGGGCTTGGATTACCTGTGGATGCTTGATGTTGCTCTGGATCATTTTTGTTGTGCTATCTTCACTCGGGGTTTCTGGGGTCATATAGATTTTTACATATTAATTTATACTTCCGTGCGACATCTCCAATCATATCCCCTCTTACATTTTTACTTTTTTTTTAAAAAAAAATATTATGTATGCCGTAATTCATGTATGCAAGCATGTAACAAAAGGTGCAATAATATAAGGCTTCTTGATATCGTTGCTGGATATAAACCCTCGTTAGTTGTCTTCTAAATTTTCTCAAAGAAATGATTTTTTTTTTTATAAATAAAATTTTAGGAAAGGGGTTGGGCTCACCCACAGTCCAAGGGTAAGGCGTTTGAAACCCAGTCCACAAGGGACACTGGCCAGAGAGTACACATGACTCCATTTCTACCCGCGTTACCACAGCTAGGACTCAATACGTTGAGACATTTGGTATCAGAGTCAGGTTTGCGATGCCCTAAAAGAAGTGTTCGCAATTTTTTTATTTTTTTAAATTGATATTAGAGTTTAGTGCAATTATTAGGGGTATGACATTTGGTATCAGAGCCAGGGCATGTGACATTTGGTATCAGAGCTAGGACTCAAGACGTTGTAACATTTGGTATCAGAGTCAGGTTTGAGTCGATGTTTGTGATAAATAAGTTTTTTTAGTTGATTCATTGTACCTGAAACTAAAATAATGCAATGTCTCTTTTACGGAATTCAGAGTTAAAATAATGCAATGTCTCTTTTACGGAATCCAGAGTTAAAATAATGCAATGTCTTTTTCCCATAGCTATTTTTAGCATGTGTTAGAACATCCTCATGCGTGATACATTAATTCCCAAGTCCATTAATAGAATTGTGTCATTAGGAATAAACAAGTTATGTGGTTGCGTAATATAGCACTAAACTATACAAGTAGATTACGTCACCAAAAAATAAACATGGATTATTATTTTTTTTAAAAAAAAGATCATTTCAGCTTAGGCCTTTATCTTCTCACTTTTGTTGGGTTAAGGAGCAATTTTGGCCCAGGAACACCCAACACAATAAACTATTATTTGGACCTTAAATGACAAAAGACTTTTTAAAAGCTAAAGTTAGCACAAAACCATTACTTTATGAACTAATTCCGTTAATGGGTCTGCATTTAGGGAAATAAAATGAGTTAAAATAAAAACAAAAATGTAGACACTTCATAATTTTTTTATTTGTTTTTAAGTTGATATTAGAGTTTAGGGTTTTTTGACCAATATAAGAACAAAAAAAAATATTTACCGAGTTAATGCACTGTACAAACTATTTATCAAAGTAAGGCAGTTGGTAGCGTGGGGCCAGGGTGCGCCGTCAGTGGCGTGAACAGGCACTGACATATAATTTTTTTTTTAAGTCTGAATCAGAGGCTCTGATTGGTCCACGCTACTAGGTGGCGCAGGGGGGCCCCATGCCACATCAGTGGCGTGGGGCCCCCCTGAGCCACCAGTGGCGTGAGCCTTATTCTGGTAAATAGTTTGTACAGTGCCTTACTCTGGTAAATATTTTTTGTTTTGTTTTTATATTGGTCAAAAAGCCTAGAGTTTAGTGTACTTATTAGTAGTGTTAAAATTGGTATCAGAGCCTGGGCTTGTGACATTTGGTATTAGAGTTAGGACTCTAGACGTTGTGACATTTGGTATCAGAGTCAGGTTTGGGTGCACCAAAATAAGTGTTCACAATTTTTTTTATTCTTTTTAAGTTGATATTAGAGTTTAGTGCAATTATTAGGAGTGTTAAAATTGGTATCAGAGCTAAGGCTTGTGACATGTGGTATCAGAGCTAGGACTCAAGACGTTGTAACATTTGGTATCAGAGTCAAGTTTGCGATGCCCCAAAAGAAGTGTTCGCAATTTTTATTTTTATTTTTTTTAAGTTGATATTAGAGTTTAGTACAATTTTAGGGGTGTGACATTTGGTATATATAAGAAGGCTATAAATAACCCCAATTGCCCCCTCCATCTCACCCTCTTCAACTTGATTCTCTCTTCCGATGCAAGCTCTCTGGTTCACCATTCTCACTCTCTGTTGCCTTCTCCACCGTGTGGCTGAGCCACACTAACCCCCTTATTCTACTAACCCCTAATTCCACTTGATCCATTCATGCCATTCATGGTGAGTGGATCATAGTTCTTGTCAGTCTCCGATTCCTAAAGCTTGCCGTTTTGGAGCAAAACTGATTATCTTCTTGTTTACGGGCGAAGCTTTGTCTATAAATGGGCATCCCTAAAAGAAGTGTTCACAATTTTCTTATTTTTTTAAGTTGATTCATTGTACCTAAAACTAACCCTTCTTTATCTCTCCTCTTTTCATGCGTTAACTGCTCTATTTCCTTCTTTTGTCCTCTGATTTTAGGGGTAGAGGCACGCTAACCCCCTAATTCCACCTGATTCATTCATGCCATTCATGGTGAATGGATCATAGTTCTTGTCAGTCTTCGCTTCCCAAAGCTTGCCGTTTGGGAGCAAAACTAATTCTCTTCTTGCTTACGGGTGAAGCTTTGTCTATAAATGGGGGCATCCCCAAAAGAAGTGTTCACAATTTTTTTATTCTTTTTAAGTTGATATTAGATTTTAGTGCAATTGTTAGGAGTGTTAAAATTGGTATCAGAGTCAGGGCTTATGACATGTGGTATCAGAGCTAGGACTCAAAACGTCGTGACATTTGGTAGCAGAGTTAGGTTTGAGATGCCCCAAAAGAAGTGTTCACAATTTTTTTATTTTTTAAGTTGATAATAGAGTTCAGTACAATTATTAGAAGTGTAACATTTGGTATCAGAGCCAGGACTCAAGACGTTGTGACATTTGGTAACAGAGCCAGGTTTGGGTCGATGTATGCCCCTAATTATACTATTTAGGACAGTGACCGGTAGTAAAGATACTTGAGAATTGAGGATATATTCCCTCTACTTCTTATTATAAGACATCAACTAATTTTTCTCACAAACTAATAAAAACAATTAAAGTCAATAAAGTTGTTTTAGAATTTAAGTAATTTACAATATTATTCCTAATAATTGTACTAAATTCTAATATCTTATTAATTATTACTCTTACTCACTACCCTTATTAATTAGGGGCATACATGAAAAAAATAATTAATACTCATTGAGAACAAGCGAGTGCCTTATAAAAAAGACCAAATAAACTTATTAGTTATGCCTTATAATAAAAACGGAGTAGCTGAGATGATTTTTTTATATATATTCATGTTTATTTATTTTTGGTTACGTACTTGTATAGTTCCTGAATTGTTACTGTTTTTTTTTTTTTTCATTACGTAACTGCATTAATAACCTGTTGATTTATCCCATTATGCAATGTTAACGCGGCAACTTATATTTTAATCGCACATTTTAATTCTATTAATTGACTCTTTTGAAGCATGGGTAACTCATAGGTATTAATGCATCTATCACTCACGGTAACATGTAACCTTTGTTCTCTTTGTTCTGGCTAGAATTATACGTTATTTTGAAGTGACTTTTACAGAAGCTGAAAATAGACATTGCATTCCTTTTTTTTTTTTAAGGTTTAAAAATGTACATGAGTTTTTCTCTGAGAGGCGCCCAACACCAGGTGTTTTTTAGGTGTAAAAATATACATGTGGTTATAAATTAGGTGCAAAAATACCGTTTAACCACTAAGTTTGACTTTTTTTTTTTTTTTTGCTTTCAAAGGTGTAAAAATACACATATCGTCTGGTAAAAGAAGCGTTCAACACCAAATGCTTTTTTTGTGTTTAATTTAATAATTTTATTTCAATTAAAGGAAAATTATCATTTCTCTAAGTTTAATTCCTGTAAGTTCAAATTTTTTCTTCTGATTTATCATTTTGGGAAGGAGGATTTATTCAATGGATAAAAACGTAAAAATCTTATTTTCATTTTGAAATTTTTCTTAATGCAATAAAAATTAAATAATATTGTTCGGTTTTAATTAAAAAATTATTTAAATAATTTCTGGAACAATTTTTTAGATCAAAAAATTAAAGTTATTTTTTATTAAATATAGTATTTATAATATCAAATTTAAAATGCATAAATACTCATTTATTAATTATTAATTAGAAAATTCAATAAGGATTTAAAAACAGAAATTAAATTATGGAAATTAAAAATTTGGCATTCCAAGAATTATACCTAGAAAGATAATAATTTTCCTTTAATGAAAATAAAATTATTAAATTAAAAAAAATAACTTGGTGTTGAACACTCTTTTTACCAAAACACATATGTATTTTTACACTTTTAAAAGCAAAAAAAAAAAAAAATCAAACTTAATGGTCAAACGGTATTTTTGCACCTTATAATACATGTACACTTTTATACCTAAAAAACACTTAGTGTTAGACACTTCTAGAAGTAAAGTACATATACATTTTTACACCTTAACCCTTTTTTTTGCCTTCTTATGAGGCAATATTTTAACTCTTGATTTCACCCTTTTTTGCACCCAATTTCTCTGCAAGGTAGAAAAAACGTTACAAAAAACGCGACATACTCGAAAGCCCCTATGCCAACCCTCTCATATCTTGAGAATTGGGCGCGGCTCCTGATCCCAACACCTATTTGTGCCGATTAAAACATGTTTTCGGAGTGATTACAATTAACCTGAGTTTTGCGCCTCAGTTCTTTCCGATCTTTCTTGTCTTGAGTTTATCCTTCGACTACATTCACCAGAAGTGGGGAAGTGAAAAAGCTTGGTTCAAGAGGGAATACATCTCGCATTACAACAAGAAAAGGAAAAGTCTTCCACAGAACCGTACAGATGAAACTCTACTAGTGAAGGAGAGGCGAAAATTGGAGCTAAGGTATGCTACGAATAGAATGACCAAGTACAGTACCAAGCTTGGATACTCAGGCAATTCATTCGCCAACAATTAGAATAGGGTTCGCAGCAGCACAGCCAAATCTCTTTGTTTCACACAAACGAACTCCAAAGTCCCACAGCTTAAGCAAGTGCACCCGTACATGCAGTCGCTGGAGCTCCTTCACGTTGCTGCTTTGCTGAGCTGTATTTCTTGGTAATAAACCTGGACAAATAACCCACACAAACACATTTCATAAAATCATTCCGACAAATCACCCATTTATTCTCAGAAAGAGTATTACAATTATGAAAGAACCGCGAAGCAGTTTCATCAGAACATGTTTGCTTTAAATGAACTGAACAGACATTCACGAGAGAATCATAGAGCGAACTGCAAAGCAGTCTCAAAAACGCTTGTTGCCAGCAGATTATTGAGCAAACTAATGCAATCATCAGAAGCACATCGCGCTTTTCATTTTGACGACTTCAAAAGGGTGAACCAAAAAGCCATGATCAGCTCATGATCCATAAGGCCACTACATTTCTAGAAAAAAAGACGTGATAACCTCAATTGTTATTCATTATCATGTAAAAAGGACCAGTAAATCATTCAAAATCTTCACCAGGGAGGCACATTGATTAAAACAAAGTTTCACACTACGACCAAGTTTGAGAGGTCAAGAGGGAAACAATTCAAATTACCTAAAGAAGTCCCTCCATAACAACTCAAACATCAACCAGTTTGTTCCATTATTGGATATGCCACTGCCACCATTGTTTTGGCTTGACGAAGCAGAAATTGTTCTATCAGTCATGTAATTTAATAGTGAGCTTAATAGAATAAAGACTAATATCAGGAGAAATGACAATGAAAATATCATCAGAAAGGGGTATTATGAATTATCTGATGGCGCACCTGCTGGCAGTCTTCTTTAGTTCATCAAACATTGTGCGAGGGGAGAGGCATCCCATTGCCAACCATGGAGAAATTTTGCAGGAGAAGTTGGCACCGTATATGCTACCTTGTTTGACATCTGCATGCCCCTTCTGTGGTTGAGCTTCACACTCAGCTGCAAATTTTCTGAGCTTCTGCAATGCTTCAGTCTCCCCTCCTACCATAGAAGTATTGGCAGCTGACTTCCCATTCTACATGATGAAGAAGACAATATAATTATTTTCAGGAAAGGTAGAATCAAGAAGAAGACAATATAATTATTTTCAGGAAAGGTAGAATCAAGTTCTCCTTTAGAACTAATATAGGCTGCGATAACTTCATCACAAAAAATCCAAGCTCCTTCGCCATGACAAACAAGTCTACTGAATGGCAGGGATGAGGGGGTAACTGTCCGATACAGCCCAAAATTTTGACCTAGAGTAGCAATAGTAACTCATATAACAACATATCACAATGCGCAGCTAAGCAAACAAGGCGGCTGTCATTACCTAGTGCCTCTATCCAATCTCTCATTTATGTGTTAAGGGCCGAAGCATTTAGATGCTTATTCCAGCACAACAGTACTAAAAATGTTTTACGAGCAGAATAGCAATAACCCAAATTCCACTCTGAGATGAAAAAACACTTGCTTCCATACATTTCTCAGCCAAAATCCTGGTAAGTGAAAACAGCCATTGATACACCGCAATGCATCATTGGTCCATATTTAATACTATTGTTCATGTCCTTTTTAAGAGCAGTATAAACACATATGTGCAATATATGATAATGTCTACAGCTAGACAGAACAACAGAGTAAGTCATAAGAGTCATAACAGAACAAAACCTGTGCCATTGTCGCAGATGGATTTAGGCCAAGGTCCATTAAGGAGGGAATATCCCCAGGTTCGACGTCTCCTCGAGATGGCAGTCCTTTCAGCTGATCCAATGCCTCAATTGTCTTCCTTATCTCCAACTTTTGTACTCTCTCCCTAAATCCTCCATAATTCGTAGGCATATCTTCCAATTTGAAAGGTAAGTCATCAGCATGGAACAAAGTACTACCCCAAAAGTATTTAACCTCCACATTTTCTTCCTTCATTGCGGCCTCAATTCTCTCCTCCGCCTTAACCTCATCGTGGGAAACTTCTCTGTGCGCGTACACAGCGTCAGCACCAATCGCCTTAGCCATCTCAACCAATACAGTCTCAGGCTTCCCAATTCGGACCACAAGATCAGACCCTCTTGCCTGAAGGTTCTTGCGAAGATTTGAGACCGATTCGATTAAGAATGTGGCACGGTATGGCCCGGTCTTATCAAACCCAGATGATGATTTCCCGTAATCTCTTGGATCAAAACAATAAACCGGCAAGACCGACATGGATTCGTTGTTGGCGGAGTTAAGGCATTCATTATCGTGGACCCGCAAATCATTGCGGAACCATACAATGGAAGCTCGACGAATTGCGGCCCCATTGGAAGGGTCCAAGGGGCGGTGAGGACCCAAAGTGAGAGGATTCTGAAGGGGATTGGCAGAGATGGTGGACTTGAAGGATATTTTAGAAGGAGAAGGAGAAGTAGTAGTGGAAAGAGAAAGGTGTGTGAGTGAGGAAGCCTGCGTAGGGACCTTAACCTTGTTGGGGTGCGCCGAGAATAACGCAGAAGTTTTGGGTTGAACGAAGAAGTGAGAGGGGAGAGTAGTAGATAGAGAGAGGGAGAGTGAGGCAGCAGCAAATGGAGGTACGGTGGTTTCTTTGGAAGGCACTACGGCAAGTGGGTTTTGTTCTTCCTCGACTTTGAGGTCTTGGTTCTCCGCCATTGTGTGATTGGAATCCATTTTCTCTCGAGGATTTTGGAAGATGGTGATGGTGTCAAAGATAAGCCTGGCTTGGCGGTCTCTCTCGCAATCCCCTCTATCTGTTAGCTGTGCAATTTCTGGGGTTTTAAAGCGTGTCTGGGCGTATGTATTGAGGATGACGTCCATTCACCTAACATCTTATTCTATCTACTTTCAACTTTCACGGTGTTGGGTCTCATATGGGTTCACTCAACTCAGGCCCTCTATTATTCTCGAGTCCACGTTATATATTTATACCTCTAATTAAAGGTATAAGCACTTAATAAGCATATAAGTATAAACATATAAAGTGGGCTCTCAATTTTCCTGGATTCATTTGCATTTGGCGGGCATAATAATGGTGCTAGAAGTCCTTGGGTGTCTCTTAAGGCAAATGACCAATAAAAAAAACAAAAAACAATCAATTTAACTTTAAAATTTTAAATCAATCTTTGTTGTCAATATAGGAATTAACTATAAGAGTATAAGAATTAACAACTATTTTAGTAGAAAATCACTTATTTAAAATTTTAAAGTTCAAGTGGTATTTTTAAAAAAATCTTTTTATCTTAATTTTACTCTCAAGAATCAAAATCTTAAAAGCTAATTCTTTTTGTGGAAAATAATTTCGTGCTTATTTGGACTAGTAGGAAAAGCTACTTTTCCATCGTAAAAGAATGTGAAAAAAGTTTTACTTCAACTTTTTTTTGAAGGCTATCTCAAATTCAGGTCCGAAATGCCTATCTATTGGCTAATTGTATGGGAGCCATTTTAACCTCTCAATTGATAATACCAGGCTAAGGCTATCTTTCCTTCAAAGGTAACTTTCATGCCTTTCCAAGGACATTTATTTTCAGTACAATATTATTTTAAAAAAAATTAAAACACGTTTCAGAATAATTTTTTTTAATTAAAAATTGTAAATGGCCAATGCACTAACCCGCTCATGCTCCACCATTGGGAAGGGTCCAGCCTGCTTAAAAAAAAGATGGCATTTTAACTAACTCGCACGAGAAAAAAAGGAATTAATTAAAAAAATATGTCATTAATTTAAAAAAAACTTCACTTTTACTTTTATTAAAAAATGTGTTTTGAAATTTAATAAGGGGCAAAATTTGAAAATAAGTATTCCATCAGCTTCTGAAGATAAGACAAAGTTGACTTTTTAAAAGAGATTAAGGAAATTAGTTAAATTATTTTAAAATATTTGTAATATTTTTTTCTCCAAACTAATTAGTCTAACTAATAAATTGATATATAATCTAAAAATGCACAATAAATTATATGATTAAGTACCTTATTTAGTTTACTTAATCTTTTTTTAAAAAATCTTACTATATTTTATATGTAGAACTAGAAGGAGTATTAATTATCTTATAAACGTCTTATATTTTGGATAAATCTACAAGAGAGCATGCATTTTCTTATACGGAGTTTTTTTTGTCGAACTTATACGGAGCTGATTTTCCACTTTTTCCGGTTCTTGCCTCAGGGGTTTTTTACCAACATAATATAAAATAAGAAAAAAATTATCAGAATACTACGTGTCAGAAACAAATTACCGAAGTACTACGGTCAATGGCGTGCTTGGCAGCACGCCACTGAACTCGCAAATCAGCACCCGCCACTTGGACGTGGCGGGTGATTTCACACGCCACCTGGAAGGTGGTGTGTGGTCAAACACGCCACACATAAAGTGGCGTGCTGTACTGCACGCCACAAATGTGGCGTGCTTTTTTTTAAAATTAAAATAATATAATTATATTTAAAAATATAAATAATAATTATATAAAATAATTTTAATTAATAATTATGAAAATTAAAATATTTAAATTAATTATAAATCGATACAAGACTAATAATTATTAAATTAATTAATTAGTGAATTTGTTATAAATAATGAGATAGATGACTAATTATTTAATATTTTGAATATTAATAATTTAGTATATAAATTGTTAAATATTATTAGCTAAATTTAATTAAATAAATTTGTGAGAATCATAATTATTTATTCTAATAATTAACATAATAATTAATTATAAAAATATTTTTAGTTATGATAAACTTAGTTTAGAGTAAAATAATAATTCAAAAAGCAGAAAATAAAGTTGAAAAGAAACAGGTTGCTTCAATTGACAAACTCTAAAACAAAAGCCGAACTCCAAATCTTTTTGTTTTTTTTTGTTTTTTCAGAAGAACAAGAACATCAAAAGCTTTATGTGAATTGAAGAGAGAAATGATAGCGAAAAAGCAAGAGCACTGAGAATGCAGAAACTGGCTCGTGTGGAGAATGAGAGGGAGGGATTGGCATGAATGGAGTAATTAGCCCCAGTTGATTCATACATTATTTGTTTATTTGTTGTTCACTTTGTTTTCTTAAATTCATTAATCGATTTTGTGTGTAACCACCCATGACAGACTGTGCCTTTATTAATTATTCTATTTTGTGCCTTTATCCTAACTAAAAATATTTTTCTAATTAATTATTATGTTAATTAATTAGAATAAATATTTTTTAGAAAAAAATTCTCTAACTAATTATTAGTTAGAGATTTTTTTTCTCTAACTAACTAATTAATTATTCTCTAACTAAGTTTATCCTATAATAATATACACCATATTTCAAATAAATATTTTTATTAATTCAGTAATTATGATTCTCACAAATTTATTTAATTAAATTTAGCTAATAATATTTAACAATTTATATACTAAATTATTAATATTCAAAATATTAAATAATTAGTCATCTATCTCATTATTTATAACAAATTCACTAATTAATTAATTTAATAATTATTAGTCTTGTATCGTAAGATTTATAATTAATTTAAATATTTTAATTTTCATAATTATTAATTAAAATTATTATATATAATTATTATTTATATTTTTAAATATAATTATATTATTTTAATTTTAAAAAAAATGTGGCGTGCAGTACAACACGCCACTTTATGTGTGGCGTGTTTGACCAGGTGGCGTGTGAAATCACCCGCCACGTCCAGGTGGCGGGTGCTGATTTGCGAGTTCAGTGGCGTGCTGCCAAGCACGCCATTGACCGTAGTACTTCGGTAATTTGTTTCTGACACGCAGTATTCTGATAATTTTTTTCTTATTTTATATTATGTTGGTAAAAAACCCTTCACTTCAAATTCAAAATTAACATTTTTTTGATTTATCAATCAATCATCGTTTTCTATATAAAATTTCAATAGTCAGAAACCCCCTCTTCAACAATTCCCTTTCTTTTTCTTCTCCCAATTTTGCTCCACAATCTCGTCTCCTCCTCCTCCTCGCTCCGCTCTCTCCTCTCCCACGTCGGCGCAGTCTCCATCTCGCCACTGCTTCAGCCGCCGGCTCCTCCTCCTCCTCCTCGTCTTGCTCACATTGCCGTAGTCACCTCCTGGCCGCCATCCAACAAGATACACGACGGTGCTCGTCCAGACCGCCCTCACGATAGAGGAGAGGGATAAGACTTTTGACTCTCCTGGATAATTGATGCTATGAGCCAAAATTACATATGACGGAAAGAAGGTGAGCCTCCTGTTGGATTGGCACAGGCACAAATCAAGAAGACGACATCAGATACAGGCGTCATTTGTGAAAAATGAAACTCACTCATTTGCAATGCTTTATGGATTTTGCCAAACCACCAGCTGTTGATTATATGCGCCCTCGACTGACCTACTCCTTTACCAGAAAAGTTTGCGTTTCTGCAATGAAACTCAACCACGACAATGATTCACTACTCTTCGCTGCCATTAATTCTGCTTCTCTTCGTTACCAGGAATCGTATCGACCACGTAAATCAATCTCTCCCTGCCTTTGCCATTCATTCCGGCTAACTCTTATCTGATTCTTTTAGACATTTTTTCGAGCATTTTGCGGACGGTTAACACAGCTTAACTGATATTTTATCACATGTACAGTCACGTGCACATGAGTTATTTGGATATCATCAATAAGCCGGCATAATCGTATTCGACTAATTCCATTGCATATAAAAGGCGTTTAGCTAATATGGGAAAAAGAAAAACAAAAATCACATCTACACTATTCGAAGAGCACCAATTTGTTTCATTACTTTTCTTGATGCCTTTAGTCTCATGCGTTGGACGAAAGTTTTACTAGTTGATTCCGCCCTTCACGTCATGTAGTGAATAACAGAATACTTATCACTTCTACGCAACGCATTGCAGACCCTCTGTTCGTTGATCCATATGCCGATTGTCTTGTGCCTCCAAATACTTCGAAGGATGCAGATCAAGACTTTCACCCCTATTGTCTTGCAACTAAATTCATTGATGATAAGCTACTTTGGGCAGTTAGCCGTATTGATGGACTTAAACAGGTAATTATAAGCTTTTTCCCCCTAATGTAACCTTCGTTTTCAGGTTTGACAGGGTTCTTACTATAAATTGCAGGTAGTTTTGTTGACTGATGGTATGGATACACGGCCATACAGGCTTAGTTGGCCTCCTTCAACTATGATAGTTGACATATCGCCAGAAAGTGTATTCCAAACAGCAGCTGAGAAGCTTGAAGGTGACATAAGCTGACCAAATCAAATGATTTGTCGTTTGTGAAGTAAAATATTTATGCTGAGACTAGATATACCTTTGGCTATTATTGATCTTGAGGTCAATGGTGAGAATTGGAATGCGTTGTTTACACGAATGCACTCCAGCCGTGCCAATTATTTAATTTTGAGCATTATAATGGTAAAGTCTATAAGACCAAGGTTTGCTTTTAGGTTAGGGAAGTTACTTATAGTTCCTTGTCTTAGAAAGTTCAGGATCTTATTTATAATGTTGTATGCATTGTTCTGAGGCTTCTTAGTAACCTGTCTTATTTTTCAAGGATAAGTGTGTTCTCTGGTAATGCACTTAGGCCTATCATTATCGAATTTTGAACATAATACTCTTTCAATTGCGATGGTGTGCTTACTTTTTTTTCCCATTATGAACGCATGTAATGCGTTTTCATTCTGATTTTACAAGATCGCTTTACTTTTGTTTTTCCTTCTTTTTCTTTTCATGGGCGTTTCTTTGGAGGAACCTGGTGGGGTGGGTGGGGAGGTAGATCAGATCATCTAATTGCTTTTGTTTTTCTTTAAAGCTTTCAGGTGTTGGGGCTAAGATTCCTAGAAGTTGCGTATACTTACATGTACCAATGGAATCATCAGATTTAAAGCAAAGTTTGCATTTCAAGGGCTTTAACGGCAGCAGGCCAAGCGTATGGATCACGCAGGTGTCAAAATCTATCAATATTTGTAAACACCGAAACCAAAATTATTTTCCATGGACAAATAAGCGAACATGATTTTCACCCCAAAAAATATGGGAATATGAGGGGAATAAGGGGCCTTTTACTCGAGATAGTGGGGCAAGTTATAGTTTTCTTCTTGCAGGGGTTTCCTTTAATGACATTGGAAAATTTTGAAGATCTTTTGTCAATTGTAAGCAGTTTGGCCTTGAAGGGATGCTTTTTTGTAGGAGAGTTGCCTGGCTGGTTAGCTGAGAAAGGAACAGAAACCAAGGTCAATCTGCCACCAGTTATCTGTTTTTTGTTTTGGTCAGAATCTGCAATCAGTTATCAAGTTTAATTCTATATGTTTTTCTTGAAAAATATAAAATAAAAATCTTTTCTGGCTCCATCCGCAGTTCAGCACTGGGCAATGGATGGATAAACTGTTTATGAGCAATGGCTTTCGGGTGGAATCGATTAGTGACGAAGGAATTGCAGAAAATGCAGGCAAGGAATTCGCTCCAAGGGTCTCTGCTAATATGCTGTTTGTAGCGGAACAACTACGATTTTCTGATGACCAGGTGAGGCATCGAACGAACGTATTGTGTACTCGTAGTTAGTTATAGGGGTATGTTTACACCCTACAGAGGAGTCCTGAGATGGTTGATTTACGGCGTACAAAATAAGTACTACCTCTAATTTTAAATATAAGATATATTTTGTATTGTAATTTACATTACAAACTATATTTTATACTTAAAATCGGAGGAGTATATAGCAGGAATTTTGTCTTGATTTATATGAATAAGTACTTTTAGAGTCTCAAACTTGATCAACTCATGGCCTGTATCACTGTCGGTTCAGACACGTACAGTTTCCTCTTTTTTAATACTCATCTCATCAAATGATTCGAGTCGTTGACTTGCCCACAGATGGAAACATGGAGAAGAGAGTTCCAAAGGGTGGAAGATGAAGGGGATGAAGAAGGTTTTGAAGAGTTGTAACACACGTGCACTGTACATCTTTACCACAGGCTGATAAGTCAGGTCACCTGGATTTATTCCCGCCTCCCTTGCCAGAACCTAGATTTTATCCTTTTTTGGGCCCCTAGATTAACGCCACTGATTAGTGCACTTTCTTGGTAAAACAAAATCAAATAGTATTTTTACCCCAAAAAAAAAATCAAATAGCTTTTTTTTTTATCCTTTTGTCATAAATATATGATTATTGGTAATGCTTGTAAACTACCAGTTACGATAGACCTTCGTCAGGTGAAAATGTTAATGCATACGCACTACACATTTTAGTAAACTCGCTGAATCCAATCAAAACCTTCATGTTAATCAAATATGGAATTGAAAATTCACAATGAACCTAAACACCAATACTTAAAGGAACTGTGACTGCAAGTACGTGCATGGAGCCAGGCTTAAGGGGGCTTTGCCAACACATTGGCAGCATATGTGAATTGAATGCCGTCAATTAGTCGCATTACAGATTACAGAACAATTAAGTACAAAGGAACGAATACGAGAGCTGGTGCCAACATACCCTCCACCACCAACCATTTAAAAAAGACACACGGTAAGAATACGAATATTATGTGCCCCGGCCACCTTCCCAAGTTACCTTCAATCCGGTTTCCGAACGAGAACCCTAGTCAAAATTACAAGCAACATGTGCAGCTGACTTCCAAAGAACCATAGCTGCATATTGGATTCACAGATGATGATGACACGTGCCAATATATAGATAACAAACTTTTTATAGTGAAGGCCATGAAGGAAACTTAGCCTCCAGGGGCAACAGTATTAGCTGAAACTTGAGCCGCTCTGAAATTGGTGGAATGACCTACTCCTGATTTAGAACAGGGAGTGCTGGGCGTGGTCTTACATTTAGCACACCTCTTGCAGTAGCCTATAAAGTGAAAAAAGAACAGCCGCAGTAAGGAATGAGATGAACAAGACAGATAAACTGCTGATAAATTTAGGCTCGCTAATTTGTGTACCTCAAAAAATGAATTCAGATTTAACCGCAAGAGAAAGCGTCTTAGAAATGGAGCCCGCTGACTCCCAGCTAGCCTGCTGCTGCGCAGTATTGTGTACAACGAATTTGATTTCTTGTTGAATTCCTGATACAAGTTTGAGAGAAGGTTAAAGAAACATGATGCTATGTAGTCCGAAAATCATAGCTCAAGGTAATTACAGGAGAGTAACTGATTCTGGAGATAGTATGTGCAACTAACGTTTTGGGAAAATACACCAAAATGGGGGAAATAAAGCAAATGGGGATTGGGAAAAAAGACAGAAAATGAGTGGTAACTTCTAGATGATCATGAAAATCGGCCCCCATTTGTAACTAAATGAAAACAAGTTGGGCGACCAAAACTTGCGTCACTGAGGGATGCATCTGATGAAATAGAAACTTCTAATCCAGTAAATATGCATTTGGGGATATAATGACAAAATGGTCATTCATTTTTTCAATATTAAAAGAGAATTTCAATCATTAGTAGGGATGGAAGAGCTCATTCATTTAATGCCCACAAACAACTGCATCATACATCACTGACGGACCCAGGATTTTAGGTTTGTGGGTGTATAAATAGTGGTGGGATGCGGGGGTATTGCCCCCAAAAATTTTTTTTTAAGGAAAGCTTTAAACTTAAAAAACAAAAGAGACTTCTATACTCAAAAGGCGCCAATTCCCTTCAACAGGCATGAATCTAATCGAATAGTGATTAAACGGCGCAGTTCCCACCCTTTAAGAACACAAGCTTCAGAGAACCTTAACAGGTAAGCCAGAGACTTTGGACTTCCCAAACTTTGAAAAGAACCAGCCAATCATAAGAAATAGCGAGGTGCTCCGAGCAAGTGATAAACGACAGACAATAAACCTAACTCAGAATATAGAAACGACCGTGAGATTGGAAATTCGGAAGGGAAAACAAAATCCTCTGATCCCAAAAAATCGAAATTATTCTTCAATGAATCAAGAAAATCCCCAAAATAAACCCTAAATGCTAAGAAGAAACGATCAAAAGCTAGCAGCAGTAAAAAATGTGAAAATAGCCCTATGCTCGTAGTGTTACCAAACAAGTCAAATTTAACAGCATAGAATTAGAAAACATAAAAGGCAGAAGTGCCCAAGATAGAGAATAATATGAAGGGCGGAACCCAGAACAGGAATTGAAAGAAGAATCCATGACAATAGAATCCAAATAAACTAACCCATGTGCGGGGGAGGAGCCTGAGGGATGAGTGGACGAGCGGCGAGCGAGCGAGCGAGCGAACTTTTGGGGAATTGGGGGAAATGTCGGGAAGTATTTAGGGATGGGAAAAAAAAAGAGGGGAAAGGGCAGGCTTCAGGTTCGAACTGGAGACTTTTGGGAAAAGTAGAAGAGTCTTTACCATCTGTTCTAACTACACATACCTTTAAAAATTTCTTACAAATTATATATATTTTGTGTCTGCACCTGCCCACAGTTGCACTAACGTCGGTCCGTCTCTGCTATCTATCATTCCTTTCCAACCATTTCTTAAAGATTCCAAGAGTTATTGGTCAATATTTTTCAGTAGTCAACAACCAGTTCCTTGTAGTAATTCTATCTGTATTATGGTCAATTTGAATGAAGCACATCTAGAGGTCTCAAAGCGTCAGTATAACTTCATTATTTGCTATTAATTCCCCCCCCCCCCCCCTTTTTTTCATCGCCAATGAATTTTTCATTTAAAAAGTCCAGAGTAAAATTGCATACTGAATTTCTAGAATTACCTCTGCTATATGTTCCAGTTCAGATGTATTTGAATAGCTATCTAGGTTTTCAATTTTCCAGCAGAATTGCAGGCAAAGCTTCATGATACTATCCAGTATCCTTGACACAGAACCAATGTCTAAGAAAGACTGTGAAATTAAGGCTGCCAGATACCTGGAGAAGACATTAGATATATAAGATGATGCTGTTGAAACAAGAAACGACGGCTAGAATGAATTCTTTTGTGTTTTTTTTTTTTTTTTTGTTGGGGGGGGGGGGGGGGGGGGGTGTGCTGACTGCCTCTGAGGCCAACAGATTTAGACAAACTCAGGAAGCTGGGAAACAACTCTAAGAAAATGAATTATGTATTAACTATTTTCTTACTCTCATCACTAAACTCCTTTCTATTGTAAATAGATTTTTAGTTGAAGATATCTCCTGTGTTCAATATCTGAGTATCAAGATCAACCAACTGAAAAACTAAGAAATCATTATCCAAAAGCAAATAACTTTTTTTTTTTTAATGCACAACATTCGACAGCTGTTTTTTCTAAAGTTAAAATTTGAGATCTTTATTGCTACATTATATGGACAACGACAAAGTTATGAACAAGTTGACAAATCAACCTTCAAACTGCATCAAACACACACACACAAAAAGAACAATATTTTATGTAATATAAATTGAAACAAATTAGAAGGAGGATGTTATAGAGCAATACTCTTGATGGAAGCCCTCAAGTTCCGTGAAGTCGTGAGATTCTTGAATACGAGTTTGTAATATATTCCACTGAGACTCTATCACATCCACCTGCAACGAAAAGAACAAAATTTTGAATTTGTGAATTCTTTTTCAGATGATTAGAAGCAAGAATATAGATATCAAGGGATGATATATTATCAACATGCAGAGGAATACTCAGCAAGAAGAGAATAGAATCGGTAATAAAGAAAATTATAATTTATACTATCAACTGAGAATGAACGCATTCAGAAACTAAGGAAATGTATAAGGTATCACAAAACTTACCACAAAAGGATTTATGAAGAATCAAAGAGCTAGAAATCATCTGTAGTTTACCTATTTTCTCACCAACTCTCATAAATTTATTTTTATTTTTTTTTCATGGTAATCTCACTAGATTGATAAAGAAAACAAAAGAAAATGACGTTTTATCAGAAACCAATATAACAGTGCCGCTTCAATGAGACAAGATACTACTTACTACCTCCGGTCCCAATTATGAGGGAGTATTTCATTGAAAGCATCATATACCCTGCTTGACAGTATCCAAGTCATAAACTTGATGTATGCAGTCAACTTTTTCAAATGTTCTATTAATAAATGGAAGAACCAAACTAGCTGATTGCATAATATTTATAGCAATAATTTAATAAATTTCAACAACCTGAATATAAAATTGGAGATTTCTGACCAAGAATGCCATATGCTCTCTAACATGCCACATTGGTTGAAGCCGCTGACGTGTTTGCTGTGTTTTTGAGCCCTTATCTCGCCCCTTTTGGTGTTTGGCAAAATCACTGTGCCCATGGTGCATTACAGATGCCCATAATTTCTCCAATTCCATTTGTGTCCGTTTAAGCCGTAACAAGTATTGAAAGACTCTACGGTACCTGTCAAAATATCAAACATTTACAGATGAATGATGAGATATTATCATTTGGATTAAGCATGAATTGATTTTGAATAGGTTCGAAGTGTAAAAGCATAAAGTAATTTCTTATTAATATGAAAATTTATGAACCTGATCTACATAGTGTGAAATTAAGATCCGAAACTGGAGTTTGTCGAGATGCTTATCTTATAAAATTTCGATGGAAACTTTACCTTCTAAAGTTAAGCTGTGTCTCAAACTCAATGCATCAACTTTAAAACAATAAATTAAACCCTCCCAACATGTTTAAAAGGGCATTTTCACTTTGCCCTTTGCAATGGGGTTAACTAATATTGATGCTATGTATACAACAAAACAACTTAGAAAAGAAAATAATCCACTTCAAGCAGCAGGATACAAGATGAATCTTACATAGAGAGGACTTCTTGAGTGAAAAACAAATGCAAAGGCCAATCAACAGAATACTCAAGAGCAATACCATCCCATCCATCAAGTGACAATTCTGAAGAAGCATTTGAAAGTGAAGAACCAGAACTAACGTCTGCATAATTTGCTGCCTTGGGCAAATCTGATTGGGAAGATTTGACTGAAATACCAAAAGATGGCATCCTAGAAGAGAAGAAAGACAGCTCAGTACATAATCGATAATTTCTCAACATAAAATCACATGAATGAAAAACAAATGAGTTTGAATTCCAACCGCAAGGATACTTTAGAGAAGTATTTGTCTTCCTCCCCAATAGTTTTTATTGCAGCCTGCAAAGCTAAGAAATTTCAATTGATCCAGCTTATACATTTAGATCATGAATAACACTAAGCCATAAGTCATTTGCCAAACAAACCAATTGAAAAGGGACCATAAGATCTGCTTCAGCAGTTGTTTGGCGTGGTGGCAATCGCATCAATTGGCGACTTTCCTCAAGGAAATACTACAGGGAAAAATATGATGAGTCATGGAAAGATGTCAGCAAACAAGCTCAAATGGCAGAAAAGTAAGATGAAGTACATCATAATACCCACTTTCTCATCAATGAATAGTTGAATTTAAATTTCAAAACACATCTTTTTCCCCTCCACTTTCTTTTTCTGTGGTATTTATTGAAAATTTGTAGGCTTCTTTTTCTCTCTCCAGACAAATCTTAAAATTAAGAATAAAGATCATACTTGTCAAAATAAAGTGCGGATTGACTTTCACTGGGAAAAAAAGTGTGGATTGACTCATAAATGAGTGCATGGCAAGACATTAGAAGGATAACAACTCATAATTTACCTGAAAGAAATCTCCTTTTGCCAAAAGAAAGTAGTCTTTAAGGGCCTTCAAGTGGCCATTCAAGTCAGCCCGTACAACGACAAGCTACAAGCATGAACAAAATAGATGTTAATGGTGGCTCCAAAAATAGTTGCACCAATTAATAACCATATGAAACAAAACATCTTTATGTTATGCACCTGCCAAAGATGACTGGCTGCTATAGCATGAATAGAGTCAACAGCACATTCAAATGATCTTTTATGAAATTCAGATGACTCCTACGAAAAATTAACCATTAGTTTCCCTTTAGACAGCAATTTGTTATTGTCAATGGGGTAAGAAAATCTTAATTAGACAGCACACTGATCATTAACAAATGAAATGGAGATTATAATCAATTCAACCACCAATAAGGGAAAGAACAACTCCATCACTATACAACACAGTAACGTGAAAAAACCTTTAGCTCTAGAAGCATGGCTTCAATCTTATCTGCCTCAGACTGTGGAAGCAAATCTTCTCCCAGTCCTTGACTATTTGCAGCCTCCTTCAGGAACGGAAAACGCTCTGCTAATCCTTGTATTTTCTGAAAGCTTCTAGGAAGTTGGTGAAACATAGCAGTATCAGACTGAAAGGCAGGAGTTGGGTTCCGTAGAACCCTAACAGCTTTACCAGCAAAGAGAATAGACTCGGCCACACGCATTGGTATATATTCTGGAAGCATATCCTGCCAAAAAGGGGGGAAAATCGTCCAGTCAAAAGGACTATTGCATTTCCCATTTGTCAGAAAATTAACTTCGGTCATATCCTTTGCTAAGAATAAGAAAGTTAAAATCGGCAAACAAACTGAACTTCACTCGTCAAGAGTTATCAATGAACAATGAGCGAGTACCAAAGAAATATGAAACCCCAAGTGCCAATCTGTTAAAGTTGTATCATCAGTTGACAAGTGGGCCAACTTTCCAGCAATGTCAGGATGATATGAACCATGCTCTCTATCTCTATCTTCTTGCCTGAAAAATAACTGATTCAGGTCAACAGATAACTCATAAAGCAATAAAAAATGAACTGCAGAACCTGAAAAATCACACAAGATGTTACACAATCATAAATGCTGTAAAGAAATAAAGCAAAACAAAAACTAATTATTTAACTTCAACTAGTTTACATTTACTCTTAACATAAGTCCCCTGACATATAAAATATGGGTACAAAAAAATATTGAGACATGCATAGTAACGGTTTGCAAACAAAGGGTGATATTCAATTACCTCCTGATGAAAAACTCTCCATGTTGATCTTGAAGAATCCCATAAACCATCCATGATGCTAGCTGCTTGTACATAACCTGATGCCCTTGCCAAAGAAGCCTAAGCTTTGGGGAAAGAGAATAAAAAGAACAAAAAAAAAGAAGTGAGTAATAGTTGGCAGCACGACTAGTTGAAAGTTGATACCAACTAGAAAGTAGAAACAAACGTTTAGAAAACTCCAATAAACATATTCATCCCAGGAAGATATCCTCTAACAACATGCAACCTAACTTGGCATCCTTTAGTAGTTGGCCTTCGATCCTATGATTTTCATACTATATAACGAGGAGTAAGGATTCATTATCTAAATTGTAGTTTTTCTTATTAAATCCCTGAACTCCTATAGATCAAATAGTTGGAAAAGACACACATAGTTGTAACACTGAAAAATAATTGTATACCTTTTAATGCAAGCCTGTAATTCAGGCACTCCACAATGACATCTCTTGTGTAAAAGATTAAGAAGTTGACCGCCAAGGATATTATCGCGCTCAATTTCTAAAATGAGCTCATATAAAGGTGGCAAAAGAACAAAAAACTGGAAATCATATCAAATCCAGTTAATAAAAGATCATATCAAAATTACTGGAAATTGTTGCGCAGAAGAGATTTAAAATTACCTTATTAAGGCCTTGGGTGACGGTTGCCAAAATAGGCATGGTTTCAGACAACAGCTTCTGCTCAAGATGTAGAACAGCAGACCTATAAATTGACAATATCTCAAGAAGGCCATTAGCTAAGGCCCTACGATAAACACTGGGCTTCTCCGCTTTCCCGTCCAACGTCTCAGGGATGAAACCCAAAGAATAAGCATTCGCCGACCTTATCCAACTTAAATTCCTAGATTTGGTAGCGAAACGGTCTAGCTCTCTGTAATAAAATCCTAAAGCGATGATCCTCTCAATGAGTTCTCTGCAGGCAAAACATTAATTCGAATGGTAAAAAGCGACGATATGAATGTTGCATTCTCACAGTTGTCCAGGAAAGAAATTCTTAAAAAAATCTGATAATGTTAACGAATTCTAGAGTTTAAAATTTTGAAAAAAGAGAAATTGAGAAGATGATGCAAACCTATTACTGGGTTCGATAAAAGAAATGTCAGGAGCGAGCTTGAAAGTGCATTCATCAGAAATTGAAGTGTTAGAGGAGAGCTGCTCTCTCTGATCGATAATCAAGTCGCCAGTATAGCCTAATAGTGAAAGAAGAAGCTCGTGAAACATTCTTCCTCTCAAACTATGCGCGCGCTTGAGATGCAAATGGGGGGACTGGTCTAGTCGATTTTGATATATAGATCCATGTGCATGTGTGCGCGCATTTTTAACAAAAATAATATTACTCCCTCCCAAACTAGTTTTTAAAAAAAGGTTAAGGTACATTTTTGCCCTTTAAGTATACGCCCACCGCCCAGTAGCAATTTTGTCTCTGAAGTTTCAAGCGTAGCAATGTTGCCTCTGAAGTTTCAAAACGGAGCAATGTTGCTCATTAAAAACTCTAACGGTCAACGTTAGGGTATTTAACGGAGGGGCAACATTGTTCCATTTTAAAACTTTAGGGGCAACATTGCTCCCAAAAAAAAATAGCAATTTTGCCCTTGAAGTTTCAAAACGGAGCAATGTTGCCCCTCCGTTAAAAACCCTAACGGTTAACATTTTGTTGACCGTTAGGGTTTTTAACGGAGGGGCAACATTGCTCCGTTTTGAAACTTCAGGGTAACATTGCTACGCTTGAAACTTCAGGGGCAAAATTGCTCCTGGGCGCATACTTTAAGGGCAAAATTGCACCTTAACCCTTTTAAAAAATTGAAATTTGTTTTAATGATTTTTTTATGGAAAATGATTGAACAAGAACATGAATCTTATTAGGGTTAATTAGCAAATCTGCCTCAGAAGTACAAGTCTAGGAATAATTTTACCCTAGAAGTTTTTTTTTTAGCAGTCTTACCCTTTTCTATTAAAAGGTTAATAGTCAATGTCACTTTTTAACAGTCAACGTTAGTTTTTTAATGTAAAAGGCAAGATTATTATGTTTTTAGACTTCTAGAGCAAAAAAAAAAAAAATTCAGGACAAAATTGTTCTTAGGCGTGTACTTACATGGTAGATTTGCTATTTAACCCATTTTATTAAATATTACTTTCTGTTTTTAATATAAGAGATATTTGAAGAGTTAATCTTAGTCATTAATATAAGACATAATTTTTATATTTGATAATTTTTTCTCTAATTTAATTTTATTTATACTCTGCAATAAGTAAGGAAGAGAGAGAAGAATTAATGAAAATAATTAGGTTGTTTTAAAAATATATGTAATATTAATTAACTTAACTAACTTTCTTAATTTATATATTAAGGACCAAGCGAGTAATACACACAAACACATATTATATTTATATGTTATGATAATTTCAAGACAAAAAAATAAAATAGTTTATTGTAAATTTTTAAATTAAATATATTTCATGGGAAAATATATATAAATTAGAAATCATACAAATGCAACTGAAATTCCTAATTAGGAATCTTGACATGACGAGGAATTTGTTTTAAAATGTTTTGATTATGATATTTCTATATGATTTAAAACAGATTTGGCTACTTTTATAATAAAATAATAATAAATAGAATTTGCCAGCAATTAAGGACCAGAAGAGCAGTGAAGTTGAGATTAAAAAAAATTTAAATTTTTTTAATCATTTTACTTCCGTTCGGTTTTTTATTACTCTTTTCCAAGTCTGCAAGTTGCATGGTTGAGCCTGTCCAAGGTGGCATTGGCGGACCCACACATGTTTTTGTGGGTGCAAGTACACCCATAAATTTGAAGGAGATATATTTTTTTAAAGGGACTTTGCAATAAGTTGTCTAGGTGGTGTAGTGGTAATTTCACTAGTCCCACAGCAGATCCTGTATTCAAACTCATGCATGGACAACTTTCTTACCTATTTTTAATATCTTATCACATATGAGAAATCATAATAATTTTTGCTTGCATGTTGCTTTGGAATTTGATTGTGTAACATCTGAGTATTTGTATGCCATGGGATTAGAATATATTGTTCTATTTAAATTAATTTCCTCGAATATACTTTTTAATTGAACCCAATTTCTGATCCTAAATTTTACGAAGGTGTGGGTTGCCTTTTATCCTCCTTTTAAAAAAAAAAAATCCCCCGAATCCTACTATTAATTGTGCACCCACAAACATTACATCCTAAGTCCGCTACTGCAAGGTGGTGAAGCTTCTCCGGGCTCAAGGTCTTCACTGCTCTCTATTTCCTGCAATCACAGCATCCGAATTCGGCCAGATCTTTGTTATCCTTCACACTCCCTAAACATGACGCACCCCAATAAGCCACCAAAAGTAGCTTTGGCTTCATCGTGCGATAGGAGGGAAATGAGCTTCCTTTTTTTTTTTTGAACAATAGGGAAATGAGCTTCCTTACTAATCCAAATATAAAAAACATAAATGTGAGGGCAATCAACCAGGGTAACGCTAATATTAAGTATTAACCATAGACAAAATCAATAAGCCCACAGCACCAAAAGCTTCAGCCTTCGGCCTACATGGAGGGTAAAATTGGAAGGTCGGGCCAAAAATTACAGCCTCCGACCCAAAGCACCACTGTGAATCACGTAACTCCATTTTAGCCGTGGCTCATGTTTGCCCAAATTCAAGAACATCAGGATTCAATTGGAATCTGACAGCTTCCCATACAGCTAAACTTTGAACCAAAAAGGAAAATTAGGAAAAGCGAAAACAAATGAAAGCGATCAGCGCGCGAAAACAAAAGAAAACATTCGAAAACATTAATATTACTATTACAGAATTACAAATTTTCATAGATGAGGAAGAGATTATCGTCGCTGCCCTGAAAATGTAAGATATCTCATTCTCAAGTAATTTAAAACTGTGAAAAAACAAGAAGCGCTTGTTCTCTTGATCATTTTCCTTCATGCAACCAGCTTCACGAAAGAATAAAGCCCGTGCTTCTTGATAGCTTTCTGGCCTTCTCTTTATGCCACATAACCTGACCTTTCCCAAATAATGAAAACTGGGAATATTTCAAGAACTGCAATAATAAAACTCTCAAATTACACCCTTGCTTGATGCTTTGTGTTTTTCTTGCCACCATTGCCTTTATTTTTCAACTTGGGTTTCTCTCCACCCCAACCCACTTTTTCAAGCGGGTCCTTAAACTCTATTGGCTTTATAATAATTCCGGGTCTCTTTACCACCTGCACAAACGCAGTAGAAGAATTAAGTTATACGAAGAATTAAGTTATACTAGTTTGATACTGAGAACTGAGAAGCCATATTTTAAGACAATCTATGCAAGGGAACTATTCTGAAGTACTTACTTCAGGCCGGTTAAGAGCCCCTGCTGTAGTTGCTGGATTGAATTCAGGTCCAATGGGCATGCGCAGACTCTGATCAAATACCTCTTGGGAAGTAAAAGGGTAAGGCAATGCTTTTGTATGGAGCTTCTCTGCCTAACATATTGAAAACAAAGTTTTTAACTTCCTTAAAGGAAAAGGATTAAGCCCATAGACTGAAGATCATAACAAAGAAGTAAACTAGTCAGACCACACAGGCCTGTTGGGTTCCATTGAGGAAAACGGATTCCCGTTTTCAACGCAACATGTCATTATTCAATATTTCCGTTATCTTTTTTACATAGGAACACAAGTGTCATTTTTTATCTACAAAAACATTTTTTTATTCTATTTTCTTCTCTTTTACCAAATGAAATGTGCCATGCACAGAGCCCAAACATCATGGCCCCACAAATTGAAGTCCTCTGAAACCACATATCAAATGCATGTAGTACAATAAAAAATACACAGAAAGGGGGAATGAATAAAAGGAGTAGATCCAATATACATATATATTAATAATCATGTGGCAAACTCCCAAAATGAGACTATGAAACAGTAAAAGACCCTATTTCATAGCTCTCTGCTATATGGAAAAAGTGAAGGAAACAGAATCCAACCATGAAACTTTGCATCAATGATCAAGATCAACATCAGATCTTTTGAACTTTTAAAGCAGCCATAACAATCATGCAAAATGCAATGGTCAGAAATTGTTCTTCTCTCACTCACCAAAAAATAAAAGGCGCTCTCGCTACATATGCCCACCATTATCTTTGGTGATTGGTATCAGGTCAACACCAATAAGTGACAATAGGCCATCAAAGATAAATCCTCAAACTTATTGGAGAACGATATTAAAAACATGCATACGGTCAAGCTGATTAAAATAATCTAAGAACAACAACAAAGCTCCTAGGAAATTCTAATTACGTCTACTAACCTTTTTATCAACTCTCTCAGAGATAATCACGTGTTTTAGATTAGCATCTTTTCTCTTCTTCAGAGCTTCTTCCCTTTTTTTCTTAGCAACATCATGTTCTTTCAGCATCCAAGATGGCAAGCCTTTCTTTTGCTGTATATCCGTCCATTGCCCCCACCCAGGGAGGAGTATAGGCTTTTCTGGCTCAGGATTCTCTTCATTGAGAATATCTTGCTTATCCTTTTCAAAATCATCCTCCACATCATCACATGCAAAAGCTTGCTGAATGAGCTCTTCTTGAGAAGGAAGTTTATAAGAAAATTTCGACCCAGAAGACAAAATTCCATCCACCATATGTCCTTCACTATCTGTATCGCTAACCTCTTCAGATTCCTTTTCAGTATCCTAAGCCATTTACAAAAACAAAATAAGGCACTAAACCAACAGTACATTAGTTGGTTTTAACAAATGGAGAGAGTACATACTTTTAATTCTTGCCTAACAGGCCCTGTAAGTTTCAGAGAATTCTTGTTATCAGCGTCTTTGTCACTTCTGTTTTTTGCCTGCTCATACCAAGCACATTAGTCTCAACACCTTTTTAAAGGAAAAGAAACATGAAAGGGAAAAATAATGTTAAGCGCGTGAAACCTTTTTCCAGGTGTCTGAAGCAAATATGGCAACTTCATAGGTAGTTTTTGGCCCAGAATCTTTAATGATCTCATTTAAGTTCTGTAAAAAAAAAAATATGTTAGATCGATAACTATGCTACATCTATCAAGCACAAACCAACACCTAAGAAGTCAGAAGAAATAGGAATTTCTATCACCTTAAAGACAGAGTCCTCATGAGTATCAGTGTCTTCCTGAATTGAGACAGGATCACTCATCACAACATTTTGCAAATTATTACTTCTATCATTCACCATTTCACTGTTTTCAATGGCCTCTAAGCCATCTTCACTATCACTACCACCATAAAAATGATCAGATTTGATCTTATCACTTGCATCAGGAGTCTGGGATTTAGCTGCGCCAAAAACCCTTCTACCACTGATAGAAGCAACTTTCGTATCTTCTGAGCCACTAGGATTCTCCAAATTCTTCAGAGAATTATCATATTCTTGAAGAGCAAGTTTGGCTTCTTCAGCAGCTGCCTCTTTTCTTTTTGCCAACCCACGCCTCTACATCAGAACAAATCATGGGGGACCATAAATATGCAATAAGAATTTGCTAAAGTAACAAAATGCCGATTCTAGATTTAATACCAAAAAATATAACAAGACAAATTAGAAGCCTGAAACATATGCTTCTTCAAGTGACGACACAGTCTAAAAGATCATATGGACACAGAATTTGCCCATAAAAAGATCAAACACTTCAGGAGAACTTGTGGAAGGCTACAAGGTGCTCAAGAAAAATATTTTTATTATTCACTCCAATTACAAATTACATCTCTCACCTCTCAAACACATTATCCTCATGCTTCATTTAATTTTACATGACACACTCTCACTGCAAAGCACCCCACAACACACAACCCCAAATATGTATATACTGATATGGCAGTGAATTATTCACCGCCTCGTAAAATATTTTGTTTACTTTTATTACATATAGTACTCCATCCCGTCTTAAATGTAAGATTTAGTTGAGAGATTTGTTTTTGTCCTAAATATAATATCTCAATCTTTGTTCCCCTCATTTAATTTTTGCTCCTCACACTACCCTCTTTAATTTCACAGTTTTTCTCACTATCTTTGTTTCCCATATTTAATACCTTCATTCAAAAAGGGGTATTTAAGGGAAAGTGACACACATTTTTTACATGATAATGACAAATAACAAACTTAACCGTTTTTCTTGATCTCCATGAATTAATTGACTAGATCTTATATTTAAGAGTTAAGACAGGAGGGAGTAATATATTATTACCAACATTACCTAAAGATAGATTACTCACATTATTAATATTAAATATCCTAAACTTACAGTTACTAAAATAAATTAATCAAGTACAAGATCCTGAAAATTATAGAGGGAAATAAATGAGAACAATCTAGAAATGAGGGGGGACTAGGAGAATATTCTTGACACAAAAGTGTGCAATAAGCAATTTTTCCAGAAAAATTAGGAGAAGGAAATTACAACAATTACCATAAAAGGTAGTGAAAGCAATCCTGATTTAGGAACTTCATCTTCCTCTTCTAATACTTTCATTGTTTTATCTTTTGCTTTCTCCAACAGCTTGGATGCCCTGTCGCCATCAGAGACAGCCAGGTTCTCATCTGCATCATCATCATCATCACTAGTATCATCACTGCTGCTGCTGCTGCTATCCTTCATAGAGTTCATTTTTCTAGTCAACTCAGTGTGCCTTCGGAGTTGTTCAGCTATAGCAGCACGAGTTCCTTCATCTTGGTTATCCAAACCACGCGATAGAATGCGCTTAGCCCACTGGTTCTGGTTTTTATGTTTCAGAGTCATGCGTTCCTGAAACAAGAAGGAACTGATAGGTATTATCGGATACTTTTTTCTTAATTTTATTAACAAAGCAAATATATTGGGAGATGACACCAAGTAAGAAAAGATCCTTTATTCTTTATCCACCAAGAACGTTAGGCTTTTTAATTTTAGGAAGCAATGGAATACCTCCGCTCTCAAACGCTCCTGTTTCAGAGCAAATTCTTTAGCAGCTTCAGGGTCCACTTCAATCCGAGCAGACATTGCCTTAACTCTATCTTTCTTCAGCAAACGATGGTATGTTTTAGACTTGATCTTTTTAATATGCTTTGCTTTCATTTCATGACGAAATAGAAGGCAGCGCATTTTAGCAATCCGATTTTGCCTCTCCTTTTCATCTTCAATAGAGACCTGCCAGGAATCACAGGATCCTTAATACAATTAGAATGTTCACGTGCACTAATATCTTAACTCACAGAATTACAGGCCATTTGACCAAATACAGATTCAATGATCAGTTGATCATAACACAATCATCTACAATCTACAATATTCATACCTCATTTAATTCAAGAAGCCTTGAACCATCCTTTTTATGAGCTTCCTTAAGTTCATTGTCACCAACGATAGCAGCTATTTTCCTCTCAAACTCAGTCCTGGGCTCGAATTCAGAGGCTATTGCTCCTACAGTTGAAAACCCCAAATCTGTGTTTTCATCAAATAAAATAGTAGACGCCTCCCTGTTTCTCTTGATAATGGGCTCCCACTGTGTGATTTCTTTCTTTGAATGTTCATATGCCAGATTCCTCTCAACCTTTGCTTGATCTGACTTTGGAAGTGGAGCATGAACAATTCTAGCTTTATTCACTTGTTGCCCCCACTTTCTAAGGTTGCTATAATCAGAGGTTCCACGACGAGTATCCATAATGTCATTGAAGCTGACGCATCCATCACCAACATTAATATCAGGAATAGAATTATATTCAGACTTACGGTATAACTCTGATATGACATCATCCTTTTTCTCCTTCCTCTTGTCTGCATTGTGGTTAAGTTTGCAAGTGCATATTAATTCCAAAAATAAAACAACATTCAAAGCATATCTCTAAAAATCAAAACAATATGTAATATGTATATGCCTCTGTTTCAAGAAGAGCTTCAAAGATAAAATAATTCCTAAATGAAGTAATCAGAAATGTATTGAGAAGTTTCAAGATTCACATAAACGCCTTCTACAGTTCTTATATGACACATGTTCAATAAACTTCTATCATTTGTATTCCCGATAATTATTTCCATTCCATTTATGCTTGCGTCAAAGAAAAGTTAAAGCCAACTATCGCACCTTCAAAAGCCTCACTTGGCATCCCAGTAATTCCTTGCAACATTCTCGTGTGCCTTCCATCATCTTCCTCTTCAGAATCATCACCCCTGGCCTGTTCACCCTGGGTCTCCCAGTTGCCATCATCATCCACATTCTCATGATCAGATTCCAGATCCTCATCCTAGATAAAGAAAGAAAAAGATCAACAGCAGTGAACAGGAAATATATGATGAATAAGCTACTACATTAAAAACTTATCAGTCAACAAAGAAAAGAAGAAATGCAAACTAAGGTAGATAATCATAAAGCATTTAGATACAGGACATGAATTGTTTATTTTCAATATAATATCCTGAGTGACACAAGACTCAGATGTCAATTTCCAATGCCATGGTTCATCAGTATCACTCCTCCCCTAGTACTTTACTATCTTATCCCCCGACTATTTCTTCTGAGCATAAATATATTCTGACATAATACAACAATTTCACGTCAAAATAAACGGACCCAGTGATTTTCATCCAAATCTGAGTAGAAATAACAAGGGGACTCAGCTGAAAATATAGTCATGAAACAAGGAATTATATATAGAATATGGAAGAGGAATAGAATTCAAATTAACACAAATACACACTCGCAAATACATACATCATATTCAATCGTTTTACAAGTTATTAAGTTCCATGACAAAAGTACTCAATTCAGAACAATGGCAGTTGAGTCCCAATCCTATCCCTTCCTTTAAATAGGAGCTTTTAAAACTCGGTGCTTGAATTCGCTGAGGAACTCTCTCTCTCTCTCTCTCTCACTCACTCACTCACAAACACACACACACAGAAATGGGCGTACGAATTAAAGGGAAAAAAGATCCAATTCCAAACCTTGAAGTCATCAGACAGTTCATCCGGCAGCTCATACTCGAATTTATTCACCCCAACCTGGTCATAACGCTTGTTTTTCTGAGACTCCTCTTCAGCTCGTTCTTCATCGAACTCGTACACATCCTTGCCGTAAATTTCTCCGTCCACATTGTAATCACCAGAAGCAATATCTTCATCGCTATTCAGAGCGGCAGTTGGGTTTAAGCGTTCAATCTCTTTTTGCAGTGATGAGGGTAAGCGGGGGCCGCTCTTCTTCCGTCGGCCGCTATTCTTCAAAGGAGCTCTAGAATCAGACGACTTTTGCTTCTTATTGTTCTTCTTCGACTTCTCTCTTCCCCCATCGTCCCTACGTTTTCTCTTCGGGTCAGCCATATGGTTGCGGCTGCGCGCGAGATTCAGAGGAGCCCCCAGTGAGTGTTGAGATTGGAAGACGTCCAGCAGGGCGGAGCGCAAATTGAGTATTTTGCGTTCCTCCGCAGTCGGAACGGCGGTTAGGGCTTCGGGACCTTCCCTCCAAATTAAATAACGTCGAAACCTTTTTATTTTTATGATTAATGCTTAGACCCTTATAATTTTAACCAATTTTTGATTATGTCCTTGTAGATTTTTCTTTTTTATCGAGTTGTTAAATCAAGTCCCTATAATTTTTTTTACAATGTTCTTATAATTCCATCTAATTTTTAATTAGGTTTCTGTAGTTTTTTATTCTTCACTCTATAAATTCTGATAATATTATTTTAAAAATATAAAATATAAATTTATCAAATTTTATTGTATAAATAAATGGGATAGGATATTGTCACTACCACTTTTTCACCGTTAGAATCTCAATAGGGGAGAAGAATGATAATGGTAAATGAAATTCTGATCTAAGGTAAAAAAGTGGTATTAACATAAAATTAGTAGTTACAATATCTTATCCCTAAATAATAATATCCCATACAAATTAATTCATTATAATAATTTTGTTTTAATAAATTTTCATTTTTTTAGCCAAACATCTATTTATATTATTTATATTATAATTCTGATTTTATTTGTTTTATAATTAGAAAGTTTGATTATATTAATAAAATTTATTTTTTTTATTTTTTTTATTTATACACAAATTTATTTTATTGATTATTTTTTCTAATTAGATACTTATTAATTTATGTTTATTATTTATATTTTAATATTATTTACTAAATTTTAAATTAATAAATAAAAACTATAAGGACCTTATTAAAAATCATGTAAAACTATAGGATCTAATAAAAAGAAAAATAACCACGGGACGTGATTTAAAATAAGTGAAAATATAACGACTTAATAAAAATAAAAAAACTATAGGGACCTGCAAATTAATTTTTCAATGAAGAATTTTTTTTTTTTGTATAAAAAAGTTTTGGAGGGGTTCGGCACCAGTCCCCCACCAAGGCCAGGGCACGGCCCCGGGCTCTATGAGCACTTATTGGGGACTTACGAGATCGCCTACCAAATGAGTCCCAACGACAGTAAAGGGGATCAAACCCACGACCCAAGAGCCTAGTCCTGGATCCCTTACCATCTATCGACAAGAATTAATTTGTAGTAACTAGATCCTTTGAAATTGGACGTAGGCCCAAACTTCACTGTACCAAACAATTATCCTCATGGAATTGAGCTTCAATAGTAGTTCCACCACCCCCAATACTAAACGGGCCATCGATTCTCACTATGATTAGGAAAAGTAAGAGGTTAGAGTTTGCATTTAGTTCTTTATATTTGTACTAAGATTCATTTTGGCCCATTAAATTTAAAAAGTTATATTTTTAATCTTTCAATTCTAACATTGTTAATCTAATATAACATAAAAAACTGACTCATCAAATTATATACTTTTAATCTTTATTAACTACCCCATTAGCCCGAAATTTTTTAATGAATTTCATATTTTAATTAAAATAAAAATATTAGTAATGAGTCTTAATTTTTAATCAATATTTTTCACCTCCTTCTCTTGCCAGTAACACCAATGATATAACAAAGCCACTTATGCTATCACCATCCAAACAAATTTCAATTTCAGGAAGAATACTCATTTTTAAAACTATATCTGTTGTCTCCTTCATAGTGCAAGGTTGAATTAGTGATAAAAGCTACCTTTTCCAATAGTATATGAGGTAAATTTGTGAAATGAGTTTTAACTTAACTTACGTGAACATATTTTTCTAACGTCAACTCAAACAGACGTTAGTCACCTGCGTTGCTTTAAGCTTCTAAGAAAGTAGGAAGATGTTGAGGAAAGACAATTAAGGTTGAGTAGGAGGGAACGTGTTAGAGAAAGAAAAATTAATGAAGTGGAGAAGGTTCAAAACGGGAAGGTATATAGAGCTAAGAGGAAAGGGGGGGAAATAGATGTAACACCCCAAATTCGATACTCGAAATCGTGTCTGTTGACACTTAGTTTTAGAAAAATCAACAGAGTTTGAGGTGCTACCACTCAGAGTAATGTGAAAACAGAGAGCATGCACTTACGTTTGGACAATGAGTGACTGATATTAAATACCCAGACATATGCTAATGTCCCGACATAAGCTGATATATTAAAAATTTCCCGAAGGAATATTCTTGTGATACAACAATACAGAGTTTGTATAATTACAATTTTTACATGGTAACTATACAACCTTAAACCAAGCTTTAACTAGACTTGGGGCAATGAATCCAACCCAGTCAATCAAACAATTTGGCTAAGCCGGTGTCTAGTGGAAGTCTCCCTGAATTCACGGCGACTTATTGACTGAATCACATAGACAAACCCTTTCTAGACACCAAATGGTCTGAAGTAACCTTATTAGATTCATGCCAGAAGGTAGGCTCTGTTAAACTTCTTTCGGCATTTGCTTTGACCGGTGCCTCTTCACGGCTCCATCTATCAGTACCTCTTCACGGCTCCATCTACCGATGCCTTCTCTGTTCCAGGTTCCTTTCCTAAACTTTAGTCAAATCTGAGGTCCAATACCCATCAGACCTCAAGTAACAATTAACCTCATATGAAAAGTATAAACAGAATATATGACAAATATTCACAATTTGGAAAACAATCAATCATGAATCAACCAATCATATCAAAGCCATATAAAACATATGAGAGTTAAAGTTACTGTACGCGAACGTACCTTTCTTCTACTAGTTAGCAATATGCCGACCTTTGAATCTGGTTTCGGACTTTCCGGATATCCTAACATATCACCATATCCCTTAGAATAATATCCTAAGAGATATTTCCACCTCTATTTACTTCTCTACCCTTGGTGGATTTGTTATTTACAATTTTGCCCTTACATTTATTTAAAAACGCTGTACTGGATTTTCTAGGTAGATTTTTCGTTAACTTTGAAAAATCATAATTAATTCTAGAAAAATCGAAACAAGGTTACGTAAAATTCCTCATGACCCTTGGCATGTCTATTTTTAAGGAAAAATACTGGTTTTCACCCAGAATCAGTTAATCATTCCCAGTTTAACGTTTTTAAAACTCTATCCAGAATTTCTCCAGAAAACGTAGCCCAACTTTGGGAATTTTTATCTTCTTGTACAAAACTCAAAATGATACACTTTAGGTATTTTTGAAAATCCCTAGATGTCTACTTTAACCATGAAAATTTTCAGAATTTTATAACTTCATCTTCTACATAAAATCATAGTCTCTTTATGACTGACTCTATAAAACTTCTAACCATAAATTTCGCCAAAAGTTTACTACTTTGATCTTCAATTTCCAGGAATATTGCTCCACCATATTTTCCATAAAATTTTTGAAATAAATTAATTTTTAACCATGAAAACCAAACTATTTTGGAAGATTCAAAATCAAAGCATATTTTAACTATGAATTTAAAAGTTAGAACTTCAAGAAACCTACCTTGCTCTTACTTTTACTCCTCCAAGCTTTCCTCACTCACTCTCTACTCTCTATATTCAGATATTATTGCTTGTGTTGGTGTGAAGAATGAAGTGACCAAGGTCCCTATTTATAGAAAAATGTCATGACCTATCCACTTACCAAACATCCTTCTTCACTTCCCAAACACTCCTTCTTCCACTTACCAAAGATCCCTTCTTCACTTCTTCAACAAGTCTTCTTTTCCTCTCTCTTTTCTCTTTCCTTATCCTCTTCCACTCCATTTATTACCTTATCCTATCCTCTTCCACTCCATTTATTACCTTATCCTATCCTCTTCCAAATTGTCCCCTCAAATTATCCCTTGTGCTTTGTTTAATTAGATTTAAATAAAATTAAACTCCTTCCTCCTTTCTCAAGTTAACCATCCGTCCCCCCCCCCCTTTTTCACTTTGGCTCTAGAAATTGTGCTTCTTTTGTCTCTAGCAATCAAAGAGCTAAGCCTCCTATTGGTTCTCCCAACTTCACAAGGATTTAGTTTAATAATGTGATTAATTAAGGCCATTAGATTTAGCTTTATTAGATTTAATCTTGGCCTTCCATTTTTAATCCTAATTAGCATTCATAATGTGGTGGTTTATATGTTGTTAGGTGTAATTGTCAAAGTGTGGTTGGTTCTTAGATTAGTTATGATCATTTGTAATCCATTTTATGCTAATCTTGAAGTCCCATTGGTCCTTCATTTTTAATTAATTTAATACATCCCTATTTGATACCTTTTAATTTTCCATTTGATTATAAAAAATTACATGATCATTTTAATTAGTGTGAATTTAATTACCATTAATTGTTGTTAATTTCCTTTAATTTGTTTAAATATTTTCATAACATTATCTTGCTCTTTTTGATTATTTAAGAACCATAATGTAATATAATAATTATTTTGTATTTTATGATCCTTAAATGTGGTCTTAAATTTAATCTTTGGTTTATTTAATTTCAAGGAAAAATTGCCTAAAATTTAATTAATAGTTCACAAAATTTTGAGACAACATATTCTCCTTTATTTACTATGTATTATTTATCAAAATATAATATTTATGGTAAATAAGAATTTTGAGGTATTACAAAAGAAAGAGATCAGGCAATATTAAAAGAATAACTCATCAAAAAAGTCACTTAAACAACTACGAACTAGGGGAAAAAAGTATAGTTCGAGGGGGATGGAGAAGGATTGTACTGTCAAATGTTAAGAAGTGAAAGGGTGCCTAAACAGAGGAAGAGAGTTATGTTAGGTCCTCAATAACTAATATAAAATATAGATCAATTTATAAGGATACATAACTCGAGTTGATTAATAAAATAATACTTCTTTAGATCCTAAATATAATACAGAGTTTAGGATAGACAGCAGGGCAGTATTTTTTATTGCTTGATATGAACATATTCATATTGCTTCTTAAAAATATTCGTTCAGTGTTGCCTTTTGACAGAACCTGCCTCGGGATTATATGTATTTTCCATGTGTGGAGTAATTTTAAGTTTTAACATCTTCAGATCTGCCGCTAACCCTCACCCTCCCTGTTGCTCGCAAGCTCTCCTACTTATCGATGATCTGAGGTTGAATTGACAACTCAGTTTTTAATTTTATTCAAACAATTTTAAACATGTTAATTATCAAATCAACAATTTTAGACGTTGTTAAAATTAATTATAAATAAGAAAATAGTATATCATGAATTACTGCCCACTTTATACATGCTAATAAGCGTATCTCGCAACACTACCGTTACCAACAATTTTGACATATGCAGTGAGTTTGCCGATTTATAAAATTAATAATTTTTTAGGTTTGAAAAAAGGTGTTTGGTTTTTTATTCACAATTAATTAGCATGAAAATTTGAGTATTTCCATATATATATATATATGCAAATTTGAGAAATTTTAAGAATATCATAATTTTATTCTAATAATTATTTATTTTTGTTATCCAAACTACAGGGAGTGGAGGAAAGGACATGTCGGCTTTTTATTTTTTGACATATAAACTAATAGGAGACTTTAATTAAAGAACCACAAGTACGAATTTTATTTCAGTCAACGAAAATAAGGTTTAATACTGTGGTTAACGGCTTTGCTTCCGAGCCCCAAAAAAAAAAAAAAACGGCTTTGCTATAGCTACAACCTAAAAAATTAAGTAGGTCTATTTTTTAACCCGACAAAAGCTAATCATGTTGAGTGTACATTTAGAAATAATTCATTGTTAAATTTGCGTATTCGTGTGATGCATCAGGCATTTTTTTCTTTGAATGCTAGATACACAACAAAATATTTTATAGTACAAAATGTACTTAGAAAAATATGTGAATGTACTTTAATCCTAAAAATTATACATCTAAAAGTATTTAAATCATTTTTTATCAACACAACGCTTATCCAAAATCACATCCGCCTTACTCTAGCCCAAACAAAGAGTTTGTTTGAATTAGTATTAGAAGCTGCTACAAACGAACATGTGAGAGAAATTTTATCTCAATTTACAATAAACGTACTTTATTTTGCTTCGGTAACACTAAGTCAAATTCTATAGTCCAAACCCACCTGTTGCGTGATGGCAGGAACCAAGAAATACTGTCCTTTGCCTGGCGCTAAGCTTCATATCCCTTTCGCCTTCAGTAAGAGATATGAACGAGCTTAAGTGCTGTGTTGAATTTTAGAAACTGCAGATACTTTCCACAAGAAAGAAAACAAAGAAAGTGCAGATACTCAGCATGATTAGGACTTGCTGCTTCGCTTCACTCCGTTTCTTGAAGAACAAACAGCATCCAAACAAGATAACATCGGGAGAGAAAAGAAAAGGCACTACCTCCAACACACATAAGGCAGGAGAGAGACACACAAGGGTGAGAAGCCCGTGTTGGAGAAGGGGAGCACGTGCAAAGGGATCACTGGCATTGGAGAGCCAAGAGATTTGCACGTGCCCTGCTTCTCCAACAAGGAGTTTCTCACACGATCAAGATCAAAAACTGAGTTTGAGAATTGAGAGCAGTGGTGGAAGTTGAACTACATAGAGGAAAAAGCTTGGTATATATAGGTGCAACTTTAGAAAGTAGAGAAGAGATGAAAATATGGAGAAGCAATCAGTGAATTGATTGAAGGCCTTTGTGTGAAGTGGGGAAAAAATAAAAATAAAGCTCTGGCGAACTATGTCATAATGCTAGTACACACAGAAATTCAAAGTAGGGATATCGAAGGAAACCCAAATCGAGACTTGTCTGCCTTACTTTCATAAAAAAGCCAACAACCCCTTTGTTCATTTGAGGTTCAGTGCAGCAGAGAGAGAAGCACGAGTCCCACACTCCCACTCTCTAAAAGTCCCTATTGCCACCGTACTAGTGTATTCATATTGGCTTTGCTCTTTTTTCATTTGTGTAGAGATGGGTGGTGCAACCAGGGGAGAAGAATAATGTATGAGTGCACGTAGGCTTTGCGTGTTGGGTGCAAGTTTTTGAGTATGGCATGTGCGAGTTCTTGAGAAAGTTAGGAAACTCCCTACCTTAGATATGATTCCCTATGACCACTAGGCCTTTTACCTTTTCCCCCTAAGTTTTTGGTGATTTAACAGATGGGAGACTTCCACAATTTCAAACACTGTCATTAATTCCCGGCAGCAGAGAAAAATAAACAATTGACACTGGCTGACAAAACTTGGTATTCGATCTGGCATTCATAAATAAACTACAGCTACTTCTATTCAATGCCTAGGAAAACAAGCCTGTACCTTTGTGTTCTGTAGTAAGTATCGTTTTGGACTAATACCGATGAACACTCTGTTAATAAAAGGCAATTATCCACCGGTCAGAGCAGTTTTGGACTTACACGTCTCTCCCACGCCCAATTTCTTTATGGTGAATAGAGTTCCATAATCCTTGTTGGATGCCCTGCTAAGGATTCCTCTGTTTGGGATGAAACATGATGGGGTTTCTGGTGCAAAGCATGCGGGAACTTGTGCCGTGTCATGATGATTCAAATCTGAAGTTAGAGTTTTTACATTGGTCGTCACACTGACGCAGACCATCATTACTGTTTGCTGTATCCTTGACCTTCTGTGTCATAATAAAAACAAGTATGAAGGTTGAAAGGCAAAACAGAACACTTTCCTGTCTTCTTGCAAAGTGATCGGTGCTTAATTTATGTTGGAAGGGTGATTTTTCGTATCTCTATTTGAAGCGAATTGGAACCGTTATTTGCTTTAGAATGGGCATGCTTTATCTTGTGGAAGAAGGACATAGATTCTGGATGAGGTCATCATCAAATCCAGAGACTTTTAAGTATTGGCGTGTGCGTCCTGTTGCTCGGTGGGATAGTAAATGCTTTGTTTGGTCATACACTCATATTTTTCAAAGGCTTTTGAAACTCAATCATGCTCCCAAGTTGCTACAATTCTACAGCACTTGATGTGTGCTTTTGACTCTGATCCAGAGAAAAGAACAGCAACACAACAAAAAAGGCACTTGCTTACCGGTGCAATTGAATTTGGGAGCTCGTGAAATCTTCCGACTTATTCACCCGAATATGAATCCCGTCACATGATGAAAACAATGCATCATGGAAACGACACTCTTTGTTCCCCTCTCACTTGCCAGCGTGGACCAAGGCAGTTGACAGGCTAATAAAATGGACAGGATTACTTACTTAATGCCTGGGTTAACCCGCAAACAACCTGAATTTCTTATCATTATTGGCTTCTAAAATAGTGGAAATTCCACTATGGAATCATGTTCATGAGAAATTAAATGAGTTTGTAAAGAATCAATCTATTTCTTTTGATCTTGAACATGGTACTCTATGTAGCACTGTAATGACCCTAACAAACAGGAATCCATCCATCAACACCCCCCACCGTATAAACAGAAAAGTATAACATTTATTTTAGCCGACGTTAGATGGAGTTAGAAAATCTGAAATGAGTCACACTGTCACACTATTTATAACTTCAAAATAATACGGTTTCTTAAAAATTTACATTACATGTAGATATAGTGATGGTCCAAAAACACCCAATATATTCTTCAAGAGAAGCAGCCGAGTGTGAGAATGTCGCATACAGGAATAAACTTTTCAGGAATGACCTCGAAACCGTTAGTTTGAAGATAACCGCAAAAAATGACCAAATTACTCTTCACTACATTCATACAGGGAACTGCGACTATTTCAGGGATACAGCAACTGGGAAGATAAAGACTTTCATTTGGCGGATAACTAAGATCAAGCTGCCGATTGGATATATGGTGGTGGCCCTTATCTAGCAAAATCAGAACGCACGAAATCTATTTTTTGGCGTAAGTTATCAACATGGGGTTCTGCGGGGTTATCTTGAAGCCTTGTAGAGCCTGCATTGCCACCGTAGATTGCATCTCGTCTCCATACTCCACAAAGGCAATCCCTGGTTTTGTTTCCACCATTCTAACTTCCTTGAAGCCAGGATATTGAAGAAAGAGCATTTGCAACATCATGGGAGTTGTCTCAGTGGGAAGATTCTGAACAAAGAGAATATTATTCGGTGGTGCAGGAGCCTCAGGAGCCATAGATTTTGCACCACCTGGATAAGATATCTGGTGTAGAAGTAACATTAGTGCAAAGCATCAATTGAAGAGGTAACTATGTACTTATAGTCACAAAAAAGTGAAAACGAACAAATCTATAACACTATTGTGCATTTGAGTATAAATTTAGTTCACAGGAGTTCACTCATCATCTTCCTTTTAAAACAAAAACATTGAACACAATGCCATCTATCTCACTTTTCTCTAATACTGTTTTCATTCTTTTCCATTAGGCAACCCAATCAACTTGAGAGAATTTTGCAGTTTTTTTCCCAGAATATTTCTAGCATGAAACTCCTACATGCTTATGTAAGCTAATCTCAAATGGAATTTAAGTACAAGTCCATGAACCAAAGTTTCAAATACCAACTACTATACCACAGAAAGGAGAATTACCCTGGTGACTTGTCAGATTCAGCTAAGACCAACTACTAGAAAATCATTACGTTTTTAATATCATTAATGACAAAAGAGTGACATGGTAAACAAATTAAGTTGCAGAGGGTACTCACAGGAGGTGTTGCACCATATGCACCACCATATGCAGGATTGATCCCCATTCCAACTTGGTTTGCATCATGTTGGTCCTTCCTTTTTTTGCCTGATAGAAATTATAACCAGGTCAACTCCGTCCACTTTGGCAATTTCTTTATCATTTTAATTTTCCTTTTCAAAGTCATTCTTCAATAAATAAATTATACAATTAATCTCACACGACATGTTTATCATAACATTGCCAGTGTAGCATGAAGGCTAACCGCATCCTCATGCATAGGATCTCTCTCTAGCCCGAGTAGACAGTTGGAATTCACATTTAGGACAATTTTTCATTTTTCAAAATTCAAATTAACAAGCATAAGCAAACATCAATTGGCATGAACCCTTAAAGCCCAAGCTAAAACACCCAACTTATGCTTTTAAAATGTGAGATAGTACCGTTCAGCACAATAATTTGTCACATTTTGGTCACTTTTGGGTTTGGATTCCCAATTTCAAAGAGGAGCAGGCCACAAACAATTAGTTTACCTTTCTCATCATGCCTCTTGCGTTTTTCTCTAGGAACAAAAGTGCCATCAGCTTTTGCTATTACATCTGATTTAGTCTTTGCATACTGTATTCTCTGCAAATGGCAACACCAAATTCAATTCCTAGCAATAGTAAGAAATTGATGTGACGTAGAATAAATTGCGTGAATTAAATAGTTTTTAACATATTGAACAAATAAAAGGATAAAACTTATGCGATCAGGACATATGTCACGGAATCTGCAGTCTAAATTTAAATAGACCCATCAACCTGTCTAGAAAAAGATTTCTTTCGGTTAGCCTCCTTCCATAAATAACTCAAATTTAGTATAGCACCGAATGAGCATTATGGACATTTCGAGAACTTGTTAAGGACTTTAAGAACATCGCATTACGGTGTAGGTCTGTGGACAAAACAAGCCATTCCAAGTTTCTAAATATCAGGATTAAACTTACGAGTGTGAAACACCTCTATGATAAACACCACCGCCTCCCCCCCCCCCCCCCCGGGCCGGGGGGGAACCATGCACAAACGCTGATCAAAGAAAAATCAGAAATGAAGAAAGCGAAGGAACAAACCATGGGCTTGTCATAAAAGGGAAAACCCTGCATTTGCCTAAGCGCATTGGAAGCAGAAGAAACGTCCTCAAATACAACCCAAGCTTGACCTTTGTGCTTGAGAGTCTTGAAAGCTAACACCTCCAGTATCTTGCCGAACTGGGAGAAAACAGCGTGCAACGACTTCTTCAGCTCTACATTCGATTAAAAATATTAAAAGAAGCGAATACAGAGAATTTTCGAACAAATAAATAGTGAAAATGAGAGAAAATGTAGTGAATAGAGGCCGAAGGTAGGTACCATCAAGTTTAATCTTCTCATTAAGGTTGTTGATATAGATGGTCACGTTGGGTGGTGTTTCAGAGCCCGCACTGACTTCCGACATCTTTTTGTTCCAATCTTCCTCTAACGAAGTCTCAGATGCTCGACTCGCTCTCAAATCAGTCAGTGACTCATCCGAGCGGCTTCCGCGAAGACGATGTAGGGTTTATCCCCAAGGACGGTGCCGGAAACCATCCGTGCACGGGACACGGTCATTTCTTAAGAAATCGGGCCTTGAGGGGTGGTAGATCACTATTGGGCTTCTCGTATGTGGCCCATCAATCATGTTCTTGCGTAAAAGACTGAATTCCTTTTCACCCAAAAAGTAGAGTTAAAGCTTAAAGGGCATTAAAAAAAAAAAAATCCCTGCTCAGCCTGCATCCAAATTAGGTCATGACGTGCGTGTAACATTTTAATTTGCCAATAAAAAAGATGCTTCTATTGAATCAAATTCTGGGTTTGTGGTTGTGGGGGCAAGCTAACGACGAATTCGAGTTGAGAATAGTTTAAGACGCGGTAGGCTGAGGAATAGACAAGTTGGGTACCTGTATTCAAATTCATAACCTATCCATTTAACTTTATATGGATATGGGTTAACCTATATCCGTACCTCAATCTATTTAAACCTGTATAAATGAGCTAACACATAAATGGGTGGGTTAATCGGGTTTTGGATAACCTGTTTACATTTAACTTGCTTTTTCTTTACCACCGATGACAGCAGTACAGTGGCACAGCTAGTAGTATTAAGATGTCTTATATCTTCTCTCAGGTCCCGTGTTCGAATCCCCCCTCCCCTCGCCTTGTACCAAAAAAAACTTGCTTTTTCTTTACATAGAAAACATTCATAAGCATTGAGCATCCATCATTCCATCAATCTAAATTATAAAATCTGAATCTTCAAAGTTTGATAATCACAATTCTGATAGAAAAACCTAAATTTAGACAACTATCATCATAATATAATTTTGATACTTAAACTCCAACTTTTAAATTAAAAGTCAGAATCACAAAGAAAAGAGAAAACAAAAGAAAGTGAGAGGTTGAGATCAAGCCATTAAGGAAAAATGGGTATTACACTATTATGTAGTGTCATTTGTGTCATGTCCTTTATCTATATATTTGATTTTAAAAAAATTTAACAAAATGGGTAGATATGAGCAGCCCAAAAGTATACTCATATCCTATCCATTTGAGTCTTTAATTGGTGGGTTTTAACCTAACTCGTTATGGGTCTTTTTGAGCCAACTTAAAATAACCCAATTATATTAAATTGTAGGTGGGCTCAGAGGGTTGTGGCTTCCTCACTCCACCCCAAGACGCGATATTAATGTAATCAATCACTAAGCTTTACCAAAAAAAAAAAATCACTAAGCTTTGGCTGGAATAAAAAATTAAGGGAAAATTATAATAAAGGATCTAATAAAAATAATATTTATTAAAAAATACCATAAAAATGGTAATTATTTTGAAGGACCAGAAATTAAAACATTAAAATAGAATAACTAAATTGCCCTTAGTCAGATTTTCCTTTTTCTCTCTAACTAAATCAAAATTTGTAGTGATTGATTGATAATGACAAATAGAGATCAATTCAAATAACTTAGTTCTTTTTCAATTGCATTATTAGCGGACAACAGTTGAAAGCCCTCATTGAGATCTGTGCTTCCTTAGTCAAATAATCAGTTGCTAAGTTATTAATATTGGAGGTGGGAAATTTTTTCAGATTTCCGTAGCAGTATTCAGTATATGCCCCATTAAACTATCATACTGAGATTTCTAAAGTATAGATATTCTGACACTGTCCAGTTCATTAGTTTGAAGAGTGGGAAAAAACACAAAGGGGCCTTTGTCGTTGCTTCGACAGTGTTCTCCGCAGAAATGAGTTCGACCTTCAGCTACGCGTGGTTGCTTGGTCGGCTACAATAAATTATAAAGGGTTGAGAACGAGGTAGGAATAAAAATGAAATTGAGAATATATTAGTATCTAATATCTCGTTTGATACGTGCTAAATAACACAATAACATTTTTACGTTATCGTGTTTGGCAGAGTAAACATATGAAAGGAACGTGTGTCAATAATTCTGCATAATAATAGTTCAATATAATTTAGCACCTGATCATTTGGCTAAGGAAGTATAGATTTCGCGGAGGGTCTTCAACTATTATCTACTGTTTATATTATCGAAAATGGAACGAGGTTATTTGAATTGTTATCTATTTGTTATTATCTATCAATCATTTTAAATTTTAATTTAGTTAGAAAAAAAAATAGGAAATCTGATTAAAGGCTATTAAGTCTTTCTATTTTAATTTCTGATCCTTTAAAATAATTACTATTTTTATGTCCTTCTTAACAAATACTACCTCCGGTCATAATTATAAGAGTTAGTTGACTTTCTTTGAAAAGATTAAGGAAGCTAAATAAGCTACTTAATCATTTCATATATCATGTATCTTTAGATTATATATTAGTTTATTAGTTAAACTTATTAATTTGAAGAAAAAACTAAAAATAAAAATACTCAAAAGTAATTTAATTAGCTTCCTTAATCTCTCCAAAAAAATCAACTAGTTCTTATAATTAGGACCGGAGGGAGTATTATTTTTATTAGGTCTTTTATTATAAATTTCCCAAAAATTAATCAAAACGGCGAAGACACGCATTGATTATAAGGATGTGGATGCCGCAAAGTGGCTCCTTTCGTGGTAGCTGGCTCCAGTCCGAGTTTTGCGGGTGGCTCCAAAGAACGCGTGTCATCCCCATATTATTTTTTTCCTCTTTGTTTATTACATTATAAAATTAACTTAATCATTGATATTAAAAGATGAAGTTCCCAATTACAACAAAACTTTTGACTCAGCAACATGTAGTGATTGTAAATTTAAAATAATAATAATGACAACTCCTTCGGTCTTATATATAACTTACAAGGTAGGAAAGAAAAGTTTTTTATATCTTATAATTTCACCATTTATTTATTGGGGTTCACACTTCTCATTTGTATCAAAAGAAGAAGATTCCTACATATATATGAAATAGTGAGACCCACATCTTTTTTATTTAAAAAAAAACTTAAGTATAAAAATGATAGGACTCGCATCTTTTTTTATATTTATGACATGAGAATGCACTTCTCTTATAACATAAGAAGTGTATTTTCCTTATGTATTATTATATAGACTTTATTCTTATGAAATTTATTATTTATTAAATAGGTTTGAAATCTTAATGTTGTAATATTTTAAGGTAGAAAGGATGAATTCTAATTTTGTTTGTCCGAGAGGATAGATATTTAAGATTTTTTTAAAAAACACATGCTAAAAAATAACTTGTAAATAGGACCATATAAATGTATATGCATGTACTTGAAATGCAAGAGGGTAGGTGACTGCATACAAAAATCGTCCCCTCAAATCGAGAAAAATGAATAGGACCCATGAAATAAATGCAATGGTTGATGAAGGCGATAAACATAATTACTATATTAATGGCCGAAAACAGGGGATGAATTTTTTATCGATTTGTTGCCCAATAAAATAAGAGAAGTTTCTGCACGCGATGATGGCCACAGACAGTATATAAATATGCATGGCTGAAATTTTATATAAGCACGCGGTTAGAATAATAACTGCTTGTCACCTAGTATATTCCTCTATATAAAAACACTTAAAATAATGTTTTAAGAGACGTTTTCTCCCCCCCCCCCCCCCCCTAGCTCACATAGCATAAAAATATTTAAAATAAGGCAATCCAATGGAACACTTTAGTTGCATATATATTATAATATACTGTAGTATAATTTGTATTATAAACTATATCCTATATTTAAGATTGGAGGAATAATGAACTTTAGACCGTTGAAGCTTAATTCGGCCTTCTCGAGTTCTCGTCACGCACCGCAAAGAACGCCAAACATTTTGTGCAAAGACACCCCGATTAAGGTTTCTAAAGAATTCCACAAAGTTGTAGATATATGTACATAATAGTAAAAGTGTATACAGAATCCTAGAAACTCACGCGTAAAGCAAAACATTTAGATATTTATAGGGAAGCTTTTGGAGAACTACTCTTTATCGTAGGATGTTCTCGATCTTAGCCATTCCTTGAGGAGGTGGTTTGCCTATAAATAGGTGGTGTTACCCTCATTTGTAACCATCGGAAAGCAATACAAGTAATTTGTTTTCAAGAGCTTCTCTCTCTCGAATTCTCATTCTCTCTCTAAAGTTCTTTTAGTCCTTTGTGTTTTTTGCTTACTTGTGAGGGAAAAACTGACTTAATTAGGATCAAAAGGAGTTATCAAGGTAAGGCCGCGACACGGTTTTGAAAGATTTTGTCCAAGTCCGCTTTAAATTTACTAGTGCTCTCCAAGACGCTAGGCACGTAGTTGGACAATACTAATATTGTAGGAGTGGTGGGCAGAGGACAATGCATCACCCTGTGGCTCAAAACGTGAGATCCGACTCGTTACTCCTCCATCCTGACGTGTTTGATTTTGATATGAAGTTCAATCAGAACAGAATAGTATGATTTGTGGATACGTATGATCCTGATCTGAAGTGCTTAACGTTGGGTCGCCATACAAAATCAACTCCCACAACGCTTCTTCTTTTTTTCGATCACGTGTTTGGTTATGGCTTTTATAAGAAAAAAGTAGTCTTTATCACTGATAATGGTCATTGGAGCCTTAATTAATTAAAATAAAATAATTAGTATGGCTCAAAAAATGCAATTAAAGGTGGATATGCATAAAAATCGGAGTTGGCTTCTATCCACTTCCCTTCTCATCCCCTTCCTATCTTCTTATTCATCTCAACCGTTAGATTGAAATATCAACGGTTTAGATTTAATATTTTATATTAATAAAAATTTAAAATAATATTTTTATAAAATACTAAATCTGAATGGTTGAGATTTCTCTCCAACTATTGAGATGAGAAGAAGATGAAAAGGAAAGAGGATAGAAGTCAAGTTCATAAAAATCTGCGGAGCGAATGTGGCTCTTAGGAAGTTCTAAAAGCTGGCGTCTCATCCCAGTGGGGGAGATATCGGGGGATGCTATTCCATGGCCAAGTTGGGAGAAAGTGACAAGTCAAATAAAATCAGTCAAACACGATGGCCTGCCAGCCACACAGAACCAGCAAACAATTGCCCAATTCAACGCACGCGCCATATCACTTTCAACGTTCCACACACCATTGACCCCGGTGGGGCGTTACTGACTGAGTCATGCACGAGTCTTTAGTTGCGTTCCAAAACCGAGTTTTCCAAATAATTGGAATTAAATGAGAAAGGTTCTGACAAAAATGCCAAATTTTTTATTAATAAAAATCAATTGATTTGGTTCATGCTTCTGTACTCTTTCAAAACCCCCCATCCACCCAAATTATTCCCTCTAATAATGATGTATCTACCCGAGGATCTTATCTGACGTGAAAAATAAAATACATCTCGTGCACGTAATTTTGTCTGTAATACAAGATTTATTTAATACATCAAAAGGAGGGGAATCTTGGTTATCTCCTTCTTTTTTATTTCATTTTTATCTTTTCATCCCAGATTTTCTTTACGATTTAAATTTAACGGGTGAGATTTAATATATTTAAAAAAATTACTATTACAATATTGTATAAAAATAAGAATTTAAAATCTGATCTGTCTATTTTACAACGGTTGATTAGTGCATGAAAGTAAAGAATTTAATTGGCTTCCAAAAGCAAATCCAAAAAAGATAGAAATAAAAGGGAAGACGTGATTAACGTTTCAAAGGAATTGCCGCCTCCAACGGGTCTCTGCACTAACCAACGAACAGGTGGCAGAATGGGAGAGGCTCTTTATGTACCTTATTTTGACGGGGATACCATGGATACCTACTCTTGATTTTTCTCCTTCCTCGTTCTTTCCCGCACGCGCTCCTTAATTCTCATATTTTCCATTTTTAAAAAAAGAAAAGAAAAGAAAAAACCGAAGGTTCCGCCCATGCCCTGCTCTTGCCTCGCCTATATATAAACCTCACAGCTTCCTTTGTAGAAACCCAAGGAAAAGGAGCGAGTGTTGGGAAAGAGAGGCGCCGATCAGAAAGAAAGGTTCCTCTCGCCGCTGTGGAAAGTTTTCATTCTCTATTCTCACCGCCCTAAGATTCAATCAAAAGCAGCTTTCCGCAGCTTCCCGACACAAGTTCCACCATTCGCCATGGCTCGCTCTTTCTCCAACCTCAACGCTCTCTCTGTTCACCTCGTCAACGCCATCTCCAGGTACTCCATCGCCGCTTTTCTTCCTTTCTTCGCAGTTCAATGAATTCTGTTGTTAAATTATTTTGATTAAGGCTTATGAATGAGGGATTTGAGTTTGACTGTGAATTTTGGCTTTGGATGTGTAAGCAGGCGTGGCTACGCTTCTTCATCGCAGGGATTCTCCGCAACCGCCGCAAAGGCCGGAGCGGCCTCCGTGAGCGGCAAGGTGGCCAAGAAATCAGGGGAAGAGCGGGCGACCACCGAAAAGGAGTCCTGGGTGCCGGACCCCGTCACTGGCTACTACAGACCGGAGAATGTCAAGGAGATTGACGTCGCCGAGCTGCGCGCCACGCTTCTGGGCAAGAAATGAATTTGAACCGCTCCGATGAAACTCTAGGGTCTAGATCAGAGGATTGACCGGGTCATCTCATGTATCTAGCCTAGAATAGAACAAAATGCAGTTCTTAAAACGGCGTCGCTCTGGGTAGGCTTTGGTGGTTATGTGGCTATGCAAGTCCTTCGGGGATGGAGATCTGGAATTTGTTATGGATCTTGTGGTGAGTTCCCTTGTTCTCATCCCCATGGAACAGAGAACGAAACCGTATCGTCCAACTGTGTTGTCCTTTTCTTTTTCCCAAATATGTAATTTTCGTCTAAGAAATAAATAGTTTTTTCCATAATATATAACGCGACAAGCAAATGGTGTCCTCATCCTGTGGTTGCCAATATTCTAGAACGTCGGCCTCCATAAGAAAGCCTACGCGTGACCCGTGAGTGTTTCACGAGAGGAAAAAAACAAAAGGAAGACGCGCGGGACATAAAGATGTCACAATTGATATCATCATTCACGGACTTGGCAGCAGGCGCACTACAAGTGGTCTTCAATCTTCTGGATTCGTCTCAAGAATATAGTAGGGACCGTCCTCCACTCTGTGCCAGTTGTGTTCAATTCTTTCGGCTACAATATTTAATTTTCTACTCTGAATCATCATCATCTCGCGGATGAGTAAACGACGGTGTTGAACATTTAGGTTGATCCAATAATTGTTTCGGTTGACTGTATTAAAAGAATGATTACGTATTCCGGGAGAAATGAATGATCATGCTTATCAACTTAATATGTGGGAATAAATAATTCTGTGGCAGGCGTGCTTGCTCGCACAAGCTGCAACCGATCAAGAATCTGACACGGTTTGTGCCTCCTGGATGGACAAAAGTAAGAGACATTATGTTTGGTTTGATCGACACGGATGATGTTATTGTTGGCCTTTGATCATTGTTGCCTTCACCCTCAAACTATAACATGCGCCACATGCTTTCCTTCATCGCTCATGAATAATTCACTTATATTATATCTTTCCGATTTAATTGATTTGAACTGAGTCTGCTCATAACCTAGTATAATTGGCTCATTTTGAGTCCGCCAAAAAAGATCCATAACGGGTTAAAACTTAAATGGGCAGGCTTTGGACACACCTACGGATTGTTCGTATCTGTCCATTTAGTTTTTTTTTTATGACTTACCATCTCATTCCGTATTCTGGCGTAAGATAAAGGCGTTCTTTGGCTCGCTATTCTGAATAAATTTATGTTATGATAGTATTTATCTAATTTATGTTGTTTTGTGTGAATTGTGATTATTGAACTTTGAAGATTCAGAATTTAGATAGATGTTCATTGTTTATATATGTTTTTTTTTTTAAAAAAAATAAACAGGTCAAATGTAAATGGGTTGCCCAAAACCCGAATAACCCGCCTATTTATATGCTAGTATGTTTATGCAGCTTTTAATGGGTTAAGGTATGGGTGTGAGCTTGCTCATACCCAATTAGAGTTCAATGGGCGAGCTATGGGTTTGACCTGGTCCAACCTGCTCGTTGCTTTATCCTAACAAATAAGGGTGATACTAAGTCATTTCTGACGAGCGGCAAAGAAAAAAGATCCAAGGAACTGTGGCCAGCAAGCCAATGCCTGGAATGCACAACTTTGAAAAAAAAGCAGATTACGAGAGCCACACAAGGTGACGGGAATGCTCGCAGCACTTGCTTCCAAGTCAACATCACATGTTATTAGAACGTCAACTAACAGAACGTTTGAATCAGTGATGGGGACGGAATTCATCTCGCGAGGCAGACGTGATATATAGTTTTGTGTCTATTTAAATGATTTCTCATAGTGCTTGGTCAACAGTAAAAGCTTCACATGAATTTATGATGAACGTGTCCGATCGAAACCATGGAATAGAGACGTGTTGTATATGAAATTCATATCCCAAAGTAACTGAAGTAATTCATTGAATGCGAAATTCATCTTCGTCCTCAGTCCTGAAAACATACCAACACTATGTTTCAATTCGCATGGAAGAAAAACTAAGGAATCAGATAATGTAATTTGTTAAATAATTTTATGCCATGTAGATTGGCACGCAATTGATCAATCTAGCATGATGTAGATCGGAAACGTTTAAGCACACTGACAGGTTTATAAATATAATATTTTGCATTATTTAGCTGAGAATTGATAGCTCAATGTGAGATTGTTTTGGAGAAAGGTTAAAAACACCTACACGAATTTGGTGTACTTTCTAACGGTAAACTATTTCCTTGAAACTCAATTATTTATACACTTAATTAAATATTCCGATAATAAACAATACTATGCCATTAAAGATGAAATTTAAACACGGCAATCTACTATAGTAAAAAAAAAAAGTACAACTCATCTTTCAAAGAGTTAACCAAGGTTAACAAAATTTCAGCTAACTATATGAAAATACTACTATGGTTATAGAGTATTTAAATCACTACAAATATCTATTCATGGTGGAAAAGAATAATTCAGTCATTTAAAATTTATCATGAATAATATTTTCTTCTCAAAGTTTTTTTTTTTTTTTGCTAAAAATTTTAGGAAAGGAGTTGGGCTTACCCACCTTCCAAGGGCAGAACGCTTGGAGCCTGGTCTACAAGGGATACTGGCCAGAGAGTACACATGCCTCCACCTCTACTAACGCTACCACTGCTTTCTAGACCTTTAGGATGCCTCCCCTAGCGCCTTGACGAACGTAGGGATCGAACTCACTCCCTAAAGATGAGGAAGACCGACCCCATGTCAGTTGAATCCAATGACGAAGGGTTTCTCAAAGTTTCATAAACTAGATAATATTTAATCAACATGGGCCTTGAATTTCAGAATATAATCATTTGACCATTTGACTATAAGCCCAATATCAAGTACAATTATCAAAATACTTGAACAATATTTCTCTCATAAATCCACTTGAATTACTCATTCATGATAAAAAAAACAATTATCCATGACACAATTTCACATTTGTGTATGCAGCATGAGCCCTACTGTGACAATACACAACAATTTATCACATTAAAAAAAAAAAAGGGAAGTTTCACAAGGATTATCACAATAATTAAGTCTCCAGAGCCTTCTTTGAATATCCAACAAAATAATTATTACGTGAAAAAATGTTAAATCAACGTAATGAGACAAAAGCCTCAATACCCAACTATCTAACCTGTTACATATACTAATATATACTCATAAAGTGCCAAGTGGAACAATCTATATAACAAAGCGTTAGAGATATAGTTCATAAAATTCCATATCGCATATTCCGTTTCGCAAACTTCATATCGCAAATTTAGATCCTAATCTTTCTATTATTTATCATTTTATCCTATTCAATTATCCATATTTAATCACAAGTCAACATATTAAATAATCCTACGTGGCGTTAAAATTTGATTATTTAGCTTCAAACTCAGCTCATTTTACATAAAATAAAATTACAAAAAATAGACGTTATGCAATATGCATAAAGCCGCCGGCCTCTCTTTCTCTATATCTCACCCTCATTATATTATTCTGCATATAATTTGAATTGCCATTTGCCACGCAATAGTTGAACGATGCGCATGTTCTTTTAGGGTAATAAGGAAAAGTACATGGCAAGTCCTAATATCAAGTATGAACTCATCGAAATTTCAGCATGAAACCTGAATGGATGAATTTAAACGATTCCAATAGGTAACTATCCAATTACCAAAAAGTTAACAAGAAACACAAATGCAGGAATTTCTGTGACAGAAAAGAGGTACAAGAAATATCAGTCAAATACAAAGTGGTTTAATGCATGGGCAATTGCGGAAAACACGCGAAGCCTATAAAGATGGCGACAGGGAAGGAGAAAAGACGAGGAGGAATCTAAGCTATAATGCTTTTGGTTTGATGTGAAATGGAAATCCAACAATGACATGAACTGTGAGGAAAAGGAACCAAGACAAAACATTTGAATGGCCTTCCAGGAAGAAAGATATCTTTCATACGGCATTTGGATGTTAATTTTCCACACGTGCAAGGAAGTTTTAATGGTCATTTTTACAGTCATATAGATTCATCATTCATCACCCCTTAGAAATCCAATGGTCAAGAGTAAAACCATAGTAGGAGAAAATTAACTGTTTTTTGGTGTTTGGGAAATCATCACAAATAAATAGGCTTAGCTCGCTGGAAAGAACCACTCTGAGAGAAGCCAAAATTTAGAACGTCTGACGTAAAAAATGTTGACTATTTACAGAATTCTCTTATTTTCCTCCTCATTTGTCATTTCCCTTTTCCGGCATTTACGAGCTATACTCTTTTCTTCTTCATTTATGAGCTTGCAGAATCCTCCTCTTCATTGCTAGAGCTACCTCCTACGAAACACAAGCTACTCTAATTGGAGAGGGACAACCGCAAAGCTCAACACGGAGAAGTTCAGAATCACACTGTGAGGAAGGATGGAGAACCATACCACCATCACCTCCCCCTTCCTCGACTCACCTCCGTCGCTTGCCGGTGAGCAGGAAAACTTAGGAGACGCCGAAAAAGCAGTGTGAGCTTCATGGGCGACCAAGAGTGATAGAGTTGCTGAAGAGGTGGAGTTCAAAACCACCGTCACCTCCCTCCTCCGTCGCCATCACACCTCGCCATACCTACCACCACCTTTGTCCTCTCATCTGTCCACCTCCACCACGCTAGTCTTCCCCTGTTCTACACAAACCCTCACCTAAAAGATTCACCGGTCTTGTCACTGGAATTTGATTCATGGTTCCTTCATCATCTTCTATTCACCATCAGATCAAGTCGTCTTCTTTGGTTTTCCATTGTTCCAAAAGTGACTCACTCTTATTTGATTTCACTTTCACTCTATTATAATATTCATTTATTCATTGTTAAATTTGTTTCCTGGTGGCGTTCTTCAATGTCTGGAATTTTGAAAGTGTTTGGTGAAGCTGGGATGACAAATTGTAGTGTCTAATTCCCTCTTCTCCTAGAGCAATGAGTTGATTCTTGAGTTTAGAGCTTCGTAGAGGAGTGTTCTACTATTTAATCTCAATATTTAATCTTTTATATCAGTTAAATTCTAAGTTTAGAGTTTAATTAGTGTATTGAATTGAAGTTTTGTATTGGGGTTCAAAATATTTCTTGAAATTATATATGTATTTTATTTTAACTTTGTGCTCTTGACACTTTGAACTTAATTAATAGCAATTTCATGTGTATTGACTTAGTTAATGTTGGAGGTATTGTCCCAACCCACAATGAACCTAAAAGAACGCTCAAGTAATAGTGAGGAAAAGCTTTAAGATGCTAATATTGGAGGTAGTGTGTAGGTGCCAACAGATTTGAAAGGCATAACCTTGACAACAAACACCCAACTTTGTGCATGCATTCTAATGTATATACGATTTTATTCATTAAATATATTTAATTAAGCACTTTAGTGTTTTTTTAATAATATTTTTATCAAATTTAATTTTAAATTTTTATTTTCAATTATCACAATATATACAACTAATATGTGTGTGTTATTAAATAACATTCATACATTCTTAAGTCATTTTTCATTTTAACCGACTTTTCAAATAATAATGCAAACAAATTTTTTCCAAAAAAAAAAGACACTTCTGCCATTGTTAATCTAAAATCACATTTACAATCTGACTTTTACTCTATATTATGTCAGATTGAAAATAAATCACTTCTGCAATCGTTATTCTAAATAGGCCCTAAGCTAGTGAACCAACACAGAAGTGCCCTCCAAAGCCCAGGCCCCTACAGTATCAATACCAGTCCCCTCATATCAGTCTGGTCCCCTCATATCATATTTTCACCCCGTTTTAAAAACAATCAAATTCACGTTCCAGAGCATTATTTGCGCACAAATTTTCATTTCCAACACGTAAAGTGTAATTTACTTAAAGCACTACCTGATCACCACGCTCCGGTTACGAAGTGTTTACTCTTCAAGTCTAAATAATAGCCGTCCACAAGCAGTCGGAAGGGTAGTTTTCAAGTCAGGCTGTGCCTCATTTCGAAGCTTCCTCGGGACTATTGCATACTTACGAAGGATTTACATCTTTCAACAACACACCCCTAATTATAGACTATACAGGCTGTGGAGAGAAGCGCCAGCAGCTTTGACAAAAGTTCACTAACAATTGGCTATAATAGCACATCTTCTCTTTAACTATCGTGTGCTATGATACTGTATGGTTCTCACAAGGTAATTCCAATAAGCTATTTTTGACTCTAAAGGTATACAAGGAAATACGCTAGACAGTATATGAAGAATTCACATCCATACAAAGAAACAAAGTTAACTCTCCAGTGAGCTAGAGGCACATACCCAATTATTTATCCCACGCGGATCAGAGTTTACATATATAAGTCATAATCCATCAGCCTAAAGCTAAACACCTCCCTAATCTTTAATCCCTATGTGATCAGGCTACAATGCTTCGAGACAAATCAAAATGTCTTCAATATTCCAACAGATATGACTGCTAATCACAGCGCACTTACCAAGTGACTCTCAGGATGAATGAACAGGGGCATCAGGAAGGAGAGTTTTTTTTTGGGCAAAAAAATATTAGGAGGAGGCTGAAAAAACACCAACAGCATTACCTATTCTCCTCCATTTCCATAGCACCACATGGAGGTGGATTCCCTAGGGTCAAAAATTCTTAGATACCCTATATCCAATCTCAGCAAAAGCAATGACACTCCTATTGGATTCCTCAAGAACAAAATGAATATTCACACAACAGTCAGAATTCCCAGCATGTTTGGCCTCTTCTACAAGGTAGTAGTGCGCCCAAATGCAACAAGTGTTACACAATGCTTCCTGGCTAACTCAAGCACCTTGTGGAACGATTGACTATAATGAAAAGAAATAAAAAGACACCAGGACAGGAAATTATTTTACAGGTGTAGTATAAAAGCACAGAGTCACTCCCCTGTCATGCCCTGCGCAATAAATTAACTAAGAAATCCATCAAATTGTACAATCAAGTCGGCTATCCTGAAAAATCTCAAATTAAAAGAAAATATGCTCTATTAGGTAGCTTGAAATAATCAATCCTCACTCCCTGTAGCCCTACTACAAAAAAGAAAAATACTACCCATGTAGTATAACAGCCTGTTATATCCGTCTCCCAGTTGCATAAATCCCTTATCAAATTGAAGATTCTATACCCCGTGATCATCAAAAAACAAAGAACACTGTATTAAAAATGTGAAAGCTCTCAATGCATACGGAAAGAAAGATTGGCCACAGCCTGAACCACGTTCCTCTCTTGGCAGAATCAAACAAGTACATGAGCAGAAGACTCAAATAAACATAATAGCAACACAATTTGCATCACTATTAAAGTAATAACCTGATTTCCAAACCATGAAACGAGATAGTATCCACGAAACCCAGTTCATGTGATAGTTACCATTGTAGCGCCAATATAAGTGGACTGACAATAAGAAATAATAAACAAGGCTAAAAATTAAAAAGTAAACTTAAACACATAATCAGTTTAGTGGTTCTACGTAGAGGAAACAGATGGATTCAACTTCAGCTTCCTTGCTTGCAGATTATCGCAAATAAATCCACAGCCACACTGTGGGCTTACGAAGAAATTGTCTAACGGGAAAGAGGCGGAGGCGATGCCAACCGAGAAGCCAAGCTCGTCACCACTCCGACTTACCTCCACGATATTGACCCAGAACAACAGTAATTTCACGCTAACCCCAGAAAGGTTCGTGAGCATGCCTTTGGAAACATAACCATTGATGGTAGATTTATAGCTAAGCTGGTACGATCCCTCGAGAGAAAAACTGCAGGAACCGTTCAAATAGGCGCGGAATTTACCGGTAGATCTGTCTAATTCGTAGCCAACAACCCCTTTTGGTAGAATACCCTCGGGAAAGTCGTAGTCGCCGAGGACTTCGTAGGCAGTGCGAGCCCCATCACCGGTAGCGGCCGATGAAGAAAGCAGAGGCGATAGAAGGAGGAAGGTGGAAACGAAGAGGATGGCGACACTAGACATGGGAAACGTAAATCTCCAATTCTTCGGCGTATTAGACTTCGCGCTTTGCAATTGATCGAAGATTATTGTTCGTTTTGGTGTTGCACGGCAGAAATAGGTAGGATGACATTGTTTTATCCAGCGAATGAAACCAAACGTCATCGTTTTCAACGGGGATGATTCTGGTCTGAGGCCGTGTGTTGACAGTTTGGTGCTATTTTACCATTTAGGGTAAGTTTAGTTGGAGGGGAGGGGAGAGAAAAAATGAGATGGAGGGAAAAATTTTGTGGGACCCATTTGACACAATTTTAATCCAATTTTCTTCTCCCCTATTTTTTTTTCTTTCCCCTCCCTTCTCCTTCCCTCAAACCAAACTTATCCTTACTCTTTAGGGTTGCGAGTCGCAACGCCGGTCGTTGAGGGTTGAATCACATGTAAGCCAGACACACGTGGCACATAAACGACAAAACAAAAGTTTGAGAGTTTAAAGTTCAAACTTGAGACTTAACCTTTGTTATTATTTTTTTGAAGTATAGGAAAATTCAAAATAAATACCTTTTAAATTCGTAAAACCACCGAAAGTCCATTGACTTTATAAAAGGACTGAGAAATACCAATGACCTATGAGGGATATACAAATTTTGGTGAAATTACTTTTTTATCCTTATTTTTTAAATAAAAAAAAAGGAAAAAACCCCATCCCCCGCCGCCAGCCAACCACCGCCGACCACCCCACCGCAGGTGGTGGGGTGGCCGGCAGCCGACAGTGGTTGGCCGGTGGTGGGGGGTGGGGTTCTTTTATTTATTTATTTATTTAAAACTAAGGGTAAAAAAGTAATTTCACTCGAATTTGTATATCCCTTATAAGTCCTTGGTATTTCTCAGTCCTTTGTGGTGGGGTGGTCGGCGGCCGGCAGTGGTTAACCGGTGGTGGGGGATGGGGTTCTTTTATTTATTTATTTATTTAAAACTAAGGGCAAAAATGTAATTTCACTTGAATTTGCATATCCCTCATAGGTCCTTGGTATTTCTCAGTCCTTTTACAAATTCAACGGACTTCTGGGGGTTTTGCAAATTCAAACGGTACTTCTCAATCCTTTTTTTTTTAAAAAAAAAGTATAGCCCTTTTTTTAAAAAAAAAAAAAGAATAGACAGAATATATAATAAATCAATAAGAATTGGACTCGTATTATATGATCCATAATTTTAATTTATAAGCTTTTGAGATTTCCTTTATAGAAATACATAGGTATTAAAATGGTGTTAAATGAAAGAGAGTAAATTTTATAATATTCATGAAATTTATATGTTAATAAGGTCCACTATTAATAAGCAGTGCCCCTGGGAGCATGTAATAATATCAAATAAAATCCTGATTTAATATAACTTTTTTCTTTTGGTCAAATGATTTAATATAATTAACCAGATAATACTTATATATTTATAACATTATAAATTAAAATTAACGGATTTTACATTCAAAGATGAAGGGCTTCATTCATAACAAAATAAACCAAATGACCTTATTCATAATTGAGGTAAACTGTAAGTTCTATATGAGAATTAATTTCTCCGAAGGAAAAAGTTAAAATACAAGCATATTAGAATATGCCAAGGTGAGAAGGCTACTGTGGCAAATCTAAACGGGTAAATGATGGAAAGGAAGGAAATTATGAAGAAAATAGATGTGAATCAATATGGCGTTGCAGCTGACAGAGGCATTGCAAGAAATATTGGTCAAGTCCAGCAAATTTGCTTTCTAGCACATGATTGAGAGGGAGGCCAGAGGAAGTTACGTTGCTGATCACATTGAAACTATGGAATCCAACTCAAAATTAAACGAAGGCAGTCATGAGAAAAGGATCGAGCATCCTTTGAATTGTACGGAATAACTGCTTTTGATTCTCTGTCTTCCACTTAAAACATTTTTATGCTGATCATCCAACCATTATTCTTCTGCAAAGGGAACCATTTGACGCTTAGTACTCATTTCCAAATGAATTCCAATTAAGGGCATGTATTAGTGAAATAATTAATGAAGAATGCCTTTATGATCTTGAATTATTTTTATCCATGGGTAAAAGAAGACCACTATGTACAGCCAAATTTCTGCATCCTCCAGATAAGATTCATTAGAGTGATGACTCCTCTTATCAAATGTTGACAACCTTCAGTTGGCAGAGTTGATATGAAGGGTCTGTTAGGAAAGAATCCTATTGCTGTATTCCTTTTCTTGCCGATCACTATGCTTGACACATCAATATTTGTTTTGCCGGCCATGTGTCTCTGATTGTCATTGCTCTTTTGGCAACAACCATTGCATCTCAACCTTTATCTCTGAGACCTACAATCCCTATCACGAGTCTGCCTTCCTCGTGTCAAAGTGGTACAAACATCAGCCAAGTATGCATCGCTGAAATCAATTGCCTCATCGTCATATTTTGTACACCTAGCAATTGCCAGTGGTGTGCCTGTGGTTAAGGCCTATATATGTTGTTGTGATTTTCTCAGTGAGAGCTTGCATTATTAAGCTCAGGTCTGATTATCTTATTTTATAATTCCCAGGCCTGTAATTTTCTAAATCATATATGCTTGGCGAACACCTGCCTCCCTGATTTGAACCCTTTAACCTATCCCCCGCCCCCCCTCCTTCTATTAACATGAAGTTTATGCTTGACACAAGCACTACTGTGCAATTTCAAATCTTAAACTCATTAAATCTGTTGTCTTGTAACAAGGCATTGTCATTCATAATATAAAATTTGAGATAAGACGTGATATTTTTAATTTGTAAGCAGAACTTTTTTCTTATCAGTTTTAAAGATATGCTGGACTGTAGCAAGCATCTTCTGTATACATTCTACGCATCCTGACAAGTCCGTGAACTCCCGAAAGTGGAAATGAATGATACTCATCATCTTTGCTTGATAATTTAACTATGAAATGTTTGTGAAATGAGAGAGGCAGGGTAAAATAATTGGGGACTTGGAGACGTGGAGGCCTGGAGGGTGTGGAGGAAAGCAAGTCCAGATAGGCCATATGAAGTGGCCAGTAAATGAGATCGCGCCCGATTTCAGCTTTACTGTCAACCAACTCTTTTGCATCAGATTCAACAACCACTCTACGGAAACTCAGATCCCATGTCAGATGGAGTCCCTTGAGAATAGCCCATTCTTCTGCCTCATAAACCGAACAGGATCCGAGAATATGAACGAAGCCTGCTATCCAGTCTCCTAAATGATCCCTCAGTATTGGGCAGATGGATAAATAGCACAGATGAATTCCCCTAGTCCGACTTTTGGTCATGCCCATCGCCAAGCAGAAACAAAAGGGTAGATTTCCTCGCCACTTTTGCTCGGTCTAGGCCCTTGGGTTTGCAGGTTCTCCTATTGGATTAAGTGCTTATTTGAAAAAGGTCCAAAATCTAAGAAGAAAGTGTTTTTTTTTTTAAAAAAAAAAATTATATGTCAAAAAATCACTTATAAAATGCGGATTCAATAGGAACACAGACTAAATAAGATTTTATGGAAAGATTGTATTGGAACTTCTTTTGCTACATTTTGTATTAACCATGCTTAATTAGCCTCTCCCTCTTGCTATATGAAAAAACACTTGCATTACTAACAAACTGTGCTATTTATAACACATGGTAGTGAGATATAATTAAGTAGGAATGCTCATAGCACGTCAAAATAAAATCATCACTGTAAAAACTGACTGACAACTAAATTAAGTGGAAGAGGATTGACTTCTCTTGATGGGTAAGGTCAAGTGGTCAGTGACTCCATTGTCATGGGAAAAAGAAATTATCATGATGTGTTCTTCCTAATCCCCGTCCTAGATACCAACACCGAAATTATTATTTTTTATTTTTTTCACACGCATTTTAATATGGGAAGATCACACTACTAATTAAGGAAAATAATAACATAACAAATCTAATACTAATACCGATTTCAATTTATAATTCTTGAAATGTTTTATTTTTCAATATTCTTTATTTATTTTTGGTAAAATACCCCTCAGAGCCCAAATAAGTAAAAAATTGTAAAAAAAAAAAAACTCAAGAAAAAGTCACATATAAAAAAGCCTTTTTTGATATTATTTCATAAACTTTAACAATTGTAGTAATACAACATTAACAACTAAATAAGTAGACGTTAACAATAGCATCCTAACAACTAAATTATTACACGTTAACCCTATATCAGTACAACATTTTTTGAAATAATACCAGAAAGACATCTAACTTTTCCTTAGATATTTTTTGACAATTTTTAAGTTATTTAGGCCATGGGGAGGATTTTCCCTTTATTTTTCCTCTATACGTGGAATATGAATGTGGATGGGAGAGCGTTCTCTCTGTTTTTCCCCTTTTCATCATCTTCTCTGTTTTTTCTTTTCCGGTTCATAAATTAATATTTACATGGTTTCAATTTGATTTATTATAATTTTTTATTGCAGTTGTAAATTATTCAGATTAAATTCAACAGTTTGAATTAAATTATTTTTCATTTTTGATGATAATTTTATAAAAATTAAAAAAATTGGACTGATAATAAAAATCAAATTTAAATTGTTTAAAAGTTGATCTGGTAATTAGAAAAGGCTGATCCAATAATTAGAGAAAGAAGGGGGAGAAGTAAGTTGAATGACAAACAAAGCTGCTGCTGGCAAAAAAGAAAATATATATAAATAAAGAATAAAAATAAAAAGCTGCTACCGTATCAAACTAGGCATTTTTACCAAAATAATTTTTTAAAAAAAAAAAATTACCAAACTGGAGTACTTTTGAAACTATTTTTTTTTTTAATAACAGAGGCAAGCCGAAGCTTGAAGTGAAATTAGGAGTTAGACCAAAAGGTCCAAGCCCCAATACAACATAACCAGTACAATATTAAAGACATCTGACCAATTGGTCTCTCAAAATTATATCACAGCACCCAGCAGGAACATTTGGGATAAGAGTTACATCCGCATTAGTCGTAGCCTTATGCCCTTCCTTAGCTAAATAATCTGCACATGCAATATTATCTCTTGATGTATGGAACAGCTTGACATCCCAATCTCGGAAGAGGAGATCCCTGATGTTACCAATGACGTTCCTCAGAGGATGGTCAATATAGGCTCCGTCTCTCATGAGGATATTGACTGCGTCCATGGAATCCGAGTAGAGCTCTATATGCTGAAGCCCCAATCTAGAAGCCACTATTAGACCAAGCTCAATAGCATAAAGCTCCGCTTCAATAACCGTCTGAAACCCCAGGGCCTTATGAAATCCCATCAGCCAACTTCCTCGTGAATCTCTAATTACTCCACCGCACGCCGCTTGAGACTGTTGTCGAACCGATCCGTCGACGTCTATGCGGACGACATTCTCCGTCGGAGGAGTCTAAGACTTTTCCTCATTCCTGTGAAGTTGAAATATTTGATGAATAAGATTATCACTAACATTACTTTCCATTATTAAATAATTGCATAAGTGAATCAACTCCATCGTATACTTTTGAAACTATTTACCGTAATAGGGTTGTTTTGGTTAAGTGACACTGGGCAGTACGACGCTACTTGATGTCGCGTCAGACAATCTGACAACATTGAGTGTCACGTCAGACTGTCTGACGCGAGCCACACTTAGTGCCGTCAACCATGTTGACGCGACTAAGTGTGTCATTTAATAATTAATGGATGCCACTTAAAAGTGGCGTCCATTTATTAAAAAAAAAATTAATGGATGCCACTATTTATTTAAAAAAAAGTATAATTATAATTAAAATTATAAATAATAATTCGAACTAATTATAAATAATAAAAAGAATAAATAATAATTTTAATTAATAATTAAGAGAATTAAAATATTGTAAAATTTATTTTAAACCTGTGAGACTTGTTTCACCCTGTAAGATCTGGGTGATGGAGATCACTCAAAAATCTTTGTGAGGCTCGCCTCACCCTCAAAGACTTACAATCTCCTGTGTTCCACACAATTTGTGATCGGTGTAACTGCTGCACCTTCTCTATTGATGTTTTCCCTAGATGACTGCTGTGCTGCACCTTCTCTATTGAAATGTGAAGTGAAACTTCGAGGGAAAAGCATCAATAGAGAAGGTGGAGCAGTCACACTGGTCACAAATTGTATGAAACACAGGAGGAGATTGTAAGTCTTTGAGGGTGAGGCGAGCCTCACAGAGATTTTTGGGAGATGTCCATCACCCAAATCTCACAATATGAGGTGAGTCTCATAGGTTTAGAATAAATTTAAAATATTTTAAATATTTTAATTATTAATTAAAATTATTATTTATTCTGTTTATTATTTATAATTAATTAGAATTATTATTTATAATTTTAATTATACTTTTTTAAAAAAATAAATGGATGCTACTTTTTTAAGGTGGCATCATTAATATTTTATTTTTTATTTTAATAAATGGACGCCACTTTAAAGTGGCATCCATTAATTATTAAATGCCACACTTAGTGGCGTCTACGCCACATTTAGTGGTTGACACCACTAAGTGTGGCTTGCGTGAGACAGACGCGATACCCAGTATCGTCAGATTGTCTGACACGACATCCATTGACGTCGTACTGTTCATTGGTATTTAACCAAAACAACCCTATTCCGGTAAATAGTTTCAAAAGTGTTTCAATTTGGTAATTTTGTTTTTTGTTTTTTAAACATTATTTTGGTAAAAATGCCTATCAAACTAAGCGGAGCGTTTTGACTAATTTAGCAGGCGATCATACGATTATGGTTGTCAGATCAAATGGACGGACTAGACACAGTGCAGCATGAAAACCTGAGGGACGAAACTGGATTTGTATTCAGTTATCATAATAAAACCCTAGTCTATCATTCCGGTTTCATACCGGAGTCCCGTGGGCAGCAGCAGAGACAGAAACAGTAGATTCACCATGGTTAGTTCGCCTCCAAGCCCTCATCCTCCTCGCCCCCCTTTTCTTTTCTCATTTTCATCAAATGCAGGGAATCGATTTGAAAGCAGGAGGTAAGAGCAAAAAGACAAAACGAACCGCTCCCAAATCTGATGATATTTACTTGAAGCTTCTTGTAAAGGTTCATTCTCTCTTCCTCGACACCTGTCTTCCTTCATATTCTAGTTTAACTGCTCTGCTGTTGGTAGTTGACAAGACGACTTGTTGCCCTTTCAGCTTTACCGATTTCTTGTCAGGAGGACCGAGAGTAACTTCAATGCGGTGATTCTGAAGCGGCTTTTCATGAGCAAAGTCAACAAGCCACCTCTATCTCTCTCTCGGTTGATTCGTTTCATGAAGGGAAAGGTACCTTTCTTGGTTATAGTATTTGTCAGCTAAGAAAATGCTTTTTTGGAGCCTTCTAATTATGTGCAGTTGCTGAGAAAAATAGGCAGCATCTTGATTTATTCATTTTGATTCGGTCCATGCATCAGGAAGACAAGATCGCCGTAGTTGTTGGGGCTGTGACCGACGACATTCGTGTGTATGACGTACCAGCGTTGAAGGTGACTGCACTGAGGTTCACTGAAACTGCTAGAGCTAGAATTGAGAAGGCTGGCGGAGAGTGCCTGACATTTGATCAGTTGGCTCTTAGAGCTCCTCTAGGACAGAACACGGTATGAATTTTTTCACCACTCATGTCTTGGGATTATTAAGACTGATTCTAAATATGATTTTTGTTCTGAACGTATTGAATTAAAGCCATAACGTTTCTGCTGGAGAGATGTTGAATTTCTTCATGTCCCATTGCCCTTTTTTTCAATGAGAATGTTTAAGAACGGTGGTGCAAGAAGAATTGTTAATTGTATATGGTAAAACAAGTTGTCCTTGATATTTATAGGCTGAAGTGATAGGTTTAGGAACCTAGAACGTCACTTGTTTTTTGCGCACGTGGCCTTTGACACTATGAGCATGCTTATCTCAATTGCTTGCGTATTCTAATCAGGAGTGTGCTTCTTGATTACTCAGGTATTGTAATGAGTTATCCTTTTTGATGTTAAGATATGGTTTTACGAATCTTGGTTCATATAACAAACCAGAAGATTATTAAGCTGTGAATCGTAAGATTCCTGAACAAATTATAAATTCATAACTAGCATTCTAAAATATAAATTTCATAATTTCTGTAGTGGTGGGGAAAGTTACAAGGAACCAATTTTAGGAATGTTTCCATGGAAGATCACTCTATTTGAAGTCATAGGGACATCAAGTGAGTGATACCAAAAAAACTGTTTCGGCTGAGTAAAGTAAGAACGAAATCAGGAAGGAAGGAAAGTAATGTAGTAATGAAGTGTGAGTAGGTTATGGCTATCATTGTACTAAGCTATCATGTAAGTTAAAATAGTAGGCTTTCTGGATGAAGTATGATATTAAGTCATGTAAGATTCAAGCTGACAACCTAAAAATGGGAATGCAAGAACAAACAATTTATGCAATTACTATCTGCAGAAATTCTCCTCTTCCTCTGATAACTTTTTACCATCATCATCATCATCATCATTATTATTATTGTGCAATCACTTCTAGAGGCCGTTTAAAATATCTGTTTCTAGTTAAATTATAAAAAGCATGCTTTGCATTGGAAATTGGTTGATTTGGTTGGATAGAATTGCGGATCACTGGATGTCAACACTGTAAGATATGAATTTGTGATGGTCTGAAAATAACGTGTATTTGTCCATAGTGGAGAAGGCTGACCCTCTAACTAGGGTTGGCACCAAAAGCCTTTCTTATTCATTTTTTAGAGTAAAATAGTTTGTTTAGTACTTAAATGATATCCTGTTGTACACTTATAAGAATCCTGTTGAATACTGAATTCATGACTACAATTTATACTTTATGAATTGTGATGATTTCATCTCAATTGTTTGTCAGGTTCTCCTCAGAGGTCCTAAGAATGCCCGGGAAGCTGTCAAGCACTTTGGGCCAGCTCCGGGTGTGCCCCATAGCCACACGAAACCCTATGTCCGTTCAAAAGGAAGGAAATTTGAGCGGGCCAGAGGAAGAAGAAACAGTAAGGGTTTCAGAGTTTAAGTTCTGGAATTCTAGCATCAAGGAGATTTACGTCTATCTTGCGGTTATTTTGTATATCATCTCCTTTGTGACGTCAGAACTCTTTGCTATGTTAGTTTAATTTTCCTCCGAGAGTGGAAAGAGGCTGTCTGAACAATTTTGTTTTGAGAAACAAATTTAGTAATGAGTGATGAACCTTTCAAAGGATTAATGGTGTAGCGTTTATCGTCACCGACTAATTGTCTGATATTGATTTGGTTTATTTGTTCGGATAAAACGAGATTTTTTAATATCTCTTCTGAAGGTCCTTTGGCTGTTTCAAAGGCGCTTATCTCCTGAGAGATGGAGCCTGACATTGCCGCAAGCATATATGCACGATCCCGTTAAACTAATATCACTATTTACTACCCTATCTCTATTGCCCTTTTTCACTCCTTTCACATTTCAACAATTCTCAGCGTCCAATGTCTTCTTGATCTGGTGATTAATCAATAATCTTGGTTCTTGCGGTGAACCCGACAGGGCATTGTGTTGGGGTGAGGACGCAAGGTTTTCTAAAAACAATCTTCAGTAATGTCATCCTTTTGTTAGAGATCAAAAGAAATGCATCGCCGAGCCATTATTTAAAGAGTTCGGATCCTCTCATCATCATCTTTCTGTCCATCCCTCATCATCAGCAAATCTTGGCCGTTAAAATCTTGATCCCGCGCGGTTTTTCTAAAAATCATTCTGGATCTTTAGATCAAGATTTCAACGGTCAGGATCAGCCTATGAGAGATAATGAGAGAATTGATAATGAGAGAATCTTTTTACTTATTTAAAATGGGTATTATTAAAATGCACGAGTCTCGCATGGTGAGGAAGTATGCAGTGAAATTCGGGGGTGCTCCTGATGAAATCACTGCTTTAGAATTCATCATCCCTTCTTCCCTCTTGGGTCTCCAAGCATTTCTCTTTATTTTCCACCCCATTTCCCTTTTCAATAAGTTGAGCTCCAGTCTTCCTCTCCCCACTCCCTAAAGAACAATACTGAATCGATGGTGTAATCCCCACAAACCAAGCTCCGTTAACATTTGCCTGTCGTGTTTAATATATTTCATTCTAATTAATACCAAAAAAAAAAAAAACTAAACGAAGGGGTCAATTTGATTAGGGAGTTATTTTATGGCGGAATTGTTATGAGATCCAATAAAAGTGATCTAATTACCAAGAATTTCTAATGACGCTGAGTTTCAGGTTGCATGTTTCATTCGGTATTCAGGGTCTTTTTTAGATCCTAACTTTCTTCAACATCAGTGATGTATCCAAGATGACTAATTTAAGTTTGAGTTTGATATATATTTTTAAATAAATCCCCAATGCATTATATCTCTATATATAATTAAAAAAATTGCACACGAGTGTGGTAAAAAAAAAAAAAAAAACCAAACTAGCAATCAGCCTTAAAACATGCAATATGTTTTTTGAACTACATGCAACGCGTTCAGAAACTATATTGGGAAAATTATTATAAAGGACCTATGAAAAATAATATTTATTAAGAAGGACCATAAAAAGCGGTAATTATTCTAAAAGACCAAAAATTAAAATATTAAAATAAAAGGACTAAATTACCCTTAGTCAGATTTCCTATCTTCTTATTAACTAAATCTGGAATGATTTTTTCTTACATGAGAATCTAGAGTAATTGATGGATAATAATAAATAGATATCAATTTAAATAATTCTTTTTCCATTGTAGAATCACTCAAGATTATTATGTTAGAGAAAAGATAGGAAAGATGGAGCTTTTTATGATTATAGCGAAAGGAAAAAGTGATTTGGTTTCTTTAACTACATTCTTCTCTTTTGATGGGTTTTTTTTTTTGAGTTAAGAGTCTTTTGCTTTATTTTCTGTTTCTCTGGGAATGGAATAACAGGTAATATGGAATGAATATCAGGTATTTTTGGTTGCCTCAGCACAAAAAATCTCAGCAGACGGTTGCACAACGCACGAGGCTTCTTCTGCCACAACCATAAAAAGCTCATTCTTTCCTATCTTTTCTTTAGCATAATAATTTGGAGTGATTCTACGATAGGAAAAGAATTATTTGAATTAATATCTATTTATTATTATATATTAATTACTTTAGATTCTAATGTAAGAAAAAAATCATTCCATATTAATGAGAAGATAGGAAGAAAAAATCATTCAAGATTTAGCTAATGAGAAGATAGGATTAAGGATAATTTAGTTTTTTTATTTTAATATTTTAATTTTTGGTCCTTTAAAATAATTACTACTTTTTATGGTCCTTTTTAATAAATATTATTTTTCTTAGGTCCTTTATTATAATTTTCTCAACTATATTAAAGATATATAATCCTGTTTTATTAAAAACGCGTGGATCTTTAAAGGGATTCATATATTAATCAGTAATCACGGATCCGGTGAGATTTAATTGATTCAAAAAATTGAAATTATCCCGGAGCAACCAAAAATGGTGGAGAAAAAGGCACCTTCGAGCTTCGACTAAGCTTCCCTCCACCCCGGAATATCATAAATAGCATAAACTACACCCTCTTTCAAGTTTCAACAGTCCCTCGCAAGTCACACCGCACTCATGGATATGGATCCGGACACTCACAGTGATAACTATGCCCTTAATGGTAAGGTCTTGCTTGGCTCTGCCACTCTTCTCTTCTTCATGTGTATCCTCGTCATCTTCCTTCGCACCTACTCTTGCTCCTGCTTCCGCCGCCGCCGCCGCCACAATCCACAACTCTTCCCGACTCCCTCTGCCGATCCTCACACGGCCCTTGACCCTTCTCTTTTAAAGTTCCTCCCCACCTTCACCTGCTCCGCCACTCACCTCCACCTCCAGGAATGTGCCGTCTGCCTGTCGGACTTCGAAGAAGACAGGGACGTTCGCCTTCTCCCAAACTGCAATCACTATTTCCACATCCATTGCATCGATACATGGTTCCGCTCTCACTCTAACTGCCCAATATGCCGAACTCTGGTTCAACCGCCAAAAATCTCGCCGAAAAAAACAGAGGCGGTTGTTTCCGATGGAGAGTTCGCGTGTTGCTCGTATCTTCCTCCGCCGATTTCGTGCCCGAAGAAGGAATTGGATTTAGATATGCTGACAGTGGTAGTGGAGGCCGGTAAGGAAGAAACGGGCCAGAATTTGATGAGTTCGGAGTCGGGTACACCCGGAGGTGCCCGATTGAAAAGTCCGATGGACTATGGAAGGTCATTCGCGGGGACGGTGGAGCAAAGGCGGTGAGCATGCCGGGCGCCTGGCCCGGCCTAACCAGCCCAAGTCCGGTCCTTTTCCTTGTTGACATGGACTAATATTAATTAATAATATTAATTTGTCCTGTAGATAACTTAGGCCCACGTATCTGTCTTATATTTGTGAAAAATCACTTTCATACAAATACGTATATTGTATTTTGTGGATTGTAAGAACATAGTCTTGGCGGGTTAATAGCACCAAGCTGCGGTGTTGCTGTACATACAATTTACATTGCCCTTAATTTATGGGAAAAATTACCATCAAACCTCAAGGAAAATAACGTGAGTAATAAATATTTCACAATTAGTAGGAGCATAAAGTATCATCTTTTATTTTCAACCGCAATCTGTAATCCTTCTCGTACTTTTAGATACACAATATTTAATTCTTTCATTAGCCTCATTATATGTTTAAATTTAAAATTAAGATTTATAAGCATAACGCTCACGCTATATTTTAGTTCTAAAAAAATAGAGTGTGTATTATTTTTTCCCCCCCAAACGGCAAAAGTCGAAGATATCATTTAATTTGTTTTAATTAATTAATTCTCTTGCTTTTGAATTAAAGGGGGAAAAAAAACTCCCAACCTTGATGAGAGAGGGCCTAAAGCCCTAAACCATATACTATATGATAACCTGATGGTCAAAGTGAAGTTTGCTCCACGGAAAAAAAAAAAATCACTGGGGGTGGGCCTCAAGCTTTCAAATGCATTCCTTTTGGGCCTCAAAAGCTTACACGCCATAATCTCAATAGCTTACCCAAAATTTATCAAAAAAAAAAAAAAAGCTTACCCAAAAAAGGGTACAGAAAAGTAGAACCCATATAGGTTTACAATCATTGTTGTCAAATTTGTGAGTTGACCTTCCGAGTTCACTGTTTTTACGTTTTTAACTTATTAAATCGAGTCGAGCCACCAATAAGCTCGTAACTATTTTAAACTCGGTTAAATTCAGAGTTTATACGCCTTACATTTTTTACGTTTCTAACTTACAAAATCGTGTTAACTCACACTTAAATTCATTTTAACTTTTTTGATTTGATTATATTCAACAGCTTTATACATAAATTTTATAGAAATTTTTTTGTTAAATATAATAAATTTTGAATGTTGATAAATTTAATTTCAATTATTTAGATTTAAAATATATTTAAATCAAATTGTTGTCATTTTTATATTTAAACTATTTATTATAAACTATTAATACCTACTTAATAGTGAAATTAAACTCTTAGGAGTTTACGATTCGAATTCACAAAATGAGTTTACATTGTTGTCACGAGTTTACTTAGACTGGTGAGTATGACAATCTTGTTTGTGACCGCTAGCATTATTTTTGGTGTTTTTGGGAGGAGAGGAACTTCTTATTTTCCTTCCACACCTTCTTCCCCTTTTTAGCTATAAGATCAACATTGAAATGATCTTTGATTTGGTTTTATACCAAATATTGTTAATTTCAAAATTTAGCAATTTAAATTTATTTAATTACTCATAAAGTTGACTTTTTAAAATATATTAAGGAAACTAATTAAAATACTGTAAAATATATATTTATTATTTTTTCTCTAAATTATTTTTCCTAACATATAAACTACTGATATATAATATATATAATATGATTAAGTTTTTTTAGTTTTCCAAAAAAAAAAACTCGGTCTTAAATATAGGACTAGAGGGAGTACTTTTAAAAATTTAACATTTTGATAAAAATTTTATAAAACATTTGAATCTTTCAAATGTTGATACATTGGTTATAAAAAGGAAGAAGAGGAGAAGAGAAAATAAGAGGTTGCTCTCCTGTTTTTATTCCTACGCGCGTAATTTCAGTTTTGGCTAAAAAAAGCTAGATAACCTTGTTTTCCAGAACGATAATACTAGATAACTACAAGCTAAATTAAACGTGGGCAAAAGAGAATTACTAATTCTAGAGCAGGAATAAAAACACTTTTAGAAGAGGAGCGAGTCAGCTTGTAAGATATTAACCCTTCTCATTGAGCTCCATCCGTTCCCGGTCAATCGTAGCAGTTCGAGATACATTCAAATTTGAAGCAGCTTCGCTTGAGAAACCCTGTTGGAGAAGCATAAAATAAAAAATGAGGAGCATGTCAAAGTTGTCACTGGCATTAATGGCGGTCTGCGTCCTGATTCTGACACCACACCAAATTAATGGGAAAGAAGACCAATTGAGAGGGGAAGCGCTAATAAACAAGGTATGCGAGAAAACTCCATCAAAGGATGTGTGCATAGAAACCCTAAAAAAGGACCCCAGAAGTGAAACGGCAGGGCTAAAAGAGGTGGCGCTGATGTCGGTTCAGGCGGCGAAGGACAATGCTTCTGAGATCATAAGCCACCTGAAGGTGCTGGTGGTGGACGACAGTTTGGAGCCGGACGTCCAACAGGGCATTTCCGATTGCTTGGATGTATTGGGAGACGCACAAGAGCAGCTGAACACGGCGGCGGCGGCAATGCTGGCCAAGGTCGGAGAGGACACTGAGAAATGGCTGCAGGCGGCGGTGGACGCCGTGTCTACCTGTGAGGGTTTCCTGAACGGAGAAGATCAGATCCTCCTGCATAAAGAGGACAACTTCCGTCTCTTGTGCAACATTTCCTTGTCCATTTCCGAGGCTGTGAACAATAAAGATGTCTAGAACCAGCTTTTTTATTTCATGTAATTCTTCTTTCCGAACCTAAATATAATATAATCTGCCTGTTATGCCTCTTCCCATTGAGAAGCACATCAATACTTCCTCTACTTTCATGTTTATTATAAGGCACCAACTATCAATTCTCACAAATCAATAAAAACAGTTAAGTCAATAAAGTTGTCCTATAATTTAAGTGACTTCTAATATTATTTTTACTAATTGTACTAAATTCTAACATTATATTAATTATTACTCTTACTTACTACCCTTGTTAATGATAAACATACATAAAAGAAAAATGCCTTTTGAAAACAAGGCACTCACAAACGCATGCATGGCACGAGACAACGTAACTCTTTAACTAAACACGTGCTTAATACGTTAATATGCGGTTTTAATTAATACTAGTACTACGCGTCTTAATTCACGGCGCTAATTGAACTAATGAATATATCACGAAACTGATCAGGCGATCAGATCGACTCTCAATATACATACACTATATACATAAATACTAATAAATATATGAAAGCAAACTAGGATATATCTACGTGTAACAAATGAAGGGAAAAAGAAGAGCAGGCATCGGATTTTACATAGTTTAGTTTAATTGTTTGCTTTCATCCAAAGCATGAAATATACAGGAATCACACTATCAAGTTTTAATTATGAGATCAGGACATGTTTATTTATGGTCTTTGCTTGAGTCAGAAGCTAATTCAGTGTAAATCAGCGTACTAATTAACCAACCTGGAATTTTAAATCCCGTTGCCTTGTGATAAAACCAGCAGGCCCAAATAGAAATCTCAAATATTATTAATTCACATTCCAAAATCATTATATACAATATGCCTATAACAATGTATATATATAGGCACTAAGGAAGGAACAATTACATATATGCCCCTACATTAAGTAATTCCTACATTCCCCCTCAAATTGGGAATTCTATACTCACAAGTGCCCAACTTGCCAAGAATGTAAGTATGTTGCGGCCCTCCTAAGGCTTTTGTTAAAACATCTGCAATTTGTTCTTCAAAATGTACATGCTCAAAAACAATCATACCAGCTAACAATTTTTTCCTAACAAAGTGGCAATCGATTTCAATGTGTTTCATACATTCATGGAAAACTGGGTTGGTTGCTATATGAATGGCTGATCTGTTATCGCAATGCACCTTTATTGGCTCAATATCCGGGACATGCAACTCTTTAAGCAACCCGGTAATCCAAGTCAGCTCCGCTGTCGCCATTCATAATGCTCTATACTCAGCTTCAGCTGAAGATATGGAAACGGTGATTTGCTTCTTTGATTTCCAGCATATTAAACTACCCCCCATCTTCACAAGAAAGCCTGTGACCGAGCGTCGTGTATCAGCACAAGCGCCATGATCTAAATCACATAAACATTCCACAATCAAGGTGCTTTCGGATGAAATGTAGACTCCTCGACCTGGAGAGTCCTTTAAATATTTGACCAACCTCAATGCAGCTTTCAAATGTGACTCTTTGGGCTCTTGCATGAATTGACTCAACGTCTGCATAGTAAAAGAAATATCAGGTCTAGTCAATGTCAAGTAAAGCAACTTACCAACAAACCTTCTATATATCCAGCATCATCCACAAGGGGATCCTTCTCGATTGGCGCAGCGGTCAGCTTGAGGTTAGGCTCCATAGGTGTCATCACAACCTCTGATTCATCTAGACCTGTTTAATCAATCAATTCTATAGCATACTTACGTTGATTAAGAAGTATACCATGCTTGGATCTCAAAACTTCCAAACCAAGAAAGTATTTCAAAGTACCCAAATCTTTGATTTTAAATTGACTATGAAGAAAAGCTTTTACCTCATTGATAGCTTTCAAACTACTCCTTGTAATCATTAAATCATCCACATAAGCAAGTACAAGTACCAATTCAGTACCATTTTGTTTTTGAAAAAGTGCATAGTCATGCTTGCTTTGTTGAAAACCGCCTTTAATCAAAGATTGAGTCAATTTTTCATTCCATTGTCTTGAAGCTTGCTTCAAGCCATATAACGATTTTCTAAGTTTACAAACCTGATTGCGGCCGTTACCTTTATAAAAGCCTTGAGGTATAGTCATATAGACATCCTCATGTAAATCACATTGCAAAAAGGCATTGTCCACATCCATTTGATGAATAGGCCATTTATGTATAGCAACAAGTTTCAAAACAGTCCTAATAGTCACTATTTTTACCACGGGAGAGAATGTTTCATAAAAATCTATTCCTTCCTTTTGATTATATCCTTCCATCTGCCTTATACTTAGCCTTAAAGACCCACTTGCATCCTATAGCTTTCTTTCCTTTTGGTAAGTCAACTATGGTCCAGGTCTTATTGGCTTCTAAAGAGTTAATCTCATTATTCATCGCTTCCACCCATCTAGGATCATTTGATGCTTGTTCATAAGTTTCTGGTTCAATTTCTTTATCAATACCAAACAGAAAACATTTATATGAATAAGACAAATCATCAAGAGCAACAGAAGAAAACAAGGTAGCATCATTTTGTAGGTCGTTTTCAAGACCAGAGTGAGGTTGATTGCTGTTAGAAGGTAAATGTTCACACTCATAGTCTTTAGTCCATGTAGGAGTTTGTCTATTTCGAATAGGCCTATTATTCAAAGAAGGAGATGGGACGGAATCATTTTGAACAGGTGCTGAATTATTCAGCACATATTCGTTATGCTGGACAGGCTCATAAGAATCCATGTTATAACTAATAATGAAAGGATTTGCAATGTTTTTATTAAGGATTCCCCCTTGATTCATACTATGGATATCACAAAAGGGAAATTTATCTTCAACAAATACAGCATGTCGAGTAATAATCAAGGATTTAGTTTTAATGCTATATAAGATATAACCCTTTTGTGTTGTTGGGTACCCAAGGAAAACACAAGGTTCAGCCCTTGGCTGAAACTTGTCACTGCAATTTAAATTAGTAGCAAACGCTAGGCACCCAAACACCTTTAAATGATTCACAATTGGAGATTCATTCTATAATAAGTCATAAGGCGTAAGATAGTCAAAAACTTTAGAGGGAGTTCTATTAATCAAATATGTGGCAGCTCTAATGCCTTCTCCCCAAAACTTAATTGGCAAATTAGATTGAAACATGATACTTCTAGCAACATTTAAGAGATGTCTATATTTTCGTTCAACGACTCCATTTTGTTCAGGAGTAAAAGGACAAGAAGTTTGATGAATAATACCCTTTTGATCAAGATATTGTCTTACCTCATGGTTCACAAACTCCTTGCCATTATCAGTTCTCAAGGTCTTGATTGTAACAGAAAAATAATTATCAACATAGGAAATGAATGTTTTCAACAATTTAGGAACGTCTGATTTATAATGCATCAAGAAGACCCATGTAGAGCGAGAAGAATCATCTACTAATGTGAGGAAATATCTATATCCTTGGTGTGTGGGGGTTCTATAAGGCCCCCACACATCTGCATGCAATAATTGAAAACAATAGTGAGATTCAAAGGTGCTTGAATGAAAAGGCAACCGAGATTGTTTTCCTTGAATACAAATTTCACATTTATCATCATTGAAAGTACAATCACTAATTCTCAAAGGAAGATTCAAATATTTCAAAACATTCATAGGAGCATGACCAAGTCTATAATGCCAAAGATAATCTTTCCTAGTATCTACAGAACTATGTCTATCAGTAGTATTGACATATTCTGGTTTATTTTCCATTTGCAGAAGATATAGTCCTCTAGTGAGTTTACCAATCCCTTTGATCATCCCATTAGACATTTCCTGTATCACACACACATTAGGGAAAAAGGAAGATACATACAAATTGTCTATAGCAAGTTTAGCTATTGAAATTAAATTATAACAAAATTCTTTGGCATACAAAACATTTTGCAAGTGGATAGAATTAGTGATTTTAACCTCACCGATATTAGTTATACGAATACGCTCACCACTAGGAACTTTTACCCATTTTGGTGCACCTAAAAATGGTTTACATTTGTCTAAATATGTCAACCTACTAATAATATGGCAGCTTGCACCAGAATCTAAAATCCATTCAGACTTAGGGTTAAGAAGCAAACCTAGAGTGGCTGCTTGAACACTAGCAACAACTTCATTTGGGTTAGAATCCTGTTTAAGCATCTCCAAAATTTGCTGGTACTGTGTTGGAGTGAAGAAAGAGCCACGAGCATCTGGTTCTCCTCCCACCTTAGCAGCGGATTCGGTAATGGTGGGATTTGCTTGATCTTCATGTTGCTTATTGAATTGAGGGGGTCGAAAACTTGAGGGATAACCAACCAGCTGATAACATGTTTCCTTTTGATGACCCCTCTTTCCACAATGGCTACATGTTGCCTGGGAACGACCTTTACCTCGTCCCCGACCACTAGCACTACCACGACCACGACCTCCTCGTGTGGTATTAGAGATCATGATTGCTCCATCTGATTGAGTTCCTTGAACCCCATAAGAAAGGGTTCGCTGAGTTTCTTCATGAATAACCATTGAATAAGCTTGATTAGATGAAGGAAGCGGATTCATTAGCAATATTTGGCTGCGAACTTGATGGAATTGCTCATTTAAGCCCATAAGGAATTGGAATAACCGTTGCTCCTGAACAACTTTAGAATAATCCTTTGAAGAGTCACACTGACAATTAGGGATAGGCACTATAGAAGCATGCTCATCCCAAAGTTCCTTGAGCTTGGTATAATAGCCAGAGACACTAAGAGTCCCTTGTGTGAGTGAATTAATTGACCGATATAGAGAAAATGTCTTAGCACCATCAACAACATCGAATCTTTCTTTTAAATCAGTCCATACAAGGGAAGCACTCTGAGAAAATACCAATCCACTGGCAATATCCTCGTCCACAGAATTAATAAGCCATGACAGAACAACACTATTGCATCTGTCCCACTGATTTCGGTGGCTGGTCGATTGATCGTTACGACGACAGGTTCCATCAACAAACCCGAGTTTGTTCTTGCCATGCAAAGCTAATTTCATAGCCCTACTCCAAACAGCATAATTTTCTGAAGATACAAGAACCTGAGAGACCAATGTCACTAACAGAGTGTCACTGGGATGTAGGTAGAGCGGATGTTGGAAGTCAATACGCTCTGAACCCTCTTCTCCCATGATGAAAACCAAACAAGATATATCCAAACACCAACAGATCAATCAACAAGAGGGAAAAGACCCCAAGAACTCAATCAATTAAACAAATGCACAGCGAAATTCCAGTAGCAATGACAAGGTGTATGGTGTGTGCTACCCGTCTTACAGAATTAGAAGGTGGAAATCAAGGATAATGGTCAACCAAGCAAGGAATTTTCGATCCAGACAGCAAGTGGCAACCAGATTCTTGGAAACAATGAAAATCAATTCTGAATGTGAGAAATGTGTACACTTAACAGAACCATCCAAGGTGAGAAACGTGCACACCTAAGGTTCAGCGATGAAATCGACGGCGAGATGAAATCTGGAAGCTACGAGACAAAGTGAAACGACGCAAATCAGAATCAGAGATGAAATCGACGGGGAAATAAGGTTCAGCGACAGTCGATAATAGTCCTCAAGAAGCGACACTCTTGGACGGCGAAACTATCTTCAGCGACCATCCAATTGTGTCTGATGAGGATGGCACAACAGATCACGATCTGACAACGGCGATCTCCAAAATAGTGTCGGAAAAGGGGAAAACACTACCCAAGGTGCAATTAGCGGCAAGCAATGGTGAAGTTGAATGGTGGCTGGACGGAATACACTGGGAAAAAGGAGGAAGACGACTTTCCTCGCGAAAAAGAAAAAAATAGACACGGTCACATCGTGAGAAAAGCCAGATGCATTCGCTGGAAAAGGGAGTTCACATTCGGTTGGGTCACTCAATCTGGGCCTTTTAGGGTGTTTTCTTGGGTTTAGGCCTGATTTCTTGAAAATCAGGTGAAGGAATCTTGAAAAATAGGCTCTGGTACCATGATAAAACCAGCAGGCCCAAATAGAAATCTCAAATATTATTAATTCACATTCCAAAATCATTATATACAATATGCCTATAACAATGTATATATATAGGCACTAAGGAAGGAACAATTACACATATGTCCCTACATTAAGTAATTCCTACACCTTGTCAAAAGCAGGGTCTTATGTCAATGATTGTTGTCCGTGTCACGTACGTTCGAAACCATTATTTCTGAATTAGCGTCCTTAAGTACCCAAAAAAAAAAAAGGATTGACGATATCATGATGCACAACCAATAACTTGATGACCACGCCAAACGACTGCTACTCAGCGCTCTCTCGTGAAAGGCCTTCACACACACACTAGTCATAAATTAATGTATTTTTCTCAGAAGAGCTTTCATCACTTTCATTTCTGTCTCTCTCAAATTTGATCGTCTTACGATTAGCGACTTAAAAAGGATCGAAGTGAATTTGAATTTGTTTCCCTTTGTGCCATCCACAAGACATGCATATAGCGCGCATGAAAAAACACGGAAGCCACTACATAAAACAGCAAATAGGGTACGTGATAGACGGACAAAGTTAAAAGCAAAAGAGACTTGACGAAGTCAAAATCAACATACAATTTTGTATTAGTATACCAGAGTAGTAATCGAATAATTTGCGGGGTTGATTGGGGTGTTACAAATAACTAATTCATGATGATAACTACGTCTGTATTTGGTATAACCCCGCTTATTTTGTAGGAAAAAATGGATAATAAACAAATTAATTAGAATATATAATATATATTATCTATAGCAATGTGCTGGTGTAAGTGATTCCAGTGCGAGGCAACCAGTCATCTCCCAGCAAAAAGTTGGCCACCGTGAAATTAGCGGCGTCCGTGGCGTTAATGACATGGTAGCCAGGCCATGTCACTCTGTCGGCGGTGCTAGACCCAGGTCCCCTGTTATTGAACTCTGCATAATACAGAGTGCTTAACGCAAAATCACCGTCCCATTTCTGCCAACCCGCACTCGCTATGACACTATCCACGAAGCTCTCCATATAAACTGTCCTCGAATACTCCTTCCATGGCCTTCCAAGATACGTGCTCACAGAACCATTGGTGGCCGCCAAATCGTCGGTTGCTCTGATGCTACAGTTATGGATTGAAATGCCCGTGTTTTGATTCGGGTCGGTTCGCCCCTGTGCCGTGACGGCGTTGAACTGCCCGCTCATGGGTAAACGAGGATACAGATTGCAGTTTTGGAGGACCATGGCGGCGTTGCCGAATATGAAATCTACGGTGCCGTATATATCACATTCTCTGTAGAACTGTCTCAGAGAATGCGCATATAATGTATCCTGGTACCCCTCAAAGCTGCAACTGTAAAACGTCGATAAATCTGCTCCGTTTCTAAGTGCAACGGCCTGGTGCTTTTCTGGCCCTGCCGTGTTACGAATCGTCATGTTCACCCCCACAAATCCTTGCCCCGATACAGCTGCACAAGAATTATTCAAAATGTAAGCGATAATTGTCCATTTGAAAGAAATATTTATATTCAATTGGAATTTTGCTGGGGCGTTCTTGAGTTAATTACCAAAAGTTGCGGAGTTGAAGGTGGTCCAGCCGTCAACGACACTTCGGTTGCCGGTGATGATTGTCTTGTTGATACCGTCTCCCATCATCATCAAGTAAGTCTTCTTCTTATCAATGTTGACGTATTCTTCATAAACACCTGCGCTGACGTAGATAAGGAAGTAGCCGCCGGTCGAGGAAGACTTGTTTGGAGCGGCAGCAATGGCGTCATTGATGGTGGTGAAGTTTCCAGTTCCGTCCTGTCTCACCGTCACGACGTCGTTCACCACAACCACGTCACCGCCCACGGTGGCTGACTGAAGCATTTTTCTCTGACTCACTGACCGGTAGATGGCCAGGTTCCTGCTTGACATTTTAAGCGGCAATCGCCCATTTCCAAAGGCAAGCTGTTTCTTGGTTGGCTGAAACGCCGTCGTTTTTTTCTTGGCATTAGGAACCCAACCTTTTGAGAACAGAGCCAGGGACACACTGTACAGCTTGGTATCATTAGAAAGAGGTACGGAAAGTCCGTTCTTAACACTCCAAGCCGAAGCGGTGTCTTTAAGGCCATCCAAACAGGTCTGTTGGTTAGTTAAGATAGCACTGAGAAGGGTTTGGATATTGTCAGCTTGTAAACTGGGAAGAAGCCTAGTGGTCTTGTTCACAGTTTGGAATGAATTTGAGAGGAAATCGTAGTTGAGCTCGCCCAGGGTCCGGCAATCTTCGAGGGCACGAACGGCGGCGGCGGGTAAAGCAGATCGTCGCTGGAGATACTTATCGACGAGGGTCAAGAATTTACGAGACTGTGAGAGGGATTTGCTGACGGAGAGGCGGCCATAGTCGTACACATTGCCTTTCTGGTTGGGTGGGAGAACGGAGTTACAATAAGAAGGGTCAGGTGTGGAACTACATGCAGTTCCTGGGCTGATCGGAGTTGAAGGTGAAGTGTCTGCAAATGCTAAGGTGGTGAATAAGGGAAGGAGAAGAAGAAATGCCATTGTTGTTGAGAGGGTAGATAGCTTGGAAGCCATTTGCTCGTTTTTTGAGTTGCAATGCAAGTGTGACTTCGCTAGCTGGGTTTTAACCTCAATTTATAGGGGAGAGGGTGGACTTTTAGCGTTTTTTTTTTTTAATTATTATAAAAAAAATCAAAATATAATAAAGGAGTATTCTTCCAATCCTAAATATAGAATATACTCCCTCCAATTTTAACTATAAGATCTAGTTGACTTTTTTAGAGAAATTAAAGAAAATGATTGAATTACCTTAGAATATTATTATTTTTATCTTCAAACTAATTAGTAGTTTAAAGGGTTTAAACTTCTCATATTACATGAGAAAAAGAAGATTCCTACCCACATGAAATAGTGGGACCCACATATATATAATACTAATTATATAAATGTGTGGGTCTCACTATTTTATGTGTGTGACTTGAGAAAACATTTCTCCTACATCATGAAAACTGTTCTTTCCTTAGTTTAACTAATAAACTAATAAATATTCTATTGATACATAATATATATAATGATTAAATAACTTATTTAACTTTTTTAATCTTTTAAAAAAAAGTCAAATAATTTTTATAATTAGGTAATTTATTATGAAAATTGCACCACAGACCATAAACTATATATATATCCAATGGACAAGAGGTAGTACTATTTTTTAAGGTTAGGTTTTGTGAAGTCAACAATGCAGACTGGTCTAATGCGCGTGGGTCTACGGTACACCTGTGCCATGGCTGTTTACCAATTTATTTTGTCATGCAAAAAGCCAAGACCGTCGCTTCGGTCATACAATCTCATCAGAATTATTACAGAAACTCTCTTTCCCATGATTTTTTGTTTTTTTTTTTTAAATAGTGCGGATATTATTCTGAAAGAATTAATCCACTGATTAAAATATTCCCCCCCGGGGATATCAGCCCAGTGCAAAAGGTTTGTATCAGGAAAAATGGATATGATCACCTTTCCCCACATGAATATGCGTTATGATATTCAACAATTTGTTGAATGGGATTTCTTTATCAAGCCATAATTTTTTGTGATTGTGGATAATGTTGCTATAGACTTGGTATACATAGAGTATTTAATTTTATGCTGATGATAATCTGTATGCTGCCTGATATTAATTGGACACTGAAACTTGAAGCAGTGTGACTCAGTATTCCACTAAGATTTCTATATGGATTAATTCAATGTCAAGTATATATATGGAGTTGGTGGGAATTAAAGTAATTGTAGACGGTACCCAATATTTGAAAACTTGTATTCCCGTATTGCGCGGAGATATAATAATAATAATTATTTTTTTATTTTCTTTTTGACTGCCTAAGGGGGGTTGGATTTGGGTATAAATATTCTTAAACTTGATAAACATTTTGCATTATGGCAATACAACAATAAACTCGGCCCTTACCCTACTACATGAGTCGATAAACATCGCAATAATCTGATAAATGAGAATCTTATAACTATGTCCATTGATTTCCGTTAGCTTGTGAGTAGAGGAAACAAAATAACTGTTCGTCGTGATGACTGTACGTATTGGTACGTAAATTTTGCTCTCATTAACATATGCAAGTATATATATAATATTGTCCCTGGAATGGGTCTGCCCCTTTTCCCACTCTAAAAGTCAAACAATTATAAAGTAGTAGTCAACTTTACAATTTGATTTAATATTATCTAATTATTTGATGCGAAGAGCGGGAGGAAGACGGTGGGGAAGGAAAAGTAAAAGGGGGGGCAGAAGAATCAGAATTGAAAAGAAAATGAATGTTTGGTAAGATTGTGCCAGCCTTTTGGTAGCAATGCATTTCGATTTTGGAAAATTATGGACGCCGTCAATATTTGCCTAAACTTCATTGAGACCCGCCCGTATGGCCTTTAATTTCTAGCTAGCTAGCTAGTCTAGATACTAATCAGATTAGGCAAATTTGAACACAGTTAATATTAAAGTACGTATGAATTGGGACGTTGTCGTGTCGAATAATCAACTATCAAATAATGGAATGAATAATATAGTATGCTCAAGTTGAGTATGATTAATATTTGTCATTTGATACACTAATATGAATGTTTTGTATCCATAAATTGTAAGGCTATAGTATATATGTTTAGCCTGGGAAAATTTAATATAATTGATATATATATATATATATGTTAATTTGATGAGTAGGCTTTACGGCCACACATTTCGATTGTAAATTTACTGAAGACTGGGCGATTGATTCCTCACGAAGTTGCTAAATTAAAAACAAACTAATTTAACGTGATCGACGCAAATCGATAGTTGTCTTTTTATTTTCCATTTTACGGCAGAAAAATGTCTACTGCGCCTATTTACTTGATTAGAAGGGCAAATGTATTTAAAATGCGTCTAGCTAGTTACTTCTGACCTTGATCCTTCTTATCAGTTGTTATATATATCTATGGGCAAATAGCAAACGCGTAAACTGTTTGTGATTCTGCATGGAGCAATCTTGGGGTGACATATATATATAGAAGGGACCCACCGATTCTGATGAGACTGTAGAATTTTCACGAAGTGCCAAGAGTTGCAAGCTGGCTTCAATATGTTGGAGGGTACAAAAAAGACGACGACTTGGACAAGTTTTTCAAGAGGAGAATAGAGAAGAGACTACCCTAGATAAGACCCTTCAATGCTGTGCAACGCGGAAACTCATGTGATCTGCAAGGAGAGAAGCTTCGTGGCCGCAAAGATGGGTTAGATTTTGACTGTATGTCTTGGAACTGCAAAAGGTCATTAATTATCCACAACAATACCACTTCAATTTAATTAATAATATTCGTATAAATCCTGTTAGCTACGTCGCCATCAATATGAAGAAAAAGACGACTTGCTAATCCCAGAGAGTCATTATTATAACATGATTGAAAATATCCCAAGTCATGTAGCTGCAGGTTCCATATCTTTATTGGCTGATGATTGGGGGCAGTTAGAGGTTAGGCCACAGCACCGGAATCAATGAATTTCCTAGACTCCCAACTCGGGAACTTGTCCTTCCATTGCAACAGAGACACGTTATTGGTCGACTGCACAGTTCCTTCACTTAAATTTTGGTTTATTGTGGTTATATAAATAAGACAGACAGCACTTTTCATTCAAATGTCAACAACGTTGTTACAAAAAAGGAAGGGCAAAACAAACCCTTCCAGACGAGTGCATTACTGGTCGACTCCTCGTAATTAAATTTCAGTGAGTTTAGACATGCCAAACTCAGATCAACTAGTGTTTTTTGAACTGCCCTCTAAGGACTTCTCTCACCAAAATCATTTTGACCCCTCCCTCCATTTTTTTAATATTCGTTTCACAATGCGATTCCGTTTTTTTATAAAAAATAAAAAAATTATATTAAGCCGGCTTTTGCTCCAAAAACACAAACAAGCCAGCTGACTTATATTCGTTTAAATTTAAATCTTTAAGTTATATATAATTACGTAAATATGACACGAAATAATAAAATATGGCTGGACATTAAACTTATTTTTTCTTTTGATGGTTTTTCATTCTTTTCATTCTTAATAAGATAATATACAATTACTTTGTAAATTGTAATCATAAAAAGAGTACTCAGCTCATATATTCTCGGTTTTTTTAGAACTTTTCATGCCTTACCAGTCAACAGCGAATTTCATGCATGGCTAAAATTTTGCAGGTTTAGCGAATTTCATGCATGGCTACTAGTAGTGCAGTGGTATTGGGATTAATTTTTTCCCTCCCGGTCTTGAGTTCGATCCCCCCTCCCCTATCACCTTTAGAAACCTAGGTTGAATTCCTTTTTTTCAGTCAAACATGCCCTCATTTAATAAATATAGGGTCAAGGTGCAGATTTGCCAACCAACTATTACCCGAAGAGCGTCTGGGCCAAATAACTATTGAGGGGACCAAAATTACCAATCAACAATTAAAAGTGAAAAAAAAACACAATTTGGAGCAGATTCGCCAACGAACTATTACCCCGTCACTATCTTGTTGTCTCCGTCTTCCATTGATTGTCATAGTGTCAGTGACGTCGGCATTTCCAAAGCTTCTATTGTTGCTGGGTGTACCACTTACTCTCTTAAACTCATTTAGTAGTCCACAGCGTTGACACGCTCCTTGCACCCTGGTTCCATCCCTCCTATGCCACAAAATAAATATAGGGTCAAGGTGCAGATTTGTCAACCAACTATTACCCGAGAAGTGTCTGGGCCAAATAACTATTGAGGGGACCAAAATTGCTAATCAACAATTAAAAAGCGAAAAAAACACAATTTGGAGCAAATTCGCCAACGAACTATTACCCCGTCACTGTCTTGTTGTCTCCGTCTTCCATTGATTGTTATAGTGTCAGTGACGTCGGCATTTCCAAAACTTCTATTGTTGCTGGGTGTTCCACTCACTCTCTTGAACTCATCTAGTAGTCCACAGCGTTGGCACGCTCCTTGCACCCTGGTTCCATCCTTCCTATGCCACAAGCAGCAACCGCTGCTGCCACAATGCCTGCTCCCATGGGTCCCATCTCTATTGGTGTTTTCCTTTTCCAACAAGAAGGCTCTTTTTTCTAGCGTTTCCGCCATTCTACGCTAGTGCCTCACATTTTAACTTAATTGTGATAGTTGTTTTTTTTAATAGTTATTTGGTGTTTTTTTTTTCACTTTTAATAGTTATTTGGTGTTTTTTCTCACTTTTTAATTGTTTATTGGTAATTTTGGTTCCTTCAATAGTTATTTGGCCTAGACGCTTCTCAGCTAATAGTTGGTTGGCAAATCTGCACCTTCACCCATAAATATATATACCGGTGCAAAAGTCACAGTTTTTATTAAACAAAAATGTTGGAGGTTAAAAAGAAAGATTTTGACTAAATGACATGGACGTTTGGCTTATTAAAGAGCATTGGGAAAAGGGGAAAAAAAGCTTCACTGTCATTCTTGTAGACGGAAAGATTCAATCAATACAGAGGGCGCAACAAACCAGAGGGGGAGCTTGATCGCCAGTGAGCTCTTCCTCCTCACTATAGCCACCACTGTTGGTATTTAGAAAGCTCAAATTGTCAATATGTGTAATAAAGTTATTAATTATGATGTGTAATCAACTTAGGCATAGAAATTTAAAAATCGCAATTAACAAATTCAATAGATATATTAACAATTCGAGCTCCTAAAATGCTATTAATGGTAGATTGTTCATTTTAAAATATTTTCAAATCCCATATTCATCTCACATGTTTCACTTGAGATTTGTGATAAAAAAAACTCCATGGTTTGCTTCTTCTTTTTTCCCCTATTGTACTTGTTTTTTTTTTTTTCTGGATTTTCCCATCTATACAATTAAAAGAGAGTGTGAGATTAGTTGGGCCCTTTTTGTTTGCCCCTCTTCTCCTTCTGTATGGAAACAGGGTTTAAGGCCCAATGGCACACAATAGTCCATCACTATTGTTAATACACAGAGTTGACAGTTCTTTGCTTATAAAGGGCAACTACCGCGAAACAATGAATTAGCTATATAATAGTTTTGCTTGCTAATGCAAAATACATTTACGCACACATGCCATCGCCCACAGGGAGCACCCCAAAAAAAAAAAAAAAAATCGCTTGAGCGCTATCAGAACGTTTCAACAGAAAGAGCAAGGAGGAACGGAGACCTGTAATTGAAGAGCGTGCTTGCATGAATTGAAACCCTATGAAGCATCTAAATCAAACCAGTGAGGAAGGGGACGCCGGTGCGAAGCAGCCAAACATCGCTTTGCACGAAATTAGCCGCCGTGAAATTATCGGCATCCGTAGCATTAATCAAATGGAAACCAGGCCACCTTACTCTGTTCCCAGTACCAGAACCGGGTCCCCTGTTTTCATATTCTGCATAGTACAACGTATCCAAAGCAAAATCTCCATCCCATTCCTTCCAACCCGAAGCATCTATCAAACTGTCCATGAAACTCTGCAGGTAAACTGTCCTCGAGTACTGCTTCCATGGCCTCCCCAGGTAAGTCTTCACCACCGTACCATTCTGGAGAGCACTCATGAGATCATCGGCAGCATTTATAGCGGCGTTTTGTATGGAAATGCCTGTGTTCTGGTTTGGGTCAGTTCGACCTTGTGCTGTGATAGAGTTGAACTGTCCACTCATGGCCAAGCGTGGATATATGTTGCAGTTTTGTAATACAACTGCAGCGTTACCGAATATGAAGTCGACCGTTCCATATATGTCACATTCTCTGTAAAACTGCCTCATAGAATGTGTATACAGAGTGTCCTGGTACCCCTCGAAGCTGCAGCTGTAGAAAACAGACATGTCTGCTCCATTTCTTAATGCCACTGCTTGCCTTTTGCTTGGCCCTGCGGTGTTCCTCACTGTTATGTTCACTGCTACGAATGCTTGTCCTACCACAGCTGCAAAATCCAAATGTCTTTAAGAAATTTGTAGTCCAATAGAACATATATTATTATTTGTGTTCTCTTACCGAATGTTGCTGAATTGAAAGTTGTCCACCCATCGGAAACACTGCGATTGCCGGTGATCACCGTGCGATTGATTCCGTCTCCCAGAAGCATCAGGTTCCTTTTGTTTTTATCTATGTTGACGTATTCTTCATACACACCCCCCGTGATAAAAATCAAGAAATAGCCACTGTTGGCAGCGGTTTTGCTGGGTGCGGCCGCAATGGCGTCATTGATGGTGGTGAAGTTGCCGCTTCCGTCTTGACTAACGACCGCGATGTCGCTTATGACAACGCTTGTTATGTCAGTGAGAGTTTGGAGCAATTTCCTGCCGTGTCTTCTGGCATGCTCGTATATGTTTCGTGCTGGCTTTGACATCTTCATAGGCAAACGTCCATAATGGAAACCTAAATTTTTCCCCCCTTTGGACGAAGATGAAGGTTTGTTTTTCTTTTGAGGGACCCAGCCCTTCACGAACAGAGCAAGAGAGACACTGTGAAGGTCAGTGTCGTTCAAGAGTGGGACGGAGAGATCGTCCTTGACTTTTGGATCTGAAGCCGTAGTCTGAAGGCCATCCAAACAAGTGAATTGGTTAGTGAGGATGGCACTGAGTATGGTTTGTATATATTCGGCTTGTGAATAGGGAAGAACAGAGCTGGATTGGTTGACAGTGGAGAAGCAGGTTGAGAAGTATTCATAGTTTAATTCAGAGAGGAGTTGACAATCTTGAAGAGCTCGAACAGTGGACTGAGAATAATAGGAGGGAGATTGAAGGTAGGAGTCGACTAGGTTGAGAAACTTGTGGGAGTGAGCTAGGGATCTTTTAACAGAGTTACGCCCATTGTCGTATATGTTGTTGCCGTAGTAGTGACCAGGAGGAACATATTTACAATGAGAAGGGTTTTTTTTGGAGTCACAGGTGGTTGCTGGAGGAGCGTGACCTTTTCCATGCTTATTCTGATTCTGATGGAGTCCTGCTATTGTCAACGACACAGAGGAGGTGAGGAATATTAGGTAAAAGTGAAAGGATGAGAGAGCAAGAAGGGGCAAGAGCTTGAAAGCCATTGTTAATGCTTGTGATATGATGGGATGGGAGGTTATCGCGATCCATTTGAGTTGCTTGTTATATAGAGAAATGAGTTTCCGAGTGAGTTGTGGTTGAAGCAAGTGTACGTGAAGAAAAGTAGTCTAAGTCGTTGTTTTAGGAATGAAGGCATTCCATACAGCAGGGCAGGTCCACGTGTTGACTGTCAATAATGCCACCATCCAAAACAGTCGTACGTTATATCATATACGTGGTATCTAGTCAACGTTTGTATCAACTGTAGTAGAAGAGAAATAAGCTTACAAATCATATACCACTCTAGTTCTATTTATAAGTTCCTTTTTAACTAAAAAATTTTGATTATATTTATAAGTCCCTTTTGACCAAATAAATGAGACTATGACAATTTTACCCATATTAACTGTGCCAATGAAAATAGAGAGAGAAAAAAGTTGAAAGTACCCAATTAATCATAAATAAGGGTAAAGTTGAAAATTCACCTCATAATCATTGAGCTAACAACCTTTCTTTGGTATGTGTGATTTGATCAAAAATGGATTTATAAGTAAGACCAGAGTAGTATGCTATCTCCGATCCTAATTATATATAAGACTTAATTGACTTTTTTTTGGAGAGATTAAGAAAGTTAAATAAGTTTTTTAATTATTTCATATGTAGTGTATCATTAGATCATATATTAGTTTATTGGTCAAACTAATTAATTTGAAGAGAAAAATAAAAATAAAAATACTCTAAAGTAATTTAATTAGTTTCCTTAATCTCTTAAAAAAAAAACTATATCTTGGAGGGAGTAGATCATTGGTTCATGTTTCTAAATACATTCGTGGGGATAGATACCTGTTGACAGTGACAAATTTTGGGATAAATGTTTGGGGGGCAAATGTATAATCATTTAGTAATTAAGAAAAAAATACATTTGAGGGGCTAATGTATTAATTTTTGGGCTAAATGTATAAATTTTGTACAAAAATTCATTTTATATTAAATCTTTAGGACTGATTTTTTTTTTTTTAGGGGGGGGGGGCCATGGCCCTCTCTAACCCTTAAGAAGCTCCGCGACTGGCCATTGATGAGGAATATAATTGTCATAAGGTCGTTCAAATCCATTTATTGCTTGTCAATATTATAGTTTGTAAGCTGCGGGGGTGGATGAATTACCATTCACCGCCAAATACATAACACTGCAGAAACTCAAAGTAAATGCCGTCGGAATGAATGGTGTTCTCATTGTACATGAGAGATTGACACGTGGACAGGCAAAGTTAGGTATCGTATCTTCGTTGGCTATACTGAAAAAGTAGTGTGCATCTTGAAGCCTTCTTTGTTGGAGGCATCATGTTGTTATGAATAACTCATCATGTGGGTTTTAAAGCCAGTCCTCTATGATCCAAATCTAAAGGTTCCACGTTCAACGTATTTCTTGCATTTTTGTAATTTTTTCATCAATATAAATATAGTTTAGAATGCAACTCACTCAAGGGATGAATTACGCTCAACAGGCAAACTTGAGATTTTTGTTTCAGAAAATTATGTAAAAGTCCCTGGCAAAGAACTACATCGTTTATGGTCCCTTAAAATTGAATGAGTATCAATGGATCCATTTGAAAAACTTACGACAAAAAAGATGAAGTACAAATGTCTGAATTCGAGTCATAAAATATTGAATGAGAGCTAGTAAGAGGAGAGTTAATTTGGAGAATCACGGATAAGTTATATCTATATACTATTACCTCTGAACCTAATTATAAATTGAGGACGTGATTAAGGGAGAATAAATCTCTTTCCATTCACTCCCAACAGATGTTGGTATCAATCCCAAACTTAATCATACAGATAATTTTTTAAAAATTGAATCTTCCGTGGAAAGGCGGGGTCAGTATTTGTATAGGTCAACTAATAAACAGGGTCGTACCCTAAATTTGTCGAACAAGTAAAACAACTAAAAAAGGCCGACAAAAAAAAGTGAATGAAAAATGAAAAATTCTCTGTATCCTAAATCAAAATCCAAAAAAAGACTATAACCAGGCCCATCCAATTCATGGACCCATCCTTGGATCTAGAAACCAAATATATACTTTATGCGGGCTGCCTTCCATACAACAAGGTTCGACTACGAGGTTTTCAGGATCTATCGAGGTGCACTGCATGTGAATAATAATAATAAAAAAAAATCCAAAACAGAGCTTCCATTCAGTATCATGCCTTCCCTTTGAGCTCCTTCATTAATATAACAAACCACAAATTAACCAGTCACCTATTTTTTATCCATCCCAACATCATCCCAACTTGTCTCTGTTCCTCATTTTCTCCCTCTTCTTCCAAATTTCACCATGCATAACCTCAACGCAAGATCAGCTCTTTCCCTCGCTCTCTTGCTCCTTCTCTCTTTAGTCTCCGTGCTTCACTCTTTTCAGTTCCCCAATGCTAGCCTCTCAAAAACACACCTCCATTTACAAACACACCTGCAAGTAGCCCAATCCACATGCCAAGGAACGCTCTACCCAAAACTCTGCGTTTCAACACTTTATTCCCTTCCCGATCTTCCATCCAAATCTGTCCCACAAATCATCTCCTCTGTGATTACTCACGCGGTGTCGGAGGTGAAATCCTCGTCCCATAACTGCAACGGCCTCCGGGACAACCTCCGGAACCTCGACCCACTCGAACAGAGAGCCCTTGATGACTGTCTCAGACTGTTTGATGACACTGTCTACGAGCTCGACGCCACTGTGGCTGATCTCTCCGGCGCCGAAATAGGCTTCAGGCGTTACCGTGACTTGCAGACGCTGCTGAGTGGGGCAATGACTAACCTGTACACGTGTCTTGATGGGTTTGCTTATAGCCGAGGGAATGTGAGGGAGAGGATCCAGGACAGGTTGTTTGAGATCTCGCGTCATGTTAGTAACTCACTGGCCATGCTCAAGAACGTTCCCGGACTGATGAAGAAAGCTTTCGAGCCTGAGATCTTCCCGGAGTACGGAAACGTGAAAAATGGGTTCCCTTCGTGGTTGTACTCGAGAGAACGAAATCTCCTGGAAGCTAATGTGGATGAAACGAGGTTCGATCTTGTGGTGGCAGAAGACGGGACGGGCAATTTCACTACTATTGGTGAGGCTGTGAATGCAGCTCCAAATTCCAGCACAAGCAGGCAAGAGTCTTGTTATTACTTATTTCTCTATTATATCTATTATGAGCCAATGACTGTTAGCTAAAGTGTGTGATTTTGTATGATTTTTAGGATTGTGATACACATAAAAGCCGGGGCGTACTTTGAGAATGTGGAGGTGATCAGGAAAAAGACCAATTTGATGTTCGTTGGTGATGGAATCGGAAAGACTATTGTGAAAGCCAGTAGGAATGTCGTCGACGGATGGACGACTTTTCAGTCAGCCACCGTAGGTGAGTTTCTCTAAACTTCCTCCCTTCAGCTTTCAATTATTATCTTCTGTGGGTTAGTTCAGATCACGAATTTTAATTATTTATGTTCGTTCGATAATTCTAATTTTACAAGAATTAAAGTAATTGAACAAATAGTGGGGGTTACGTTGTGTGTGGTGTATGTATATTGTGGGCCCCTGGGGGTATTAAAAAGACAAAAAGAGAGTGACAGAAAATTGTGGGTTGGTTCAACAAAGATTTTAGGGTTTATCAAGGTCCATTCCAGCAACCAGTAACAATATCTAGCAATTAATTAAGTTGTGTAGAGGATGAAGATGATATGGATTTAAATATTGGCTTCGTTGCTCTATTATTTTGGACGATTCACTTGGCCTTATTTGGGTATGATGGATCGAATTAATATGATCTGGACTTTGGAGACGAATTATTCCATGACCTGTAGACGAAGGGGGACAAGAGTTTAAAGAAGACAGCATGATGTCAAACTGGTATTGATCAATGATTTGTAAATCATAATAAAGTTTGCTTGTTAAAAAAAAAACATCAGTTTGCTAATCCTTATGCAAATTTTTACTCTGAGGCTCAAACGGAACATTGGATTCGTAATGACGTAAACATTGGTATAGACGTGTATACAGTGCAGGAAGCGTCATTTTTACCCCCAAATAAAAAAAAAGAAAGAAAGAAGCGCAAAGAAATCAGAAAAGTAATCTTGCTGGGCTTTGAGCTAAAAAAAATCTTGCTGTGCCCGTGATCAATAATGACAAGTAAAAAAGATTTTTGTCCTTTGTACCTTTTCTTTTCCGTGATACCATACTTTTTTTTTGCTCGGACCGTGATACCATACTCAGATATCGCATAACCTGTCGCACCTGTAATTATCTCAAAGAAATCAGAAAAGTGACCTTGATCGCATTGTCGGTCGCACCTGGGGAAAAAATGTACTAGTTAGTTTTAGAAAGAATTTCAAAATTAGGTATTAACGACCTGGGGTTGATTTAACCTGTCCTCATTTTATTTTATTATTGTACAAGCTGCGATAATCATGTAAATATTAATCCACTTGCCCATAACTCGAAATTACTAATTAGCAAGTGCTAAACTTCCACTGAGTTCGACGCCTAATGATAATTCTTCTGAGTCACCGACGTATGAGTATTACTATTTGAAAGGTTAAAAAAGAGAGTATTATGAGGAAGGGCAAAACGACAGGAATGGACCCCGAACAATTTAGAGCCCAATGTCGTTCTTTCTGAAAAGAAGAGCCCTAATAATTCATGTAATTCTGTTGGACCAACACATTTGGCCCACGTGTATGGGAAAGGAGAATTCATGAGGCCACGAGGGAGCTTGATTCACGGTTCCCTGAAAAGTAAGTTCCAAATTAATTACTTTTTTTTGGTGTGGCTTTCAGCGGTGGCGGGAACGGGATTCATAGCGAAGGGCGTGACGTTCGAGAACTCAGCAGGAGCGAGCAAGCACCAAGCCGTGGCTCTGCGAAACAGTGCCGATTTATCAGCATTCTACAAATGCAGCTTTGTTGGCTATCAAGACACTCTCTACGTCCATTCCCTCCGACAGTTCTACCGAGACTGCGACATTTACGGCACCGTCGACTTCATCTTTGGCAACGCCGCCGCCCTCTTCCAAAACTGCAACTTATACGCCCGCAAGCCTCTCCTGAACCAGAAGAACATGTTCACTGCTCAGGGCAGAGACGACCCCAACCAGAGCACCGGCATCTCCATCCTGAACTGTAAAGTCGCCGCCGCCGGGGATTTAATCCCCGTCAAGTCCTCATTCAAGACCTACTTGGGACGCCCCTGGAAGCCCTATTCCAGGACGGTGTATCTGAGATCTCACATGGAGGATCTAATTGAGCCTGCTGGGTGGTTGGGATGGAACGGGACGTTGGGCCTGGACACGTTGTATTATAGGGAGTACATGAATGGTGGTCCTGGTTCTAATACTAGCGCCAGAGTGAGATGGCCTGGTTTCAGGGTCATCAACAACTCCGCCGAGGCTTCTCAGTTCACCGCCGCTCGGTTTATTCAGGGATATGACTGGTTGAATTCCACTGCCATTCCCTTTTACCTTGACTTGAGCTGAACTTTCTTCCTCCCATTTCAAGTTTACCTCACTGCTTTGCCAGAGTTTTCAATTCAGATAATATATTGCGAGTCTTTCCCACTCTCCAGCCCTGAGTGCAAATTCTTAAACCGAAAACAGTAATGCAGCCCAATTTCATTACGGGTCGAATCGACAGCCCACTTTTTTAATGTGGTTATGGGCTGTAGGCCCAATACGCAAAGGGTGTATATCATGATAAAAAGGGTAAAATGGGGAGTGAAAAAAGTAGGAAGGTACAATGATGAGGCGATGTGCAGAGCGCACAGAGGCTTTTTTTTTTTTCTCAGAAGGGACGAAGTCCTTTCACAGATCACAAAGTTCACACTTCACACTGAGACGAGGGCTGCCTGCCGGCTTTCGGACATTGACCAGTCATGGGATGGATGACCGAGAGACAATACGGAGTAAATAATAACAGCGAGTCAGTCCCACACTTGGAAAAAGTGAAATTTTAGTCTTAAAATTATAATGAAAACACAACATTTTTATCTGATTTATGGCCCCCCATTGCCAGAGGCCGATCAAGTTGACGAGAAGTGGGTAAGTGTCCACTCTAAAATTAAAAATTACGATGGGATTCTAAGAAATAAGAGAATTAAAATTAGGAAAAAGTATTTCTTTAATTACTAGAGATAAAGTTATCTCCAATGACCTTAAAACTTTGTTGTTTTAAATTAATGAAAGGTGTATTTGTAATTTTAGGTGAATTAATAAAAGGTGTTTTGGTAAAATTCATATGATAAAAAAATAAACAAAATTATAGAAATACTCTTTATTAATCCAAAATGATATAGTTTTGGGGTCACTAGAGATAATTTTATCTCTAGTGACTAAAGAAATCCTTTACCCTTAAAATTATGATGTATTTGATAGCATTAGTAATATGATAGAATTTCAAAAGATAAGGCTTAGAACGGTGGTATTGTAGTTATTTTTATTGTAATATACTTTTGTTATTAAAATATATGTATTTAAACTTATTGAATGCTCCCCATTTATTGTACTTTGCTGATCAAGTTGAAGAGAAGTGGGTAAGTGTGCACCCTTAAGTTATGATGGGATTCTAAAAAATAACAGAATTAAAATTATGATGTACTCCCTCCGATCCTAATTATAAGAGCTAGTTAACTTTTTTAGAAAGATTAAAGAAGCTAATTAAATTACTTTAGAATATTTTTATTTTTATTTTTTTCTTCAAACTAATTAATTTGACTAATAAACAAATATATAATATAAGGATATACAACAAATGAAATGATTAAGTAACTTATTTAGCTTCTTTAATCTCTCCAAAGAAAGTCAACTTGCTTTTATAATTAAGACCGAAGGTAATATTTAATAGTATTAGTAATAAAACAATTATGATAGAATTTCCAAAAATAAGATTTAGGAGGGTAACATTCTAATTATTTTTATTGTAATATACTTTTGTTATTAAAATTTATATATATTTAAATTTATTGAATGCCCACCATTTATTATAATTTATGTAGCTGTATTTCTAATAGCACTTAGCTTGCCTTTCTAAATGATAGGTTTGTAAAATAACTACCTCTCTTATTATATCATTAGTATTCACTTGATTTCATAAATATTTTTTTTTCTTGTTTATATTCTTTTCTTTTTTAATGCATTTATTTTTTTAAAAAAAAATCATAGGTACTGCCTCCAAATTCTCTCTACTAATTATGCAGACACAAACAAAAAAATTTTAACTCCACCATCAATACCTATCTTTCATTAATTTCCTAGATCCACCATTACCGATTGCCGTGGGTGGCGATAAGAGGGCTGGCAGTTAGCATGATCCCCAAATTTTTAACTTTTTTGATGAAATTATGTGTGCGATGCATTGCATAACGTGTCATGAAAAATACAAGTGCCAGATAAAACGTAGTATTACGTTCTGTGATGAAAAATACGAGTATATAACAGTTATTGTGAAAGGCATATATTTTGTCAGTTTCTAACGGCTACCATTAGCCTTGTGGGCTGTGGCCATATCACACACCGAGGGACTGACACATTTATGGGAAGAAAGGGCGATGAGGAAGGTCTTGAAAACCAATCAATGAAGTCATTTAATTCAAAGATGAAATACTAGGAGTCGTTTAGGAGTGCATTTAAATGGAAATGAGTGCAGTAAATAGGATGAAGGACGAGGAGCTCATGCAATAGTCATGAGCCCTGGGCCCTGGATATTGACTATGAGTATGGGGAAGCAGAAAAAAGCAAAAGAGGAAGGGATACTGGGCAACCCTGCAAGTAATGCGCGCAGTTGTTAACGTGGTGTGGTGTCAGAGCTTTTATAAGACCAATCCACATTTGTTTTGGCACAGAGAGGTCAGAGGATGCGAAGGATTTTGGGAATAATACATGTGGAACCATCTCTCTCTCTCCATTCCCTTTCTTCCCCCTTCTCCCCAGAAAAAAGCTTCTATTTCTTTTTTATGTTTTCTTGCTTTTATGACTTGGCTTCTCTCTTTCCACTTTCAAATCTTTTTCTTGTACAGTTAAGCCTATTCTTCCTGCTCCCTCTTTCTGTCAATCTTTATTTATTACCACTGTTTCTCTACACGCCTTCTGGTTTCGTGGTATGCATATTCCAATTTATACATACTTCATAGCCAGTCAACCTACCTCCCAGTTCTATATATCTAGCTATTCACTTATCCACGGGATAAGAGAAAGAGAGAAAAAAGTCCATCCAATTTCACTACTTTAATAATTGAACGGTTCTTACATGCATACGTGACTAGGCCCAACCAAATAATGCGCTGCATTGGATATGGAATGTACAAAGCATGCATTGCAATCATTCACAGGGAATATCATGGGGGCAGGGGCAAAGTTATTGTTCTCCACATGCTCTATCTATCTGTATATATTTTTCTCAATCCAATTTTTTCATATTCTGACGTGTCTGGCAAATGACCGTAACCAAATTCGATCAACTTAATCATGTAATAATAGGGACCTTGCTCATCACTGACCGCACTCTGTCCTCCTCTCCTCTGCTCTCAGTTATGGTATGGGCTAATGGGCGTCTTCTGTGCTCTGCTTCCACGCACCTTGGAACACTCCTTTCCCGTGTCTCAACACAAAAATGATCAATAATTAATGCCCCAAAAGGGAATTCACCCTCTGTTAAATATTGTAATTTTTGAAGTTGCAGCTAAGGATCAAAACACTTCAACTCATTTTTTTCCTGTAATGGACGCATAAATGTCAAGTTTGATCTTCATCACTTATATTTATTTATTTGAAGAGATAGCTACATGATAAAATATAGCCTGTACGGAGATAATGTATTATGGTGCGTAGAATTCATACCTAATAGCTATGCTACTTGTTTATTTTGTCTCCTTGATAGAATGACACTGAGGTCTCAAACGACTGATGAATTAACAATAGTTAGATCTTTGAAAAATTTATTTAAAAAATGAGTTAGAAATACTGATCATTTTATGACTTATATAATTTTTTTGAATTGATATTTGTAACTCATTTTTAAAAAAATTTGTTTGAGGAGCTAATCTTCGTGAAAGCATTTGAAATTTAAATGCCATTCTATCACGGATTTTTATTTTTGTACATATAAAGGATAAATAGCTTTAATTTTCACCAAATTGCCCTCCTGGAAAGAAAAAATGTGGTTAAAGCAGTGACCACGGTGTGCTGGTTCAATAAATTCTTGTTCACTCGCCCTTAACACTGATTTCTGCTATATCTCACGCTCACGTCTCTATAACCTGACCATTAATGGTAAGATAAGATGGGAGAAAAAGAAAGACATCCTAATTAATTCCATGGATTAGCTTAATTAGCTAGCTGCTGCAGCTACGGTGTTAAGCACGGTGACCTAGACAACTCCCCTAAATTTCCAAGTGTTATTGAATAAGAACAGCTTAGTTAATTGATTAAAGCCAAAAAGACAAGTAGGAGCATGTGGAGTCAATTATTGCTGTACCCAAGAAGCAGGGGCGCTACAGAACAGAGTGCAGAGGTCGTTTTTGCTTTATAAATACACAGAGCTTCGAGCCAAGAGGCATTGCGGCTTGAAGGAGGGTTCAGGTTAGTTGTTGGTTGGTTGAGACAACATTATTACGTTTCGGCACTTCACTGTGATTATGCCTCTCTCCCTTCACTCCTCTGCTTTTCTGCTCCTCCTTTCTCTCTTCTCCACCGCTCTGCTTCACTGCCATGCCTTCCCTCTCCGCCACAATCACCCTCCTCGCCATCTCCGTCATCCTCGTTTCGCCGCCCACAACTATGGAGATGCTCTCTCCAAATCCATTCTCTTTTTTGAAGGTCAGAGATCGGGGAAGCTCCCTCCTAACCAGAGGATGACTTGGAGGAGGGACTCTGGTCTCTCTGATGGCTCAGCCTTGCACGTACATCCTCACCTCCCCCTTTTTTTCTTACCTTTTTTTTAGCGTTTTATGGTCTGTTCTTGTATTCTTGAGGGTTATGTGGTGTTGGGGTTGCTTATATGGGTGTAGAACTGAAATGCAGGTTGATTTGGTTGGAGGGTACTATGATGCAGGGGACAATGTCAAGTTTGGTCTTCCCATGGCATTCACCACCACCATGCTTTCCTGGAGCGTTATTGAGTTTGGGGGTCTCATGAAAGGTGAGTTGCAGAACGCCAGAGAGGCCATTCGCTGGGCTACTGATTATCTTCTCAAAGCCACTGCACATCCAGACACCATCTATGTTCAGGTTATTTTCCTCTTTCCCCCTCTAATTATTTGTATGATTATTCTCCCCTTTCTTGTGCCGTCATTTTACACGACCGTTTGGGCTTTTGCAGGTGGGAGATGCCAAAAAGGACCATGCTTGTTGGGAGAGACCTGAAGATATGGATACCCCAAGAAATGTTTACAAGATAGACAGGAATACCCCCGGTTCAGAAGTAGCTGCTGAAACTGCTGCTGCTCTTGCAGCTGCTTCTCTGGTTTTCAGAAGAAGCGACCCCATGTACTCTAAAATATTAATCAGAAGAGCTATTAGGGTGAGCCATTGATTCCAGACGAACCAAGATGGTCTAATTGATTGCACAAGATCTCATGTTTAGTTTACCTTTCTGGGTATAGGTGTTCCAGTTCGGTGATAGATACAGGGGATCCTACAGCAACGGCTTGAAGCACATCGTGTGCCCTTTCTACTGCTCTTTCTCTGGCTATCAGGTAAAGTATCACTGTTAATCTCGAACGAGTTGTCCAGGAAGCGTGTTTGTTCATTTAGAGGGATATAGAGCTCGAGTTTTGTTTTGATGTGCGTGAAAATATTTTAGGATGAGTTATTGTGGGGAGCTGCTTGGCTGCACAAGGCGACGAAGAACCCAATGTACCTACATTACATTCAAGTTAACGGACAAACCCTTGGGGCTGCAGAGTTCGACAATACGTTTGGGTGGGATAACAAACATGCCGGAGCTAGGATACTTCTAACTAAGGTCCCATTTTAACCAACTTTCTATTACATTCTTTTTCCATACAGTGCTGGTATTAAACTGGGTTTTACGCTTTTCAATCCAGGAATTTCTAGTTGAAAGGGTCCAATCCCTGCATGAATACAAGGGTCATGCGGACAATTTCATATGTTCTCTCATTCCCGGAGCTTCGTTTTCTTCAACCCAATATACCCCCGGTGAGCCCCCCGCGCCCCAAAAAAAAAAATCATTGTTTCACTCTCTTGTCCGGGTTTATCATTTGGTAACGGTCACTGTTTGTTCTTTGCTGTTTGAATACCTTGGACGCAGGTGGGCTTCTGTTCAAGATGAGTGATAGCAACATGCAGTATGTGACGTCCTCTTCTTTCTTACTCTTAACCTACGCCAAATACTTGACCTCCTCCCACTTGGTCGTTAACTGTGGCGGAACCGCGGTGACCCCCAAGAGGCTCCGAGCAATAGCCAAGAAACAGGTGGATTACTTGCTCGGAGACAACCCGTTGAAGATGTCGTACATGGTGGGGTATGGGCCAGAGTTCCCAAGAAGGATACACCACAGGGGATCATCCCTACCGTCGATCTCAGTACATCCGGGGAAGATCCAATGCTCAGCAGGCTTCAGTGTGATGAAGTCGCAATCCCCGAATCCAAACATTCTGGTGGGAGCCGTTGTGGGTGGACCCGACCTCCATGACAGGTTCCCAGATGAGCGGTCAGATTATGAGCAATCAGAGCCAGCCACTTACATCAACGCACCCTTGGTAGGAGCACTGGCCTATCTTGCTCACTCATTTGGCCAACTCTAGAAAACTACTGTATGTTGATTGTTGAGTCGTAGTATCTTTATGTTAGTTATTATTATTATTATTATTATTACTGTTGTGAGTTTATTTTGGGTAGTCGCATTCCTTGGAATGGCACGAGGTGGTTAGAGGGCAGAGAATAGACAGCCAAGGGCGCTAGCCCCAAACCTCGAAGCACATTAGGATAGGGTTTATAGCTTTACAGTGTTATAGGTTAGTGTACTTGGTCTCGAGTTTAGGAGCTTTGCTTTGTTGCCGTGGGGTATATTTTAATGGTTGGCGCCAGAAGCGGCCGTTTGTGTGTAAGGCTGTGCTGTGATATGATATGGTTAATGGAAATTCAGAATTTGTAATATGCTTAAAGTTAAAGGATTTGGAAGTCCCAAATCCAATCCAGTTTCTTTTGAGAGGCATTGCGGTATTAAAAGAATGATTTTTACCATGCAACTTCTTATAGAAACTTGGTGCCATTAAATTAGCGCTAACAACAGGTCTCAACGTCCCGTACTCCCAAAGAATTCAGGTTTTGAAATAGTGCTAGCGATAATGGAAGTATCAAAACAGACTCAAAGACATTCTCGTGGTGGGCCCATTCTGTTCGAGAAAATAAATGCTTCCAAGCATTTCTAGTTTTCCACGTCTCCTTCACATGGGCCTTCATTTTAACTCTGCTTTCCTCCTCCAGCATTTTTCTTTGGTCCAAGACACCAGATAGAACAGGATAATTACGTCTAGATCATACATGTGAAAAAAAAAAAACATCTATAATTATTAAGAATAAAGGGTTTAGGAGCAAAAATACATATGTGCTTTATCCTCAGAAGTGTCCAGCACCATATGCATTTTTTGGAAGCAAAAATACACATGTGGTTATATTTTAGGAGCAAAAATCACACCACCCTTAAAATCTGGCCTGTTGTAAATATGGCTTTTTTTTGTTATAAATGGGTAGATTTTAAATTTTGTTGCAAATACAACACTTTCTGTTGTAAGTATAACATTTTTCTGTTGTAAATGATCTTTCAATGTTCAAAATCCAAGTGTTTAAATGTTGTAAATATGACATTTTCTATTGTAAATATGATCAGATTTTAAATTTTGTTGACATTTTTTTTGTTACAAATGACCTTTCTATGTTCAAAATCCAGATGTTTAAATGTTGTTGTAAATATGGCTTTTCTGTTGTAAATATGACATTTTCTGTTGCAAATGCACCGTTAAGTTAGATTTTAAAAGTGGTGTGATTTTTGCTCCTAAAATGTAACCACATGTGTATTTTTACTCCCTAAAAAAGCATATGGTTGTTAAGTTAGATTTTAAAAGTGGTGTGATTTTTGCTCTTAAAATGTAACCACGTGTATTTTTACTCCCTAAAAAAGCATATAGTGTTGGGCGTTCTCGAAAATAAAGCACATGTGTATTTTTACTCCTATATCAATAAATAACATTGTAAAATAATTTTCAAGTAATAATATATTCGTTAAGGATACTTTTTTCATTTTATGGTGGAAGGAATGAGTTACTTAGCCAGTGAATGGGCCAAACATTAGAATGCTCGTTCTATCTTTTTTTTAAAAATATATATAAGAAAATTTTAGAAAATGAATTAGAGTCACCCACCCACGATCTAAAAACATAACAAATTTTCCTTTCCTCTTAGATGATACCCATGTTGGGCAGAAAGTACCATCTCTATTTACCTTCAGACATTTACCTAGACAACCAAGAGCTAAAATGCCTCCTCTAACGTCCAGAATCAAACCCTCCTCCATGTCCAATGACCAGGTAATGCTTGTTTTATCTTCCATTGAAGTTTGGGTTAAAATGCAAGCCATAAATTTATTGGAAATAGAGGGATCCCACTCTTCGATTCTTTTCTCATTACATAGACTACAAATATCAGAAAACAAGACCCACATTTCAGGCATCAACATATCCATAATTGCAAGTCTAGAGAACGTTATTATAACGCACATAGAACCAGAGCTTTATTTACACACACCATATTCTAACAGTGTCTTGGTTCACTCGTTTCAGAAACATAATAGCTGCAAATCTCCAACCACCGCCACGGAGTTAATTTGCGTCATCCTTTGCTGTAGGAACAGAATTTGCCTGCACCAGAGGCAGACATACATGAGACTGATTCAAATATCATAAAATCAGGAGATGTTAAAAGTCATCACCCTGAAACAAATAACATAGCACTCACCAAATCACGGAACTTGAGGATATAGAACATCTCAAGATATCGACGGGTTTCACGCCTCTCCAGTTTGGACACATGCTTCCAGAAACTATATACTCCGGCCAAGGTCATCAGCCTCTCAGAATAGATCTTCCATGTGTACCTGTATATGCTTTGCTTAGCTACTGCATTTCACTATAGACTTACAATTCCCTCCCCCCCTTTTTTTTTTAAAGAAAAAATACCTCTCATAAATTCTTTGAAGACCACCGTCAGATATTTTATTCCAGTGGTTTGGATCCTCCTTGCATCGTTGGAAGAAATCAACCAAGAGTTCAGAAGCTTGGACAGGGTGATAAGGATCAATATTAAAGCCCGATACACCATGCTCAATTATCTCAGCAGGGCCACCATGGCAAGTAGCAAACGTGGGCAGCCCACAAGTCATGGCCTCCACAACTGTCAGTCCAAAAGCTTCATAGAAAGCAGGCTGTGACAAGAGAACTAAGGTTAAGAATCATATCTTGAGAGGTCAAGCACCAAAGTACAAACATGTTTTATAGTACCTGAATGAAAGCACCTTTGGTGTCTGCTATGTAGCGATACAGCTCACCATTACGAGCCCTATTTGTTTGGGCAGCTATCCAACGAAAATCACCATCTAAATTATATTTCTTCATGAGATCATGCATCTTCTCAATTTCTGCAATTTCTTCTCTGTCCCTGGACTTCTTTACATCAATATAGCCAGCTACCACAACCAGGTTGACCAGTTCCCTCAGTTTCTTGTTCTTACCATAGCATTCTACTAGGCCAGAAATGTTTTTCACTCGGTCTAACCTGGCCATGGAAAATATTATGGGCTTTGACTTATCTTTAAGCGTACCACTGCCACAACAGAAACAAAGATTAACTTTAGTCACTGCTATCAACAATTTGGCCCATCATATTTACTCCTGTCAACAAGGATTTATCTAGAAATAATCCCAAATAAATAACTTATCCAGTTGAAATACCCACACGTGCTCATCAGTCTGTTCAGGATCATACAACAGCTTTTCAATTGAACCATGCAGGGCAGTTAGTCTTTTCTGCTTTTCAGAGTAGGGAAAGTAGATGCTCATGTCTGCCCCAGGAGAGACAATATTGAACTTAGGATCAAAAACATCAATGCCATGGACAACCCTGTAGAGCCCAGGAAGAGTAAATGCAGCGTGGCTCTCATATTGGCCAACAGTATTCTTCCTGAAAGAAGCAAGTCAGTGTCAGTAACAAGTGGCATTAGCATGAAGGAGAACTTCCATCTTAAAATCCTGAAGAAGAAAAGAAAAAGAAAAACATAGATAGAATAAAACACTAGCAACAGTTATGGGCAGTGAGATGAACTTGAACGCTTGATGCTTGCTAAAGAGTTCAAGAGATGGATGTGTGAGAGCCTGAAGAACCAAGATAGAAGCAGAAACCAAGTCTATCATTCGCATGGAATAGAAGCAGAAACCAAGTCTATCATTGGCATGGAACTCCATGAGCAACAAAATAGAGTCGCCATAAATTGTTATGGAAACTAAAGACACCTAAGTAATTAAAATAGGTATGCAGGACTCCACAAATACATTGTTAAAGAACATACTACTACTTTCATGATGATAATCAATAGTTCATATAAAACCGACAGGACAGAGAAATTATATAAAGATACCATAACAAAGCAATATAATGGGAGGATAAAATGATTAAGTGAACTATCACAGATACTCAAGTAGAATAGTCTTACGTTCCCGCGATCTCTTGATATGTACTGGTGATAATGAAATCAGCATTGTTCATTGCTATTAGGTCAGCAGTGAATTGGCAAGAAAAATGATATTTCTCCTCAAACTTTTTCCAATATATATCTGAATCTGGATATTTCGTTTTCTCTAGTGCGTGCGCAATTGTGCACTACAAAAATCAACATTTCAATCTAGTAAGAAGCGATCTCATAAGACAATAACGTGAGCTTTCTGATTTTGTAAAGTTTAGTAAGAGCGGGAAAAACAAAAGATAAGAACCTGCGTCACTCCCATTTTATAAGCTAATAAAGACGCAACAAGGTTTCCATCACTGTAGTTTCCAATGATGAAATCAGGATAACCCTGTAACTCCGCAGCAATTTCACTGGCAACATCCTGTGTAAGTGCAACCAAAAGTATTGGAATGGTAGGGCTACAAAATGTAGTATACAATCTGTAAATGTCAGAATCCTAAACTAAGCTAAGAAAACAACAGTTCACAGTTGGGGGCAATTTCAAGTTATCTACAGTCCATGACCAACCTCTGCATATGTCTCCAGATAAGGCCATACATCAAACCTTGAGATCCATTTACGTAGAATTCCAGAATCTGATCTGAAAGGAACTCGCAAAATATGCGTGTGTTCAGTGCCACTGACTCTTTCTAGCCGCTGGTTGCAGGTTGTCCCCTTTGCATCAGGTATCAACCTGGTAACCTTGAAACAGTACAAAGAATTATTTAATGAAACAAAAATAATCTACAAATGCTATTAGAAATCAAAGAAAAGACCCAGGATAACACTCTTACAATTAGAATTCTTGGAGTGAAATCTAGTCCTTGCTTCTTGATTCTAAGAAGCATCTCATTCTCAAGGGCACGCACTTGATCCAGTATATAAACCACCTGCAGATAGAAAGCTTTTATTTAGATGATGCTAAGACATTGTTTCACAAGAATGCATAGATCAAAATATCATAAGTGAACAGAGAAAAGAGAACTATTCTTATAGTTCATGAGATTTACCTGTCCACCAGTGTCAGGCAAGCCCAAGACATTGGCTTGACCAAAGTATCCATGAGGAGATAATATAACAACATTAAACACCATAGGTACTCTCCCAAGAAACGTCTCTAATGTTGAAGGATCAGGAGCCTGTAGAATGTCTAAGAGAAGATGCATCATCTCCAACACTCTTTCTGCAGTATCACCCCAACCCCTTTCAAAACCCATTCCTTGTAATCTGCAGTCAGAAAAGAAGTCAAAGCAGAAAATAGCAAACTACAATGTTCTGGAGAAATCCTCACATCATTATTCAAGCGGCATAGTGTAGAACTGTCAAATGCATGATAGAAGTTAAGCTTACACGTATTCAAACTCAGAATAGTCTGTATCAGGTTTAAGCTTAGAGAGATAATCCTCAGCCTTAACCAAAGCTGACTGAAGTTTGGAGATGCTCTGGATACGGTCATTTAACATCAGTGTCTGTGCCAAGATCATCATGGGAAAAACAATTCAGCCGTGTAAGCAGATCACAGAAAATACAAAAATAAAAGATAAACATTGAGCACTGTACTGCAGAGCGGGTATCAAAAGAATCCATGCATCATAAAATTATATTCAACCTAAAACCTGCACCAAAGTTTAAAGATAGACCAGATACCATTCAGCACAATCACTATAGTGCAAAAAGGAACTTCCAAGCACAGAAAACTTACATGCCCTTTATATGTGTGAAGTCTGAGGAAATCAAGTAATGGCTCCAAAGAATCCTTGTTCCGAAACATAACTGACGAAAGGTGACGATTGAGAAATTGAACACCATTACCAATGGATGATGATCGAGATGGACGAGGAAATGTAGCATTGAATGGTTCAAAGTCAAGCTCCAATACAAAATTGTCATTAAACCTAATGGTGTTTAAAATTAGGGGGTAAACAAAATGTCAAGAGATCCCTTTCCAAAATTTGGAAAAAACAATGTAACCATAGAAAGAGTGGAGCAATAGATTTCTTACTTTGCATCTACAAGCTCCTCTTTGAAGTGGAGATATTCAGGGACACTCAATTGCTCCACACTAAGTTCATGAACATTAACACGGACATATTCCCAAACACCAGGTCTTGGACGAACTGCAATTGCCACAAAAGGAGGCAAAACTATGGCTTCCTATCAACAAAAAAGAAAATGAGGTGCACGATACTTGAGTGAAATTCTGAAATGTGAGTGTTCCACTAGCTAGAAGAAACCGTTTATAGCTTGTTATTAAATATGCTTGGTGTCAAGTTAAGGACAAACTTCATTGTGAAGCATATATAAAATGTGAACCAACCGATTCGTCATTGTTGAAATATAACTTAAGAACCCACTTAGGTCAAATATGAATGCATTTTAAGTTCACTTGGTGACCATAAGTTCATAATTAAGGGTTCATTGCGTTAAAAAGGGTACTCTCCCCAGGTTTAGCTCAGGATGTCCTGACAAACACTAAGCAAAATTTCAGTAAGACGCCTCACTTTCAACAGCTACATTTTGCAAACTAACTGTAGTTGTTGCTATGCGGTTTGTTTCAGACAGATTAACGCTTTGTCGGAAATATAGCCAAACGTTACTTTAAGCGCATGTACATGGACCAAACTAATAAAAATCTACCGAAAGTTATATGACATATGGGTTGACTAATGTAATTCAAAACCAATGTATAATAGCCATATTCACCTGTGCAGACTTGAGGATTTCACCGAAGGGACCATTTTTAATGTCCTGCGAGGCTTCATCCTCACCGAGGATGCTTTCGAGCTCATCAATCAAATTATGGGGTTGCAAGATCCGTTTCCCCTGATCCACATACCTTCGAAAGAAAAATACAACTGTCAGTAAACCAGAATCTACAAGTATTATCATTTTCTCACCAAAACGAAAGAAAGAGGGAAAGAAAAGGGCAAAACAGAGACAAGCGCCTGAAATACCAAACCCACCATCAGACTGCAAAACTTCATGTTTTCGTTCATCTACCCAACATAATTACACAAACCAAGAAATTTTAACACGCAACTTTGCAAGTTTCAGCACCAAAATCTGTCACCCTCGGGCAAAATTGTACAGCATTCAAAATACTACAAGGAAGATACAAACTCTCTCATTTGACAACACACTGACTTGAGGATCGCATCGGTGGAGGAAAAAAGAACGCTTCTAGTTTCTCAGGTTTCCTCAAAATTATTTGAAGAGATTGGATTGAACTAGTAAGAAAAGTACTATAATGAATAGTTTGTAAAAAAAAAAAAAAACGTTGAAAAGTAAATGCAAAAGATGGATGGTACATCTAAGAAGTTAGTAAAAACACTTGGGGGATGGAGGTTGATGGAGATTGTAACCTGGAGAGGAGAGAGATGAGCTCGTTACGATGGGCGGAGAGAGTATCCTCAACTCGGTCTCTGATACTGGGAACTCGACCAAGCTTACGCTCAGACATGATCGGTTTTCTGGGGTAGAATTGAGAACTCAGAAGAAGTGACTCGCGGTGAGGTGAGTGATCAGACAAATACAAAGTGGGAAAGTGAAGCAGATTTTTCGTCAAAGTGGGAAGGGCGACGTTGTGCTTCCAGAAGAGGCGAATTTAAGCAGCAGCCAGGGGAGAGAAACGGGAGCGAAGGGAGGAACGAGGTGGTGACGTGGCGGACGGTGATTATTTGGCTAAATGGATAAAAGTTAAAATGAAAGCGATTTATTTAATTAATCGATCACAGCTCACAGGTACGGGTAGATTGAATTTTGGGAAAATTACGTACAGGCCCTAAGGAAGACAATTAATCACAATAAAATCCCTTAAAATCATGAAATTACTCTAAAGTCCCAAGGGACTTCTGTGTAATTATTTGTGAATGTACAATTAGCATTCTGACCTTCCCTCTCTCCTTCTTCCTTCTCCTCTCTCTCCTCTCTCCCTTTTTCTTCTCTCTTTCATAAATGATTCAACCCGCAGCCCAACGAAGTCAAGAGTGGTTAGATCTGCAATTTTGCCACAGCTCAGCAACCCGAACACCTCGGAGCCTTCGGCAAGAACAAGTAGGGGTCTGTACTGGAGCATGGTGACTGGATCTTCAAGCTGAAACTCGAAATCTCCCGCCAAAAGTTGGGATCTGACTTTTCTAGCGAATCCGAAGGCTTCACCACGAAATGCTCTGATATCACTCCATGAATCTTTGACAAGTCACCACCTTCGTTTGACTCATATTTGTAAACCTGGATTTTTTTATTTCTCATGTCTAGAGGCTATGTGCAACAACAAATGCTATATTTACAACATCTTCTGAGAATTTTGACAGCTATATAAGGTTAGCTTAAGAAGTGAATATCATTTCAAAATATTAAGTTGTATGAGTAAGTGACTATTTGCACCTACTCATTGAACTTAATATCTAGACTTGAGAATAATTTAACACATTGTTGTCAATATATGCTTTTTCTGTTTTAAATATAGCATTTGTTGTTGTAAATAGCCTCTGAATGTGAGAAATTAAAAAAAAATCCAGGTTTTCAAATGTTGTTGTAAATATAGCATTTTTTGTTATAAATAGCCTCTGGACGTGAAAAATAAAAAAATTGAGGTTTTCAAAGGTTGTTGTAAATATATGCTTTTTTTGTTGTAAATATAGCATTTGTTATTGTAAATAGCCTCTGGACGTGAGAAATGAAACAAAAATCCTGTTAAAGGTTGTTTAAGTTCGAAGAGGTAATTTAAGTTCGAATGAGTAATTTAAGTTCGAACAGGTAGGAAAAGCATATATTTACAACAACCTTTGAAAACCTCAATTTTTTTTTCATTTCTCACATCCAGAGGCTATTTACAACCACAAATGCTATATTTACAATAGAAAAAACATATATTTACAACAACCTTTAAAAGCTTGGATTTTTTTCATTTCTCGCATCCAGAGGCTATTTACAACAACAAATGTTATTTTACAACAGAAAAAACATATATTAACAGCAACATTTGAAAACCTGGATTTTTTTTTCATTTCTCACGTTCAAAGCCTATTTACAACAATAGATGGTATATTTACAACAGAAAAAGCATATATTCACAACATCTTCTAAGAATTTTGACAGCTATATAAGGCTAGCTTAATAAGTGAATATCATTTCTAAAATGCTATATTACTTTTTCATTACAATTTACAACAATCTGTCGTCTATCAACACAAAAAAGCCAAAGAAAAATCACAATCAAAGGAAAAATAATCAAAATTGAAGCCGCCGTGAGGGAAAGGGAGGGAGATGAAGATGAGGGCGCCAATGCTTCTCATCTTCAAAGCCGGCGTCTCTTGTTCTTAGATGAACAAGAACCAGAGAGAAATCAGAATCAAAGAAAAAATAATTGGAATGAAAATTGAACTTCTTGTTGTTGCCTGGTGGTGGTTATAGATCTAGGAAGATGGAGGTTCGAACTCAATGTTGCAGATCTGCGTACTTCTCCATCATCTGTTCTCCATATTCATTCGAACAAGGCAAGGTGGCGGCAACAGAGGTTTAAGAAAAAGGGAGAGAGGAGAGAGAGAGAGAGAGAAGAAGGGAGAGGGGAATTGGAAGACATGAGAGGGAAGGTTAGAATGATAATTTAACATTCACAAATAATTACACAGAAGTCCCTTGGGACTTCAGAGTAATTTTATGATTTTAAGGGACTTTATTGTGATTAATTGTCTTCTTTGGGACATGTGTGTAATTTTCCCATTTTTAGTTAATCTGTTTATTATTTATTCTGCACATGCTTACAAGATGAGCGATGGACGTGGCTCTAATGTTAGGCCTCTGCCGCAGAAGAAATTGGTTATAGGGAATCAAAGATGCCAATGAAACCAATTAAATAAGGGGTAGGATATTGTCACTACTATTTTTTATCACTATTATTTTTTCACTGTTAGGTAAGAATCTTAGTAGAAGAGAGAAATGATAAAAGTATATAAGATTCTAATCTAACGATGAAAAAGTGGCAGTGACTTTGGTAGTGACAAAAAATGGTAGTGACAATATCCTATCCCTTAAATAAGATACGTCCCAAATATACATACTAAAAAAGAGGTAATTAGTTCAATAATTATATGATAAAATTTTAATTTTATCCTTATTTATGAATCGGTATCTTTTAACTTTTTATTCTCTCTATTTTTATTAATATAATTAATATCGACAAAATTGTAACATCTCATTTATTATTTGAAAGAAGATTTATAAATATGACCAAATTTTTTAATAGGATAAGGTTGTAGACATCAGCACATGTCCTAAACAGTTGCACATGATATACTTGTATTTGCTTAGATTTCTAAATAATATCACTATATTTTAATTATAATTTATTTCTTATAAATAAACTCAAAAATAGAAGTACTTGTTCTTTTCCCTGAAACAAATAATATTTCTGGTTAGATACTCTTTTTGATTTTCATTATAAGGCACCAACTAACCAATATATTTGATCATTTTTATAGGCACTTGTTTATGTTCAAAGAGTATTAAATATTTTTTTTATGTATGTCCATAATTAATATAGATAGTATATGATAATAATAATTAATATAATATTAAAGTTTAATGTAATTAGTAAGAATAATACTAAAGATTATTTTAATTTTAATTTAGTAATCTTACCCATTTTTATTGTTGTGCGAAAATTATTAGTTGGTACTGGTTTTTATAAGCACAAGAGAAAGTAGTAGGTGTTAGTACGAGAATAGTATTGTTGGTGGGGCCCGGGGAGGAATTATTCCAAGGACAAGTTGTGGGGGAAAAAGGGCGAGGGGAACTTATATCCCAACTTTCTCTGTACGCTGTCCTTGTCGTTCATTCATGATTGCCAATAGGATTGGCTTTAAAAACTCTTAAAATATCCTGCCCTTATCCCCTTCTTTTCTCAATTTAATGTGGGTAGAATGGTCCCACCCAAAGCAATACTATTTGAAAAAATTTTATTGATGAGTGAACAGAAAAATTAATAAATGAATAAATTATTCTTAATAATTTATAGGACTTATTAATATATTACTCCCTCTAGTTCTAATTATAAGAGCTAGTTGACTTTTTTGGAGAGATTAAGGAAGCTAATTAAATTACTTTAAAGTATTTTTATTTTTATTTTTTCTTCAAACTTATTAGTTTAACTAATAAACTAATATATAATCTAAAAATATTTAACATATTAAACGATTAAGTAACTTATTTAGCTTCCTTAATCTCTCCAAAGAAAGTCAACTAGCTCTTATAATTAGGACCGGAGGTAGTATTTTTTTTTAGTTGGGACTTAAAACTCATTCTCCTTTGAATATATCAAACTTGACCAGATCCATTCCCTAATACCTTGGCCTCCGCTGGTTTTCTCCATGAAACCAAACCTCCCTGCATTTCACTTCTTTAATTCACTGCTCTCTATTATCATTGTCTCTCGCACTTTCTTTAGTTTATTCATTTCTGTTCATCAACGACCCCACTTCTCCTTTTCTTCTTATTTATCGCTTAATAATCTCAATTGTAATTTTTAGTTGCTATTTCTTATATTGTGCGTCAAAAGAACATGATATTTAACTGTCAAAAAGAGTATATCCGCATATCACGATCACTCGCCATCTGCGTCACATTTTATTTCTTCTTGTTTATTTTTAATCTTATTCGCTTGCGTCACTTCATCTGTATCATTCCATTGGTTTTGATGTGATTAAAAAAGTAGCAAGTTTCGTGACTGGTGATGATGTGGTTCGGGAGTTAAGGCCGGTGCAGTACTATGTCTTGGTGGATGAAAAATTGGAAGCAAAATGTCAAGTGAAAGGGACCAGGATGGACACTCTTGCAGGTGGCCAATGGGCAACACCCGAAGTGACTCAATAAAATTACGTAGGGATCACGCCTTTCCCTTAGTCTTTGTGACGTTAAATGCTCCATGTTCACATAAAATTGTTCATATACGAAATACTAAAAAATTTCCACAGCCGTGGCGAAATAAAAATTGCACTGCCCACTGATGTGTGTTACTCATTCTGCAATCTGCAGTCCACTGATATGTGTTACTCATTGGCTGTGGTTGCGTGTTGAGTCTTTAACAGAGAGTATATGTGTCACTCATTCTGCAATCTGCAGTCCACTGATATGAAAATAAAAAAATTATAAGTGTGACTGTGTGAGGTCTTAAATTTGATCTCACTTGTAAATCCATATGACTATTAAGACATTATATTTGTGATATCAGAAAGCACCCATACTACTGAATTGTGACAACTTCATAATGTTCTTCCGCAGGGGGGGAAATTGCAGACTCCAGCGGAAAATTTTACAGGCAAGATTGCTTAGATTATATCAGAATGACGCGACAGTTTATTGGACAAGCTAGATATAGCATTCCAAGACAAAGCTAAGAACATGGTCAGCCAGACTGGAAAATTCGTGTAGAATTTAGATGGAACTAGATTATAGGCCCCCAATCTCGTATAAAATTATATGGCTAGTGATATCATCCTCACAATACAATACATACATACATATTTTTATAAAATTTTATACGGAGTAATACATATTATAAAATTTTAGGAAAGGGGTTGGGTTCATTCACAATCTAAGAACATGGAGAAATTTCCCTTCCTCTTAGATAATACCGATGTTGGGTAAGGCAAGCCGTCCATTACCCTTAGGCGCTAACTTAAGCACCTACGAGCTAAGATACCTCTCCCAAGGCCTTAACCAGCTCCAAGATCAAACCCCCTCCCTTTGATGAGAATGTCCAATCCCTTGACCAGTTGAGCGAGGTGTGATACTAAAGTGATTGACAGTGATAATAGAGGCTGATCCTCCAGCAAAGAAACACCTTCTACTTGAAGGAAGAAAAACAGTGGAATTGGGCCTTGTGATCCCCCCGGAGGAAAGGCCCACAATAAGCCCAATCTAGAAACTTGGCAATAGCATCAACGGGCCCCTTCATGTCAACCTGCCCCGAATATGTCCTGGACCATCATATGCCTAATGGACGATTTCGCTTTTACCACTCTGATCCTTTTTTTTTTTTTTTTTTAAAAAAAGTCTATTTTGATTTAAAAATCTGGCCCAATTTCATGTAATAAATGAATTTTAATAATTTTACTTATATTAATTGTACTCATGAAAATAAAGAGGGAAGAAATCGTTGAAAAAAACTAATTATAAATAAAAACAAAATGAAAATTACCACATAATCATTGAGTTAACTACTTTTCTTTGATATATGAGATTTCGTCAAAATAAACTTGTAAATACTAAATAGGATCACAGTGGTATTTCTTTTCTCTGCTTTTGTTTGAGATTGAGGATTTTCAATTACCACAGGTTTATATATATATATATCTATAAAGGAAATGAGTTTCCTCTTTTAGGGACTGTTTGGCAAGAGGGAAATAGAGGGGAAGGGAGAGAAGGGAAAATTCTTCCGAGTTATATATTAAAAAATTAGAGCAGTGAGGTTATAAAATTCTTATAAAAATAAGGAAAAATTCCATAAAAATACCATTTGAATTTGTAAAACCCCCAGAAGTCCGTCGAATTTGAAAAAAGATTGAGAGGTGACAAGGACTTTTGGGGGATATGCAAATTCGAGTCAAATGACCATTTTGCCCTTAGTTATAAATAATTAAAAAGGAAAAAGAAAAGACCCCCCACGGTGGGCCCAACCGCCCCGCCCGCCACCGCCAGTCATCGGCGGGCGCCGGTGACCACCGTCAATCACCGGTCACCGGCGGCCGACGACCACCGCCGGTCACCGGCAGCCAGCCAGCGGTGGGCGTCGGTTGCCGGCCAGCCATTGGTGACCGGCGGTGGTGGCCGGCCGCCGGTGACCAACGGTGGTGGGCGGGGCAGTGGGGCCCACCGCGGGAGGGTGGGGTCTTTTTTTTTATTATTATTATTTATAACTTAGGGCAAAATGGTCATTTGGCTCGAATTTGCATATCCCCCAAATGTCATTGTCACCTCTCAGTCTTTTTACAAATTCAACGAACTTCTGGGGGTTTTACAAATTTAAGTGGTATTTTTATGGAATTTTCCCTAAAAATAATATGTAAGATAAGATAATAAGAAAAATTAATTATAAATTTTCAACACCACTTCTCTTTTTCTTTTTAAAAAATGAAATTGATAAAAAATTTAACTCCCTTTCAAATCCCTCATACCAAACAGCTTCTTATATTAGTTATCATCGAGCTATCCCTACTCCTTTTTTTTTTTTTTTTGTTGAAAAAATGGGGCAAAAAAAGCCACGAGCAATTAATTACAAATGTGAGACAGCGGTAATTCCTTGCATATCAAGGTTTACGAGCTGAGGTTCCAACATTCCTGGGAGGTAGGCTCGCAAATCACCTCTCCACAGGGAGTAATTAATATTGTGGTAGCAAAATTGTCTAAAACAACATTAATTGGTTGGATAATCACTATGGGTTTTTATTTAGCAAATAACAACAGAACAACAAGTCTGTGATATTCATCACTTATTACTGAGATTATCTGTTGATCACAGTTGTTATTTATAGGACCTTGCGGTAATTCTTATCTTGAAGTAATACTACTTGTCAGTCAATTATCGATTTATTTTGGTTCAAAGGGTTATTTTATACGTTAAAAGATACTCCACATGAAGCTTCTGAGAAATTAGTTTCCCAAAATAGTATGAAAATAGATTATTTTCAATATTGCTTCTTTCTGTTTCTCAATTAAGTTTCTCTCCAATAGCTCATTCATATTTAGTTAACCGGGAAAAGCACATATTCAGACACTAAAAAGGGTTAAGCTAAAAGTAAAACTGCAACAGATACGTATCCCGATTTAGATACTGAAATAATACCCAAAGATAGACTTGACAAGCCTGGAACATGAGACTCCTTACACCAACCCATTCCTTCTAATTAAGGCCTTCCTGTCCAGCTTTATATATATACATATAGACATACACGTGACTAATATCTTCATCATCTTAATCAATTCAAATCATCAAAACCTTAAACTTTCGAGGCCGTTCAGCCTGAATATATCAAGGCTATGGCGGCCAAGGCCTTTTCCCTCTTTTCCATTGTTTTTCTTTCATGCAGCATTTTAGCTGCATCATCCCGTAGCCTTGGCCATCCCCGTAGCCTCATTCAAGCCGCTGCTCCAGCCATTCCTGCCGTGCGTGATGCTGATCTCGCCACTCCTGACGCCCGTGCAGCTCCTGCCAATGCCCCTACCGTCGGTGTTGCACCGGCTGCCGCACCTGATGCTACTCCTTCTGCAGACGCCGCTCCGGCAACTGCTTCGATTGGAGCATCTCCCGCCGCTCCCACCGGCGCTGCTCCTGACACTTCTGGTCTTACAGTTTTCAACGTTAAAACTTTCGGTGCTAAGGCTGATAACAAGACTGACAATGCTATGGTCAGGACACCTAATATATAAATATATACACACGACCTTACGCGAGCATATGATTTCGTTTCATGCATTACCAATTCTGATGGGAAGCGAGGGATTGAGGGAGTGACGAGTGAATTTAATTTATGATGGACAGAATACATGATCCTGTTTGCTATGTGTACGCGTGCAGGCATTCATACATGCGTGGATTGCCGCATGCAAGAACAGCACTACGCCCTCCAAGGTATTGATTCCAGCCGGTGTTTTTGTAGCTGGCCCAACAATTTTTGAAGGCCCATGCACAAGTCCAAAGCCCGTAACTGTGGAAGTGCTCGGGACCGTCGTTTCCACGGTAGACCCCTCCGATTTCGTCTCTCCCGAATGGTTCTCCTTTGAACACGTTGACGGGCTCGTCATCACCGGCAACGGAATTTTCGATGGCCAAGGTCCCGCTTTCTGGCCATACAACGATTGCAAGGGAAAATCCTCCACGTGCGTTTCCCTTCCTTCGGTAATATAATCAACCAAATAAATCTGGACTTTTAGTTCATTAACTAGTTAAGATGATATAATTTCTATTTGGTTGTTATCGTTGATGTTAATTACTTTGCAACTGCATGCAGTCACTCAAGTTTAACGTGGTGAGTAATGTGATCGTGGATGGAATTAGTTCCTTGAACAGCAAACAATTCCACTTCCATATCCACGAAAGCAAAAATTTCACACTCCGACGTCTGACGATAACAGCCCCCAGGAACAGCCCTAACACGGACGGAATCCATATTGGGTCCGCCAATTTGGTGACTGTGTCGGATAGCGTTATCGGAACCGGCGACGATTGCATTTCCATAGGAGAAGGTTCCACCAACGTGACCATCTTCAACGTCACGTGTGGGCCAGGCCATGGAATTAGCGTGGGAAGCCTTGGGAAGAGGCCGGACGATGAAAGTGTGAGCGGCGTTTCCGTCACGAACTGCACATTCAAAGGCACAACCAACGGAGCGAGAATCAAGACCATGGTGGGGTCCAGCCCAAGGGAAGCGAGGTCGATTTTTTATCAAGACCTTTTGATGGAGAACGTGAGTAACCCGATCGTGATCGATCAGAGCTATGGTTCTTCAAAAGTGAGGTTTAGTTCAAAGTCGTTGTGGAAGATCAGCGACGTGCACTTCAAGAACATAAAGGGAACGACGACCACAAATTCCGGAGTGTCCTTTGATTGCAGTATGAAGAATCCTTGCGAAGATATTGAAGTGGCGGACGTCCATCTGACTTTCTTGCCGACGCGTAAGAATACAACATTCTTTTCCTCATGTTCCAATGCTAACCCTACCTTTTCCGGCACCTTGAACCCGCCGGCTTGTGCCGATGCTTGACCTTTTTTTTTTGGAGTTCATTATTTTTATCAGCTGGGGCATGCACCTATATATAATTAATTATACATTTAGATGCTGGAATCAGAATTCTCATTTGCTTTCTCTCTCTCTCTCTCTCTCTCTCTCTCTCTCTTTTGTAAAAGATCAATTTGCTTATTTGCTTGTAATGTTAACTATAGGTGCGTAGGCTAAGATATCTTATATCTGAGATGTGCCTAGTTTTGATCGTCGACCAGGCTCCTAGACATCACACTGTTATAGATTATCTATCTTTAATGGATTTAAATATCTGTGCACTAAATATTTATATTTAACCGTTGTTAACTACTAAATATTGGGGAATATATTTCAAGGTTGTCAAAATAAAATTATTATTTATAGGCTAAAGTATACATTCACTTCTTTATGCACTACAAGAAAAAAGGGTTTTAGCGACGGAAAAAATCCGTCGCTAAACCCTAAAATTCCGTCGCTAAATGAATTAGCGACGGAATTTGAGACGGATTTTTTCCGTCGCTAAAAAGTGGTTGCAATTGCGACGGAATTTTAAATTCCGTCGCAATTAGCGACGGATTTCAATTCCGTCTCTATTAGCGATGGAATTATTTTTTGTCGCAATTAGCGACGGATTCAGTTTCCGTCGCTAAATTCAAATTAGCGACGGATTCAATTTCCGTCGCTAATTTGATTATTTTTTTTAAAAAAATTATTTATTATTTTCTTTAATTAATTTATTATTATTTTTTAATTTTCTTTGAAAATTATATTCTTTTAAAAATAATTATATTCTTTTCCATTATTCTTTTAAATTTATTTATTTTATTTATTTAATTTTGTTTAAAAATTATATAATAAAATATTTAAAAAAATTATATAACATACATACCGAATCTTCATAAAAATACATTATAAATATAGTGTTTCAACAGAGATGTACTAAAAAAGTAATCTAAACAGCAGCATCCTCATCATCATCATCAGCAGGAGGATCACCTTCAGGAGGCGGCATCGGACCCTTGTCTTTCATTAGGGCCATGATTTGACGCTGCATCTGTCTAACCATCTCCTGTGTCTGGTGGAGCTCAATGTCTGTGTTCATTTGTTTTTGCTTTGTCTCGTTCAGCTCAACTGCTTGCGACTCAATAATTGTCTTCATCCTCATCAACTCATCTGCCAAAAAATTAGGAAATATAATTATCTTTTTTGCACTGCATTTAAATGAACCAGAGAATGAAAATGTTACAATCAATATCAAATGTATTACGTTACCTGCAGAAACACCTTCGCTACTGCTGGATGTGGAGCGCTTTGATTCCCTAAGTCGGCTGGCATAGGAACCTAACCCGAAGACTCTACCTTTGCTGTTAAATCCACCCGCAGCCTGTAAGAATAGAGTCTCATTATCGGACTGAGAGTATAAGGGCTGGGTTCCACTCTGCGAGTCTCTCTCCTGAGTCAGCCTCAGATAGTTGCCCTATAAACAAAAAAAGACATCACCAAAAAAGCCGATGTGAAATGAAATAAACATGTTGGTGTCCGAAACAAAGAATCAATACAATATAAATATCTCACCGCCACTTGCTCCGCCCTGGTGTTAATCCATATCTTCTCACCCCCTTCAGTTTGCCGGGTATGGGTCTGCTCAAAGGCACGCCACTCAACTTCTTCTGGTGGAACATTCTCAGACTGTGCCTGCAAACACATGAAAAATCATTAACAAATTGTTTCAAGGTACAAAACATAGAATACTCTAATAGAAAATAACGTGTACTCACAATTTTCCGACAATGTTCACTCAACGGAATGGAGCCGCCAGCATATGAAGGTCCCACCTGCTTGGCCCTATTCTCCTTACTTTTCCGACTTCTATTATTAAATTTATCATCGTTCTCCCACTGTGCAAGTAATAGGCTTGCAGTGTCAGGGTCAATCCAATCTGTCTTGCCCACACCCTTTCTCAATTTATGAAATCTCCCAGACAACCACTTGCTTCCCTTATGGTTAAAAGCTTTTCTCAGACCTTTATGATGTTCAGGCAACGTCTCAAACTTACTCTGAAAATCAATAATGAACAATTAGTGCTCCAAATGTTACAAATACTTAATCAGTTCGTATTTGGATAAGAAATTAATAACTATAAATCACTTAACTTACCAAAAACTCGTCGAACCATCTATTCCGAGTGTCTTTAGGAATTTCTTTCCACGTGCCCCAAGGCTCATTGAAATTGCGGAATATTTGGGTTGACAAGATATCAGCCACCGGGGGATAAGGGTCAAATCTGTAGACAGAGGATATGATGCAAATATGAGCATACAAACTAAAGGGTAAAAATCGTAGCGTTATTAGTAATGCTGTATGACTCACCCTTCGGTGCCGTCAGGACGGATCCACAGCTTCCCCGTCGCAGATCTTTCGCTCCCCATACAGGTGTATCTCCTTCGTCGACCTGGCTATGAGGCGACGGAATGTGCTGAATGAAGGAATGTGAATTATTGAAGAGTTTGTACATAGATGGTTAAATAAAACTACACATATGTAAATCAATCAGAAATGGTAAAGTAAACCTGGCGTCCCCCTTGCTGTGGATCACTGGAGGAAGACGGAGAATTGGACGTATACAGTGACGGTGAAGTGGACAGGTAAATTGATGGTGAAGATGAGGACTCATATGGTGAAACCTCTGGGGAAGCGCCTCTCCCCCCATGCCTACGAAGGGAGCAGATGGCGTTCCCCTACCTCTGATAGGACGAGGTCGGGATCGACCACGACCACGTCCACCATCTGAACGTCCTCCAGCTGGATGCTCCATATACCTATGAACACTTACAAACATTATGTGAAAATATACATAAAAACAAGATATTTATTACTTAATATGACAGTAGCGCAATTACGGAGTATGTAGTATAACAAATTGTCATAAACAAAAGAACTAACACAAATCAATCGGATGATTCACGTTCTTCGTCATCTGCTTGCACGGCTTCCTCTAGAGTCTCATAGTCGTCGAACTCAGATTCGCTATCAGAGTAAATCACTTCTGTCTCATCGTCTGATTCCTCACCGTCAACTTGGATAGGAATCAACTCTAAGTTCGTAGTAGAATCAAACAGATTGCTTGGTACATCGTCGTCGGCAATGTTTATGGGTAGTACATGTTCCACATCAGCCTGGAACGGTTCCTTCATGCCGTCATTTGCTGCCGACTCTTTCGACTGAGGTATGATATTCCGTGCTTTGGTTTTAATAACTCCCACCCACCCTTGGCGGGTGTGGGGTATTCTGTATAGTACACTTGTTCCGCCTGTTGAGCAAGGATGAATGGGTCATAACCAACCGTATATCTCCTTGTCCAGTGGATCTCAATATTTCCATGTTTGTCCACTTTTGTCCCACGCGGACTGTTATCAAACCACTCACATTTAAAAAGTGTCACCACCTTGTCCCACTGGTAACTCACCTGAATTATGTCGACTAACTTCCCGTAGTAGTAACTCTCCACCCCGTCAACTTGGTCACCTCAACAACATACACCATAATTGCAACATTGTGTACCTGCGTTCGCTTCAATAGTTGAAAATCGATACCCGTTGATTATGTATTTGTTGCACCGGGTAACACTAAATGCAGCTCCATAAGATAAACTCCATGCCACTTTATTTGGATCTTCTGGGTGTTCCAAGAAGTAGGAGCGAAACCATTTTGGGAACTTAGAGTTCGTGAATTGATCAACTTGGGATTCCGACATTTCAGGATTTTCCGATCGGACCAAATTAGAAAAATGACTACAACAAAAAAATGAAGTTAATACTATAATACTTACCGTAACAGTGAAAAGAAAACAAATCTTACTTTAAGTATGGGGCGGCCTCTTCACAGTTGTTTAGAATGTACCACTCCGCTACTCGCTTATCTCTTGCTTCAAGAGTTGATCTCCAACGTTTTCCCACCACTCGGCCTGGAAAATCAAATATTGATTTTTGTTCGCTCGTATTACCGCCATCATCGTTGCGAGGTACCCGTCTCCATATTGATGTCATTTCAGGGGGATAATAGTATTGCGCAAATTTTGTGGCCTCTTCGACTAGATACGCTTCAGCGATAGATCCTTCAACGTGGGTTGGATTTTTGATTTTTTGTTTAAGAGTGCGTAAAAACCTACAATGGACAATTAGAGGGTATTTATAAACTAAAGTGCGCGAAAGAAATAACTGCACGAAAGAAATATATATATTACCTCTCAAACGGATACATCCACCTATATTGTTGGGGACCTCCTACTCTTGCTTCGTAGGCCAAGTGAACAGGTAAATGTTCCATTGAGTCAAACATGCTAGGAGGAAATATGATCTCCAACTTGCATAGTGTTATTGGGATGCTCGCCTCCAGGTATCGTAAGTTTTCCACATTAAGCTCATAAGCACAAATTTCTCTAAAGAACCTGGAAAATTCTGCTAGAATAGACCATATGTGGTTCGGTAATGCTTTGAAGGCCCACGACAACAACCTCTAGAAAAAAACATGACAATCATGACTCTTCATCCCGAATAACTTCCCCTCGTGCAAGTTGACACATCTTTTCAGGTTTGACGCATAACCGTCCGGGAGTTTCAGCTCTTCAACCCATTGCAACAATTCCAAATTCTGCTGTTTGTTTAATGTGTACGGTGCTCTAGGTTTGGAAATCCGTCCCCTGCCATCCTGCACCAAATGCAAAGCAAGCCTTCTACAAATCGCTTCTATATCCCGTCTAGCATTGATTGTGTCCTTCGTCTTGCCTTTTGTGTCCATCACGGTGTACAAAATATTGCAAAACACATTGCTCTCAATGTGCATGACATCCAGGTTGTGTCTTAACAATTGATCTTTCCAATATGGTAATTCCCAGAAGATGCTGCGTTTGTTCCAATGATGATCAACACCATATCCCTGGGGTTCGTTGGAAGCAGCACCCTCTTCGACACTTTGAATATTCTTGACCCTGTCCCATATTTCTTGGCCACTTAAACGACGAGGTTGATCTGCTCGTTCAACCACATTTCGCTTGAAGTCTTTTCTATTTGTCCTATACGGATGGTCCGGGGGTAGGAATCGTTGGTGCCTGTCAAACCAACAGACTTTGCGACTGTGTGCCAAGCTAAAACCCATGTTCTGCTCAAGACATACAGGGCATGCAAGCTTTCCTGACGTTTGCCAGCCACTCAACATCCCATATGCAGGGAAATCATTTATCGTCCACATTAAGGCAGCACGCATTGTGAAATTCTGACTCAATGATATATCATACGTTAGAACCCCTTCACTCCACAACATCTTCAACTCGTCTATCAAAGGCCTGAGGTACACATCTATCTTCTTTTTGGGGTTGGATGGCCCAAGGATTAACGCGGTGAGGAACAAAAACTCCCTTCTCATGCACATAGAAGGTGGGAGATTGTACGGTGTCACAATGACAGGCCAACAGGAATAATTTCTGCCCGATTTATCAAAAGGAGCGAACCCATCCGAGCATAGACCAAGACGAACATTACGGGGATCCATAGCAAAGAAAGGGTTCGCCTCGTCAAATTTACGCCAAGCTTCGGCGTCGGATGGATGCGTCACAAAATTTTCATCCCTGTGATGCTCCCGGTGCCATCTCATGTGAGCAGCTGTTTGTTCTGATGCGTACAATCTCTGAAGTCTGGGCACCAGAGGAAAGTAATGCATCTTGCTTAACATTTGACGGGTCATTTTCCTTCCTTTCCTCACAACTTTATATCTGTCATGTCCACAGAATTTACAATTGATCAGCTTAGCATCATCCTTGTAATACAACATACATCCTCTAGGGCAGCAATGGATTTTTTCACATCCAAGCCCAAGCTCTTTCACCTTTTTCTTTGCTTGGTAAAAATCCTTCGGCAAATTATTGTCTTTGGGAACAACTTTGCTTATGATCTGCATCATTTCGTTGTAATTCCTCTCACTCATATGGTGATCAGTCTTCAAGCTTAGTGTTGCTAGGGTAGCCGAAAGCGATGAATATTCACTACTTTCAAAGTGTTCGCATCCTTCCCATAGCGGACGTTGCGCTTCTTGAAGCATTTTATAGAACCTATCGGCGTCCGGATGAGGATCCTCTCCCATGTATGATGGTTGAGTATGTGTACCGGTCTCCTCTCCCATGTATGACGATTCGGCATGATTAACGGGATCAAAATATCTGCCGACGGACGGTCCCGCGGCATCCATAACCAACTGCTCATACGCATTAAGGTTTTCTCGATGACTACTGTCCCCGTAATAACCACTCGGTGTCTGTCGGACTTCGCCATGACATTCCCAACACTCATAATCCTTCATGAATCCATTCTGACACAAATGAATTTTGACCCTGCTCGGATTTTTAAACCTTAAACACTTACATTTGGCACACGGACACCTGATCTCCCTACTTGAATTATTTGAATGCGCCAAAGCAAATTGGATAAACTCGTTCAAACCGGCCCTGAATGCTGGATTTAGTTCTCTTCCAGTTAGACGATTGTACATCCAGCTCCTATCGTGATTGTCTTCCATACTTCCTAGCTACTTCAGTTACTAACCTAATTAACATCTCAATTTGCCACAAATACAATTATAAGTAGCCAATACAACTAGCCACTTATGCTAACAAATTTCCACTTAATCAAGAAAGTGAAAAACAAACACATGCATTGAACAAAGAACATATCCCAGCAAGCAACCAGAGAATGAGGGTAGCACACCAGAACATGGGGACATGCTTGTGGAGGGGGCAAACAACGAATAGAATACTATAACTATTTTGGAGTTTCTAAACATATAAAGATTAAATAAAACTTAATCAAATTTATATAATTTGCAAAATCAACTTTATCTTTTGTATTTATAATTACCTATTTATCAACACAATATTTATAATTTTGTTTTTTAAATTATCGATCTTTATTGTATAACTTGTTAAAGATAGATTCAAATAAAAAATTGAAATAGAATATTTTTTTAAAAAATATTGTCTTATCTCTAAATATTATTTCTCAACACTTCACTTTTCTAATTTGAACACCATACTATTTCTAGATTTATGTATCATTACCAACTAATAAATAATCATATATTATCACATCAATATCATTTATATACCATTAATGTCATTCATGTATATTTTTATTTAAAAAAGAAATAAAATATCATTTAAAATTCAAAATCTTAAATTATTTATATAAGTATTTAGTATAAAATTTATAAATTTATAAATTATTTTAATAAAATAACCATTGATTTCAAATTATTTATATAAGTATTTAGTATAAAATTTAACAATTTATAAATTATTTTAATAAAATAACCATTGATTTCAAATTTTAAAATGCAATTAGAATTTTTTTTCAAGCTTAACTTTTTTAGTCATATTTATAAGATAATTATAACCTAAATAAACAATAAAGTTAAATTATAACCCTAATTTATTCATGAGAAATAAATATGACTAATGTTTTCAATTTTTATCTATAATAATTTCTCATAACAAATAATGTGGTGAAAAAAAAATGAAAGGGAGCTTACCGGAAGGAGAGGGTGGTCGGAAGGTAGAGAAGAGCACCGGTGATTAGAGAACGACGAGTGTTGAAACCTATGTATTCATGAGCAAAAAATATGACTAATTTTTTCATTTTTTATGTATACTAATTTTTTATAATAAATAAATAAATAAATATATAAATAAAACTAAGAAAAAAAAAGAAAAGAAAGAGAGGAGCTTACCGTCGGGAGAGGACTAGCTGTGGGTTTTGGCGGCGGCGGAGCTACGGGTGGGGAGCTGTGGGCGGCGGGGAAGCTACGGGTTGGGAGCTGTGGGCGGTGGGGAAGCTGTGGGTGGCGAAGCTACGGCGGAGCTGTGAGCTGGGAAGGATGCAAACGAAGGGGAGCTGCGGGGATGGGGGAGCTGTGGGCTGGGGGGAGCTACGGGATTGGGACGCGGAGGAGCTGGGGGTGGGGTAGCTGTTGTCGGATGGGAGCTGGGGGCTTCGGTGTGGTGGACCTGGAGGCGGTCGCCGGAGCTGAGGGAGGAGAGAAATTTCGAGCTGAGGGGTGAGCTGAGAGTAATTAACTGTCAAAATTAGCGACGGAATTAAATTCCGTCGCTAATTTATTGCTTTTTGCGACGGAATTTAATTCTGTCGCAAAAAGCTGAGGGTTTTTAGCGACGGAAATTAAATTCCGTCGCTAATTTATTGCTTTTTGCGACGGAATTTAATTCCGTCGCAAAAAACTGAGGGTTTTTAGCGACGGAATTCAATTCCGTCGCTAATTTACTGCTTTTTGCGATGGAATTAAATTCCGTCGCAAAAAGCTAAGGCATTACTAGCGACGGAATTAAAAAGGCTGCCAAAAGTCAGTTTTTAGCGACGGATTATGAATCCGTCGCTAATTTTAGCGACGGATTCATAATCCGTCGCTAAATCAAAAATTGGCGGCCCTTATGGCCGCCATTTAGACGGATTAAAAATCTGTCGCTAATTTTAGCGACGGATTCATAATCCGTTGCTAACTCAAGATATTGGTGGCCTTTTTAACCGCCATTTAGCGACGGATTTTGAATCTGTCGCTAAAATTAGCGACGGATCCAAAATCCGTCGCTAAACCGCGGACTTTAGCGACGGAAATTCAATCCGTCGCTAATTTTGGCGACGGATTATAATTTCGTCGCTAAGCAGCGACGGATTATTTTTTCCGTCGCTATTTCCCGTGAATTTGCGACGGAAAAAATTCCGTCGCTATTTGTGATTTTTCTAGTAGTGATATTTGCCTCTGGTATCATTTTAGTCCCTTAAGTTTGTAAAGTACACATTTGTTCCCTAAATGTTAACATCGTTAATCTGACTTAACGGAAAATACTAACTCGCCATGACTATGTAATTAAATGTTGACCAAGCATGTTTATATATTAATATTTTAAATCCTATTAATTGAAAAAAAAATTAATCTTTACAGACTGTTTTGTGGTTTTTCATAATTTGTGAAGATTAAATATTTTTTTTGTCGAAAAAAATTAAATATTTTTCAATTAATAGGATTAAAAATATTGATTTATTAAAATACTAACATATAAGCATGCTTAGTTAGTACTTAATTGCACAGTCATCGTTTAAAATTGTTGAGTCAGTATTTTCCGTTAAGTCAGACTAACGGTGTTAGCATTAAGGGACTAAACGTGCACTTTACAAACTTAAGGAACTAAAATGATACCAGAGGTAAACATAAAGAACTAAATGTATACTTTACCCTTATTATTTAACGGTTATAATAAGGCAATTATTATTAAATATAGCAATCTATATTAAACCTGTTGATTACAATACCTTAGGATTAAAAGGATGACACCACTACAAAAAACATAAAAAAAGGTCCTAAATTTGACCTATTTAACGTCCTTTTTGCTAGGGATGTCTCGTGAGGAGTAGTAAAAAAAAAAAAATTTAGACAACCTGAATTTAATTCAGGTCGTCTTTTGTAAGACGACCTGAATTTAATTCAGGTCGTCTTAGTTAAGAGTAAGACGACCTGAATTTAAATTCAGGTCATCTTACTGCTTTAAAAAAAAAACCACGGGGTTGGCCACGGAAGAACAAATCAAAAATTAAATTCCAGAAATACTTTCTTTTTTATATTACAAGCAAGAAATTCCAAAACCAGCAAGAACAAGAACAAGAAAAGAACACAAAGAGAGTAATCGAAACAAGAAAATAAGGAAGATACAATGAAAAAAAGAAAAGAAAAAAAAAACCTAACAAGTAACTAACAATTCGCATTCTAATCCCCTAAAATGGAAGGAATAAGGAACAAGAATGCAAAAAACATATTAATTTCAAATCTGCAAGAGACTTGGTGTTCATAGTATCGTCTTGGAGCCACGAGGAAATTTCCAGATCTGCAAAAATTGGTGCCCTCTCAGATCTAAAAAATCAACAAGAGTCAAATCTGGAAAAACACTTACTGGCGACAGTGTTTTGGATGAAATCGATGGTGACTTTTATTCCGAAGTTTAGATTATGGCGTCTCGTTGCTCCTCGCCGCCATCTCCTCGCCCAGCCAGATCGAAGAGTGTTGAAGGAGTAGGAATCAATCGAAAGAGAAGATGGGGTGTAGAGGAGAGAAGAGGAAGGTGTATGTGTGCATATCGAAAATGAAAAGAGGAAGGCGTACGTGGAGGAATTAGATAGTGTGCAGAGGAGAGAAGGGATAAATGAAATTAAAAAATTTCATTTTAGACGACCTAAATTATTGTTTAGGTTGTCTAAAGTCTCAAAAAAAAAAATTAGGCAACCTAAATTAATATTTAGGTTGTCTAAAGTCTCAAAAATGATATCAATTTTCAAATTTTTTGGAGCCAAAAAATTCCTAAATTACGCCAAATATTTCATTTTAGTCGACCTAAATTATTATTTGGGTTGTCTAAAGTCTCAAAAAAATTTTAGACAACCTAAATTAATATTTAGGTTGTTTAAAATCTCAAAAATGATATCAATTTTCAAATTTTTTGGAGCAAAAAAATTCCTAAATTGCACCAAATATTTCATTTTAGTCGACCTAAATTATTATTTGAGTTGTCTAAAGTCTCAAAAAAATTTTAGACAACCTAAATTAATATTTAGGTTGTCTAAAGTCTCAAAAATGATATTGTTACGGACCGGCCCAAAAGGCCCAGGTCCGGACCCCGGCCCAATCCCGCTAGGGATAGGATCCACGCCAAAATAGGAAGGGATCCGAGATCCCACAAATATAGGATCTCATTAATAGAGATTCTCCTACGATCATGGCAACAGCCAATCAGCCCTTGACGGCTCAATCGTAGATATCCCCCATTAATAGGGAGATACGGGCACCAAGTTCCTCAATAAATAGAAGGAAACCCTAAACAGGTGCACACGTTCTATCTTATGCTCTTATTACTTTCTGCCACACAGAGCACACACCCCACTCCCCTGGCTACGTGCCTTCCAGTTTGCTACGAACTACGTGGACTTTGATCCCTTCGAGGGTACGTAGGCTCTAGGCTTGACAACCTAGTCAAGTCCAATCTCTGTGTTCTTTATACAGAACAGATATCAATTTTCAAGATTTTTTTGGAGCAAAAAAGAATCCTAAATTGCGCCAAATATTTCATTTTAGTCGACCTAAATTATTATTTGGGTTGTCTAAAGTCTCAAAAAATTTTAGACAACCTAAATTAATATTTAGGTTGTCTAAAGTCTCAAAATTGCTATCAATTTTCAAGAATTTTCCTGCGCTAAAAAAATCTTAAATGGTGACAAATAATTCATTTTAGACGACTTGAATTGCATTCAGGTCGTCGAAATTCGAATATTGACGACCTGAATGCAATATTCGAATTTCGACGACCTAAATGCAATTCAGGTCGTCTAAAATCTAGTATTGACGACCTTAATTTAATTCAGGTCGTCAATGTTAAAAAAATAAAAATAAAAAAACCGGCTTCATAGAAGAACTCCTAGAGACCGGCTTCATTCGAGAGGTGCAGTACACCACCTGGCTCTCCAACGTGGTCATGGTCCTCAAACCCAGCGGCAAGTGGAGAGTCTGCGTCGACTACACCAACCTCAACAAGGCCTGCCCAAAGGACTCATATCCGATGCCTAACATCGATAAGCTCGTGGACAACTCGGCCGGGTACCAGCTCCTCTCCTTCATGGATGCCTACTCCGGTTATAACCAGATCGCCATGCATCCAGATGACTAGGAAAAGACCGCCTTTATGACTGATAAGGCGAATTACTGCTACAATGTGATGCCCTTCGGACTAAAGAATGCCGGGGCCACCTATCAGAGGATGATGAACCGGGTTTTCGAAGATCAGATCGGGCGCAACATTGAGGTCTACATAGACGACATGATCGTCAAGTCGAAGCTTCCAGAAGACCACATCCGGGACCTAGAGCAGACGTTTGAAAAGTTAAGAAGACATCGTATCAGGTTGAACCCGGCCAAATGTGCCTTCGGAGTTCCGGCTGGAAAATTCCTCGGATTCATGCTGACCCATCGAGGGATCGAAGCCAACCCGGACAAGTGTAAGGCCGTGCTCGACATGCAGCGCCCGAGAACCAAGAAGGAGGTACAGCAGCTAACAGGCCGGCTAGCTGCCCTGACGCGGTTTCTACCAAAGTCGCCGAGAAAGCCCTACCTCTCTTCAAGTTGCTGAAGAAGGAGACCCGAGGCGGCTGGAACCCGGACTGCGACGCCGCCTTCTCAGAAATCAAGAGATGCTTGGCAACCCCGCCGGTACTCACAAAGCCGGACCCCGGAGAAACCTTATTCCTCTACCTCTCAATCGGCAACGAAGCCGTAAGCGCCGCCCTAGTAAAGGAGTCCGAGACCGGGCAAAAGCCGATATACTTCATCAGCAAGGCACTACAGAGCTCTGAACTCCGGTATCAGAAACTGGAAAAAGTGGCTTTCTCCTTGCTTACTGCGGCACGCAGACTCCGGCCCTATTTCCAGGGACACCGGATCGTGGTCCGAACCAGCCAACCGATTAGACAGGTTCTTCACAAACCCGACTTAGCCGGGAGAATGACCAACTGGGCCATAGAACTCTCCGAGTTCGACATCACGTTCGAAGCCCGCCAGGCGATTAAGTCCCAAGCGCTTGCGGACTTCATCCAAGAACTCACACCGGCCACTATAGATGATGGGATTTGGAAGGTCTATGTTGATGGCTCATCCAACACAAAGGGCAGCGGCGCAGGAGTCATCGTAGAAAGCCCACAGGGGGTAGCCACCGAACATTCTCTGCAGTTGAAGTTCCAGACCTCAAATAACCAGGCCGAGTACGAGGCCCTTTTGGCCGGACTGCTTCAGGCCAAAGGTAATGGCGCCCAACGGGTAAAGGTTTTAACCGACTCGCAGCTCGTCGCGGCTCAGATAGACGGCACTTATCAGGCGAAAGGCCCACTAATGGCAAAGTACCTGAACAAAGCCAAAGAACTCATGGCCGAGTTCGAGGAGGTCACAGTTTTCCATATACCCAGAGAAGAGAACGCTCGGGCTGACATCCTCTCTAAGCTCGCCAGCACGAAGGGGCCGGACAACCATAGGATCGTGATCCAGCAGAATCTGACTGAGCCGAGTTGCATCATGGCCATCTCGGCCGGGGCCGATTGGAGGAAGCCAATTGGAGACTACCTCGAGAGGGGAATTATTCCAACCGACCCGACCGAGGCAAAGAAGCTGATCCGTGAAGCCACCCTCTACGCTATGGTGGATGACCAACTATACAGGAAGGGACTCCATTGCCCCATGATGCGTTGCCTTGGAGACTCTGAAGCAAAGTATGTGCTGGCCGAGCTACACGAAGGCGCCAACGGCCACTACATGGGGGGCAAGGCACTCGCCCAAAAAGCATTACGCGTCGGCTACTACTGGCCCACTATGAGTCATGACGCCATGGAAAAAGCCAAAACGTGTGACAGTTGCCAGAAGCATGCTAGGATAATATGGCCGCCACCCTCAGAGTTGAAAGGAATGCCAGCCCCCTGGCCTTCTACAAGTAGGGCAGGGACATCCTCGGACCATTCAGGCCGGCACAAGGGCAATGTAGATGGCTCATCGTCGCGGTTGACCACTTCACTAAGTGGATCGAAGCAGAGCCACTCGCCACAATAACCTCGGCCAGAGTGATGAAGTTCTTCAAGCACAACATCGTCTCTTGTTTCGGGATACCAGCCGAGGTCGTCACGGACAATGGCACCCAATTCATGGACCATCGGTTCCAAGCACTAATGTCCAACCTGGACATCAAGCAGCACTTCTCGTCCGTGGAACACCCCCAGACCAATCGCCAGGTCGAAGCCGCCAACAAAATCGTCTTGGACGGACTGAAGAGGCGAATATTGCAAGCCGAGACCAACTGGACCGAGCAGCTCCACAGCGTCCTCTGGGGATATCGCACGAGCGTACAATCTTCTACCCAGGAAACCCCGTACAGGCTAACCTATGGATGCGAGGCAATGATACCGGTTGAAATCGGACAGCCATCCTGGAGAAAGGTCAGAGCCAGACAGGAAGTGCAGGAATCTAATGACGACGCCTTAAGGACAGACTTGGACCTCATTGACGAAATCCAGGTCACGGCTCACTACCGGGAGCTAGCCGCCAAACAACTACTCGCGGCTAAGTACAACAGAAAGGTCCGACCTCGGTCTTTCAACCGAGGCAACCTCGTACTCCGACGGGCCGATATAGGCAATAAGAATGCCAAGGACGGGAAGCTGGCGGCAAACTGGGAAGGGCCGTACCGGATTAAGGAAAAACTCGACGGAGGAGCATATACCCTCGAGACTTTGGCAAGAAAGCCAATCAAAAGGACTTGGAATGCCGACAAGCTGAAGATTTACTACAGCTAGATCCTTCCTCGGCAGTGTTTGTTTACTTAGCAATGGTCCCTTTTCCTGCATGTCTTTTCTTTTCGTTTAAAGTCCAAGTTATGTCATTTCTAATTACGATGCTTTGTAAAGCCCCTTAGGGCTATTTCTCTTATCAATAAAGGATCCTGTTGAGCAAGTTACGAATGTGCACAGTACTCGCTTAAGCATGAAGCCGAAGCCGCAAAGCTCGGCCCAAAACAATAAGTCAAAAGCCGAGGTCCACAAGCCCGGCACCGGCGAAAGGCCCCGAGGTTGTGAACCCGGCCACTAACAAAAACATCTAGATGTGCGAAAATCGGCCGTTGTACTCCGACGAGCACTGGTTAAGTAAAATTGACGCGTCAACGCTCGCCCGGCTAAGTAAGCGGCCTACCATGACGACCCTGATCAGGTCAAAATGTCCGACCCCAGGTACAAGAAGCCTCGGTTAAACACGTGTTAGGCCCGCCCTTACGCCGGTATCACTTAATCCAACTAAGTGAAAGTTGGAGCTCGGTTACTCGAAAGCCGGGCTGAGGCAGTACGGTTAGTTATGCCTGACGAGGCTGAAACAAGACAACCTTGCCCCAAACTCCCACACGTTAAGTATGGTAGAGTAACAACGGCCTGCACGCATGCGGCCGACAAACACCCAAACCAGGGCAAAAGAGCGTTTTAATCACCCATTACCTCGGGTCGTCTAAGCAACGTACGCACGTGTAGCCGACACATACATAAACCGAGGCAAAAGGATGATGGCGGAAGACAAGCCATTCATTGCCTAAGGTACCTAAACGCATTCGACTTTGCAGTAAAACGACGACAGAAATTCAAAATCAATTATAGGCAAAGGAGTGGTTTGAATAGAAGTCGTTTATTACTTAGCAAAGTGATGTACAAAGTGGCACCAAGGCCAGAATCGTTCAAAAATTACAAGGGCCCCAACGCCCCGAAAAAGAACAAAGCAAAATGACGCTAAGACTGGGTGCCCGGACCAGCATCGGCATTATCCGCCTCGGTTCCTTCAGCGTCGGCTATATCCCCTTCCAGCTCCTCGGCAGGGTCTTCGGCGGCTTGAGGCACGAAGGGAAGGAAGGACCCATCCTCCTGCACAAAGGCACGATGATCGTACCCATCTACATTAAGCTCGGCCCCAGGATTAAAGTGCCGGATTTGGAGCAGAGCCTGCTTAAAGCACGCCTCGGCGGTCTGCACCAGGGCGTCAGTAAGCTCCCGGGAAGTCTCCTTCTCTGCAGCAACGGCCTTCTCGAGCGCCTCCTTCTCGGCAGTCAGAGTAGCAAGCTGCTCCTCCAAAGCCTTGGCCGCAGCCAGGCTTTCAGACATCCCTTGTCGGGCCCGAGCATACTCCTCGGTCACCGAGTCGGCATGCTCCCGGGACAGCTGAAGCTCCCGGTCCACCTTCACCGCCGAGGTCTTGGCGACATCCCGTTCCGCCCTGGCTGCATCCCACTTAGCCCGGGCCTCAGCCAGCTCAGTCTGAACTGCCCCCAGCCCGGCTCTGGCCTCATGACGCTCCGCCCAGGCCGCAATAAGCTCGTCCTCGGAGGAACTGGCCCTCGCTCTGACTTCGGCCAGCTCCTTCTTCAATTCTGCAGTAGCCGCAACCTGGGGCCTCAACTCGGCCTCCACCTTCCTTAGTCTCATACACTCGGCATCAGTCCGAGCATAGAGGTTCCTGACCATCCTCAAAGCTTGAAGATAGCCCACCGACTTGATAAGCTCCTTCTGGGCCACCTGCAGACGGTCCTCTGCATCCGGGGATAAAGGGCGGGCGCCCTCCAGGAAGTGCCGGGGTGGGAGGAAGGCCACGTCAACCTCTGGGACCACCCCGTTGTCCCACAAAAAGCTGCGGGGGAAGACCGAGGAAGGCCCTGTCGGCAGAGGTGGAGGAGGAGGAAGGTGCACCGGAGGAGACGATGGTGACGGTGAGCCAGCAGGAGAAAACAGCCGATCAATCTCCTCATCACTCATGGCGGGGTCCTTCCCCCTGGGACCCGGAGAAACGATGACAACTTCTCCATGCTCAGAGGCTGGGGGCTCAACGGCCGTGAGGGGACCAGCAGCAACAACAGCGACCTCCTGACTCCCCAGAGCCGGAATCTCCACCACAGGGGCCGACTTGGGAGCCATGGCAGAAGAAGGACCCTCGGCAACAGGACCCTTCGTCCTCTTCGAAGCCGGCGCAGCAGAAGTTCTGGCATCAGCAACAGCCGCCCGCTTCTTTTGGCGACTGGCCGGCGCAGCAGCCCTCGCCAAGCGAGCATACAACGGTAGAGCGTCCATAGTCCTAGCTGCAAACAAAAATAAACAAGGTAGGTCAGAATCCACAAATCCAACAGACCAATACTGAAGCAAAAAACAGATACGGCTGCTAAAAACCCTACAGGCAGGAGGCAGCGGCTCGACAGGTATGTAGAAGCCAGCCGGCTGCAAACCATACTCGGCTACCAGGGCCTCAAGCCGTGGCAATGCAGAAACTGATTCCGGCAGTAGATTTTCGAGCGGAATCTGGTAAGAGATGGCCTTAGCCTTGTAATGACCTTCCCCCCAATACAACGGGAACCGACCGCCCTCCTCCAAGAACCACGGCCGCTCCCCCGGGACGGCCTCAACCTTAAAGAAAGCCCCCTTAAACCGTTTGAAAGAGTCAGAAAAGGGCGTCATCAACTGACGCTCCGGGTTGACCCGGAGGGACACCATGCCCCTCAACTTGTCACCCCTTTCGACGGGCTAGGGGTAAAAGGTCCGAAGAAGTGGAAAAAGAGGTTCGTGGTACATGGGATGGGGAACGGAAAATGGCCACACAACCGTTCGAAGGCAACTAGGTATCCCCTACCATTTGGATGAAGTTGGGTCGGGGCGAGGCGAAGATGCCGCAACGCCTCCATTTGGAAGGGGGAGAAAGGGAGAGAAACTTGGACCCGCGTCAAGTAGTCCCGGTAAAAGAAGAAGAAGTCCGGCTGACCCTCGGACCGAGCCGCACAGACAGGCTCCTCAGGCCCCGGACGCCTAAGCACACATCCAGGCGCGGCCGGGACCTCCAGCCGTGCTATGTCCGCCTCCGACATCAGCGACGGTGTAGCCAGCACATCGTGCGATACCCAGCCATATCGACGAATCAAGGCTTCGGACGGACTGGAAGAGTTCGAACCACTGGCCTCCGAACGCTTTTTAGAAGATCCGGACTTGAGAGCCATAAATAAGCCTATATGAAAATAAACAAAGCCAGTATTAGCAAAGAAGCAGAAATACCTGGCACAGGCATAACAGCAGGCACAAAAGACGGCGAACTCGGACGAATGGGGACGCGAGAGGGAACAACCAGGGCAGACCAATGACGACACGAGCCAAGCATGTCAGAAGCCTCGGCATCTCTACCACTTGCCATCAATGCGGAAGCCTCCGCCAGGCAGTCCCAGCAGGGACCGGCACAACCCTCTGGGGCGGACGTCTGGCGAACGGCAGAAGGACCCTCGTAGAAATTCAGGGGCCGAGCCATCACCGCCGGGGCCCCGAAACTGGAAGAGGAACCAACCCAGGTCCCACCAGGCAACTCGAGAGGAAGAGCCCGTGCAAGCGGCCGGAAAGGATGACGTGGAATGGGAACAGAAACCCTTCCCGAAGACGGACGAACCCCAGCTCGCCCCGGACGCGCGACGCCACCTCGGCGTAAAGGATCCAGAATCCCCGAAGCAGGAGGCTCACCCCCAAGAACCCAGTAGGTCATACGAGGAAGGCGCGCACGGAGGAGCATTTCCTCCTCCGGCGTCAGCAACGCCCGCGGTCGCGGAACGCTTCTGCCTCCCGCCATAATCAAAAGCCTACGGTACTAGAAACCGGTGTTTACGGGAAGTTTGGGAAGAATTTCGGGTACAGTGACACTAACAGAAACCCAGAGAAACCCAGAATTCTTGAAGAACAAAAACACAGACAGTGAGTCCCAGTATAAACAGTAAAATACGGAAAACTACCGAACAAATGCACAAAGGAATAAGCGGAATACCTGTGTAAGTAAAATGGAAGGGACTGGAACGCTGGAAGACAGCGAAAGTCTCAAACAAAGAGGAATCCCCACTCAAGCTCTAGAGAAATCAGAGAAATTTCTGGGCAAAAGAGTGAAGTAGCGGGAAAAAGTAGAAACGAGAAGAAAGAAGGCTATTTAAAAGCCAACACAGGGGCACGACAGTCTATTCCCGTACAGACGTGACGGGATTGGCACGATGTAAGCGCAATAAATGCGCACTAACCTCGAAAGGCGAAAAGGCGCTGCAGTTCCAGAACGCCCCCAATAAAAGCCTGACACCTGTACGCCCGCAATAATGGCGCATAAGAGCGAGCCCCAAAGTGTCCGCAGAATCCCAAAAGGCGGAAGGGCCAGAGGACTGGGCAGGGCAAATAACCGCCCGGTCAAAAACAAACCCAGCATTCTTGGCAGGATGAGGAAGGGTTGAGCCGACCACTGCTCCGGACCGGACAGATGGCCACGGCACCAAAAAGGTCAACCTAGTCCGAACTACAGGCCTCGGCCCTATAAAGAACCGGGGGCAAGAAGCACCTCGGCTGTCCAGAAGCCTGAACAATCAAGCTGGGGGGCAACTGTTACGGACCGGCCCAAAAGACCCAGGTCCGGACCCCGGCCCAATCCCGCTAGGGATAGGATCCACGCCAAAATAGGAAGGGATCCGAGATCCCACAAATATAGGATCTCATTAATAGAGATTCTCCTACGATCATGGCAACAGCCAATCAGCCCTTGACGGCTCAATCGTAGATATCCCCCATTAATAGGGAGATACGGGCACCAAGTTCCTCAATAAATAGAAGGAAACCCTAAACAGGTGCACACGTTCTATCTTATGCTCTTATTACTTTCTGCCACACAGAGCACACACCCCACTCCCCTGGCTACGTGCCTTCCAGTTTGCTACGAACTACGTGGACTTTGATCCCTTCGAGGGTACGTAGGCTCTAGGCTTGACAACCTAGTCAAGTCCAATCTCTGTGTTCTTTATACAGAACAGATATCAATTTTCAAGATTTTTTTGGAGCAAAAAAGAATCCTAAATTGCGCCAAATATTTCATTTTAGTCGACCTAAATTATTATTTGGGTTGTCTAAAGTCTCAAAAAATTTTAGACAACCTAAATTAATATTTAGGCTGTCTAAAGTCTCAAAATTGCTATCAATTTTCAAGAATTTTCCTGCGCTAAAAAAATCTTAAATGGTGACAAATAATTCATTTTAGACAACCTGAATTGCATTCAGGTCGTCGAAATTCGAATATTGACGACCTGAATGCAATATTCGAATTTCGACGACCTAAATGCAATTCAGATCGTCTAAAATCCAGTATTGATGACCTTAATTTAATTCAGGTCGTCAATGTTAAAAAAATAAAAATTAAAAAAAAACCTCTTACGGCGCCAAACAAATAAATTTTATTCCCAAAAAATATCCCATGGCGCCAAAATATTCCAATTTGGGCGACCTGAATTCAATTCAGGTCGTTTAAATTCGAATATTGACGACCTGAATTCAATTCAGGTTGCCTAAATTTACGTCAAAAATGATTTTTACTCCAAAGAACATTAAATATCATGGCATCAAACAAAAAATTCTCGTGCGAAACTACTTAAAGCATCATGAAATTATATTAGAATGCCAAAAATCAATTTTACAAGTCCTAAATTTTTATTCAGGACGCCAAAGGCTCATTTTCCTTCCATATATTTACAAGAATTCCACTGCCTTCATTTTTTACTTCCTATTTTTAAATAAGGACGTTTTTTAGGATAGTGATATCCAATTTTTGTAGTAGTGTAAACAGTAAAATATTTGTTACTAGAGATAGTATTTATTTGACTGTTGAGTGTTGATTGCAAAAATCATGAAATATAACTTGATGGTTATTGGCAAATAATTGTTAAACATATGTGACCAATATTTTTTCAAAAATTGGAGGCTCACTTTCCATCAGCCCCTCTAAACAAAATTACCTATACAAACAATGTGTATATATATATATATATCAAATATCCAAATAGGTACAGTTAAGTATTACAAAATACCAAATAACCAATTCCGGTCAAAAAGTGCCAACAAATTAAAATAAACCATACAGTACTATCTATACAACTATGAGTACATCAAAGGTAGAGGAATTTACATGATCAAGTGCCCCATTTGATTTTCCTAGTCTTAATGTTATTTTTAGTAACAAATTGTTTTCTTTAATTAATGAAGCAACTTTCTCCTCTTTAATATTCAAATTTCTTTATTGTAGTTATGCTTAAGGTACAAAGTATCGTCCTAATTGAATTGTGTTTCAATTGATGACCCCTGAAAAGAATCATTCTTATTGAATTATTCATCTCCGGCATCATCATTTATTTTATTTCTAAACACCCATCAAATATATACGAACCATATAAATATATATTTAACGATTGTTCACAAACAACTTTCAAGTAAACCATAACATTCTTTCCAAAAAAGACTAACATATCACATTTGTTTTTATAAAATCGTCAAATATCTGATCATATACCTAGTGGTGGCTTAAAACAACCGTTATCGATTTCTTTCTAGCTCATAACTCCGCTTCTCTGTATTTAATGGTTTTATCAAAACCATTGAGTATGGAACGTCAACTATGTGTGAATCTGCAGGCTGTGAATTAATTTGTTGAGCTTTTTAATGAAACCTCCTTCTTTATATATCATTTTATACATGGCTCTTTTCTCAACCACTCTTAGAGACGCAGGAACCATATACACGTCTCACCAGAAAAAGGTTGCTGCCTGTGATGGGCATTTTAATTCACTTGCGTTTGATTTCACCAAAAACTGTATGGGATATAGTGGGAATGTACATGAAAGAGGATCAGATCTCTATATATAATACCTCTGGCATAAAAATGTATCAAAACAAACATGTATTATTCAATTTCTAATTATGTGAAAAAATAAGGCGAAATATTCAACTTCAATTTTTTTTATTAGCTGTAAGCAAATAGCAGTACATATAATTCCTTTTAAGAAAATCTTATATATAAAATGTCTTTTAAAGGAAAAGATTGCCTTTCGATATAAAATTTTGGAGCTTCTTTAATGTGGATAAGTAATGATAAATGATACGGAGTGTTCTCATTTCATTGAGTTTTTTAAATTATTATTTACCACATTTGACCCCACGATACAGCTCTCATTAAGAGGGGTGTGGAGTGCTATATACTACCTCCGGTCCTAATTATAAGAGTTAGTTGACTTTCATTGGAGAGATTAAGGAAACTAAATAAGTGACTTAATCATTTCATATGTTATATATCCTTAGATTATATATTAGTTTATTAGTTAAATTAATTAGTTTGAAGAAAAAAAATAAAAATAAAAATACTCTAAAGTAATTTAGTTAGCTTCTTTAATCTCTCCAAAAAAGTCAACTAGCTCTTATAATTAGGACCGGAGGGAGTATTGAATTACAAGCGATCAAGGCCAACCTCAATGATAATTAGCACTCCAATCCGATGAATTGCAACCGATCATGGTCAGTGGAGTATAAAATGTTAAAGAGTATGCACACTCCGACTACATTTTTAAAATTATTATTCACCACGCGTGTCGTGCAAAATATATATATCCGATCTAGATGATAAAATGATTTTGGATTGCTTTTGTATTTTATAAGAAAAAGACAGAAATATATAAATAGAATTTGGGGGATGAATGTTGGGGTCCACCCCTCGTCCCCTTATGATCAATCAGTTAATAAAAAAACATGGCAGCAAAAAATTCTAATGATTCTCTGTCCTCCCTCAAATACTAATTTGGCATCTTAAAATATTAATATGTGGCATGACACATACGAATATTTAGGTGAGTGAAAATGCCACGGCTCTCTTTAAGATGCAGCCATGGTTATATATTGTTCCGGTGTGCATGCAACATTAAAAAATTAAAGCGCGCATGATTGAAAACAATAAAGATTTATGCTTGGGTGGAGAAAGAAATGAGTGGTCAGATCTACCGTTGAGGCAGAGGGGATGAAATTAATTAATAATCTGGAAGATACCACTCTAATTTTCAGTCGTAATTATAGGTTTAAATGATATAACAAGACCTTAGACCCCGTGCGTTGCACGGAATGTGTTGTTTTATTCGGTTTTTAAATCGGACAAGTAAAGTATTAATGTAATAACAATGTAGTTTTATTAGTAAAAGATTAATTGTGGATGTAACAATAAACTCAAATGAAAGTATGAAAAAGCTGAATTCATATAACCATTACATTGAAATCATAACAATAAAAAATTGGAAGAAATTTTCGCTTCACGACTATTAATGTGGTAAAATGTTTTGGAAAACCTCTCTATATACCACATTAATTGTGTTATTGATACACTTATTAAACTCATCCAAAATCATTATTTTTAGACCCTTGGAACTCTTTATTCTAGATAAAGCAACATAAAGTTGTCCATGTGAGAAAACTGGTATTGGTAGGTAAAGACCTACATTTGACATTGATTGTCCTTGACTTTTATTAATTGTTATGGCGAATGAAACGATGATTGGAAATTGTCTTCTAGTCATCTTGAAAGGAAGTTTAGATTCACATGGATTCATGTCCATCATATGTATCAAAATATCTTGCCCTGCACTGTTGCCATTCAACGCTTTCGCCTTAATGACGTTCTTCCCTAGTTTTGTAATATGAAGCCTCGTACCATTGCACAATCCTGATGCTTGATCAATGTTCCTTATTAACATAATAGGTACGCCGACCTTCAAAACCAATTTATGATGAGGAATCCCGGAACATTTAATTGAATTGAGGAACTCTGTATCATATAGATCATTAATACTATCATTTACACGATCTAAACGATTTACAGAGTCAGCACTGAAGTAACTTGGAAAAAAATTTCCAAAGTCGACAAAGAAAACCACTTCATTCCAAACGATATGACGGTAAAATTGACAATATCATCACTATCAAATCAATTTAGATTGATTAGTCATGAGCAAGTATTACCGTAGATTGAGAAAATTTTATAAAGGAAATTTTATAATTTGAATTCAAAAAAAATTTACTGTTTAGGAAAAATGTTGGCTTCTTATGAAAAAAAACTGTATTGACTTACGTTTGTAAATGACAATGACCAATTACTGTTTAGGAATCATATATGATAAATAGGACTTGAACTTATCTATTAGGTATTTTATAAAGGAAATTTTATAATTTGAATTCAAAAAATTTTTACTGTTTAGGAAAAATGTTGGCTTCTTATGGAAAAAAACTGTATTGACTTACGTTTGTAAATGACCATGGCCAATTACTGTTTAGGAATAATATATGATAAATAAGACTTGAGCTGATCCATTAGGTATTTTATAAAGGAAATTTTATAATTTGAATTCAAAAAAATTTTACTGTTTAGGAAAAATGTTGGCGTCTTATGGAAAAAAAAACTGTATTGACTTACGTTTGTAAACGACCCTGGCCAATTACTGTTTATGAATCATATATGATAAATAGGACTTGAGCTGATTCATTAGGTATTTTATAATTTGAATTCAAAAAAATGGAGGGAGGGAATGATTTTATAAAGAAAAATTTAAAGCCGTGGATTGAGGTAAAATTGACAATATCATCACTATCAAATCAATTTAGATTAATGAGTCATGAGCAAATATTATCGTGGATTGAGTAAATTTTATAAAGGAACTTTTATAATTTGAATTCAAAAAAATTTTATTATTTAGGAAAAATGTTAGCTTCTTATAGAAAAAAAAATTGTATTGATTTACGTTTGTAAATGACCCTGGCCAATTACTATTTAGGAATCATATATGATAAATAGATTCAGCATCAGTGTATATCCATTAATGCTATTGGTGACGTGCTCCAAAAGTTAATTGGAAATGAAATTTCAAACTTAAAATAGTTCATCTTGACCCACAAAAAATTAGGGTTGATTTCCTTATGAGCAAAAAATTAGGGATGAGTTTGAGGCATAATGGATAGCATATAGATATAGGTTAAACTGATATTAATATCTGTAATATGTACTTAATTGTATGTATTAGTTAAAAATTTTCTCAACGTAGTAATATTTTATTTTATATTGAGATGTAGTCGTGCTTAATATTCCAATCTCCCTGAATTTGGTAATTGGAGAATGGGTTATCCGGCAGAAAAAGTTAAATGGCCTTAAAATGCTATATTACAAAAAATGTTTTTAGCGACCTATTGAAATAATTTTATAAAAACTTTAAAAATAAAGTAGAATATATTACTTGATGAAATACAAGAGTGTTGTTAAATAAATTATTGTAGAAAAGTATTAGTAGGGGTGATATGAAAAAAAATATGATAAATTTTGCTCAACATTATTTAATAAAAAAATGTATAGTTGATGTGTATATAATACAATGAGTTGCAAACATTATTTACTATATAGAATTAATAGGTGTATTATTAAATTATTTCTGTCTTTAATTATTATTGAGAAAGTATAAAAAGGTGTATTATAGGAAAAAAATTGACAAAACTTAAAACTTATCAAAACCAACTCCAAAATATGTTTTATAGGAACTGACAGAATAGGAAATTATCGAGAATCCAGTAATGTTGGAAAAAAAAATACTTCTCATCAGCAATGCTAAAGTTTAGCCTCCTGGTAATATCACTTTCCCTTCTTTGATCCAGTAAACATCCGAAAGCTTGCAAAAACCCAATTACGTCTGCAGTTGTTTGTATGTCATGCATCATTAAATTAATTGGAATGCACTCCGTCTTAAAGCATAAAAGGTTAGTTGATTTAACAAAATGGGTCCAAAAAAGACAAACCTATTAACCCTGGGTCTGGGTTATTTCTATGCTTGATGTCTACAATGGACTTGAAGTTATAAGCTTGTTAGTTAATGACAACGTCAGATTCTTCTATGAACGTGTGAGTATGGAAGTTCAATCTCCAAGGGTTTGTAGTTGCTCTATACTTATCATCATTCTTGACTACCTCAAAGGTTTGGAAGTTGTACACCATCCCTTCTTTCGGATCATCAATCAATTTTGGAATGACATTTTTTTGTGTCACGGAAACTTCTATTCTTGTCTCCTGGCACAAAAACCAAAAACGAAAAACAAATTGGCTGACAGTACAAAATTTCAGTTGTAAGGAAATAACTATTAAAAAAAGATTATTGAAAATGGGTATTATGTAGATCTATAAATCTTTATAACAACTAACCATTTCATCAATCAGTATCATCTCTATCTTCCATATCGGGTATGGTGCAGCCTTTTTCTTGACAACCCACTTCCGGAGAACTTTTGCAACAATCGACCACGTGTCCTTGCTATCATCGACTTCAGATAAGTACGTCTCGGTCATTGCCTGTTTGTTGTTGTAAAACAAAGGAAAGCTTGTTTAGAGTACGGCGAGCATGAGCTGATCCATTAGATGATTTTATAAAAGAAAATTTAAAATTTGAATTCACGAAATTGGAGGGAGGGAAAGATTTCATAAAGGTATGATTGAGAGATCAGAAAACTGTGTGAACATGACATCTATCATAGTGTATGAGAAAAATGTTGGCTTTTTATGGGGAAAAAAACTGTATTGACTTACGTTTGTAAATGACTCTGGCCAATTACTGTTTAGGAATCATATATGATAAATAAGACTTGAGCTGATCCATTAGGTATTTTATAAAGGAAATTTTATAATTTGAATTCAAAAAAAATGAAAAAAATTATACTATAATGGATTAGGTATGATTTTATAAAGAAAATGGGGGATAATGGATTAGGAATGATTTTATAAAGAAAAATTTAAATCCGTCCCACTACAATGGGGAAGGGAAAATGATTGAGGGATTAGAAAAGTCTGTAGATGTGGCACTAATTATAGTGTAACATGTGGACCAATAAATGAAGGAGTTAGAGGTTTAAAAGGATATATTGATGGCCAATAAATATTGAAGGAGTTAGAGGTATACCATAGAGTGTTATCAGAAGATTCAATGTTGTTCAGTTCTCTTCAACGGGGCACGTACAGTCGTAATGGAATACTCCTACATGCATACATTAAAATATACAAAAAGCAAGATCAAAAAGTCCTACGTTATGGCTATGTGATGGCTACGAGGAGCTAGGCTAAAAGCAAAGCAGCCAATGATCTTGGTTGAAAGTCGCAGATATTGGACAGTAAATTATTGTTGAAGAACCCAAGTTAGATTAAAGATCGTCTTGCCTCTGAATTCCTGATACGATGTGCACCGTGGTTTCTCCTCCACGGTGAGCACGTCAACGACCTCGCATTGCAATGACAGCTACGTACTAGCCAGTTACTTTATGATTTGTTTAATCATCAACCTGATGCTGAAACATTATTTAATCAGGAATGGGAGTGCAGGTAATTTTTTTATCTGTATATTTTGAACACACGCACACACGATCGATCGAGTTGGACAAAGGCACGCCCTTGATTGGCTATTGTCCATGTCAACTAATCCAATTTTTCATAATCTCTCTTTACTTTGTTTGATTTTTAAATTTAGTTACTGTATGTCCTGTGCTTAATTAATTGAGCATCTTCGTCAAGCAATTTGCCAAGTTGCTCCACAAATTGTTTTTGACTGTGCTTGCAGCAGAGACTTCCTCAGAAATACCGTGGATTTTATTTAAAGGTATTTAGTATATGTCTTTGGTTCTTAATATAAGATATATTTACCTAATTTGATTATATTGAATAAGTTAGTTGAATTAATTAATATAATATTTACTTTTTAAAATGCCCTAATTATCTTCTTCAATTCTCTCATTTCTTCTCTTTAATTATTGTTGGTGAAGGGTAAATTAGAAAAATACTAACAAATATGAAAACTCTGTCTTAGATCCAACTCCTCAAATATATTTTATATTTAGAATCAAGAAGGAATAATATATATAATGAACACCTCATACGCCTGAGTAACCTGCATCTCTCTATATTTTAAATTTATTTGTCTTACCTTATTTAATATGATGGCATTATATTATTTATTTCTTGTATCATCATACTCAATATAATGAACATAACTATAAATTTACACAAGTGTAAAATCTCGATGCCTCTTATTTAAATAACTATAATTTATATATTTTAAAATTTAATTAAAAACGATATTTTCATACCGCATCGAATTATACTGACGATGGATCGGCAAAAGCCATATTGAAATTGTTTCTTCAATCCGCACTGGTCCATTTTTTTAAATTTCAACGAGAAAAGTACAATGATACGGTTTCTACTTTTTCTAGAATTAAACACGAGAGGTGCACTGCAGTGTATGGGAAGAAATTGTATAGATTCTGTACCAAATCAACTGACCTGATGGACAATTCTTAAAGAAGCTTCCGCAGCACGTGCCAACGTAGCGCCGATAAAAGCACGCAGAAGCAGAACATACGATGCGATTGGAAAACTGATCTCGATGTATCAATCAATGTCATCAATACAGAAATAATTAGGAAAAATCCTCGTCAAGGTTTAAGTGAAAACAAATTATCAAAAAAACTCAAAAAATAAAAGTCACAAGTCAAAAAAAACCTAAATTTTCATTTTTAGGTATTATTTTAAAAACGTTAACAACTAGTACAATACTAACAACTAATATTGACAACTAATTCAGAATATGTTATATTAACAACTAAATTAGTACAATATTAACAACTAAATTAATACAAATTAATAATTTAAGTCTTTTCTAATATATAACTTTTCTTTAGGTATTTTCTGACAATATGTTGCTCACTAAGAGGAATTTTCCCAAATAATCATTATTACTAGTATTCATTTTGATATGCAAGTATATTTGACCAAAAAAGGTTTTGATATACAAGTATATCAATACAAAATATAATATTTATAAGGGATAGGATATTGTTACTACTATTTTTTGTGGCTACCAATGTCACTACCACTTTTTCACCGATAGATCAGAATCTCATTTACTTTTATAATTTCTCTCTCCTATTAAAATTATGATCTAACGGTGAAAAAATGATAGTGACAAAAAATGGTAGTGACAATATCTTATCCCTATTTATAATACATTAAAAATAAAATATTTACCAATTACATTAATGTAACTTATTTTCCGAATGACACACATACACAATAATACCCTACCTCATATGTTTAAAGAAATATTTACATATTTTGGTTAAAAAAAAATAAAATGTTCACACAGTATTATTTCACTAAAAATAGGGTGACAAATAAGGTTGAATCCACTGTGTTTATTTGGGATCCGATGCACCTAAAAAATGTTAATATATATAAGTTGAGGTAAAATTTTTCTCATATACTTATTATTTATAATATATTATTCAGTAATAATTAATAAATCTTTACAAAAAAATATAAACAAAGTAGACATAGAAATATAATAGCTAGATAGGTGTATTTCTTGTAATAAAAATTCCTTATGTGGTAAATATATTGGGGTGGCCTCCGGAAGAAAGAGAGAAAAGACAAGGCGTGGAAGTCAAGTTAAAATAATCGAGTGACAAAACTCAAAGCGGGTAGGTCGGTCCAGGAAGGTTCTCAATTCCACCCAAATCACTGCGCCCTGCTCCATCTTCCCAACTACTTATAAACTCCTCTCCTCTCTCCTTTTCTCGCGTCACTGCTTCACTAATTCTCTCTCTTCCAAACCTCTTTCTTAAAACATTTCCCTCCCTAATCTCCCCTTCACATCCATCTCCTAGATTTGCTTCAAGCTCCATTAATCATGTGTGGTGGTGCTATTATCGCCGACTTCATCCCCCGCCATCGCGGTCGCCGCCTTACCGCATCTGACATCTGGCCCAACTCTCTCGGCAAGTCCAATGACGATTCCGGCTTCGATTTCCATTTTCCTCAGTCCGACCACTCTGCCTCCTGCAAATCATCCAATCATTTCCAAGGTCAGTCCTCTCTCCACACCCATCACTTCATCTTCTTCTCCTCTGTTCAATTCTTGATGGAATGTGTTTTTTTTAAGGATCAGCTGATGAACAAGCTGAGAAGCCCTCCGTGAAGAGGCAGAGGAAGAACCTCTACCGTGGGATCAGGCAGCGTCCCTGGGGTAAATGGGCTGCTGAGATTCGCGACCCCAGAAAGGGGGTTCGTGTTTGGCTTGGTACCTTCAACACTGCTGAAGAAGCCGCCAGGGCCTATGACAGAGAAGCTCGCAAAATCCGCGGTAAGAAAGCCAAAGTCAATTTTCCCAATGAAGACGATGCCTATTCCCTTCAGGCTCGTCGTAATAATCCACCGCCTCCGCTCCGATCCCCAATTTCTCCCCTGTATCCACAACAGTACGGCTCAAACTTGAACAATGCGCCTAAAAGTTTTAATCTAGAGTTTGGTTATGATCTGAACCAGACGGGCACAGTTCCTTCCCTTGGATTCGATGCCGATCCAACTCTTGTTTCTAGAGATGAGAATTCTGGATGCGGGTCAGGGTCTGGTTCCGAGGGTATCTTCTCCATCGTGCAATTAGTGGGCTCGGGTCAGAAAGGAAACGGCTACTCCTCTCAGAGTTCGAATGTGGACGTGGAAGGAAAAGCGAACGAAGTGGTGATGGAAGCCGAGGAAGAGAAGGATGAGATACAGAAGCTGTCGGAGGAGCTGATGGCGTACGAGAACTACATGAAGTTTTATCAGATTCCGTATTACGACGGGCAATCGGCGGCGTCCAATAATGTTCAGGAAAACGTGGTGGGTGATCTGTGGAGCTTCGACGACGAGGCCGTACCCGCTTCGGCGACGTCATCGGCCCTGTGATTGCTAGTGTTTGTTGATTCCATCTTGTTTGCTGGGCAGGACGGAGAAGTAAAATGGGCGGCAGAACTGGTGATTTAAGTTGGAAGTTTTCAAGTTGAATTGTAATGATTTCCTTGGTATGATGAACAGCGTTTAAATTTTAATTACATTCTGGTTTGTGTCAGTCTGAGGTGTAATTAAATTAAATTAAATTAATTCAATTAGTTGATTGTGGCGTACCGAATCCGGATAAGGGGAGCGGCGAATTGCAGGATTTTAGGAGTTTTGATGAATGAAGACGAAAATTATAATGATGGGGAGAAGAGGGAATTGACAAAACAACGGTGGTGGTAAATGGATGGAGGGAGGGGATTGCCCCAAAAGTAATCTCCAAATTTAAAAGGGAACCTTTGTTCGGGGACGTAATTACAGAAGCGTCCAGTTGTATTTTGTTGTTAACTTATTTTTCTTAAAATAAAAAATTGGAGAAAACTCTCTTTTAAAACTCTATACATAAAAGCATCCGCACTTTACAAATTTTTTAGTCATAGAGTATTATGTCTGATTTAAGTCCTTGTCTAATTTAGGCTTTTTCTCTAAATACAACTTCTAATTAGGAAATAAAAACTAATTAAAAAAAAAGAAGCGATGAGTGGCGAAAGAAAGACGGAATAGGTGAAGGGGAGGGAAAGCAGTGGGGGCTGCTGGTTTTGGAAGAGGCGGCCGGTGGGCGCCTCCGGATTTAGGCTGATGTCTGACGTGGCACTTGTACTATCATCCCACTATTCCCACGCCCCCCTTCCTCACATTGTGATTCCATTTTCTCCCCAAACCCCAATTTTGACACTTCATTTTCTCAATTATTCTATTCCAGTTTTCTCTCAGGTCAAATAAAAATTACTCCATAAGATATTCATTTTTATGATCTAAAAAAAGGTTAAACGTTATTTTTGCCATAGAAGTTTTGCTAAGGGAGCACCCAGTACCCAAAAGTTTTTTGGGTATCAAATTTGCCCCGAAAGTATGAAAAAGATAGCAAATTTGTCCCTCCGTTAATTTTGATCGTTAAGTGCCACCTTATGACATGTGGCATGCCACCTTATTAATCAAAAGTATCATTTTTGCCCTGGAAGTTTTCATTGAGGAGCGATTTTGCCCCGGAAGTTTACAAAAGTAGCAATTTTGCCTTTCTTTCTCCCAATATTAAATTTGATTATTAAATCAGTCAAAGACCACACATGTCATGCCTTGAAAAGGTCGAACTTGGAGTTAGAGAAGGAGATCTTTGAGATGTTGAGCTCAAGGCGGCCAGAATTTGTGAGGCCGAACTGGTTACAAGGACTGAAAGGTCTATCACAAAACCCAGAAGAAGCATCACTTATGATCTAAGCAAATGAAACGCAAAACGAGAAATGAATTGTTCCAAAAATTGGTTCAGTAAAACAAATCAATAGTATTAATATTTACGTTTGTACAGACTGATCATTTGCTTAGATTATAGGTGATGCTTCTTTGTAAGCAGTTTTGCATTACAGACTTATAGTTTTGCTTAGATTATAGGTGATCATTTGCAGTTTTGTTACCCTAGCCTATAACAAAAGTCTAAAACCTGAATCTATCCTAGGCTTATATACAGACTTTTTTTAGTTTAGGCTTGAGCCTTCAAAAGGTTTAGTAAAACCTGAAGTCTTTTTTCAGATCTATTTATAATGTAGGCATTTGAATAGACTTAAAAATTAAGGCTTAAGGGGATATAACTTAAAGCCTGCAATATGATTAAAATAAAATTTAATTCTTATAATTAAATAAATCAAAATTAAAATTAATTCAAAATATATTATTTGAATTTTAAACTATAGAAAACCAACCCACTACGATAATTGAATAATTATATTTTTAAATTGTTGGAATATATTTAATTCAGTATTCAATATTCCGTTTTTCTATTTATGACCCACATTATTGCCGGTTTTGTAACTGCCCATTAATACTGTAACGGTCCAATTAATGCACAGTTAATACGCAATAAGTACGTATTCAAATTGTTTCCCTTCTTGTAACTCTGTGATGGCCGGAGTCTGATCCCCTGAACCGGCTCTGAAAGATTGAGTGGCACACCATCTGTAGTTTCAGAGAGACGGGTCAGAAGGAAAAGACTCCGTGATTGTTCCTGGTTGCTGTAACGCCTCATTTTCAATACCAAAATCTTGGTCAAAATAATAGTAACACCTCCAAATATAGGATATTCAACACTCAAACACATATTTACAATATGGCCAAAGGTAGAAATCCATTTATACAGGGCCAAAATAAATCCAATAAATAAGAGTTATTTTAAAATGCGGAAGTCTTTTAGGTTCATGGCAAATAAAATAACACAACATAAACTAAAGGAGTACAGAAGAGCCTACAAAGCTCACTCCATGGGTGCATTCCCTTGATCTCTACTAAGTTATTCACCTGAAAAATGTTAATATGGGGTGAGATTACACATCTCAGTAACTACTAAATATTTCTACCGTACACGAGCAAATAATATATGACAAAAAGATATGGGCTGATTTCAAATATATATATAGATTCCATAATTTATCATACAAAATAATTTATACTAATAGTCATCAATATAGAAGGTATTAAAACATATATATCTCAAAAGTTCTCATCTCATGTCTTTACAGAATATTCATCATCATATCAAATTCTTGAACTGTTCAGAAATGCACTATGCAGTATGCAGCCTCCCTTATATCACCACCTCCCTTATACCGCAGACTGGAGCCATAGGCTAACACATAGTCCAATAGAAACTTATTCATTTGACTGAATTGTTCCAAGCTCACCAAAACTTAAGATACACCCGGCCAAAGGTATATAGCTTAAATCTGGACTATGGCTCCCCTCCTTTAAAATAACTAAGGAGGTGTCACATGTCCCACAACTCCAATGAAATCCCGGCCAGAGGAAAACATGGAAGATGGGGCCCTGAAACAAGTACCATCCACTGTGCACCGAGTGGTGGCATAAATCATTCTTATCATTCAAATCCCTCCTTACTCCACCCATCATAATACAACCGCCATGATGAATATGTTCACTCAAAATAATGCATTATTATACCATAAAGTTTTATACATCAATATGCGTATTTATGAATAGTGAATACTATGCGTATATGTGAATAGTAAAATACGATATATATACATGAATAGTAAAAATGAAGAGTACATACGGTATGTATACGTGAATAGTAAATACGGTATGTATACGTGAATAGTATTATGAATAGTAAATACGGTATACGTGAATAGTAAAATGAATAGTAAATACGGTATACGTGAATAGTAAAATGAATAGTAAATACGGTGTGAATAGTAAATATGGTATACGTGAATAGTAAATACAGTATACGTGAATAGTAACATGAATAGTAAAAATGAATAGTAAATACGGTATACGTGAATAGTAACGTACGTATAAATAGTACCTCTGCAGATTTGCAAATCAAAGTTCCCACACCAGATCTTAAAACCATAAATATTTTCTAAATATTCTTGCCAAAATAGTAAACAAACAAATTTATAATCATACATAATTCACAAGTATAAGGAAGAATATTCAGAGTTACCTGTTACTTGCTAATACCCGAATCACCAACCAGCTATTATAACTCTCAAGCAAATATCTCTCTACTCTCTCTCTCTCTCTCTACCTCTCTCTATGGCTCTTAGAAGTTGTGAAGAATGAAATGAAATGGAAGGTCTATTTATAGTTGGAAAATGGGTCTTTAAGTGTAATTTTCGTCTCTGGGTCATTTTACGTAATTTTTCTCGAAAATCAAAAAAATTGCACCCCGTGAACCTCTCAGCCGCCTCGTGAAAAATTTTGAAAATTTTTAATAATATTTAATATTTTTAATAATAAAATAATAATAATATAATATTATTATAATTAATATTAAGTGGGTCCCGCGGCCAAATTTTTCAAAGTCACAAGAAAGTTTGTCACTCACGGGAAAGTTTGCAGAGAATTATTTTGGCCGTGGGTCCCGCATGAATAGTAAATACGTATTTAGAAATAGTAAATACCGTATTTTTAAATAGTAAATACGTATTTGTGAATAGTGAACACTATTCATATTTCACAAATTTCAAGTATTAAATACGTATTTGCGAATAACATATATATATATATATTTTTTTAAACACGTATTTGTAAATAGTAAAAACGTATACGTGAATAGTAAATACTATTCACGGGGCCCACAAAATACTGATTTCAAATTTATCACTTTCCAAAAATAGAGCCTACTAGTCTTCCCAAAATAGGTTTATGTTCAAGATATTAGATTCAAAATTCAGGATGTTACATTTCTCCCCTCCTAAAAGAAAATTTTGTCCTCAAAATTTCGCTATAATAAGAATTCTAACCTATTTAAATAAATGAGGATAGGTTTGTCGCATGCTCTCCTCTGTTTCCCAAGTAGCATCTCCGGAAGCCATTCCTTTACACACAACCTTTACAAGCTAATAGCCTTGTTCCTCAATTGCTTATCCCCCGCATCAACAATCCGCTCCGACTCAGCTTTATATATCATATTATCCCTAAGTCCTATCTCTTTCCCAAACATGCTCATCAAGTACACAACACAATTTTCGTTCATCCTGTACCCAAAGTAATATTCAGACACAGGATCCACTAGTTCCTTATTTGAGCGCTTGGTTACACTGGCCTCACAGGCCAGTTCATTCTTCCTTTCTGCTTATTTCATTGTATTACCACAACACTGGATATTCAGATCTTACAGCTTAAGAAGTTACCCTCAGGCCATAATAACCACAACATGATATAATCTGATTATTCTGCCAACCTTAAGATAAACTTTAGACATACAGGTCTAATGTTACCATGATAGGCAACAAACACAATACTAGGCACATAAGTCTTATAGCCTAGAGATACCACCATATGCAAACTAGCTCAACGGGTCTTACCGCTTCAAGCCTCTGCTCGTCTATCCTATACCCGTGCTTCCTCAATTCAAGTTTAAGAAAACACTTACTTACTAAATCTAGCTTTCACCAATGGCAAGTAATTCAAAAACAAGTACATTTGGCAAGATTCCGCAAACTAAGTATATCCACAACAGTTTCCAACCTCTTCTAGCTTGTACACCTTCCACCACAATCATAATGTAAAAGTCAATTCTTGTTCGAATTTCGCAAGGATTCATTCCATGAGACATCATAGTTTATAAATGTCGATTACAAACTGGTCTTAAATCCTGTTGTAAATATTGCGTAAAAATTTCCAAACACAGCAAGTGCATTGGTAAGTTCAAAATTCAAATACTCAGGGACCTAGCAACTATTTTAAATAGTTACCAACTCCGAATACATTCCAGGTTCCAACTTATTCTACTCAACTCATCCATGAAACACTCAATTCATTATTTCTAAAGAAAGATTCTATTATCAAGATCATTTCCTAAGCTAGTTAAACAGTTGGCAATCTCTGAACACCTTACACATGTTGGTATCACATTTTGTTCCCTATTTCTCTCAAATCAATTAATACCATATTCTAATATCTCAATTTATTCAATCAATTCAGTCTCCTAAAGAATCAATACAACTGTTAAGTTAAACTGTTATATTACCTTTCTTCTAGTAGCAACCCTCTAGATCCCCTACCAACTTTCAGATTCATCATCCTATTTCTAAAACCCCGATTATTCTTACTAGATTCGTCATACTCCATAGCTTATATCATTTAAGAACTATCCTCAAACTTTCCCCAAAAATGATAATTGTCAAATTACAAATCAACTCTTAGAACTTCAATATCAGCAAGACAGAGATATCATGTGTCCTCAATAATATCCATAGAACATTCATGTTTCACAATTCCTAGACTAAGATTTAAAACATTCAAATATTATTCTCACAACCTCAGCATTGTTCACATGATTCGAATTCAATCCTTAGTATCTCAAAGACATATACTAAATATCATCTGTTCCTCTCATAGTTATCTATTAATCACACCCAAATAACATACTAATATTATAACATAAATCACCGGATTTCATACTTTCTTAATTAGACACACTATCTTAACTCAGATTGAATTCAAGTCTATTTTCAAATATTCCCAGACATTAATAGTCAAGTTTACAATTTGATTCTTATAACCTCAACATCAACTGATAATTCGTGTTTCCCCAAAAATACCCATCATACTAAGATCATGATTCACAATTCCTAATCTAATTCTTGGATTATATGAAGACTATCTACAACCTCAGCAGTATTCACAAGGTTCTAATTCTACCTCAACCTGCAATATCACAAAGGCTCATTTCGTTCTTGAGTTCTATTTCAGCTTAGATTAAATTAAAGCCTATCCTCAATATTTACTATATTCATTCTAACATCTTACTGGCATTCCTAAGGATCACCATTTCATACCTTTCCATCGATCTTCCAACATGTTTATCCAAAAACCTTAGTCTTTGAATTATCTTTGACAAATTCATAGAGTTCTTCGGATACTCGGAGAGTGAAGAATGCTCTCGGGTTAATTGGCACAACTCATCATCATTTCAAATCTTCGGATTCTCTCCGGTTCATCTAATATTATTAGGAAGTCACCCTTCCCAAGATTACTATCACCTTAGCACGCTTACGCTTAAAATCCTATTTTCAAATGTCAATTCCGACATCTTGAGTCAGCTGCACATCCAAGACAGATTTCTTAGATAAATGCGCGTATAAACGTCCAAACTTAATTTCTTGAAAACACAGCTAGCAATAAATGCCATAGCGATTTCTGTCTGCAAAGGTCTAGGAAACTGCGACCCCTAACGGTGGCTAGGGTGCACTAGGGTGCGGTGCCATAAAATTTTCCGCATAACAACAAAATCTACATGATTCTGAGCTAACGACAGATGAGAATCCGATGCTGCTTAACAAAATATAGACGTTGCTAGCCCAGCTATAAATAGAGTAAAGAAAGAGTAAATGTTTCACGTTCTCTCAAACTTCACAAAACCTCCACATATTCATTTCCTCTCCGATCGTAACCTTCACTATAACCTTCCACATTATCCTTAAACATGGCCGGTTCAAGTAACTCTATTCCAGTCTCCGATTCATTCAACCCTTTCTTTCTTGAAGCCTTACTTCATGACTATCAGACTAACATGTTGTCTGATTTGTCAAACAATGCATCATACCCTTATTCTTCTTTACTTCCCCAAAATCCCGTAAGTATGAACGTTCATTCATCTGCCTCAACGATTAACATTCCTACTCCTCCTCCAAGGATACAAGATTCTATTTTTACCACTACTAACAGAAAGGAATCTGAAGCAGGTCCATCAAGGCGACCTGTCCAAAGGTGTCGTAATGTGGCAGAACTTATGGAGTCTACGGTACCTTCTCAACCAAGGAATCCTGCTTCTACCTTGACTGAGACTACTAATCCATTTTCATGTGGTTGCTGCCATGTTCTACGAGAGATTATTCATACCAATGGACTTCAATACCATAAACTTGAAGTTCATGGGAGGATTGGTATGATATGCCACGCTGTCTTTCACCAGGACGTACAAGGAGGTTCTTCCAATCCTCAAGTATTTGACTTTGGTAAGAAAAATTTAGAAGATGTCAAACATTTTCTAGAAAATTATTGTTTGAATCAAAATTCTTTAGGGTATGTCCTGGTGTCAGATCCCCTATCAGCCTACTATGAGGCCCTTTGTGTTGGTTTGGAATGGACTAAAAATCAAAATGAACTCCCTAATAGTTCATTTCCAACCAATACAGAAAATATATCCAATAAAGGAAAAGAGCTCATGGTTGTAAATAATAATCCTTCAGTCCCCATACCTAGTAATCCATACCGATCAAGAGCTGAACAAAATATTAGAGCTGCATCAATGTCAATTAATGATCTTAGAGACTTATTCCATTTACCTCAACAAGAAGCGGCTCAACAAGTTCGTCTATGCAAAAATGTTCTAATGAAAATATGCCATAGGGGAGGAATAAAGCATTGGCCTTATGTAAAAATTCGAAGCACTATGAAGCAAATAGCTAGATTGAGAAGAACAATGTCTCCTGATGGTCCTCTCTCAAGAGCAGCCGCTCAGGAAGAAATTAATAGACTTAAACTTGAGATAGTCGAAGCTTGCGGTGGGATTGTACCAACTGTTGTTCTTGATGCTTGAATTAATATAGTCTACTCTTCTTAGCCTTCTTGCTAATGTTTGTAATCTCTATTCTAGGATTCATAAGGATTTTCGAGTTTTCCTGCCAAACTCAACTTTATCTTATTAAATTCAAACTTAAGCCAGTTATTCTGTATAATCAAGACTATGCCCGTATTCTGTTATGGTATTGTCATCTGTTACTCATATAAATTAGCTAGGTAAGTGAAAATCTAGCGAAAATCTTTTCATACTTTTTACAACGGCAACTAATTGAATAAACATCAAATAGGGGCTTAGTCTTTCAATCACTTTCCTAGACACCAATAAAAATATTCATCCTAGAAAGTAATTTTGGGCCTACAGAATCCAATATTCAATAAATTTTCTACTTACCAACTTCTGCTACGCAGCTCTGAAATTTAATCTCAATCACATCCTCAAATCATAAATCCTCATTATCAATCACTTGAATATTTTGATTAACCCATTCTTCTCCTATCATGAATGTCACAAGAAAATTGGTAAAAAGAATCCAAAGCTATAAAGGAAAATGCACATGTTATGATATTTAATTTGCCATGACCTCAAAATTTTTATTTAGAAAACTGATAGGAAATTTACAGATTGGCCAGAACCTTTGCTCTGATACCAAAAATGTAACGCCTCATTTTCAATACCAAAATCTTGGTCAAAATAATAGTAACACCTCCAAATATAGGATATTCAACACTCAAACACATATTTACAATATGGCCAAAGGTAGAAATCCATTTATACAGGGCCAAAATAAATCCAATAAATAAGAGTTAATTTAAAATGCGGAAGTCTTTTAGGTTCATGGCAAATAAAATAACACAACATAAACTAAAGGAGTACAGAAGAGCCTACAAAGCTCACTCCATGGGTGCATTCCCTTGATCTCTACTAAGTTATTCACCTGAAAAATGTTAATATGGGGTGAGATTACACATCTCAGTAACTACTAAATATTTCTACCGTACACGAGCAAATAATATATGACAAAAAGATATGGGCTGATTTCAAATATATATATAGATTCCATAATTTATCATACAAAATAATTTATACTAATAGTCATCAATATAGAAGGTATTAAAACATATATATCTCAAAAGTTCTCATCTCATGTCTTTACAGAATATTCATCATCATATCAAATTCTTGAACTGTTCAGAAATGCACTATGCAGTATGCAGCCTCCCTTATATCACCACCTCCCTTATACCGCAGACTGGAGCCATAGGCTAACACATAGTCCAATAGAAACTTATTCATTTGACTGAATTGTTCCAAGCTCACCAAAACTTAAGATACACCCGGCCAAAGGTATATAGCTTAAATCTGGACTATGGCTCCCCTCCTTTAAAATAACTAAGGAGGTGTCACATGTCCCACAACTCCAATGAAATCCCGGCCAGAGGAAAACATGGAAGATGGGGCCCTGAAACAAGTACCATCCACTGTGCACCGAGTGGTGGCATAAATCATTCTTATCATTCAAATCCCTCCTTACTCCACCCATCATAATACAACCGCCATGATGAATATGTTCACTCAAAATAATGCATTATTATACCATAAAGTTTTATACATCAATATGCGTATTTATGAATAGTGAATACTATGCGTATATGTGAATAGTAAAATACGATATATATACATGAATAGTAAAAATGAAGAGTACATACGGTATGTATACGTGAATAGTAAATACGGTATGTATACGTGAATAGTATTATGAATAGTAAATACGGTATACGTGAATAGTAAAATGAATAGTAAATACGGTATACGTGAATAGTAAAATGAATAGTAAATACGGTGTGAATAGTAAATATGGTATACGTGAATAGTAAATACAGTATACGTGAATAGTAACATGAATAGTAAAAATGAATAGTAAATACGGTATACGTGAATAGTAACGTACGTATAAATAGTACCTCTGCAGATTTGCAAATCAAAGTTCCCACACCAGATCTTAAAACCATAAATATTTTCTAAATATTCTTGCCAAAATAGTAAACAAACAAATTTATAATCATACATAATTCACAAGTATAAGGAAGAATATTCAGAGTTACCTGTTACTTGCTAATACCCGAATCACCAACCAGCTATTATAACTCTCAAGCAAATATCTCTCTACTCTCTCTCTCTCTCTCTACCTCTCTCTATGGCTCTTAGAAGTTGTGAAGAATGAAATGAAATGGAAGGTCTATTTATAGTTGGAAAATGGGTCTTTAAGTGTAATTTTCGTCTCTGGGTCATTTTACGTAATTTTTCTCGAAAATCAAAAAAATTGCACCCCGTGAACCTCTCAGCCGCCTCGTGAAAAATTTTGAAAATTTTTAATAATATTTAATATTTTTAATAATAAAATAATAATAATATAATATTATTATAATTAATATTAAGTGGGTCCCGCGGCCAAATTTTTCAAAGTCACAAGAAAGTTTGTCACTCACGGGAAAGTTTGCAGAGAATTATTTTGGCCGTGGGTCCCGCATGAATAGTAAATACGTATTTAGAAATAGTAAATACCGTATTTTTAAATAGTAAATACGTATTTGTGAATAGTGAACACTATTCATATTTCACAAATTTCAAGTATTAAATACGTATTTGCGAATAACATATATATATATATATATTTTTAAACACGTATTTGTAAATAGTAAAAACGTATACGTGAATAGTAAATACTATTCACGGGGCCCACAAAATACTGATTTCAAATTTATCACTTTCCAAAAATAGAGCCTACTAGTCTTCCCAAAATAGGTTTATGTTCAAGATATTAGATTCAAAATTCAGGATGTTACAGTTGCTGGCGAGGACTGTTCGTGTCTGGAGACTTGAAGTTCGTCCCTATTTGCTTCAGGAGACAAATCAATGGCGGGAGGTATTTGTGATCTATATTGTTTTTTCGCTTTGATCTTATGCTATTCGGTTGTTCAGCATGTTAAGATCGCCTAAATTTCTAACATTTGGTATCAGAGCTGATATTCCTCTGCCTTGATTTTTGACCGATGAAATCTTATTTTCTTCAACTGGTTGGAGAGATTTGATGCATATATTCAATCTGGGTTTTTTCTTTTCTGGATGTCATTTGAATATATGCATGCTTATTTCATCAGGAGAGAGGCGATCAATTTTGTTTTTCAATGATTGCCGACACTGTTTTCATCGTCTCTCTATTCATATTTCTTGAAGCTTTGATTTCCTTTGGTTTGAATCCTTGTTTAGATCTGAGATTTTTTCATTTAAAGCTAAATGTTCTTAATCTCAGTATGGGTTTCTTGGATTCTTTTGAGTTTCTTAACGTCACTTTTATGGGAAAAATCCGAAAACTCTTTGGTTTGATCTATGATTTTCCCTTTTTGATGGAGATCTGAGCTCTTGTTCATGTTTATTTTTTGATCTGGATTTTGCTTGATTATCCATGAACGCTGCCATCGGAATCTGGATTTTTCGATTGTGTGATTATATTGAGCATATTGTTCTGGATAATTATTAATTTTTGGTGATTATTTTCGGTCATTGTTGCATGAAAATTACCATCCTTCGAACTTCCCGATTGCCTGAGAATCGCCGTGAAATATGGACCACAACGGCATAAGGATCGCCGGAAAACTGGATCTGGAGCACTCTATTTCCGGCGGCTGTTTCAGATCACGATGGCATCTCAGATCATAGCAGCCACAGATCCTTCCTGTCGCATTCAGATTTGGCGATTGGAGCTACCGGTAAATCCGCCTGGAGTTGCCGAAAAAGGTGATCTGCATTTGCAGATCGGGCAACTGGAACCGGGTTGAGATCTGGGTATTAGGGATCCGATTATGGGGAAGATGACACTTGTGTAATTTTGAAAGATTTTATATTTTCATATTGTGCCCTTTTGGATTTAAATTTAAATATGAAATTTTATTTTAAAATTGGATTTTCATGTGATCATGAACTACATATGGTGTTACTTGCATGAATTATTTATTATTTAATTATTCATGCAATGTTGTGTTAAATAATATGTAAATATCCAATTTTATTTTAATATTGCTTATAGTTTAATGCAATATTATATAGTAATGTTAAGTGATCCTTATGTTTTTAATTAATTAGAGAGTAGCCACAGCATCTTTAATTAATTGAAAATGTAAATAGAGTTGTATGATCACATAGTAACATTAGTTGTAATAGATCATATGTAATATAATAAAATTTTATCCCACAGGAATATTTTATTATATGTTTTGTATGATTAATTAGGATAAAATGTCAAATTATATTCTTAATTAACCCACAGGTATTAAGAATAGGGAAATAATTTGATAGTTTTATCATACAGTTAAGTATAAATCTAATAGGATACCTCAGGCCATTGGGCCAATTGTTTAAATGTATTAAACATTTATTCTGGGCCTTTAATTCTTTTTATTTCCTTCTTGGAAAATTATTAGACCCTATTGCAATTTTTAATCACCTTGGCCATATTTATTTTCTTGGGAACCTGTTTTATGTGAAATGTATTTTATTACATTAAATTGATTTGTTTAAATTGAGAAAAGTTAATTTTGGCAACTTTCACATTTTGGAAACTTTTTGAAAAAATTATTATCATTAATTTGAGTTGTTTAATTGTCTAAATATTTGGAAAAATTTACTTTAGACAATTATACATATATCTCTTTCAAATTGTTGAAACCAAATTTGAGGTGAATTATGCCAAAATTAATTCTTTAAACATTATTTGGATACATAAAACAGTGGGATGATTTTTCTTTTAATTTGATTATTTGGTCACTTTTTGGATCAAATTAATCAATTAATCCCTCCATTAAGATGTGCATATATTGGATTTATTTTGAATACACAAAATAGTTGGAGAATTTGTCTAAGATGATTATTTAATCACATTTTGTTGATTAAATTAATCAATTAAATTCTCATTAAAGATTTGTGCATATTTTGGAATTTAAATGCACAAGATTAATTTTGGTGATTAATATTGGAAATGTTAATTTACTCAAAGTGGGAGGATTGTATTTAGTCACTTATGTTGATTAAATTAATTGGTTATGTCCTCCATAAAGCTGTGCATATACAGATTTTAAGTGCACATTATTCATATTTGTGATGAACAAAATACATCACATTAGGGTGGAACGGAATGGCTTTATATCTTTATATCTTCTAAGTAGCCCACAGGTATTAGGGGATATAATTGCATTCTAGTTTCATTAATTCGAAATAAATTCATGCTATGCTAATGTCTTTGCCCATAGGTAGACTTTAGTGATACGAATTTATATGTATATGATTAATTGGAATAGAATATCAAATTATATTCGTAATGTGCCTGCAAGAATTAAGAATAAAGGAAATAATTTGATAGTTTTATCATAAAGTTATATATGGATCTAATTGAATTATAACTTTAGCCCACAGGCAAGTTATATGTCAGTAGATTCATGTTTTTTAAGCATGATTTACATTGGTAAATCATGATATGATTTGTTAGTCTCAAATTTTAGTTATAAGCATGTATGTTCAATACTATGCAGTCATACAACCTACAAATCATTAATATTATTTACATGCTTAAGTACAAACGAATCAACAATTTGGAAGCGACTAGTTACCATGATTCAGGTTATGCTGGCTGCATTGACTTAAGAAATTCCGTTTTAGGATATATTTTCAAGCTAGCCAATAGAGCTGTATCATGGAGTAATAAAAAGCAATCTTTAATTGCTGCTTCCACTATGTAAGTTGAGTTTGTATCTTATTTTGAGGCTACCTCACATGGTGTATGAATGAAGAGTTTCATTTTTAGGCTTAGAATTATGGATCCAATTTCTAGGCCATTGAGGTTATATTGTGACAATTCAGTTGCTGTTTTTATGGCTAAGAACAATAAAGGTGGTAGTCGAATCAAGCATATCGACATTGAGTGTCTAGCCATAAAAATGCGTGTTAAAAATAAAACAGTGGTTATTGAACACATGAGTACTGAATTGTTCATTGCTGATCCTTTAACTAAAGGCATGCCTACATTGAAATTTCAGGATCATGCAGAAAGAATGGGACTTGGTTCCTTTATGTGATTTTCGTTGTAAGAACGATGTTATTTATGAAACTCTATTTGCGATATTTTCTCATTCAGTATTGCGCATATATTCATTTTGAGAAATATCATTAAAGTTTGAACCTAGAATAAACGTAGGGTTTATTCATTAAGCTACTTGGGCTTGGGAAACATGATGCATTGTGATACATGGAAGATATTACTCGCTTTAAGAGGACCTGTCGCCATGATCCATGCATTTTGTTTTTCAGTGGTATATACTGAAGTATGTGGGCCAAGTGGGAGAATGTTGGAATATATTTAATTCAGTATTCAATATTCCGTTTTTCTATTTATGACCCACATTATTGCCGGTTTTGTAACCGCCATTAATACTGTAACGGCCCAATTAATGCACAGTTAATACGCAATAAGTGCGTATTCAAATTGTTTCCCTTCTGGTAACTCTGTGATGGCTGGAGTGGAAACGCACGCAAAACTTCTGTCTGGTCCCCTGAACTGGCTCTGAAAGATTGAGTGGCACACCATCTGCAGTTTCAGAGAGACGGGTCAGAAGGAAAAGGCTCCGTGATTGTTCCTGGTTGCTGGCGAGGACTGTTCGTGTCTGGAGACTTGAAGTTCGTCCCTATTTACTTCAGGAGACAAATCAATGGCGGGAGGTATTTGTGATCTCTATTGTTTTTCCGCTTTGATCTTATGCTATTCGGTTGTTCAGCATGTTAAGATCGCCTAAATTTCTAACATAAATTACAATTAAAAATGATAAAAATATAAATATAGCATAGACACATATAATATAAATGAAATTATATTTTAAAATACGTAAAAATGTCAGACCTTTAGAGGATAGGCCTAACTTATTTATATATTTAAGCCTTTAAATAGGCTTTAATTTTTTTTTTAAACATACCATATCAGATTAGACTGTAAGCCGTCTGATAGAGACCTTACCTACTTCCAACCCTAGTGTTTGGCAGGAATAAGTGTCCAGATTGATGCAAAATAGAATGTCAACTGCATGATAAATATTAAATACGCAAGACACTAATTTATGGATTATCTTTTTTTTTCCCAACATTAACTCATGGATTATCACTAATTAATAGTCACAACTTAATATAATCGGAATCGGACCTCCATTATTACTCACGCAGACCTCTAAACACTTCTATATTCCGTCTTAAAATAAAAATACCCCTATGTTCCGTATTTTTAACTTATTCCCACATTCAAGAAACATCGAGTAACTTAAAATTTGACGACAAATTTGTGTAGTTTTTAAACAAATGAAATCGATATAAAAATTAAATTATATATTATTAGAGTCGGAAAATGGGCCAGACCCATCGAGCAAACTCGTTTAAGCCCTGACTCTTTAACAGGCTTGAAAATTGGAGGGAGTGAGGTGATGTTCGGTCTTGGAGGTTTAAGTGCTTATACGGGCTGGCCCTGGAGGACACTGGCTGGCCCATCGGGCCCTTCAATTTTTTTATTATTTATTTTTTAAAGTTGAACACTTGTACCATCGAGGACAGCAGTGCAGTGGCATAGCTGGTGGTATTGAGATGCCTTATATCTCCCCTCAGGTCCCGTGATCGAATCCCCCCTCCCCTCGCCTTGTACCAAAAAAAAATTTGAACACTTGTTAAAGTTGGATCCTTCAACAATTATATATATATTTTATTTGTTATAGAGTTATTTATCCATTTAAGTACAAATAAATAATAACTATATTCTAATTTTATGATTTGATTTATTATTTGTTGTAGATCAAGATTATAGATGTGTTCATGAAGCAGGAAAAGAAATTCATGATATTTTTATTTAGGGTGAAGGAGCGTTTTTGCCAATCAACTATTACGCCAGGAGCGATTTTGCCAACTAACTTTTAATGGGCCCAAAAATGCCAAAGAATAATTAAATATGTCAAAAAACTACAACGCCGTTTAATAAACAGTAATGTCCGTCTGTTTGCATGCCACGCGTGATTTTGAAGAGCGCCACGTGGGATTTCTAATGCCAGCTCAGTCTCCTATGTGGAAATGTGAAGGAGCGTTTTTGCTAATCAACTATTACTCTAGGAGCGATTTTGCCAACTAACTTTTAATGGGCCCAAAAATGCCAAAGAACAATTAAACATGTCAAAAAACTACAACGCCGTTTAAGGAACAGTGACGTCCGTCTGTTTGCACGCCACGCGGGATTTAGGTGCTCTCCACGTGGGATTTTGGCTCACTTATGTGGAAATTTCATTGCCCAGGTGGCTTTTGTGTTTTTCTTTCTTTCTTTTTTTTTTTGGTTGAATCCCTATATTTTTACCCTAACCGAACTTGCTTGACAGACGAACCCTTCCACAGAGGTATCCTTCGACACCCGAGAGCGAGCGAAAGCAAAGAGCCAGACGAACCCAGCCAAACCCGACGGAGAAGGCTGAATCGAAGTTACGGAAGCAGTAATATACTTACTTGTTATATATTACAACATATAAAATGTCCCATCCTTTTCTCATTTATCCTTACTCTTCTTTATGATGACTAATCTTTTCGTCATCGTTATTAGGCTATGATGATTAATCTTTTCGTCTTTTCACATTTCACTCATTTCACTAAACTTCTGACTACTCAATCCCTCAAATTTTTTTTGAACTAACTAACAAGGCCAGTATAACATTCCAGTGGAGCTGCTCCATACAAATCGTAGGGTTTGTGCATAGGAAACAAATATGTCAGCTAAGCTGATTATATAGATAAATAACATAACTAGAACATTTTCATATGAGATTTAGCCTAGAGTATTGTGGGCTAATATAGTTTTAGCCTGCTTTGATATTCACAAAGAGATTATGATATCATTTGTTAATTTATATAACCGGTTATCTTATCTAGCTAAGTTGTAAGGGAGAAACTAAATCGGGAAAATCTCATATAAAGGTACTTAAAATAGAAAAATTCTAAATCAGGTTGGTAAATTCAACAAATCATTAATTAAGTCATCAACCCAATTTAGGTTTTCAAAATCTGTGTAAAATAACTTTAATGCCCCTCTTCTCTTTTCGGCTAGCCTTTCTTCTCTCCCCTTAAGAGAGTATTATTGCTCTATGACTTTATATTACTGCTTCCGTAACTTCGATTCAGCCTTCTCCGTCGGCTTTGGCTGGGTTCGTCTGGCTCTTCGCTTTCGCTCACTCTCGGGTGTCGAAGGATACCTCTGTGGAAGGGTTCGTCTGTCAAGCAAGTTCGGTTTGGGTAAAAATATAGGAATTCAACCAAAAAGAAAAAAAAGAAAAAAAAGAAAGAAAAACACAAAAACCACCTGGGCAATGAAATTTCCACATAAGTGAGCCAAAATCCCACGTGGAGAGCACCTAAATCCCGCGTGGCGTGCAAACAGATGGACGTCACTGTTCCTTAAACGGCGTTGTAGTTTTTTGACATGTTTAATTGTTCTTTGGCATTTTTGGGCCCATTAAAAGTTAGTTGGCAAAATTGCTCATGGAGTAATAGTTAATTGGCAAAAACGCTCCTTCACATTTCCATATAGGAGACTGAGCTGGCATTAGAAATCCCATGTGACGCTCTTCAAAATCACGCGTGGCATGCAAACAGACGGACGTTACTGTTCATTAAACGGCGTTATAGTTTTTTTGACATATTTAATTGTTCTTTGGCATTTTTGGGCCCATTAAAAGTTAGTTGGCAAAATCGCTCCTGGCGTAATAGTTGATTGGCAAAAACGCTCCTTCACCCTTTTACTTATAAATCAGAGTTTACTACTCAAAGTGAATAACAACCAAATGTCGTTGAAATTGTTGATAGTGGCGAAGATGACGATAATAATAGTCATTGTATTAATGTTGCTTAGTAGTTAGTAGTATGCTTCTTATATTTTATATGAGTTATTTGTGCACATAGTTTACTTTTGATTATGAATTATTGACTGTGTTTATTTATTAGATGATTTATGTTGTAATTTACTAATTATATTTCTTTGAAAAAACAGAGGAAAAATAATTAAAATTTGGAATAGTAATTTCCAGGCCCTGTGGGCCGGCCCTGGCCCTAGTGCTCTCGGGCTGGACTTGAAAAAACAGATGTTTTTCTTACTTCGGGCCCTGAAGAGCGGCCCTAACCCTTCACGAGCTGGCCCTGATTGACAGCTCTATATATTATATGCATGGAACATCTCGTTTTATAATGTTATTAATATAATAAAATACGCTAACAATAATAAAATGATATTAATATTTAAAATTATTAAAAAAAATTAGAATCATAAAATTTATATATTATCAAAATAAAGATATGAGAGCAAAAAATTTAAGGTTCAAACGCGGTCTTAATTTGGGCCCCAAATAACGAAGTCAAAATCACCACGCATTCTTTTCAACAGGGCTAAAGATGGGGTGGTTAAAGGCCCAAAATGACTTCCAACCTAGGGTTAGCGATTGAGTGGGGGTGATATATACTTTCATCCACCGAGTGCTTCTTGTTCGACAGCAGCTGCAACGGGAGGAGGGAAGGGTGAGAGGAGAATGGTGTCACTGAAACTTCAGAAGCGGCTCGCCGCTAGCGTCCTCAAGTGCGGCAGAGGCAAAGTTTGGCTCGACCCTAATGAAGTCAATGAAATTTCGATGGCCAATTCTCGTATGATATTCTCTTCTATTCTTGTTTCTCTGTCCGTCATCTGTACTATTTTACTTGTTTCTTTGATCTGATCTCTTTATATTTTGCCATTCCACTACTTTTGAGCTCTTTGATTGCCGAGGTTAAATTCTTTTGAGGGCTGAGAACGGGCATTGACTTCTGGAGTTTTGGCAATAATATGTATTGATCCATATAGCATTTTTGAAATTGGCGTTCCTGTTCTTGCAATTGGTTTGCTAATTTCATTAGTAATAGTTTATTTTTTCACACTGCTATATCCTCACTTTAGGATGGCTTCGTTCGTTTCATGCTTCTTGTTTTTTAGCTTTAACAAGCCCTCGTCTTAGTTCCCTTTGTAACGAAATAAGCATTTCTTCCATTCTATTTGATTCTAATCTAGATTCCGCTACTTATGTTTTAGACCTTAGTGTAACTGGATATACGCCTTTCATTGATTTTAAGTTGTTTGGAGCTCTGATGCGCTATTAAGCCGGGTCTGATGGGAGATGTGGTATTTTTATCCGTGGTGCAAGGATGGTTGAGAGTCTCTGTATCCAACAAATTTTGGAGGCTCATTGGCGTAATAACTTTTCTTTTGCAGGCCAAAACATAAGGAAGTTGGTCAAGGATGGTTTCATCATCCGGAAGCCAACCAAGATTCACTCCCGTTCACGTGCCCGTCGAATGAAGGAGGCAAAGAGGAAGGGACGTCACTCTGGATATGGTATTTATTCCTCTCGTCACTCACCTTGCCTTTGCTAAACGAATTCTGTGACACAAGTTTGTTGTGTCATACTGTCATGTTCAAAGACATATTCATCCTTCATGATGATTTAAATATAGCGAGATTGCTACTAACTTTTGAAGTTCATTACTAGATGGGCATCTTTTTGGTTAACAGGCTAATTTTATTTTTAAGCAAAAATAGTGATATAATGGTTTTGTCTATGGGTTAAGGTGGGAAGCGCTCTTTGCAAATTATAATGTTTACCTGAATGACACTAGGTAAGCGAAAGGGTACCAGAGAGGCACGACTTCCTACAAAGATTCTTTGGATGAGAAGAATGCGTGTGCTCAGACGCTTGCTCCGAAAGTACCGGGAATCAAAGAAAATTGATAAGCATATGTACCATGATATGTACATGAAAGTTAAGGGTAATGTGTTCAAGAATAAGAGAGTCCTTATGGAGAGCATTCACAAATCCAAGGCTGAGAAGGCAAGAGAGAAGACTTTGAGCGATCAGTTTGAGGCTAAGCGTGCAAAGAACAAGGCAAGTCGGGAAAGGAAATTCGCAAGGAGGGAGGAACGATTGGCTCATGTGAGTTTTTGCTTTTAGTTGCTGACGAAACTGTCTTTGGAATTGGTTTGCCTTTAGTGTATATTATGATCTTGATATTCTTTGGCAATGCGCTCGGAAGAGTTATGAATGTCTATTTTTGTAGTGGCTGATGTCGGTATCTTCGAAATTGACCTTTCCCTTTCTTCTGTGTAAATGTTTTTAGGGTCCTGGAGAAAAACCTGCTGCAGTACCTAGCTCACAACCTGCTACACCTTCTCAGGCAGCCCCGTGAGTGTTACTGGCCTCGCTTTTGCTGCTATTTTTGATTTTAACGATTCTATTTTTTGAAATGAATTGGATATGCATTTTGTGCAGAGCATCAAAAAAATCCAAGAAGTGAGGGGGCACATGCGGGCATACCTAATGTAGTTTTGACCAATCTCTTTTGTTGAATTAGACCTTTCTAAATTTTATTTCAAGTATGAGAGTTTCAACTATTCTTACACAGTGATTATGTTTATTTTGGTTGATGACTTTTGGAATGAAATTGCAGCACAGAAAATTCCAAGTAGGCCTTTTTATCATTGTGTTACTGTTCATCACTTCCGAAACATTCCTATCTCTGACCTATTAGAGGCGACGTGAATGTGGTTTTATAAATTTATCCTTTGTGCTCTCTGAGTGTGACGCCAAGATTTTATCTAACTATATGAGGTTGGTTTAGTCCAACTCTTTCGAATGGATTGTGATTTACCAATATATTTTGAGGTTTTTTGAGATCAAACCAATGAAATATGCCGTTATTCCCAAAAATGCTCAAATGGCGGGGAAGTATAATGGGCATGTTTGGCATGGCTTATGGGAGGAGCTTATAGGCTTATTTACTATTTCAATTGGGCTTATAATTTTTTTTTTCTTTTTTCAATTGAATGAAAACGGTGGCCAATCAAGTTTATAGCTTATGGGAGGAGTTTATGGGCTTACTTGAAAAGCTGCATTTCCTGGTTTATGGGAGGAGTTTATGGGCTTACTTGAAAAGCTGCATTTCCTGGTTTATAGCAGGAGCATATGTTTTTTTTTTCCCCTATAATTATTTTAAAAGTCACTTATCTATAAGTCATTCCAATCAAGTTTATTTTACAAAAACTACTTATTAACCATCAATCTAAATAGGGATGTCTATGGATCAGACTGGACTGTGTTTGACCCCAACTTGAGGTCTGGTCTGGTCCAACAAGCCCAAGCTTGGGTTGGACCAGACCAGTCCAGGTAGTCCATGACTTACTTTTTTTTTTTTTTTGGGAAGCAAATATGCTCAGTATCCCTTTCCTCAGTATCCCTCAATATTCGTGAATTCTAGTCGTCCAAAAATTGATCCAAGTCTTTAAATAAAGACACATTAGCTGTTTTATAAATTTTTATATTTACCGCAATTTTCCAATAAACTTAAAAAATTCATTTCCTTACACAATCCAATAGAAGATGTAATTTTCTCAGCTCACTTTTTATGACCAAACATTCTTCCTTGTTTTTCATTTCTAACCTTTCATCCCCTACGTTTTCATGGAAATGGAAGGGCTAATTTTGCATTATGAAAATTTAACGGTTCAAAAATAATCTCTGCTCTTATTGAAATTTTCAATCATACCCACCTGCTTTTAAAACTTTCTTTCATTTTTAATTCCATTTCCCTTGAAATGTTTCATAGAATTTTTTGGTTTGAAATTTTGCGACATATTTTATTTGCAGTTAGCTTGCTTACTTAGATTACTGATAATGTTAATGAATAACGAAAAGCAATGAAATAATACATCCTTATTCCGGTTTTATAATGATAATGATGTAAAATATGGATTATTTTTGGAAATTAAAATATGACCATTGAAATGAAATCAGATGTCTAATCTGTAAATACAACACAAGATGTGGTTAAGTTTAAGCTCAATCAAATTTGATTGACGGGGACAAGTTTTGTTTAAAAAGACTTGTATTAGGGAAAGAGAGCTCATCATTGTATTTGACAAAATACTTGTAGCTGCTGATGTGTCCACTTTCACCATATGTCTGACTTCCGTTGGCAAATGCATCCACATCCCCTCAAATTCCAAGCTTCACTATAAATGTATTTGTAGTCTCTTTCCCTATGCCTTCACTCTTAAGTCTTGACCCACATGTCTCCTTCCATCACTTTCACCATTCTGTTTCAATTTCCACAATGTCAGTAACTAGCTTTACAAATCCCAAATAGTTTTATACACAAATATCAACCTTTTCTTAGAATTTCAACACTGAACAAGTTGAGGCTTTAGAGAGAATGACAGCATCAAACATATTTTCCAGAGTCCTCACTAACTCATGGTAGCCATCATGAGCTACCAGATTGAGTTTCCTGCCAATTGAAATGCCTTCTATATACACCTTTACAAACATGCTGCTATGATCCCCACAATCATTTACTTTTGCCCCAAAACACTAGTTTTGTCCCACATAGGTTGGGGAGCGGAACAAAAGATCCTTTATAAGGGTCTGAATACTTCTCCATCTCGATGCGTTTTAAAGCCGTGAGGGGGTAATGGGCAATATTGAGAGCAAGACATTAAGATGTTACAATTGGTATCAGAGCTAGGACTTATGACATTTGGTATTAAAGTCAGAGCTTGTTACATTTGGTATTAGAGCCAGGGCTCGAGTCGTTCTGACATTTGGTATCAAATCTAGGTTCAGGTTGATGTGCCAGCGATCACCCCCAAAGTAGATAACATTGTGACATTTGGTATCAGAGTCAGAGCTTGTTATATTTGGTATTAGAGCCAGGGCTCGAGTCGTTGTAACATTTGGTATCAGGGCTAGGTTTGGGTTGATGTGGGTTAATGTGCCAGTGGACAAAATCGAGAACGAGGCGTTGGGATGTTACAATTGGTATCAGGGCTAGGTTTGGGTCGATGTGACATTTGGTATCAGAGTCAGAGCTTGTTATATTTGGTATTAGAGCTAGGGCTCGAGTCGTTGTGACATTTGGTATCAGGGCTAGGTTCGGGTTGATGTGGGTTAATGTGCCAGCGGACAACATCGAGAACGAGGCGTTGGGATGTTATAATTGGTATCAGGGCTAGGTTTGGGTTGATGTGGGTTAACGTGCCAGCGATGATTCCCAAAGCGGACAATATCGAGAGCGAGGCACTAGGATAGATATATTAAATACGTGAATGTTCATTGGCTCTTAATCTTCCATATTAAAGGTGTGGGACCCACACGATATTTTTTTCTTATCTGACGTGCCTCCACACGATATTTTCTTCCTTAGCCGACCTGCCTCCACACGATAATTTCTTCCTCAGCCAACCTGCCTTCATCACGTAGATGGGCGACAAAACAGACTCCATTTTAAGCATTTCTATAATATCTTGGTGTGACTCTATTATATTAGTGATCTGCCTTGTGAAATGCTAACTCTACATTCAAGGTTCATCTTATTTTGCTCAGAACTACACCCTTGCTTGGGTAGCAATAATTTGTTTTTTCACCCCCTTATTTTGCTCCAAAATGGAATGACAAGAACATCCACTCAGATACGGCGACTCGAAGTAAAAATAGGATACAACTCAATTTATTTAAATATTTGTAAATTAATATTCTTTAAAATATTTCGTCTTAGCTTGCGGAAAATGACTTTCAAAATTATGGTTTAAGGGTTTCCCAAACATGATTTAGGTACACCGAGAAAAAATACTTCAGAGTGCTAGAAGCACCTAGAGCCAGAAAATCGGGCTAAATCCGTTGGACCGTAAGCCCTGGTCCTTCAAAGATTAGACTTATAAAATGGAGCCTCTAAATGAAGTTGGGCCAGCCCTGTAAGACCGAGGACTTAGCCAAGGGCCGATATGTTAGGCCCGTTTATATATTTTTTTTATTACCAATTTTTTATTTTAAGAATTTGCTGCATAATTTGTTATTATTTATTTATGTCATGGAAAGGGTTCGGTGCTTAAAACAACCTCATGTGGGAATATGTTGAAGACTAAACTATTATATATATGTTGTCATTTCGTGTTTATTGTTACTAGTTAATACTCTCTCTAGTTTTAAATATAAGACCGTGTTGACTTTTTTTTAAAGATTAAGGAAGCTAAATAAGTTATTTTATCATATTATATATGACATATTTTTAGACTATATATAAGTTTATTAGTCAAATTAATTAGATTGGGGAAAAATAAAAAATCTAAAATAATTTAATTAGCTTTCTTAATCTCTTAAAAAAAAATCAATTTTGTCTTATATTTAGTGCAAGTAATTAATAGGGTCTTGTTGGTTAATGGCCCAAAAATCAAAATTAAAATGTTTCACTTAATTTATTTTACATGACTCTAATTTTTTTAATGTTGATAATATTTATTTAATAAATTAGAACTTTAATTATTATAATTTAGTAATTATATTTCTTTAAAAAAACACAGGAAAATAGTTTTAAAAAAATAGCTTCCGGCCCTATAAGGCCAGCCCTAACCCACATGCTCTTAAGTCGGGCTTTGAAAAACATATGTTTTTCTTACCCGGGCTTAAAAGGACTGACCCTAATTCCCGGCTTAGACGCATCTTAAACCTAAACCTTTTTTTTTAGAAAATAGCATTTAGGTCACAGTAAATTAATTTAATGGCAATTAGATTCTAATTTTTTTTTAATCATAAGATGACTTGCAAATATTATTTAAATAATTAAAAATAAGAAAATTTTAGTTGCGAATCATAATTTCCCAAATTGTAAACATTCAAATGCTTGATCATGATAGAAGAAAATGCTTAAAACATTGAACTGCACAAACGGAGTTCGATGGGCGTTCTTAGCTAACACAACATAGCAACTGAAGTTTAGAACACATCGAAATTATGTTCAAGCAGATTTCTTCAGTCTCCAAATCCACCTTTTTTGTGTCAAGCCTTGAATATTGGAAATTAAAACGCCAGCTGTGTTATGTTATCAAGCTCCAAGCCAATTGATTTTCAAAAATATAGCAGTCGCGGAACTTCACGTTTAGAAAGGAAAACAGGGGGAACAAAAAGCTTCAGTGAACATATCTTCTCCGGGGAATGGACCATATAGAGAGCAATAAAAAACATATCATATGCCAGCAGAGCCTCCCGCATCTCTCTTTTGCTAAGATTAAGGTTCTCCTGCGTGCAGATGGACGTGCAGACTGCAGAGTATAAAGCCTAACGTCATGCACGATTCAGAGTCGTCAACCATCATGGTTTTCTACAAATCCCTCTACTGTTATTTTAGTGGAGATACCCTATTCCCCACCGTAAGATCCAATAGACCATTAATATGGTTTTACGTTTGCGAGTTGTCATATAGCCAACTGTCTACTAGTCAAACAAATTACTGTTATTAAGCGTAATAGTAATTGGCTGCCATCCAGACCGATGAATTGTAATCCATTTCTTGACCAAGATGATCATATTCAAGATCTGAAGTACCTCTTCTAAGACCAGCCCTGTAAGGCATTCTTTCCGTAGAATTATAGATGCTTCATATCTAATGAAAATATAATAAAGAAGAAATGCAAACACATAAGTGGTAAAGATACAGGAACCTTAAACAAGCAAATTTGCTAAAATGAAATCTACCTACCTGCACTGGGAAGACAAAATTGGTGATCGTCCGGATGATGAAGTAAGGAACTCTTGTATCCGATCCCATGTTGTTTTTGGATACCGATCAACATTACCACCTATAATGTTTACACAATGCCATAGTGTTTCAAATCTACCGATATAAAACTCTAATGCACCTAGTCTTGGTTTTACTACCACATTTAGCTTGATCGCACAACCTAAGGCCTTCTTGACATCAGTAGTCCGATATTTGGAATCTCCATAAGAAATGCAATCAATAATATTTGCTTCAGTTGGCATAACCTTTTCAGCCTTCAGAGTGTTTAAGGCTAGTAAAATAACATCGACGAGGCCTTGCTCATACTCATAAGGTGGTGGAAATCCCTGAACTCCCAAAATAACATTCTTAGAACTGGTATTGGCAATTCCAGTGAAGGAAGGAGAAAGCAAATATTAAGAACCACAAGGATGCCTCGGGTTCAAATTCTCATACTGAAATGCTTGGCCACATGATGGGTTGTAGCCTGCTGGGGGTACATATAAGCTCTGTAGATTAGGATTTTGAGCAGTACTTGGATTAGGGTTTTCCCTGGTTTTGCTGATGACAAATAAGAGTACTTTTGACATTCCTAGAATTTGGAGAATTATGTGGCTTAGGTATAATTTTAAATGAAATTGGGGCTGCAGTCGATTTAGGTCCATCCGAATGAGGAGGAACTGGTTGAAGTGTCCGAGTATGAGAATCAGGAAGAGGCCAATCAGGTCCAGACATGGGTTGTATATCAAGGTCGTTTGACCTCAGAGAACTATGATAGAGATCCTGAGAAATTTCATTAGAGTTGCCCCTTTTTTTTTTGAGCAATCTCGGTTGCTTAGAACGTTAGGAGTCAACCTACCATTTGGGACTGCAGGCTCACTACTAAAGAATTCATGTGGAGCTTTTCGAAACTGCTTCATGGGTGAGTTTGCTAGTTTAAGAGGATCATTGTTCTTACTTCCTGAAAATGTCACAGGTAAGCCTGAAGAGATTGTTGATAGGTTGGGCTGATTGTCAGTTTTCAAAACGTATTTTACTTTGGGTTCCAAATGACCAACCCTTCTAGTAGTATAGGTATTTTGAGTTTTCTGACTGCCCACATCACGATTTTCAGAATTGAGAGCCAGTGGCTGACTTGTTTGATTTGGCTCAGCAACCGGATTTTGAATCTTCTCAGAATTAGAAACATGGTTTACCACTTGCAAGGAATAATGATTCACCACTTGGTAGTGGGCCCCCACCAGATAAAAGGCTGGTCCAGAGCCATACACATTTTGCTGCTGCAACTAGAGGACCTGATGCAGAGCATTTGAGAAATCCCTGTCCCCAGAAATCAGCAAATAATTTGCTGGAGCAGGGTTGTCTACTGCCCATAACAACATATCAACTAGAATTTTCTTATCACTGGCATCTTTCACACCTGTAACAACTTCACAACGTCAAATTAACACCAAAAAGTCATGCAGCTACTTTGCCATTTTCATCGTACATAAGCGATTACCTTCATGCATTAATAGTGACATTACCATCCGAGACTACACAAGAGCAACACTTATGTCAAAACTCTTTGACGAAACTATTGTCCTTATAACATGGGGAGAAGGGATTATCAATAGGTGGGACAGTGAATGCCACAGATCACAAATAACAGCAACATTATACTTCTTTGAAAAACTAAGCAGAAGGATTATAGACTCCACAGAAACATTTAGTAGCAACATAAACATAGCTCAATTGAGATTCAAGGATGAAAAGGAAAAGAATATACAAATGGCAAAAAACCTAAAAACTCGACGCAGGACTAATCGCCAAGCCAGACTTCTTTTTCTTTCCTCTGGTAAAGGAGAAAGAGTAAAAAACAAAATGGCAATGAAACCAAAATCCACTCGACGCAGGACTAATCGCCAAGCCAGACTTCTTTTTCTTTCCTCCGGTAAAGGAGAAAGGGTAAAAAACAAAATGGCAATGAAACCAAAATCTACAATAGGACAGATTAGGTATTTGCCACGAGCTTTACATTGATTAAAGCATGCTTCGGGCAGCAGGGTAAAGGGACTCAAGAAACGAAAAGCCAGGGAACAGAAGGAGATGGATACCGGCTGGAATGTGGTTGAGAGAAATTCCGGTGCTAGAAAGTGCTTTCTGAATGGAGGGTGGGATCCGACTTGTGTTGCCGTAGGCGGAGATGGAGACGGGACCACAATAGTTCAGATGTGACTCGCGTCACGCACCTAGCTATGATGAAAGAGTTGGGGTTTTTGTATTTACAAGGCTTGAACTTGAGAGCTTTGCTTAAGTGACACAAGCTGCTTACCACTTGAGTCAACCTGGTCAAAATAGTTCATCTTGACAAGTGCGGACTGAGCGATGGCGTGTTACGGGTCCTAGCCCATCTCTATTTCTTAATCAGAATAAAACGTGGGTAAGAAATACCCATACAGCCTCTGGCCAGATATTTCTTTACAAACAGAGGAGGTCTATCAAACAAAATGTGCCAATCCTCTTACCCCTCGTCTTTGAGTTTAACTGGTGAAGGGGTCGGATTTTCTCACAAAAAAGGAGGAGGTTCGATTCTGGAGTTGATTAAGACGCTGGGGGAGGCATCCTAAGGGTCTAAGCAACCGTGGAAACGCTAAGAAGAGGTTGAAGCATGTGTACTCTTTAACCCAGAATACTATGCGGGCCGGGCTCCAAGCACCTTGCCTTTGGATTGTGGATGAGCCCAACCCCTTTCCTAAAATTTATATATATATATATATATATAAAGTGCCTATCCTCCAGAAAAAACTATAGTTAGCCAGGGCATTAGCACATAGATTACCCTCTCAATAGACATGAACAAACATAATATTTGTAAATTTTTCCATAACTACATCTATATCAGACAGCAGCCTCTAAATCAGCCTTCTCTCCACATTGCAGTTTTCCTAGTAACTGGACCATAACAACAAAGTCACACTCTAGTACTCTACCATTACATTGTCTATGTTAAGGCATATAGCTAATTTTAATCCCTCTAGCACAACCCATAACTCTGCTTTAATGGTGTGCAAGTTCCTAGTTTGCTTGCAAATCTTGCAATCCATTCCCCACTACTTCCCCTTATTAGACCCCACATCCTGCAAGTCTCTTGATGAGTACTATTTATGTCATATTTATGAGTTGATGACCTCCGGTTCGGACTGGAGGAGCTTGGGTGGGTTCGCAAAGTGGGCTGGAGAAGATTGAGCCGAGGGTGAACCAAGTAGGTATGGTGGTCGAAGATTGAAGAGGGTCGAGGTTAAGGAGGCCATAGGTGGTGGAGGTGAGAGAGACGATGTGGTGGTCGAGAGTTGGTCCCGTTGTCCAGATGAAGAGCCGGAGTAGGGGGTGAGACCAGAAATCAAGAATGAATTTCTAGTTGGAAGGGGCTTGGTATTTTAGGAATAATAGAACAATTTTAGGGGTATTTTAGTCCACTGAGACATCAATTTTTAAAATCCCTCCAAATCCATTCGATTTGGGGGGTGAAGTTTTTTAGGGGAGAGGAGGGGAAATTTTAAAAAATTTCCCCTCCCCTCCTAAAAAAGATCATCAGCCAAACGAGGGGGAGGGGACTAAAATCCCTCCATCCTCCTCCCCTCCCCTTTGATCCACTCAAACCAAACAAACCCTAATGATCATCGAAGTTGTGAAGGAGTCAATAGAATTCTTATTTGGCTGGACTCCAAAGAAGAGTAAGAGAACTTACGAAATACAAAAGCTCCAGAAGAGACCTATAGCCCTTCCCTGTAGTGAGATGGAGATTAGAAGACGTGGAGAGATCATGTGACAGGTGTCTCCTACGTCGTTGACCCCTTTGACGAACTTTCTATTTTTTTAGTGATTTTTATTTTATTTTTTTTTCCATGGGCTATTCTACTGTAATTTGTTTTGTGAGTTTTTACTGGTTTTCTTTATGTGCAGAAGTGTTGTATGTTCATAGATTATGCATATTAAATACATAGATTCTTACCCTTATGAAAATTTCTAATTCTAAAGTATTTTCGACAACAGAAAAGTGTCGTTGTCTTCCGAATAGATCAAACTACTAAATTAGTGCTTCTAGGTTCTAACGGCAGCGAAAATTATGAATTTTTAATTCCGCCGTCAGCCTATATCACTTTCACCTAAAGCAACGACAATATAGCTCATCTGGACTACCTTGAAGAACCATTGATTATTCCATGATTTGTCTGCCGATGGCAGAGTCAACAGCAGACCAGCTGCTCGTATATAATTATGTAAGTATGATAAATCTAATGTATAAAACACCTAATAATTGAACATCTGAATTTTGCAAGTGGTAGGATGGTAAAAGAGTATCAAAGAAAAGCATGGCCAGAAAGATAACAATTTTCCTTTACTTGTGTCAGCAAGTTCCGCATCAAATTGTATCCTTCTAAATCTGGAGGGGCTCCTCCCTCAGGAATATCAATTTTGGAAGTCAAATTTTTTTGTTTTTTTGGGTAGAATTTGGACGTCAAAATTTTAGCTTATTGAATCAATCATTCCTCAACCCAATCAAAGGATTAGGTTACCAAATAATATTTCAATGCAACATGGAATTATCCCTGGATCTTTTTAAAGAACCTTATATTCGGTCTATCAGATGGACCAATCATTTTCTCAGGCACCACAAGAGCGTCAAATTCTTCTGGGTGAAGTACTCCAAGCTTCAACGCTGCTTCCTGCACAATTAGTTTTTGTCAATTTCAATAATTTAGACAATTAATTGGGAAGCCAAAAATATCATAAACAAATCCATTAGAAAGGCAACAACTCCTTCATATTAACATCTTTTTCCATCGATGACAGAAAAAATGGTTGGGCCAAACCAATACTAGAGTTGAAATTGGTGGGCAAATAACTTTAGATGTACTTAAAATGGAATTTAATTTGTATATAGCAGATGCAGGTAGACAAACAGTGAACTTTATGTATGTACATCAAGAGATCTGATAACGGGCGTTGAGATCTGGAGTTTTGAACTCTTTGATTGTCGAGGTTCAATTCTTTTGAGGGCTGATAACGGGCATTGGGATCTGGAGTTTTAAGAATAATATGTATTGATCCATATATCATTTTTGAAATTGGCGTTCCTGTTCTTGCAATTGGTTAGCTAATTTCATTAGTGATAGTTTATTTTTTCACGGCTATATCCTCACTTTAGGATGGCTTCTTTCGTTTCATGCTTCTTGTTTTTTTAGCTTTAACAAGTCCTCGTCTTAGTTCCCTTTGTAACGAAATAAGCATTTCTTCCATTCTGTTTGATTCTAATCTAGATTTCGCTACTTATGTTTCAGACCTTAGTGTAGTTGGATATACGCCTTTCATTGATTTTAAGTTGTTTGGAGCCCTGATGCGCTATTAAGCCGGTTCTGATGGCAGATGTGGTATTTTTATCCGTGGCACAAGGGTGGTTGTGCGTCTCTGTATCCAACAAATTTTGGAGGCTCAGTGGCGTAATAACTTCTCTTTTGCAGGCCAAAACATAAGGAAGTTGGTCAAGGATGGTTTCATCATCCGGAAGCCAACCAAGATTCACTTCCGTTCACTCTGGATATGGTATTTATTCCTCTTGTCATTCACCTTGCCCTTGCTAAACGAATTCTGGGACAAAAGTTTGTTGTGTCATACTGTCATGTTCAATGACATATTCATCCTTCATAATGATTTAAGGGTTAAGGTGTAAAAATACCAATGAACTATTGGTCTAAGTGCAGCCAACACAATGAACTATTTTTTGGACCAAAAATACAAAAGAATTCTTGAATTGATAAAATTACCACAATGACGTTTGAACAGTGCTAACCTCCGTCTGTTGGAATTAGCTTGAGCGAAATGAATTAATAGCAAATAAAACACGTGGCTTTTTTCATCAAGAAATACCACCGGCATTGATTCCCAGATAATTTCATCAAGAAGCTTCTCTGAAATCGACTTCCATTGCATCTGTGTTGTTTTTCTCTTTGCATTCGGAGTAAGACTTGTGAATCTCACTCTGTTTGGATCCTCCATCGTTGTGGATCCTTTGGTTTTCCAATTCTGATCTCCTTTTGCCTTTTTTAACATCTTCCACCTAGAATTCAGGGATGAATTCGAATTACGGCAAACCCAATAATCAAACGAATGCTCCTTCTGCCTCACTGAAGAACATCAAGTTCGACTTTGATCTTGGGATCGGATCCAATCAACCAAAATCTCTGAACGATCAGAAAAACCCAAAATCATCCCATCCATATTCTTCTTCCTCATCTTCATATTCATCTGCGCAGCCCAGACCCTCGTGGCAACCCAACAAGCCATCATGGACTCCCCAGCCTCCACCGAATCTGGCGAACCAGTCTGGATTGCCGGGTGGACCCACTTCAATGGTGGGAGATATCTTTGGAAAGAGTTGGGGTCTACTCAACCTTCGGCTTCTAGTTCGACCATTGGAGTTGTTAATAAAAACCCTAATCTCTTTGGAGATTTGGTGAGCTCTGCAATGAGACAGAGTTCTAATAGTAGCAGTAATACTCCTACAAATTCGATTCCTGTTTCTAAGGCGTCAAGTACTATATCGAACAAGAGCTCCTTCTCGATGGGAAATATGGCGGATGCTTTGCCTAAAACTAGTAACACGACGACGAGTAGTAGAAGTTGGGGATCTTCCGGGTACAACAGACGGAGGTTAGCACTGTTCAAACGTCATTGTGGAAATTTTATCAATTCAAGAGTTCTTTTGTATTTTTGGTCCAAAAAATAGTTCATTGTGTTGACTGCACTTAGACCAATAGTTCGTTGGTATTTTTGTACCTCAACCCATGATTTAAATATGATTGATGCTAACTTCTGAAATTCATCACCTGACGGGCATCTTTTTGGTTAACAGGCTAATTTTATTTTTAAGGAAAAATTGTAATATAATAGTTTTGTTTATGGGACAAGGTGGGAAATCGCTCTTTGCAAATTATAATGTTTACCTCAATTTCACTAGTTAAGCGAAAGGGTACCAGAGAGGCACGACTTCCGACGAAGATTCTTCGGATGAGAAGAATGCGTGTGCTCGGACGCTTGCTCCGAAAGTACAGGGAATCAAAGAAAATTGATAAGCATATGTACCATGATATGTACATGAAAGTTAAGGGTAATGCGTTCAAGAATAAGAGAGTCCTAATGGAGAGCATTCACAAATCCAAGGCTGAGAAGGCAAGAGAGAAGACTTTGAGCGATCAGTTTTGAGGCTAAGCGTGCAAAGAACAAGGCAAGTCGGGAAAGGAAATTCGCAAGGAGGGAGGAGCGATTGGCTCATGTGAGTTTTTGCTTTTAGTTGCTGAGGAAACTGTCTCTGGAATTTGTTTGCCTTTATTGTATAGTATGATCTTGATATCCTTTAGCAATGTGCTACGAAGAGTTATGAATATCTATTTTTATAGTGGCTGATGCCGGTATATATATCTTTGAAATTGACCTTTTCCTTTCTTCTCTGTAAATTTTTTTAGGGTCCTGGAGAAAAACCTGCTGCAGCACCTATCACACAACCTGCTACAGCATCTCAGGCAGCCCCGTGAGTGTTACTGGCCTCGCTTTTGCTGCTACTTTTTATTTTGACGATTCTATTTTTTGAAATAAATTGGATATGCATTTTGTGCAGAGCATCAAAAAAATCCAAGAAGTGAGGGGACTCATGCGGGCATACCTAATGTAGTTTTGACCAATCTCTTTTGTTGAATTAGACCTTTCTAAATTTTATTTTAAGTATGAGAGTTTCAACTATTCTTATACAATGATTATGTTTATTTTCTTTGATGGCTTTTGGAATGAAATTGCAGATTCTTACTAGGCCTTGTTATCATTGTGTCACTGTTTATCACACCTGAAACATTCCTATCCTTAACCTATTAAGGGTGACTTGAATTTGGTTTTATAAGTTTATCTTTTATGTTCTCTGAATGTGACGCTACGATTTTACCTAACTATGTCTGGTTACGTTACGGTTAGTTTTAGTTCAACTCTTTTGAATGGATTGTGACTTACCAATATATATTGAGGTGTTTGAGAATGTCTACCCCCACCAAAATATTTTTATACCCAAAAAAAAAAAAAATCCCCAGCAAGATTTATACTTTAATTCCCTTTAATAGAAAAACCCATACGGTGAGCATTCAATCGCGCATCGGAATTTTGCCCGGCAAGTTATGCAGTGGAATGACTCTCTTGTTAATTATCTGATCTTTCTCATCCCTTTAAAAATATTTTCATTACATTTTTAAAAATTGTTCAAATTGTTTTTTTTTTTTGGTCGAAAGTTCCAATTGTTTTTCGCTTTAGCTCTAGAGCTCCTTTTATAAGAATAATATTTGGGATGATTTTTGAACCTCCTAGACGTACTTATGAGAAAGTCAATTGGACTTTTAGAAGATTTTGGATTTTTGCACAAGTTTGGGAAGGCTTTAAACTAATTAGGCTTTCAAGGAAAAAGTGACTTTTTCCTATAAGCCACAATTTTCTGCTTATAATTGTGGAGACTTTCAGCTTTCTAAGGTTGGGTTATATTTTTATATGTGAATATATTTTGGAGGAATAAATCGATTTAACTCAAAACTTATAAAAACAAAATAAGTTCCAAAACAAAAGGTAAATACAGATTATTCATACATAATTTCAAGTATTTCAATTCATTTTTTATCAATTATCAATACACTGTTCTAAAAAAAATCTTATTGAGTTGTGCTAATTACAAAATTTTATGGAGAAGAATTTGTCGTTGCTGGTTAGTGATTATAATGTAACTGTAATCATTTATGGTTCAAATAGTATTGCCCGAAGAAAATAATATAATATATTTAACAAAGTATAAAATAAGGGGAAAAAATATTTCAATAATTCAATATGTGTAAAAGCTCCTGTGCAACGCACGGGGAGCACATCCTCGTTATTATATAATGCTACAATTTTTAATCGGTAATGATATTGTTAATAGTTAATTCTTTTTATTATTTTTTAAATTGAATTTTATAAAATGGTTTGATATATTGGTTTTCCACAATGTTTATTCATTTAAACTTAAAAAAAAGACTAATTAAACATTAGATAATCATTTTAACTAAAAATTTACGAGTTTTAAAACAATGTAGCTCAATTAAAGAAAATAGTAATAATTAGATTATAAAACTTGAAAATAAATTTTATTTGAATTAAAATAAAGATTACAATTTGCAAAACTTAAATGACCATGTAGTATAAATACAAGTCCGCGAAAAAAGAATTAAGTTTTGTTCAAATTAGTACGTTGCAGCTTCACTCAATTCCTACGATAAATTTTTAGGTGTAGATGCCCGAAAAGATTGTTTTTTCATAAATAATACTACCTCCGGTCCTAATTATAAGGCATAGTTGACTTTCTTTGGAAATATTAAGGAAGCTAAATAAGTTACTTAATCATTTCATATGTTGTGCATCTTTAGATTATATATTAGTTTATTAGTTAAACTAATTAGTTTGAAGAAATAAATAAAAATAAAAATAGTCTAAAGTAATTTAATTAGCTTCCTTAATTTCTCCAAAAAAGTCAACTATGTCTTATAGTTAGGACCGGAGGGAGTATAAGTCTATTGCTATTTGGCTACCAGTAATTATTTTCGTCTGTGATAGTATAAGCACGCATAGGTAAAGTGTTGATAGGTAAAGTGATGAAATTTTCATCGATAGTACCTTGTTATCTTAACTTTATTTCTTTATAATTTATTTTTGATAATATTTATATCTTAAATTATGAGTTTATTGTTTTAACTTGATTTCTTTAAAAAGATAGAAAAATGGTGTTTTCTTAGTTAAATGGACATAAAGCTTGCGGGTCTAACCTTGCCTGATAGTATAAGGGTCAAGCTTCATAATTAAGGGTTTTTAGAAAAGATGGTTCTTATTTTTAGATCTACCTATAGTAATGAATTATCTTGCTTTCCTCTTTTTAACACATGTATCCTCGTGCCATACAAGACACTAAGGGTGTACACTTGTCTTAGTACACCTCTCTTAATAAGGATTCGAGCCTTGATTTTTTCATAGATATAAGTCATGCATTTTTTTTTTAAAAAAAAATTTTGGTTGCCCAATCTGGGATAGCCCTTCTAAAAGTATTTTTTATGCATTTAAACACACCTAAACTCAAGAGTCTATGCTTAGTCAGTCACAACCCTTCCACTAGTACCCACACTCATCGATGACCGTTAAAGTTATGAATTATCATGTTTTCATTAACTTGGCAAAGTATTTTGAGTTACACTATCCAGTCTTATTATATAAAAGTTAGATAATTAATTTACAGATAATAAAAAAATAGTTAAATTAATTATTTATAACAAATGTCTATTGATTTCCTTAAAATATTATTTTTATTTATATGTATTATAATCACCTTGATGAAAAACCCTTAATATGCGCATTCAGTGTGGATATATGTATTAAAATAAGCCCTAATCTAGCTTCTTGAGGTAGAACTCCGTATTAATTATTGAACCATATGTGTACTACAACACACGTTTTAAAAACCTGTGATACACAAACCTAAATGTTATAGAAACATGGATGAAGTCTTTACTAGTCTTATGATGTTTTTGGGTCTTTATGTTTTATTGTTGTTCCAAGTTGTTTTCTGGCTATCTTAGTTGTATATCTGACTTTTTAAAGACGCGGTACCTTTTTTTTTAACTGATTCATCAAATTTAGTTGGGAAAAAAAACATAGTGGGAAATAACTGTGGTTTCTCAGATACATACATGTCTGAGTTCTCAGTATTTAGCTTGCCCACACTCCTTTGCAAGCAAAACATAATAAGGGTTATGTCCTGTCAGTATTCTACTTTAATTATCATTTGAGATCTTGCGGATTTGTTTTTTTACGTATGATAATCAGCTCTATAGCCTTCTCTGTTCCCTCGAAGATTGTTCATCACTTTTTGCTTTTCTGTTCAACTGAACAAGGGATTCTAGAGCCTTCTCAGTATTTGATTTCTTTTTATTTAGAAAAAGTCGCTCCATGCATGAGAGTGCCAGTTATTAATTACAATTAAGGTAATGATGATAGCTTATGACGGCACAACTCAATTTTCGCAGCCGCTATAATATATTCACTATCAAGATTAATGAGTCCCAAGTTAATTTAAAACATACAGCCAACAACAGGCAAGACACTTGGCAACGATGTCGTTTGTCGATCTAGTTCTATCATACCCAAAATAACAGAAACAAAAGTAAAAAAGCGTGCTGATAAACAAAATAAAAGAAAGATGGGGGGCTAAATGTTTTGCCTGGGGGCCATAAAGGTGGTGCATATAGGAAATAACATGCCCCACAACAGTAAGAGAACATTGTTTTGTAGCGCAATATATAAGGATAGTTTGGTCGGCGATCAAAAAAGTCTTCCAAGCAGGGCTGAATCTTTATGATTCTTTTTTGGAATGCTACTTTCCCACCTCTTTATACTTCATTTTTCTATTGTCCACTTACATTACATTATTAGTTAACTATACAGACGATCAAATAGTGAACTGAACGAGAGATTAATTTCTTTCCGATGTATCCATGACCCCTATATATATATAATGATCCAACTTTTCCCTATAGCTCTCTTGCATATCGGCGGTTCCGATGACTATATATATAGACATGCTGTGTTACTGCCATAATATAATGGAGATATGATAATAGTGGTTGCAATAAAACTTTGAGAACAGTAAAGTAGGCACTCAAATTCACTGCTTGGATGAATTCAAGGAAGGGATATTTTGGTATCTGGCCGGGTCAAGTCAACTGTCAAGGATTTACTAAATTTCATTCTTTTATGATTCGATCAAAATTTGCTGTTCTATTATTATAAGATTTATATATCGCTTCTGTTGAATGGAACTTTTGTGCCACAAGTTTTAGAAAAGTAAAGAAATATATAATAGCACAAGGGCTGGGTGCATTTGCTGCTACTTTTGGCTGCAAAAGTTATACTTGACTTGTAGCAATGAAGCAGAGAACTTTAATGGTGGGGATGAGGCAAGTCATTCAGAGATATGTATGTATTGCCAGCATGAATGCTTCAGAAAGAGAACTCATCTAATATAATCATATACCAGCTGGGCTCCCTTTGCATGTGATACTCATAAAGGAAAAAAGCAAACTTAACTCCTAATTTTAACCCTTCCCATTATAACTACAACTAATCATCTTCCTGGCAATTATAATCCAACAATTCTTTACTTTCTTGATTCATCAATTAATTATGCTTATCCACTCTGCATGTCCCATTCCTTTATTATTCACTGCCATATTTGAACATCAACATGAAGATGGGATTATCTCGCTCAAGTGATTGTTAAAGTTTTATGGACCCTTTCATTAATCGCGTCGATCACCTGTATTTTCCTTCTATGACGAAATATATAATGACCTGTACTGTACCCTTAACATTTGATATGCTATGAAAATTAACCTGCGGTAGCTTGTCTTTGAGATCAGACCAATGCAATATGCCGTTGTTACCAAAAATGCTCAAATGGCGGGCAGTATAATGTCTCTGGCCATTTTTTCGTGAATAAGCTTTCAGTTTATTAAAGCAAAGCACGAGTCGTTATACATGGTTTGGTTTTATCCTCTATGGCAAAGAAGGTTATCCTTGTTTGTGTGCTCCCACCATTGGTCATGATAGTGCGAGCTTGTTCTCGACGGGACCTGAGTTACCCGTTTGGTTCATTGGAAATAAGACCCATGAAAAGAAAGTTTCAATTTTTTTTTTTTGGTAATATATTGGCAAGCCAAAGGTTTGAGGTTTACAAAAAGTCTAATATTAGACTACATTCACTGATTCAATGGTATTCCGCCACACTCAAGATTTACTAAGTCAATACATTCAAAAGCTGTGATGGAATAATTACAAAATGTTGATTCATCTCTTGTGCCGATCGAGCTAAATAATCAGCACACCTTAGTGCTTCTTTGTAAGTATGAATAATTTGTAGATTCTCATGTGAAAGGATAAGGGATCTTACCTCTTGTATTTCATCTATCAGAGGATGACCTTACCCACAATCAAGTAATAACAAATAAATGGCATCCAATGAATTAGTATGGAGTATAATCTTCTTGAAACCCAATTGTTTGCAGAGTATAAGGCTCCTGTAGATAGCATAGATTTCCGCAGCAGTTGACGTAGTATGACCTAACTTCTGTTGAAACCCACATACCCAGTTTCTTTGGTGATCCCTGATCACACCTCCACAAGTTGCCTGTCCATTATTCCTAAATGATCCATCCACATCCACACGTACATAACCTGGATCTAGGGGACGCCATTTAGCTTCCGCTCTGTCTGGTATTTGCATAATTTGATGCTGGAAACGGCCATGCGCCACTCCTTCCATTAAGTGGAAGATGCATCTTTGTGTAATCGCTCTTGGCTGATCTCCTGTGCCTTCAAATACTTTTGTACATCTATTCTTCCAAAGAAGCCAACACACAACACCAAATGTTCTATGCCAAGGCCATCTAGCCGTAAGCCTGCCAGATGGATTGCTTTTTGAGTTCCATTTCAGCCAATCCTGCAAAGAGCTAGAGAAAAATATAGAATAATATAATGGGTTAGTTGAATCAAACCACACTCTCTTGGTAATCTCACAATCTCTCAGTATATGGATAATGGTTTCCTCTCTATCACACTCAAAAGGACAAGTGTTTTGCACATGAGGATTATATTTTGTTCTGAGTGTATTAGTGGGAAGTCTCTCATGAAACACTTGCCACATGAAGAATTTTGCTCTTTTAGGAATCTCCCAACGCCATATACGCTGCCAGGTGGGCTTAGATGTGTACTCCTGTTGATGGTAGATCATAGTGTATGCTAATTTAACAGTGAAGTTCCCATCTGAAGCCTTACGCCAATAGAAAACATCCTCACCCAAGCCATTTGGTGGAAAACCCTTTAAAATTTCTTCTACTATCCTATTTGGAAGGAATGTACTCCATTTATCCTTATCCCATTGTCCATTTGGCTTAACAAAGTCCTTTACCACTGCCTCTAGATCCATCAAGTGGAGATTCTTATCCACATAGTATTTTAAAGGCTTGTCTAATGGTGTCCAAGGATCTTCCCATGCCTTTGTAGATAACCCACTTTTTAGTTTCTTCCCAATCCCCTTACAAAAATCTTCCCATACCATTGTTATCTCATTCCAGACTGCAGATTGATACCTTTTCTTGTTTACTTGTGGCTTTTGATTTTCACCACATCTATACTTACTACACAAACATTTCACCCATAGCGCATCCGATTGGTAATAATCCCCCAGCAAAGCTTCATAATAAAAGTTTTATTTTGACACTACAGATCTTTAATGTAACACCCCAAATTCCATACTTCAAATCATTTAGGGTTTGAAGTGCTACAGCTTAGAGTAATGCGGAAACAGAGAGCATGCACTAACGTTTGGACAATGAGTATCTGATATAAAATGCCCAGACATATGATGATGTCCCAACATAAGCTGATATATATAAAAATAATCCCAAAGGAATATTCATGTGATACATTAGTACAGAGCTTTGTATAATTACAAATTTTTATAGTAACTATACAATCTTCAACCAAGCCGTAGCTAGACTTGGGGCAATGAACCTAACTCCATTAATCAAACAGATTGGCCAGGTAGGTGTCTATCGTGGAAGTCTCACCGAGTTCACGGCGACTTATTGACTGATCCACATAGACTAGCCCTGCCTTCGGTACCAAACTGTTTGAGTAACGTCGTTAAATCCATGCCAGAAAGAATGCTTTGCTGACGCCCTTCCGGCATTTGCCTTGACCAGTGCCTCTTATCGGCTCTGTCTACTGTTGCCCTTTTCCGATCCTCGTTCCTTTCTTGAACCTTCGACACATCTAAGGTCCAATACCCATCGGACCTCAGGTAACAGTTAACCTCATATGAAAAGTATAAACAGTATATATGACAGAGATTCACAGTTTGGAAAACAATCAATCATGAATCAACCAATCATATCAAAGCCATACAAGACATATGAGAGTTAAAGTTACTATACGCGAACGTGCCTTTCACTGTGTAGTTACCAAAACGCCTGACTCCTTGATCCGACTCTGGACTTCCCGGATATCCTATATATTATCGTCGGATTATTATATGATATTCGATAAATATCATATTGCTTAGAATAATATCCTAAAGGTTTATTTTACCTTTCTACCCTCGGTGGATTTATTATTACCATTGTGCTCTTACATTTTATTAAAAACGCTACTTCAACATTTCTGGGCAGAATTTTCGCTAACTTTGAAAATTTATAATTAATTCTACAAAAATTGAAACGAGGATCCGTAAAATTCCCTGGAATCCCTAGGATGTCTATTTTTGAGAAAAAATACTAAATTTTACCCAGAATTTAAGAAAAATTCCCAGTTTTAGCGTGTTCATCCTCTGCCCAGAAAAATTCCAGAAAAACGTAGCTTTTCTTCAAGAATTTTTATCTCCTTGTACAAAACTCAAAACGACACACTCTAGGTATTTTTGAAAATCCCTAGATGTCTACTTTAACCATGAATAATTTCAGAATTTTATAACTTCGACTTCTACATAAGATCATGGCCTTTTTATTACTAACTCCGGGAAACTTCCAACCGAAAAATTTCGCCAAAGTTTCGCTACTTTGATCTTCAACTTCCAAGAATTTTACTCCATAATATTTTTCATCATATTTTCGAAATAAAGACATTTTTAATCATAAAAACATGAGATCAAAACTTCTTGGAAGGTTTAAAGATCAAACATAATCTAACTATGAATTTAAAACTTAGAACTCAAGAACAAGAAAACTTACACTTGAAGAACTTCCTCCTCCTTCTTGCTCCCCACTATGATTTTCTCTCTACTCTTGCTTCTCTAAAACTCACCTATTTGGTTGAGTTTGGTGTGAAGAATGAAGAGGCCAAGCCTCTCTATTTATAGCAAAATGTCTAGGTTCTTGTTTGGTTTCAAGCATACTTATTCTTTTACCAAACACACCCTTATTTCATTCACCAAACACTCCTCTTCCTCCTCCCAAACACTCCTTCTCTCTCCTTATCCTCTTCCAACTTCATTAATGCCTTATCCCAAATACTCTTATCCTCTTCCATCTTATTCCCTCATTAATTCTCCCATGTGCTCCCATGTGTGTGTTGTTTAATTATTAAAACAATTGATTCTTCTTCTCTCTCAAGTCATAGCCGTGGGTCTCTTTCTCTTGGCTCTTCAAATTGTGTTTCCTTTAGCCTATTAGATAATGCTTTGAGCTCTCTTATTGGTCCTTACACTTTCACATGGATTAAGTTAATTGTGTGATTAATTAAGGCCATTAGATTTAGCTTTTTAGGATTTAATCTTGACCTTCTAGTTATGTTAATCTCCCATTGGACCAATTATTTTCATGAGGATTAAGACCATTTTATTGATTTATCATTGGCCAATGCAATCTCACAAGGATTAAAATCAATTAAGTAATTATTTAGAACCTTTGGATTCCATTGTGTTTATTTAGATTCAATCTCTACCCTTAATTGCCTTTCATATTTAGCTAATTGACTAATTAACTAATCATAAAAATTAGTGTTCAATTAGGCAAGTATTATTCCATCCTTATTGGCTTAATTATGTTTAAGTATAATTAGCCCTAATTTTTCGAAAACTGTGGCATCTATTAGATGTCTCTAATTGCCCTTAATCATCTTAAAATTAAATGTATAAGTTGGGTAAAATCAAAGTGATATTTATCCCAAGGTTTAATATGTGTATTTTGTGGCATAAATTTAATAAATATTAGGTATTTTATTCCCTTTACTTGGTTTAGGTATTTTCATGACATTTTATGGCTCTTTATGAACTATGTTGTAATATGAGAGTTATAGGGTATTTTATGACCCCTAAATGAAATTAGAATATTTAACCTTGACCTATAAATTTCAAGGTAAACTTGCCCAAAAATCAAAATAAATAAATCTCTAAAAAAGCTACAACATATTCTCCTTAATTTATTATTTATCAAAATATAATATGAATTTTAGGGTATTATATACATTTAATTCCTAACCCACCTTCAGATTTATCCCTCTTCATTACATGCCAAGATATAAGATGCATCTTTTTCGAATCCCTATTATGATTCCAAAAGAAATCTCTACTCATCTTTTCCAGATTAAGAAGAATCCCCTTAAGTATGAGTATTGATTGCATCTGATAATATGGAATTGCAGATAAAACAAATTTAATGAGAACAGTTTTACTTGCCATACTTAGAAAACTTCCTTTCCAATTTGCAAGTTTCATACCAACTTTCTAAATTAAGGGTGCATAGGTCAATTTAGTTGCTCTCTTGTGCAGGATAGGAACACCAAGATTTTTCCCCAGGTCAGGTGTAAGACCAATTCCCAGGATTTGGCCGAGTTCATATGCTCTGTTGAAGTGGACATTCTGGGAAACAAAGACCTTTGATTTGCTGAGATTAATTTATGTCCGGATACTTGACCAAAAAAATTGCATTATATTCTTCATTTCTAGCATCTGCTGTGAGGAAGCTTCACTAAATAAAATTAGATCATCAGCAAAGAATAGATGGGAAATCTTTGGTCCTCTTGTGCTAATCTTCAGTGGATTCCATCTTCCATTTTCCACTTCATACTGTATGATCTGCGCCAGTCTTTCCATGCATAGGATAAAGAGGTATGGACTCAGCGGATCCCCCTAACTGACCCCTCTAGTAGGGTGGAACTCCTCAGATTCTTGTCCATTCCACAAAATTCTCATTGAAACTGAGTTTACACATCTCATAACTAGATTAATAAAACCCTCTTGTAGTCACAAACTACCAAGAGTGCATTCAAGGAATTTCCAGTCAAGCCTGTCATATGCTTTTTCCATATCAACCTTAACTGCAACAAACCCTTTTTGGCCCTTTTTAATACTCATTGAGTGAATTGCTTCTTGGGCAATGATTATGTTATCAAGACCTTGTCTTCCACTGATAAAACTACATTGGTTTTCTGACACCAAATACCCCATAACACCCTTCAAGCGATTTGCAATGACTTTACTCACAATTTTAAAACTTACATTGCAGAGGAAGATGGGACGAAAATCTCTCAAAGAGTGAGGATGATCGATTTTAGGTATCAACACAATATTTGCCTTATTGATCTCTTTTAATCCTTTCGGGTTCGAAAACATTTTTGAAACCAGATCACAAACTTTCTGACCTACGTAATTCCACTGTGTTTGAAAGAAATGGGGTTGTAGTCCATCTGGACCCGGAGCTTTAAATGCACCCATTTGAAAAGCTGCATTTTTTTATTTCGATTGGGGATACTTCTTTTTGTAACATCTCCAATTGGTATTCATCCAGTGGTGGGAACTCTCGTGGCCAACTCGAGACTTGTACCGTATTACCCTCTGATGAATATAGATCTTTGAAATAATACAGTGCCATCTTTCTTAGTCTAGTCTGATCTGACACCCATACTCCATCCTCATCTTGAGGTGCTTCTATCCTACTTCTTTTCCTCTTAATAACTGTAGTGGCATGAAAAAACTTGTATTTTTATCTCCCCATTTCAACCACTTGCACCGCAATTTTGGTACCATATAAGCTCTTCTTGAGAAGTTATCTTATGATATTCTTTCCACAGTTTTTTTTTTTTTCCAATCTGAAGAGCCCATTTTGTCTTGCTCGGTCAATACCCTCAATCCTCTTGATCAATTCTTTTTTCTTTTTCCCCAAATTTCCTACCACCTTTGAACTCCATTCTGTCACTATTTCCCTGAAAGTTCTTGCACTTTGAATCCAATCCTTCCCATTCCATGATGATTTGACCAAATTTGGGAAATCTTCTTCCAAACACCATGCCGCTTGATACTTAAAACGTTTCCCTCCCCTGTCAAGCATAGTTGAAGAATTGTCTAAAACAACTACTACTCTATGATCTGATTTGAAACGAAGATGGTGGTATGCCCTTGCCTGAGGGTGTGGTAATTCCCAGTCCAAATTACAAAAGACCCAATCAATCCTTTCTCTAATTCCCTCTCTTTCCCAAGTGAATTTATCTCCCACCACAGGCACCTCTAACAAATTACAATGATTTATACAATCTCGAAAAGGAGCCATCACACTGTTTGAGGGAGCAACTCCCCCACTCTTATCAGATTGTTGGAGGAAAGCATTAAAGTCACCTAAGACCATCCAATCCAAGATATTGTCACGGACTCTGCTATTGATTGAAGAGATTCCCACAGCTCCCTCCTTCTTGCCACATTAGTCTCCCCGTAGACAAAAGTTGCAAGGGTACTAAAGAAAGTTTCATTTGAAACCTGCTTAGTTGCTTATTTTCCTTCAATGGAACCGCAATTTTCCAATAAACTTGAAAAATTCGTTTCCTTACATAATCCAATAGAAGATGTAATTTTCTTAGCTCACTTTTATGACCAAACATTCTTCCTTGTTTTTCAATTCTAACCTTTCATCCCCTACGTTTTTCATTAAAATGGGAGGGCTAATTTTGCATTTTGAAAATTTAACCAATCAAAATAATCTCTGCTTTCATTGAAATTTTCAATAATAGCAACCTGCTTTTAAAACTTTCTTTCATTTTTAATTCCATTTCCCTCGAAATGTTTCATATAATTGTTTGGTTTGAAATTTTACAACATATTTTACTTGCAGTTAACTTGCTTACTTAGATTACTGAATATCTAGTTTGAATTCCATGTACTTGCATGGGTAATAGTAATGTTAATGAATAACAAAAAGAATGAAATAATAATTGCTTATTCCACTTTTATAATGATAATGATGCAAAATATGGATTATTTTTGGAAGTTGAAATATGACTATTGAAATGAAATCAGATAGCTGATGTAGTAACTTTAATATGTAAATATAACGCAAGATGCTAGATGTGCCATCACAGTTTCACTTGGCACAGTGTGGTTAAATTTAAACTCAGTCAAGTTTGATTGACGTGGACAAGTTTTGTCTAAAAAGACTTGTATTGGGGAAAGAGAGCTCATCATTGTGTTTGACAAAAGATTGGTAGTTGCTGATGTGTCCACTTTCACCATATGCTTGGCAGGTGCATCCACATTCGCTCAAATTCCAAGCTTCACTATAAATGTATTTGTAGTCCCTTTCCCTATGCCTTCACTCTCAACCCTCATGTCTCCTTCCATCACTTTCACCATTCTGTTTCAATTTCCACAATGTCAGTAACCAACTTTACAAATCCCAAATAGTTTTATACACAAATATCAGCCATTTCTTAGGATTTCAACACTGAACAAGTTGAATGGCAAAATAAAATTGATCTTGTTGCATTCTCATAAGTCCTTTAAAAGCTTTTGAGCAAAAAAAAAAAAAAAAGTCCTTTAAAAGCTGGGATCTGCCTCTACCTTTTACTCATGGCTAGTCCAAGCCCTGCACTGCTGCTTGGTCCTCTTTGAGACCCAGCAAATTTGGTGAAAATATAAGGAATATCTTGTGAGGAAATGCCACATCCAGAATCCTTAACCTGCACAAACAAGGATACTAGGGTCAATACGGTGCTGTTAACTCATTGACAGTAATAAAACCTGGTGTGTGTCAAAAAAAAAAAATGGTGTCTTGTTCATAGAATCATAGGCATCTGTACATGGATGTCAATATCAATATCTTTATATGAAATCAGATAAAAATAACTCTATGCAGACTTTAGATATCTGATATGACATGCTCACGTAACCTGTATTTCAATGTAATGTTGATGAGCATCACTTGATGCTGGATAAAATTCAGGAGATCGCCAATCCTCTAAAACTTTTGGTCTTGCAACAGATGCTCTCACAGAAACATAGCCCTTCCTAGTGAATTTCACAGCATTACCCACAACCTCTAAAAGAGTTTGCATTAGACGTTTCTCATCTCCAATGGCAAAGACAGGCAGATGAGGGTCCAGAGTTAAAGTCACACGTAACTTCTTCAGGGAGGCAATAGGCTTTATCAAGTTAATAACCTACATATATTCAAAGGTACGTTAGCATGACACAAAAGTGTCTTCCCCGGTGAAGACTAATATTTACTGATTACCTCTGCCAGAAGCTCGTGAAGGTTAAATTTTGCCAATTCTAATTGAAGGCTACCATCATCTAGTCTAGAAAGATCTAGAACATCGCTAATAAGTGTTGCCAGCATGTTGCTACTCTTCAATGTTGTCTCTATCATAATCCTCTGCTCTGGAGTGAGTTCAGTCTCCAAGAGAAGTGACGACAATGCCATAATAGCGCGCGTTGGTGTCCTCATCTCATGATTCATGACAGCTAGAAAATCCGTCTGAGCAGGGACTGCCTCTTCTGCTTGTCGCCGTGCCAAATCCAAATGAATATTCTGTTCCATGAGTTGATCTCTGGCTCTCACAGACTCCTCCAATATAGCTGCATGTGAAAGAGCCACTGCCACCTGGTTTTACACTTGAAAATCTCAGACAGAAAATGAGAGTTCTAAACTTCTCATACTATGCAATGACATAATTAAAGATGGAAATAAAAGAGAGGAAGTATCAAAAGGACCTGATCTGCTACCACATCAACAAGCTCCAGTTCATGATCTCGCCATTTTCTAGCATTGTCGGTAGGGAGGATCAAGACCATGATGGCATATCTCTCAGCAGAAAGATCTGGCCAATTATTAATAGGAAAATCTGAGAGAGTCAAAAGAGGCACTCTCACAGCAACCACCTCAGGTGTCCTGTATCTTCCAACAAGAGGTTTAACAGTGACTAGGGGACATGTGTGTGGAATTCTCATCGCCTGAGGACAAGTGAAAACTTTACTAACAATAGGAAGATTTGTTGGGACACAGTAGCTAACTTGTGCACCAATTAATGAATTTGACAGATGAAGTTGGAGACCACATCTAGAGGGCATCCACAGTGCACATTCCGCCAACCTTAAAGTTCGACCCAGCTCAACTAGGGTGGTGTTAAGAACGGTATGCCTATCAAGTGTGCTTCTGATCTCATGAGTTAACATTCTGACATGTCTCCCAGTTTCTTCTTGAGTAAGAATAAGTCCCATTTCTCTGTCAAGTTCTTCAGCCTTGTTTTTGAGAAGGCGTTCACGAGTTTTGACGCTTAGAAGATCAGGGATGACGTGAAAAAGCATTAGTGCAGTGGCGCATGATATAAGAGCACACAAGGCTTTAGCTATTAACATCACCATAGCGATCTGTTTAGTGTTCATGAAGAATGTCCACAAGCTTGCGAAGTGAGATGCTCCACAAAGGATAATGAAAGCTCCAGACTGAAAAATAACCCATCTATATGGGAAGATTGCACACTTCTTCACAAAATAGATCATTTCCAGAGGAATAGAGAAATATGCAAGAGCTATTAGAATGTCTGATATGTACTGAAATTTCATGATGAGTTCATATTGGGGCCAATTCTCTGGCTCAATGCAATAGCAGGACTCCATAATCTAGCAGTTTTGTCAACAAATAAATATCTGAAAACACAGTGGCAAGTCTTGTTACCAGAAATCATCACATAACATGGGCTCTGTTAGAATTCAGAACCAGAATTTTATAAAACATCAACACAATCAAACAAACTTGAGGATCCAAATGCCAAAAACCACACTTTTTCAAGACTTAATTTTTAATTTATCTACCGTGGAACCAAAGCTTGAAAAAAAAGACTTGACCGTGTATATATATAAGCAAGCGGCAAAAAAAAAAGAAGAAAACAGTATAATCTTACTTTCCGAGCCAAAGAAATCAGCTGTGAAACTAGTTGCAGGCTAGCTTTAGTGTAAAGAAGGAAAGACGTCTTTCAACTGGTTGGCGTTCATACATATGATAATAGAGCTCTGAGACAAATATTCTCTATTTAAATTAAAATGTTTACGAAAATATGGATCTTTTTACATGCACTGATCTCAGACATAGGAGAAGGGAAGGGAGAAAAATATAATTACTTTTTGGCTTATCGATGCAAGGATGATACAGAAAGTTATACTATTTCTAAATAAGTAGTGGTACGATTTTATTTTTAGGTTTCTTTCATTGTACAAGTCACTAACAAGAACTATGACCCATGGAATGGATGAGATTCAAATTCAAACAGTAATGGTTTGCATGAATGAGAAACTAATGGAGGTATCAAATTAAGTTGTCTGCTATTATTCTTAATTTGTATGGTGTTTATGGAAGCATCCTGATACTTTTGTTTTTAAAAATTGATCAAATTAAGCAACAAAATAGGCCACATTAATTAAATTTCTAGTATCCTACTAATTTGAGATAACCACGATCAGATACAGACGAGAAATCGTGGGATAAAATTAGAAAAGAACCATTGAAGATAATACCCAATGCAAAGATGAGCCAAATACTGAAAGAGAAAATTCAATGTCTCATCCTCTAAATCACAATGCTGAGCCATGTTTAATGGATTTGAATATAATGGTAATTATTGAATAGATACAGCTAAGGTTGTTAAACTCATAAGTTTAAGCAGTTATGCAGGGGCGGAATCAGGATTTGAAATTTGGGGGGCGAAAATTACATAATAGCCCATTGGGATTAGCATTTGAAATTGGGGGCAAAAAGTACATAATTTGACCCAAAATTTTAGGAATTGTTGCTTTAGCCTCATAAATATTTCAATGTTTTCATTTTAGTCCCTCTATAAAACTTTTTAATAAAGACTAAAGTAAAAATATTAAAATTTTTATGAGACTAAAGCATAATTTCCTAAAATTTTGAGTCCAATTCTATAATTTTTGGGGGCCACACCTAACCCCCTGATTACGTCCCTATAGTTATTGAGGATGATGCAGAAAGTTATACTATTTCTAAATAAGTAGTGGTACGATTTACTCTTTAAGTTTCATACATTGTACAAGTCACTGACAAGAACTATGACCATGATGAGATTCAAATTCAAACAGTAATGGTTTGCATGAATGAGAAACTAATGGAGGTATCAAATTAAGTTGTCTACTATTATTCTTAATTTTGTATAGTCTTTTTATGGGAGCATCTTGATTGTTTAATACTTTTGTTTTTAAAAATTGATCAAATGAAGCAACAAAATATGCAACATTAATTAAATTTCTAGTATCCTACTAACTTGAGATAACACAATCAGATACAGACGAAAAATCGTGCGACAAAGTTAGAAAAGAACAATTGAAGATAATACCCAATGCAAAGATGAGCCAAATATTGAAAGAGAAAATTCAATGTCTCATCCCTTAAATCACAATCCTGACGCTGGTTCAATGGATTTGAATATAATGATAATTATTGAGTAGATATAGCTAAGGTTGTTAAACTCATAAGTTTAAGCAGATTCATGATAGTGACGTAAACTGATATCATGAACTCGAATCATAAACTCATAAGAGTTTACTTTTATCATTAAATAGATATTTATAATGTATAATTAAATAATTAAAATAGAAAAAATGACAAAAAAATATATCTAAATATATTTTAACAAAAGACACCCATGAAAGAAAATGATTTAAATCCAAATAATTGAAATTAAGTACATCAACATTCATAATGTATCATGCTCAACAAAGGAATTTATATAACATTCATATACAAAGTCATTGAGTATAATCAAATAAGTAAAATTATCACGAGTTTAAGAGTGAGTTAACACAATTTTGTAAGTTAGAAACGAAAAAATGGTAAACACAGTATGTAAACTCGTAAGTTTATATGAATTTACAACTGGCACGAGTTTACCAATGACTCAACTCGATTTTCTAAAGTAGAAATGTAAAAACGGTAACTTAGAGAGTCAACTCGTGAGTTTGACAACAATGGATATAACCTCGCCATCCACGAGAGAAAACAATTAATATTTTTACTTTTTTCATAAGCATTTTTCCTCAAATCGAGACAGAATTTCTCTCACGTACTTACATTGTAAGTTATAAAAATTATTGTTCAAAGGTTAATCTAAACACACAATTACTACTTCTCAATAAATTGAGAGTTAATTGCATGAAAGGCGTATTTGAAAATACATTAGAAGTGTTTCTATGTCAATGCACCGTGGAAAGATTTTGGTAGCCTTATATTCTAAATCAAAGGTAGTACTAAATGTAGGCATTGATTATAATTAACAACACTTCCGATCAAAAAAAGATTATAATTAACAACACTTTGGATGGCAGAATAAACGATTATATATTAATATGATAAAAAGAAAAGGATTTCTTGACTTTTTCCATAGGTTGACTCAGTGGCAGATCTTGGAGAAAATGTTTAGGGGCCAAATGTATACATATTAATTAATTAATTAAAAATTTTTATGATTATATAATATTTTTAAAATATTATTTTAAATTTTGCATTGTATCAAATTTTTTTAAAAGAATTCTGAGGTTTGTCATGATTTCTTGGACTTTTGATATTAGGGGTAAAATGATCATAATTTGTTAATTATTCATGCAAATTATTTCTTGGACTTTTGATACTACTTGTTCTTAATTTTGTATTATAGGTATTTAAGAAGAAATTTTGAAATTTTGGAGGGTCAGGATTAATATTTTGAGGACTGGGAAAAATTATAGCAAAGTCCCCAGAATTTCTGGAAATTGCAATTAATGAAGAAAAGGGACTAAGGAATATTACTGAAAAATACCCATAATTTTCAGAAATTATAACACTCTCTACAAAATTTTCAATGATTTGTACATTAGTCCCTCTTTTAAAAAACACATTAAAGGAAAAAAAAACAAAACAAAACTTTTTTTTTTGGGGGGGGGGGGGGGGGGGTGGCGGCCCCCCTTGACCCTAATATAAAGATCCACCATTGGATTGACTGCCAACCTGTCATTTCCTTAATTGCATAATAGGTTCGTGTATGTAGAAATGTGAGATCGTGACTGTGGGCACAACATAGTAATCAGTACTTGTAAAATTTATAGCCATAAAATAATGTCAGATTTTTTTCCCAATTAACATATTTCGTAGGCAGTAATTACGTGATTGCATTCACTTTAACAAGGACTTCTGAAAAACAGACGTTTGCAAAACGGAAAATACACATAAAAGGCAGCTTGGTAAACACAAATCAAAGTTGAAAAAATTGCGTTCATCAAACATGCTCTTAGCTCTAGCCAGTTAGACGAGGTTGGTGTCCATTACTGCGTTGCAAAGGTATACTTCAGTCTCATGACGTTAATATTTATAAAGTAGTTCTGTACATGAGAAAGATAAGCATGCCAGTTTTGTTCTTGTTTGTTTCATTTGTTTTTTCAAGTGTAAGCCAACAGTAGCCACTAAATGCTGAATGTTTTGACAATAACGCAAAGTTGAGGCCTCAGATTTAAATTAGATTCTTAAAAAGGAATTCTGATGTGGACAAATCCAGGTGAGCAGGAAAGGGGAAATGATTCTTCCAAAATCTTCATTGCAAAATATGAAGCACTGAATCAGACACTTGAGCAACAATATTGGCTTTGTGGTTCTAGTATCTCAACTACACATTATTGGACTAAGACTTCATTGTTATCCCTTTCCTAATTTTATGGTAACTGCACCCAAAGTTGCCGTACAATACCACTGTTTCTCAAAACTATCTTCAATTCTCTGTCCTTATCAAAACGTGAATGGCATAGAGGCCCTGACGCTTAATATACATAGATACAAATCTAGTGAAGCTTTTCGCTATGAAAGAAAGGAAGCAAATTTTAATTACTGACACCAAGACAAAGTAAATGCCTATGATGTCCCGTTACGAAGATGTAGTAACAGTGTTTTGAAAAGGAATTAAAATCCATCAGATGAGAATAATTAGATCTATGATTAAGCGTAATGTGTCAAGTCTAGCAGCCATATAATTGAGGATGAAAAGAGAAAATACAGAGCATATATTTTAATAAGGTATGAACAGGAAACTTATTACTGTTGGGAAAACATGGTTCATTCCCGAAAATGTCTTTTGAGGAAAAATCACACAGTGAGGACTTCGTAGCGTTCCTTTCAGCTGCCAAATTATATTGACTAGTCGATGAAAGTGAAAACTCTGTTGTATGAGGCCATGAACAGAGTCATCATCAAGAACAGCAATAATGGAATGCAACTTGGATACCCTGGCGATTATAAAAGGGAACATCTTAACACGCATCAGTGTATCCCAGACCAATCTTTTTCAGTTCCAGAGAATCTTTGACCACCATGTTGCAAAAGGCTCTGTAATTTGCTCTCAGTTTTGGCTTGAGCTCATTCGCATTTATCCAAAGCCAATAGTACCAGCCTTCTTCTTTGACCCCCACCTCCTCCGTCCTCAAGTACCACGGAGGTCCCCTCCTCACCAGACCAAGTGGTGACAATGTTTATCTCATATGGTACTGTGAAAAGTCATCTTCTTCACCAAGAGCCTTCAGTGGCAGTATGGTGGAGAACAATCCGTTCATACAAGGACAGCTCTGGCAAACCAGTCTCAACTGTTAGACTCATCAAACAAGTAGGGGACATATACTCGCTAGGAGAGAGCGTCAAGCGTGCCCAAATAGCAACCCTCATTAAGAACAAGATATGGAGCAAGATATTCCCATTAGATTCAAATGGAATATACTTGGTTTTGACTGCTAAAGATGTGAGCGTGGAACGATTCTGTATGGGATCACGCGGCTTCCATGATAGCATCTGGGTATCTGAGAAAACAAGAGTTGTATATGGACATGTCGGAGACTCGTTAGATCAGTGCCTGGGTTTGTGCGCATGGCCTTACACGATTCCGGCGTATGGTCCGCTTGGAAAGGCTCTTGTGGCTCCTAATGGTGTAGACAGTCATGGTATGCATGTGAACATTGGGGCTGTATTGGTGGGGGCTGCTACTAATCCTTACAAGACAGGGTACTTTCAAGGCAATTCCTTGGCGCCACTTGAAGCTGGAGACTCGTTAGATCAGTGCCTGGCATGGGTCTGCGCGCATGGCCTTACATGATTCCGGCGTATGGTCCGCTTGGAAAGGCTCTTGTGGCTCCTAATGGTGTAGACAGTGATGGTATGCATGTGAACATTGAGGCTGTATTGGTGGGGGCTGCTACTAATCCTTACAAGACGGGGTACTTTCAAGGCAATGCCTTGGCGCCACTTGAAGCTGTGACGGCATGTTCAGGGATTTTTTGGGGTTGGAGCTTATCCAGGATATCCAGGTGACTTGTTAGTGGATAAGTCTAGCAAACCAAGCCATAACTTGTATGCGTTAATGGCAGGAAATTCCTTCTTCCTGCTATATCGGGTCTCCACAGCTTCACCTGCAAGGTTGTTGGTGGATGATCCGGCTATTGCATTCAAGATTTGTGCAGACGAGGCAATAGAACTTTGGCTAAAATGGATTCATGGCTCCTTGCACTTCTTGAGGGTAAAACGTGTGTGAGGAATTTCGTGATTATACAGCAGGAACTGCTGAATCAAGGCCTGAAGCTTGGAAGCTTGGTTTCTCATTCTCAAGGTGAAAGAAATAATTTTATGAAAAATAAAGCAATTAGTAAAACAAAATGAAGGTGATGTAGGCACATTGTTTGGCACCCCTAAAGGATTAGAATATCATCATGGAAATTGTTCTAAATGATAAAAATATGCTTAGTGTAGTCTTGGCTTTTCTCTTTTGTAGGTTTTTCCCTGTTTCAAGTTGTACTTGCCATTTAAAAAAAAAAAAATAGCAGCCCCTATTCTGTTAGTCTTTTGTGCGCAGCAAACAAACTGAATCACATGCTTACCTTTTGTTAAAGACGCGGCCTGCAGGTATCTCTCAACTGTGATGGGGCCAAGAAACAAGACTCCATGCGTGCAGGGAGTGGGTGGTTAATTCGAGATCATGAAGGCAGATGGCTGGCTGGAGGTTGCCGTAATATAGGCATTTGTTCTTCACTTCGGGCGGAACTGTGGGCGCTAATGGATGGCCTAGAGCTTGCATGGAACTTAGGATACAGGGATGTATTGGTGCAAATTGATTGCCTAGTGGCTTTGAGCCTTGTCAAAAAGTCAGAGGGTGAGGTGAAAGCCAATTTAGATATCACTAACAGAGTGCAAAGGCAACTGCAGCGGGAATGGCAGGTATCTACTACACATGTGTACCGGGAAGCTAATCGTTGTGCAGATTTTTTGGCCATGTATGCCCTATCTTTCAATGGGGGGAGTCATATTCTTGAAGAACCACCGGATGCACTGATCGGACTCCTCCGAGAGGACGCTTCGGGCGTGGGTGTCTCGAGACTCTGTTCTAGTGTTCACTGATCAATATTGATCTTTTCCTTTCTCAACAAAAAAAAAAAAGACGTGGCCTTTCCTATGGGGAAAAGTGTCGTCGTCTTCCGAATAGATCATCAATATTGATCTCTTCCTTTCTCCAAAAAAAAAAAAAAAAACAAGACGCGGCCTTTCCTATGGGGAAAAGTGTCGTCGTCTTCCGAATAGATCAAACTACATCTTGCAAAATTAGTACTTCTAGGTTCTAACAGCAGCAAAAATTATGAATTTTTAATTCCACCATCAGCCTAATATCACTTTCACCTAAAGCAACGACAATATAGTTCATCTGGACTACCTTGAAGAAACCATTGATTATTCCATGATTTGTCTGCCAATAGCAGAGTCAACAGCAAACCAGCTGCTCGTATATAATTATCTACGTATGATAAATCTAATATATAAAACACCTAATAAGTGAACATCTGAATTTTGCAAGTGGTAGAATGGTAAAAGAGTATCAAAGAAAAGCATGGCCAGAAAAATAACAATTTTCTTTTATTTGTGTCAAGAGAGTTCCGCATCAAATTGTATCCTTCCAAATCTAGAGGGGCTCCTCCCTCAAGAATATCAATTTTGGAAGTCAAATTGTTTTGTTTCTTTGGGTAGAATTTGGACGTCAAAATTTTAGCTTATTGAATCAATCATTCCTCAACCCAATCAAAGGATTAGGTTAGCAAATAATATTTCAATGCAACATGGAATTATCCCTGGATCTTTTTAAAAAACCTTATATTCGATCAATCAGATGGACCAATCATTTTCTCAGGCACAACAAGAGCGTCAAATTCTTCTGAGTGAAGTACTCCAAGCTTCAACGCAGCTTCCTGCACAATTAGTTTTTGTCAATTTCAATACTTTAGACAATTAACTGGGAAGCCAAAAATATCATAAACAAATCCAATAGAAAGGCAAGAACTCCTTCATATTAACATCTTTTTCCATCGATGGCAGAAAAAATGGTTGGGCCAAACCAATCCTAGAGTTGAAATTGGTGGGCAAATAACTTTAGATGTACTTAAAATGGAATTTAATTTGTACATAGCAGATGCAGGTAGACAAAACAGTGAACTTTATGTATATACATCAAGAGATCAAGCACATCAGATTTAACAGAATCTCAGGATTAACAAGGTATTATTACCTTAAGAGTGGTTCCCTCTTTGTGCGCTGTCTTGGCAACTGCTGCAGCATTGTCATAGCCAATTTTCTGGAATTGAAGCATTAGAACGATTAATAAAAAATATCATGAAATAAGGAAGCTACGGAAATTCAGACAAGTAAAAACTTACAGGGTTCAGAGATGTGACAAGCATTAGTGACTGCAAGGAGATTTAAAAGGAAACCAGATAAATTAACATTGGGATATAAAGGAAAGCATCAATAACGATATTTTGTACAAGCCACAACTCACCTCGTGCAATAATTTTGAAATTCTTTCCCTATTAGCTTGGATACCTCTTACACAGTTCTTTTCAAAGGAAGCTGATGCATCTCCAAGCAGTCTAAGTGACTATCAGATGAGAAATATCAATAGATTTATACAAGTGCATGTGCCAAGTAACATCATAAAGTATGCTATAAAGATCAATAACATAGAACCCACTTATAAATTATTAAATATATTAAGCTCCTTCAAGCATGAAACATACATGCAGAAGACAACTTGCCTGTTTGACAAGAAGCAGTTGGCAAAAAAGAAAAAAAGTTTGACAAGAAGCAAGTCCACGATAAAGTAATTTGTAAATTGGCGATTAAAAGACAATGACGATGAAACATACATGCAGGAGACAACTGGCCATCATTGGTTTAAATACATTGAGCTCAAAATGACCGTTTGATCCACCAACTGTGATGGCTACATGGTTTCCCATGACCTGAAAGTTAAAATAAACTGTCAATCATAACTTTATTCTAAACATAATCACAATAACTACGGAACTGAAAATGCAAGAGTAAGGGGAAACAAACAGTAAGTATCCAAGCCTACGTACTCCATGCTATCAGATCTCAATGATCATATTATTATCTCAAAGAAACTGAGCAAGTTAATCTTTACCTGTGCACAGACCATTGTTAGAGCCTCGCACTGGGTAGGGTTAACCTTCCCCTGAACAGAAGAAAATGATGCTTCGCAGTTAACACTTAATTTAACATAAATAGATGAATAAGTTATATCAAACAACAAGAAACAGGCTTATTTTGAGAACAGATGCAAGTTAACAAGGCATGAGGATCTTACAGGCATAATACTGCTTCCTGGTTCATTTTCAGGAAGAATGAGTTCTCCAAGGCCACAACGCGGACCACTATAATAGGACAACATTATAAGAACTCACAGTAGAATTAAGATAACCAATTTGTACATAGTCACAATTCTTGCATACCAACCTTCCTAATAAACGTATATCATTCGCAATTTTCATTAAAGATGTTGCAACTGTGTTAAGGGCTCCACTAGTTTCAACAAAAGCATCATGTGCAGCCTGCAAAGTGAGAATATGAAAGTCATGGTGATGCCAATGTTTTGCAACATCTGATGCAAGATTTCGAGCACAAACCAGTTAAACAAAACTCAGATACAGCAAATTAAGGAAATGAAAAATAAATTAGTTTCAGCTACAAACCAAGGCCTCAAACTTATTTTCTGCTGTGACAAAGGGCAGGTTTGTTTCCTCAGCCACTGCTGCTGCTATCTTAACATCAAACCTAAAATGTCAGCCAGAAAACAACTGTTTAAATAAAGTCACGCATGTTCTCTTCAACAAATATAAAGTATTGATTTGCCAATATAGCATAAATTCATATGCACAACTTCTCTAGAGAATACATACTATCACTTTTAAAATACAGTTAAAATCCATTTTCAACAAATACATACTACAAGTTCTAAACAGGCAGTTAATTGCTATAATAGATTTCAACAAAATCTTTTTGTATAGGATTGTTTTACAAAATAAGACCAGGCCTGACGAAAAGCTCACAAACAACTAAGCAAAATAAAGTTTCAACTATTATAGTCATTTTGGAACAAATCACAACCAGAATTCAAATTTCAAAAATACACAAGCATCTGAACAGCAACCAAAATCATGTACCCCTTTTTTGTATTCAATCCAGTCCCAACAGCTGTTCCACCCTGTGCCAACTGCTCAAAATATCCAACCAATTAGTGCTCCAAAACCAAATAATAAATGAAAGAAATGTCAGTTAATGTTTGGGCCTGGGCATCTAACCTGGTAAATTCGGGGCAAAGTGCACATCACTCTATCAATCCCATACTTCACCTGTTAATAAATGAAAAGACAGTTAAGAAATGACTCACTATGAACCACAATTGTCAATAATGTATTATCCATTCAACAACAGACTAGACATCATAACAAGAGGAAATTAAGCTTACTTGTGTAGTATAGCCGCTAAATTCTTGCCCAAGAGTTAATGGAGTTGCATCTTGAGTATGGGTGCGCCCAATCTTCACAATATCTTTGAACTCTACAGACTGGGATTTTTTTTTTTTTTTTTTTTGGGGGGGGGGGGTGGATGAGAAATTGACAGAGATGGATCAAATCAATGATAAAAACCAGGTGGGGTCTGGAAGGAATAGCGAGAGAAAGAACCAGAGAAACCATAGGTTCAGAGCAAGATACTAAAAATATGATCATGCCAATAATACTTTATACATCCAAGATTTCACTATGAACCCTAAGATAATACTAGAAAAAGGATCATGCCAATTACCTCTTTCTGGCAGAGGTAATTGCCAATTCTAATTAAAGGCTACCATCATCTAGTCTAGAAATATCTAGAACATCGCTAATAAGTGTTGCCAGCATGTTGCTACTCTTTAATGTTGTCTCTATCATAATCCTTTGCTCTGGAGTGAGGCAATTCAGGAAGGCACTTTTGTGTCATGCTAATGTACCTTTGAATATATGCAGGTTATTAACTTGATAAAGCCTATTGCCTCCTTGAAGAAGTTACGTGTAACTTTATCTCTGGAACCTCATCTGCCTGTCTTTGCCATTGGAGATGAGAAACGTCTAATGCAAACTCTTTTAAACGTTGTGGGTAATGCTGTGAAATTCACTAGGCAGGCTATGTTTCTGTGAGAGAATCTGTCGCAAGACCAAAAGTTTTACAGGATTGGCGATCTCCTGAATTTTATCCAGCATCAAGTGATGCTCATCAACATTACATTGAAATACAAGTTACATGAGCATGTCATATCAGATATCTAAAGTTTGCATAGAGTTATTTTTATCTGATTTCACAAAAAGATATTGATATTGGCATCCATGTACATATGCCTATGATTCTATGAACAAGACACCTTTTTTTTTTGACACACGACAGATTTTACTACTGTCTATGAGTTAATAGCACAGTATTGACCCTAGTATCCTTGTTTGTACAGGTTAAGGATTCTGGATGTGGCATTTCCTCACTAGATATTCCTGACATATTCACCAAATTTGCTGGGTCTCAAGGAGGACCAAGCAGCAGTGCATGGCTTGGACTAGCCATGAGTAAGAGGTAGAGGCAGAATCCAAGCTTTTAAAAGACCTTGAGAATGTAACAAGATCAATTATGTTTCGCCATTCAACTTGTTAAAGTGTTGAAATCCTAAGAAATGGCTGATATTTGTGTATAAAACTATTTGGGATTTGTAAAGTTGGTTACTGACATTGTGGAAATTGAAACAGAATGGTGAAAGTGATGGAAGGAGACATGTGGGTTGAGAGTGAAGGCATAGGGAAAGGGACTACAAATACATTTATAGTGAAGCTTGGAACTTGAGGGAATGTGGATGCATCTACAAATGGAAGCCAGGCATATGGTGAAAGTGGACACATGCGCAGCTACAAATCTTTTGTCAAACACAATGATGAGCTCTCTTTCCCAATACATATCTTTTTAGACAAAACTTGTCCCCGTCAATCAAATTTGACTGAGCTTAAACTTAACCGCATTGTGCCAAGTGATACTGTGATAGCACATCTGGCATCTTGCGTTGTATTTACAGATTAAGGTTACTACATCAGACATCTGATTTCATAGGTCATATTTCAATTTCCAAAAATAATCCATATTTTACATCATTATCATTATAAAACCGGAATAAGCAATTATTATTTCATTGTTTTTCGTTATTCATTAACATTACTGTTACCCGTGCAGGTATATGGAATTCATACTAGGTATTCGGTAATCTAAGTAAGCAAGTTAACCGCAAGTAAAATATGTTGTAAAATTTCAAACCAAACAATTTATGAAACATTTCAAGGGAAATGTGATTAAAAATGAAAGAAAGTTTTAAAAGCAGGTTGGTATGATTGAAAATTTCAAAGGCTAGCTATTGAAGCAGAAGAACCAACCCACTTGAGAATTCTAAGCAGACTACACTATTTTGGTCTCTATCAAATAGCTGAATTTGACAAGATGAAATCATGGCAGCTATATTTTGTCAAACTTAACCCAACGTTCTTAGCAATCAAAGCCCTCTACCAGTCTACACTCTCCACAACTATCCATTTTGATAATCAACCCCAGCTCCATTATCAATATGGTACAAAGAAGAGAACAAAACTGGTACTAAATACCAGAAAATGTATTCAACTATTCGCCAATCGGTTAAAACATCGATCTTCCACTATCCTCTAATTATATCTCCAAAAACCGCCAACTGTATTGGGGTAGTTAGTGGTTAACCAGTTCAAGCAAACTCCGAACTAACTCAGAGCTAGCTAGTTTCTTGTCATTATTCTCCTTTTGCCATTCCTACATGTATCAATAAGACTGGGATGGAACCAAACCAAACCATCTGAACTTCTCCTACAGATTACAGATTCAGATGAAGAAAGAAAAGAAATGTCTGTCGAAGATATATTATTTGAAATCCAAATTCACTAGTATGACTCGCAAGGGCATTTGATAACCATAAAATATGCAATAAATCACCTCCTGACACGAGCAGGAGCAATCTACCCATCATGCCATAAGTTTTTTTGACTATGAACTAGAAACCAAGTTAACAAACCTTGGAATGTAGTGAAGAATGTAGGATTTTCAGTTTTGGAATTAGTCTTGAATTTATTTCCATTGCAGCTGCAATGTGCATCACCTGGAGGTAGAAGCATGCAAAATGAATAAAAATAACATATTTCAAAAATAAAAAGAAACAGGACAACAGTTTATAAAGAGAGTTGAAAAATGACAGCTACAGTTCAAAAGGACTCGGCAATAGTAATTACCTCCTGAGTGTAAGGAATAACTAGCCAGTTTAATCACTCAGGTAGGAAATTAAAGTAATTGAGACCACCCAAGAGAACAAAACTTACAGTTGGGAATGTGTCATTAGAAGATTGTGATCTATTGACATGGTCATTCGGGTGCACAAACTTTTCACCACGCCTATGACCCAGAATCTCAGCTGCTCTGTTTGCAATAACCTACGAAACAGGATGCCATTTCTTTAACATCAGATAATGCAATCATTTGAATGGATGGAAGTTTTTTTACATTAAACAATGATCCTTGTATCCAGGACTAAACAAAATACTTGAATGCGGTATTTGTGCCATGATGAATAATTTCACAATGGTTTCAAGGAAGACAATAATTACAAGTCCATCAGGTTTGCTGCAGAATTAATTAACTATTGTTTTATTGAATGAATATAAACTATAATTACAATTTACAAGTCCATCAGGTTTGCTGCAGTATTTATATCAGAGCACTGACCTCATTAGCATTCATGTTGCTTTGAGTGCCGCTGCCAGTTTGCCATACAACGAGTGGAAAATGGTCATTTAGCTTTCCGTCGGCTACTTCTTGTGCTGCCTCAATTATAGCTTTCCCAATGGTGGGATCAAGACCATATTCTAAGTTCACCTGCATTAGAAGCATGAAGACCGCTCAGGCAGGGCAATATTTCTACCAAACCAGGATAATAATAGAAAGAACTTTCAAGAATTTGATAAAGCCAAAGCAGCCCAGACTAAAATTGAGGTAGTTTATGATTTAGCCCACACCCAACACACCAGAAATGCCACTTATTCGTCCATTAAAGATAAAATCCAAGTTGCCCACATAATCCAGTTTATACTGTGCATTAATATCTGCCAAAGCAGTAAAGGGATAACATTTGAACGCGAAAACAACCTTAGCAGCGGCTTTTTTTAAGATGCCAAAGGAGCGAATAATGGGTTCAGGCATTCGTTCACGCTCGCCACCGATATCAAAATTCTGCAACGACCTTTGGGTTTGCGCACCCCATAATCTAACAGAAACAAGATCTCATATGGCATTAATAAATGAGGCATTCGACTTGCTTCGAAAGTAAACTAGAAGAATATCTCATGAAGAGTAAGACGTGAAACAGAAAAGAGCACTTGTTGGATGGGACTTGAATTGGACCAAAGGTGTCTCTTTCTTCTCTAAACAAAGTAGAATACGATCTAGTAGAGAGGGCAAGAAGCAAGGCCTCGGAAGGCTGCGCTGCCGTTGATCCACCCGATAAACGCCGCGAAATAACGTAGAGGGCCATCCTCTTCCCCTTTGAACGAGGACGCAGTGGGCAACCAAGGATATGGAGGACGCCGGAAGTGGAGGAAGTCGACAAGCTAGAAGAGGAACAGAGTCTTGATAGAAGGAAGATTGAGGGAGAAATATAGCTTGGGTCCGCCTTGATGGGCTGCCGCCATGTGGCGCCGTCAGATTGGAGAATGAATTTTTCACTTTTGTTTTTGTAGGGGAAAAAGGTCAAATTCTTTTTCGTTAAATCATGGATTATTTTGCGGTGGTACTCTTCTTCTATAATTACCTTATAAATCATAAATGTCATTCTTCAAAACCATCCACCTTTGTTTTCTCTACTCTTCTATTTTAGTGTTTGATTAAAAATATATATATATATATTTAAGGAAAAACATTTCTCATGTTGTAGGAGAAATGTTTTCTCATGCCACACATACATAAAATGGTAGGACCCGCATATATATATAATTAGATATATATATATGTGGGTCCCACCCTTTTATGTGTGTATAGGAATCTTGTTTTTCTCATGCAACATGAGAAAAGTAAATCCCATATATTTAATCGTTGACATCATGCTTCAACTATGCCCTATCTTTTTAATAACTTCGCTGTATGCCGGCTGCCAAGTCAATTTCCGAATCCGTCGACTTTTTCATTCAACTAGTTGCCCAAAACAAATAAACTCTGAAATTTACTAAACTGTTTTTTATTCTAATTAAATAAATTATATTCTGTGCAAGAAATTCCCAAATGACTTTTTTTTTTATGATATTGAAAAAAATAATTAAACTACTTTAAAGTATTTATATTTATTATTTTTTCCACACTAATTTATTTAACCTATAAGTCTATATATAATATAATTATATACAATACATGATAGGATTAAATAACTTATTTAATTTTCTTACGTTTAAGTTTAGACAAAAGAAATTATTTCTAGTTAAGGTTAAATAATTTACCTCACAGTTATTTTTCAGATAAAGGATAAAAATACTGATAAACCTTTTATAAAAGTATACTTGTCACCGTTTTAAACAAAAATAGTGCGGAAACACCCCCAAAAAAATGAAATTGTTTTAAAATGTCAACTATGTTAGATTAACTCCTATTAATTTCAGAATTAGTAGCCCCAACGCTATTATTTTTAAATAAACAATAAAAAACTGCATATCCTCTCTCTCATCTCTACACTTGTCAGCTTTCCCGACACCCCTTGGACCCTCCGTCTCCTGCCGGCTGCCAACAAGTCCTTTGGTTTCTTAGACTCACTTCCACGATGCTGTACTGTGGATGGAGAAAAAGATACATGAATTCTGAATGGACCACAAGTTTGACTTGGTGAAGAAGATACCCTTATTGCCATCGATCATTCCCACAAGAGAGAGAGAGAGAGAGGCACGAGAAGAATGATGAATGGAGCCCTGTTATATGACAATCGTCCCTTGCCGTTGTTGTTTGCTGCCGATTAGTCTTCGAACGACTCATCCGATATTCACTCCGCCGCACTCAACTTATTCATGAATTTCGAAGCTTTCTCTTTCTCGATCCATTCCATTTGTTTCAAAAATGTTAAGTCGATTAATTTAAGTGGGTAGTAAATTTATGAATTCATGTATAATTCTCATAGTCTCAAACAAATACTCAGTCTCTGCCTCCTCCACCTTTGATGCCTTCTTCATCCTCACTATCACCAAATACGTCAACAACAAATTCAGAGAAAGAAAGCGAGGGAGTTGGAAAGAGAGAGAGGCTTTTTGACCAATATAAGAACCAAAAAAAAAAAAAATTACCGGATTAAAGCACTGAGGAAAGATTTTACCAAAGTAATGCAGTTGGTGGCGTGAGGTCAGGGTGCGCTATCAGTGGCGTGAATAGGGTGCCCCCCTGCGCCACCAGTGGCGTGAGCCTTATTCTGGTAAATAGTTTGGACTGTAATTAATTCGGTAAATTTTTTTTTCTGTTCTTATATTGGTCAAAAAGCCAAGAGAGAGAGAGGGTCAGAATAGGACGAAGAGTGAAAGTGTAGGGAGATGAGAGACAGGATGTGTGACGCACTTGCCTTTCGTCCAAAACTGCTCCATGTTGGAAATTGGCCAGAATAGACTGTAAAATCGTTAGGGTATTCCTCAATGTCCGAAAACGCTCTCTTGCAAACTGACTCCAGCCAACGTAAGCTGCCGCCTGATCGGCCACCGGCAGAGGGCCATGATGATCGGAAAAAGAAGAAGAAAACAGAGGAACCCCCTCAGGTTATCATGGATGACAGCATGAGTGAAAAAGAAACAGAGCATATCTTTGAACAGTTAAGCAAATCAGATAACAACCAGCGGAAATTTCCCTCATATCATGCCTCGCTTATGGGTTTTAATGGGATTGCACACAGTAGCAACATTATGGAAGAGGATGATTTATTTACTGAGATAAAGAAATCACTTGGAAGCTTCCTGAAGAATCCGAGGAGATGAAGAAGCTCATGGAAAAATACCCTGTAGCCCCATGTTCTGAAGAGGAATTTAATGAATGGTTTGAGCCTTGGAACTATTCAGTAATACTTACAGTGCTCGGGAAAAGATTCAATCTATTTGTACTGAAAGATCTTCTATCTAAGCAGTGGGGATTCTCTTCATTTTAGATGATTGATGTTCCTAATAACTATTTTGTTATTAGATTTCAAGATCAACAGTTATGGAGGGCACATTATCGGAAGGTTCTCTACGAGGGTCCTTGGGTGGTTAAGAATCAATGCGTTCTAATTCAGCGATGGACACCATATTTCAATCCCTATCACAATCCCTTGGGAAGAGTTGTGACCTGGGTTCGCATTCTAGATGTTCCAATGCATTGCTACAATAAGCATTGCATTTCGAGACTAGGAGATAGAATCGGCCGGACGCTCAAAATTGACTTGAATACCCTTAACGAATGCCAGGAGGCTGCACCTAAAATCCAGCGTGGCAAATTTGTTCGGATCTGTGTAGAGTTGGATCTTCAAAGGAAGCTTGTCCCTAAGGTTATTGTAGCAGGTTCCATTTTCAACGTGGAGTATGAGGGTCTGTCACTCATCTGCTTCTCCTGTGGACGTTATGGGCATAGAAGAGAAGATTGTCCACACAAAGCCTCATCATCAGATTCAAATGGGGAAATCGACTCTCAGCAGTACCAACGCTCGCAAGTTGTGGTCCGTCCTTCGGCAACCCCTCCTCCATCTAATACTGAGGACGATTTCGGCCCTTGGATGCTGGTCAATCGAAGAATGAGTCGGAATCGGTTTCCAGAGAGAGCAGACCGCAGGGATGGCCAGCGTTATTCGGCGGTGACTGTGATGAAGCCGGCGAAGGAGGCTCCGGCGAGGATAAGCTCCAGATTTGCAGTGTTGGAAAATTTAGAGGAAGGAAATCCGTTGCCTGTCCGTACCGAGGAAATGGCGGTGAAGAAATCTGCACAATCTGGAATCAGAACGGACCAATTAGCAATGGTCAAATCAGCTGCACAAGAACCGAAAAATAGGGGGACAGCTGGAGGTAAGGTTTCGGTGCACACACATGGCAAATTTCAATATAGGCAAAAAGCTTCTACTGGACAAGCATTGGCAATTGGGGATTCTGGCAAAAAGCAAACCGTGGAAAGCTTAGGCCTAGTGGAAGTTGGGCCGTCTATTATGCAAGGAGAAAGTCATGTTGTTGGGCTAGATGATTTAAACAAAGCTGCTAGGCCTATTATTTTGCAAGACGCAAGTGTCAATCCTGGACAGAACATGCCAAATTCTAGGCCTACTATTTCACAGAGTTCCCCTAATTCTTCTGGGCAGATCAATTAAATTATTCAGGCGTATGAGGACAATTTATCAGGCAATAATGGGAGGCATTTGGGCTCCAAAAAATCTAATGAGAGGAAAAATAAAACGAGGGCCCAGCGTGAACATGTTCTTGTTCAAGGAAATTTAATTGCTCTCCCATCACTAAATTCCAAAGTCACCGCCCACAATCATGACAATTCCCTTAATGAGCAAGGTTGTAATCTTCCCAATCCTATCAATCTTCATCCACCACATCACTAGGATCCAAATGAGGACATTGCTCCAGATTTCATGGAAGACAATGGTGCTGCAATGCCTGATGCACAACTTCATGTGGATGCAAGGGATGCCAGGTAAGTACTCTTTTCCCTTCAATTATACATTTTTTCCTGTTATAATGATTATTGCTTCATGGAACTGTCGGGGGGCCGGTAGTCGTGCTTTCCCTTTAACAGTTAAAGATATTGTTAATAAATATTGTATTAATATCTTATGCCTTATTGAGCCGCGTATTAGTGGGGATAGAGCTGACTGTGTTTGTCGCAAGCTTGGTTGTACTAATTGGATCCGTGTGGAATCTACTGGATTTCTGGGGGTATTTGGATTATGTGGGATAGCGTTGCTTTTGATGTCTCCTATATTACCTCCACAACTCAACTTCTTCATTGCCAAATTAAAGATCTTAATTCCAATTCTAGGAGTCTTGTGACAATCGTTTATGGTGAAACCACTCCTTCCGGTAGAATGGCTCTTTGGAATTCCATTCGTTCCCTTGCAAATCTCGCCTTACCTTGGTTAGTCATTGGGGATTTCAACGTTTATCTTTCTTCGAATGATAAACTTGGTGGGGCGGACCCCCCTTGGACTTCAATGAACCAATTTAAAGATTGTATTGATGATTCTGATCTCATTGAAGCAAGGATTCATGGGGAAAGATTTACTTGGGAGAAACACGGCTTGAAAGAAAGACTTGACTGGGTATTTTCCAATCTTAACTGGATTAATTCTTTCCCAAATTTTATTGTGCTTCATGGGCTTAAATTTAAATCGGATCATCGAGTTGTGGTGGTGAACTCAAGTTCGGTATCCCAAAAAAAATCTTTCAAACGGAAATTCTCTTATCAGATTGCTTGGGCCTTGGAAGATGATTTCAATAACATTACTAAACAGGCTTGGCTGAATAAAGACTGGTTGGAAGGTCTTCAAAGTTTTCAGGAAAGTGCACGAGAGTGGAATGATAATCGAGTTGGCAATTTCACCAAAAAGAAAAACCAGTTGATTCGGCGCCTTGAGGGAATTGATAGAATTAGGAGGATGAATGTGCAAAGTGGGTTGTTTAAATTAGAGAAGAAGTTGTGGGAAGAGTATAACAAAGTGGCTACTCAAGAAGAAATCTACTGGTTCCAGAAGTCTAGGTGTAAATGGCTCCAAGATGGTGATAGAAATACAAGATTTTTTCATGCCTCTACTATGATCAGAAAGAAAATTCAGAGGATTGGAGCCATTCAGAATGAAATGGGTGTTTGGGTGGATGATCATGAGGATGCTAAAAAGATGGCTCATGATTTTTTTGCCAATCTCTATACTCGTGATGCTTCAGTTAAAGATCCAGACGGTTGGTGCTCTAATTTCCCGCCTATAGCTACTGATAGACTGCGTATGCTTTCAAGGCCTGTAACTAGAACTGAGATAAAGAATGCAACTTTTGCCATGGGAGCGTTTAAAGCTCCAGGACCAGACGGCCTTCAAGCGCATTTCTTCCAGACTCAGTGGAATGTTGTGGGGGACAGAGTATGTGAGTTTATTGAAGATTGCTTTGCTAATCCCGCCAGAAATGGCCTACATTAATAAATCCAGGGTCGTTCTCATTCCTAAGATTGACAATCCAACTACGCTAAGAGATTTCCGGCCCATATCCCTGTGTAACGTAAGCTTCAAAATAATAACCAAGATCTTGGCCAATAGATTCAGAGATGTTATGCCTACCCTAATTGGCCCTGAACAATGCAGTTTCATTGCCAGCAGATCCGCCAGTGATAACATTATTATTGCCCAGGAAATCATTCATTCCATGAAATCGAAATGCAGGAAAAAGGGATATGTTGCTATCAAATTAGACATGGAGAAGGCTTTTGACAGACTGGACTGGGGATTCATCAGAAACACTCTCCTTTGTTTGAACCTGGACAATAAACTTATTGATCTTATTATGGCTTGTATTAGCACAGCTTCCATGTCTATCCTTTAGAATGGTGATGAAAGCCCCAGCTTCAGGCCATCCAGAGGTGTTAGACAGAGAGATCCTCTAAGCCCTTATATCTTTGTCCTGTGCATGGAGCGGTTGAGCCATCGAATTAAAAATGATTGTGACTGCCAGCGCTGGAAGGCTTTTTATTTCAAAAGAGGAAGCCCTCGCATCTCTCATCTATTCTTTGCGGATGATCTCATCCTCTTTGTCGAGGCTGCCATCAATCAGATGATCCTCATCCGTAAAGTCATGCAAGATTTCTGTGAGGTTTCTGGTCATAGAATTAATTTAAATAAATCCAAAATGTTTTGTTCTGCAAATGTCGGCTTTAACAGAGCCATTGAGCTTAGTAATTTACTTGGGATCAGTGTTGCGTCTGACCTTGGAAAATATTTGGGGATGCCGATTATTCATAAAAGAGTTACAAAAGCCACTTACCACCCTATTGTGCAAAAAGCCAGAAAGAAGCTTTCCATGTGGAAAAGTAAATTTTTGAATATTGCTGGTCGCTTGGTTTTGATTAAATCCGTGTTATCCACTCTGCCCAGTTATGCTATGCAAACTTCGCTTCTTCCAATCAGCACTATCAATGAAATTGACAAGATCTCCAGGAGGTTTCTCTGGTCTCAAGACGCAGATGTGAGGAAGGTGCATCTCATTGCTTGGGATAGGATCACTCAGGCCAAGAAACATGGGGGTCTCGAGTTTAAGAACCTTCGCCGTCAAAACAAGGCTTTTATTATGAAGCTATGTTGGTATCTCCTCACGAAGAGTAAAGCCTTGTGGGTCCAATGTCTCTGGTCTAAGTACAATTGTGGTAGTCTTCCTGTGCCTAATGTATCAAAGAAGAAAAGATCATCCTCTGTACGGAAGGCGATAGTCGAAGTTTGGGACAAGTTTCTAAATGGAGTGGGGGAAAAGGTCAACAGCGGAGTTGCGACTAAGTTTTGGATTGATCTTTGGCTTCCGTTCGATTGTCCTCTTATAAACTATGTGTTCAACCCATCTTTTATTGATGTTCATGAGACTGTTCGTGATCAGCTCACGTTGAGTGGGAGTTGGGATCTTAGTAGGTGGCAGGGTAAGCTTCCTCTTCATGTCATAAGATCTATCATTAGAATGCGCCCGCCATGTACTGACGTGCCTGATTCTTTTTCTTGGAGGCCGGCCAAAGATGGTTACTTCTCTGTCAAATCAGCCTATCAATACCTATCTGAGCCTAAGCAGAGCAATACTAATAATTACTGGTCTCGGGTGTGGAAGTGGCAGCTCCCGGAAAAAAGTTAAATATTTTATGTGGCTAGTGGGTCATAATAGACTCCTTACCAACTCTCTCAGAGCGAAAAGAGGCCTTACAAGTGACAGTTCTTGTCCCTTCCACTGTAACTCTGATGAGAGTGTCATGCATATTCTCAGAGACTGCAGCAGAGCAAGGAACTTCTGGAGAGAGATCCTTAACACTAATTCTGTTTCTAAGTTTTTTGCAGGTAATTTGCAGGGTTGGCTTATCTGGAATTCCAAATGCAATCCTGGAAAAGGCAGATTTCAGAATTTCTTTTGGCCAAAAGTCTTCAGTCTTGGGTGCTGGGTTCTCTGGACGACCAGATGCAGATATATTTTTCAGGGTGAAAGCAAAGACATCAGGGAGATGCTTCATTTATGCAACTATCTTCTCATGGAAAATTCTAACGGACAAAATCTATCTCACCAAATTTTTCATATGTGCAGGGATGAAGAAAAAGTCTGGACTCCACCTCCGCCTAATGCGGTCCGTATAGATGTAGACGGTTCTGTTAGATACCACTATCAAGCAGCCTGCGGAGGTGTCATCAGAGATTGCCGTGGCCATTGGGTGATGGGATTCTACAAATCCTTAGGTTTGCACTCTGTTCTAGAGGCGGAATTACATGCCATCACGCTGGGGTTGATGATGGGTCGAAGAATGGGATTTCAAACAGTCCTGCTCTACTCTGATTCTCTGAACGCCATCAATTTACTCATGAGGAATTGTCACTATGACGACCATCCGCTTAGACATATCATCACGGAGGCTAGGGATCTTCTCTACCAAGACTGGAGCGTTGAGATTCATTATACTCATAGAGATAACAATTCTTGTGTTGATTTCATGGCCAAAGAAGGTCACAACGTTTCCACTGATGAGGATGTTACGCTAATACCGGCTGTTCCCGACGGATGTCTGAGTATGGTGCTCAATGATCAACTAGGCTGTCCTAGTTAGTTTTGCCTTTTGTTTTTGTATCTGGGAGTAGACTTTGGTCTAGTTTCCTTTTCATATTCAAGTCTCGGCTTGCCTGTAATTGGGAAAAAAAAAACTGCTCCATGTTTGGCGCAAAATTGAGCTTTCCCCCTTTTTCTTTTCTTTTCTTATGTATTTATTTAAATAATTTAGACACCAACTAGTACTTAAAACATACTAAAAATATTTCACGATATTGACTGGTATATTTTATGATTTTGAAAAAATATTTTAAGGTACTGACTAGTACTGAAAAGATATTTAAAGATACTAACTGGTACTGAAAAAATACTTTATAATCTTGAAAAAATATTTTAAGTGTTGACTGATACTAAAAATATACTTTAAGATAATTCTTTGATACTATGAAACATTTTTTCAGTTCAAGTCAATATTCTCAAGTATCTTTTCAGTAGCAATCAGTATCCTCAAGTATTTTTTAATACTATTCAGTATTTTAAAATATTTTTTAAAATCTTAAAATAATTTTTCAAGATCATGAAATATATTAGTTAGTTTCTGAAATATTTAAATTAAATAACAAAAAGGAGAGGGAAAGCTTTAGTTTTGCGCCAAATGACGGAGTTTTGTGTAAAGCACTGGTGTGGAGGGTAAGGTGAATTAGACAAAGCCAAGTCCAGGTGCAACTTTTAATTATTCATTTAAAAATAATCTCACGGGCCCACCAGTACTAAAATTAACAAAAGTTGGTTTAAACTAACGAATTATTACTTTTGCCTCATTTAAAAAAGTTTATAGGTATTTTGTAGGAAAAAACACTTCTCATGTTATAGGAGAAGTGTTTTCTTATGTCATACATATATAAAATGGTGGGACCCACATATATATGTAATTAATACCCACATATATATATAATTAACATTATATATATGTAGGTCCACTATTTTATATGTAGGAATATTCTTTTTCTCATGTAATATAAGAAGTTTAAACCCCATTTTTGTATACAAAAAAGTTTACAGTGCCAGATGCACTTTTGAGAAAAATCTATGGCTATTTTTACCCCTAACCCTTTATTTTTTATTTTTTTTAAAAAAAATAGTCCCCTACTTTGGTTATGCTTATACCCCATCATTAAACGATGTGTTTAATCTGTCACTCTAATTAATGGTATTTGGCAAAATAATAATAATAATAATAATGTTTCATTACTATTTTTTTTCGGTATATAAAAAATCAAAGTAAACTTAAAACTTTTCCCGTAATAAGGCCCAAAAATTGGGGTTCGGTAGCCCAAATAAACCCAATAAACTTTAGGTTCGGTTGGCAACTTGATGATATATTTGTTAATTAAATGATTCATTGATTATATGAATATGAGACTTGCTAAAAAAAAGGATAACTTAAGAGGCGTGAGGAAGGACAACTTAATAGTAGGTTAAAGAGCAATGTGGCCTACGAAAGTCTCATATCCATATAAACGATAGGTCATTTAATTAACAAATATATCATCAAGTTATTGAATTTATATTATTAAGTATCAACATTAATATCCATTAAGCTCTTTTTATAAAAGTAAAAATGAAACTCATTTTATTTCTTTCGAGATATAATAGATTTTTTAAATTTTATCAACATTAAATGAATTTTTTAACTCACATAAATTTCTTCTAAAGTAAAAATAAATTATATATTTTTTCTTTAACATATATAATAAAATATAAAACACCTTGAGTTTTATTTAAATCATATAATTATATTTTAAATTAAAATTTTTGTTTATTTTAACAAATTATAATTTTGACAAAATTGAAGAATGAGTAATTTTTGTCCATAAATATCTATACAAGTAGTTTTGAATAATAACAATTGAGAAAAAATTTATTTAAATTAATAAAATTTAGAATTTTGTGCTGGGCGCTCCTAGAGTAAAAGTTCGTTGGCTAATCTACACCTTAGATAATGGAGGTTAACTTTTTGCTAACGGCGTTGTGCTGGACGCTCCTTTTTTAAAAGTTTGTTGGTATTTTTGGTCCACTTAATAGTTAATTGTACTAGACGCTCATGGGCCAATAGTTTGTTAGTAAAATTGCTCCTTAACCCTAACCTAAGGAAAATAGTAGGAGGGGTATACTGGAACGGGAGCGGATTATCTCAGCGGCGTGTACACTCAGAATCTCTCAGAAGCGCCTGCCAACCGTTGGATCTCCTATAATTAAATCTTGACTGTTCATTTTAATACCTTCAGAACATATTCAGAGCCTGAAAAATTATTTTAGGATCTTAAAAAAATCGTGAAGTATATTTTTAGTACCAGTCAGCATCTGAAATATTTTTTTAAGATCTTAAAATAATTTTTTCAAGATCATGAACTATTTTTTCAGTACCAAGAAATATCCTTTTAGTATTAGTCTGTATCCTGAAATATTTTTCAAGATCCTGAAATAATTTTAGGATATTGAAAAAATATTTTAGAATACTGACTAATACTAAAAATATACTTCAGGATTTTTTTCAAGATCCTAAAATAAATTTTCAGGCTCTGAACATGTTGTAAAGGTATTAAAATGTACAGTCAAGATTTAATTATGGGAGATCCAACGGCTGACAGGCGCTTCTGAGAGATTCTGAGAGTACACGCCGCTGAGATAATCCGCTCCTGCACCTGGAAGTCCTCAACAGCACTCGGGTGTAGTGGAACACCAAAACACAAGTAATAAAACAAAAGATATTCGTGTTAGACAATAATCTGTGTTCTCTAAAACACAAATCCTCATACAAGAACACAATCTAAAGGATCTTAGAATATCATGCTTTCATATAATTAATAGAATAATGCATACTAACCTTTATCCATGATTGCGGAAAATACTTTAGCGATTGATACTTTTCTCATAGTCTTTCCTTCTCTCTGCTTGTATCTTCTTTGATAGGAATGAGAAACAATTTCACGGTAAACTCTGAAGGCATTTTACGTTCTATATATTTCTCTTTTCTGAACGTACGCGCCTTTCACTTTCTGAAGACTGCGCCTATCAACAGTCGCTTTATTATAATTTTTATTATATAAATTATAATAACTCCCAAACCAAATTACCTTTTTGCCCTTCTTTTATTAAATCAAAATAACACTTATTTATCCATGAGACACAAATATTTTTACATTCTCCCACTTGGCTCGTGTCACAAAGTGTTCCTTCATGATTCAATAAAATCACCATAATGTGCACATAAAAGGCTAAGGATTCTATACATTGGCTTCATCATATATCATGATCAGAAATAAAACTAATATGAGTCATGGCGGTTATATGCTATCAAATCGGCATATTTCCTTCCATGTACCACTATATTAGTTCTTCTTCCTAACATGATAATTTAATGGAAGTAAACATAATGTCCCACAACAATACTATAATGTCTTCATTAGGGACAAATCCTGTTTTCCAAAATAATCACTTATGCATGCATGCAAACAAAATATTTTTTTGAAAGAACAAGGTGACTTTCAGAAACTTATACATAATTGAATTCAAAGTGTCAATAATCAATAATTACAATAACGATTCATCATTCATTAGCTGACATAATACCCATACTATACAAATGACCAGTAAACACCTTGGGCGGTAATCCCTTCGTCAAGGGATCAGCTATCATACGATCAGTGCTAACATGTTCTATAGACACTCTATGTTTCTGAACCTCTTCTTTAACGGCAAAGTATTTCAACTCCATATGCTTAGCACCTTTTGAATACTTGTCGTTTTTAGAAAAGAAGACTGCTGCGGAATTATCACAATAAATTTTCAGCGGCCTTTCAATGCTGTCGACCAATCCAAGCCCTGAAATAAAATTCCGTAGCCATTTAGCCTGAATCATGGCCTCAAAGCATGCCACAAATTCAGCTTCCATAGTGGATGTAGCAATCACCGACTGCTTATAGCTCCTCCAGCTAAAAGATATAAGTAACCACAAGTGGATTTTCTTGTATCCACACATCCTGCAAAATCTGAATCTGTGTACCCAAACACTTCAAGGTTGCTAGACCTCCTATAAGTAAGCATGTGACCTTTAGTTCCTTGTAAATATCTCAGAACCTTCTTTGCAGCTTTCCAATGACCCATACCAGGATTACTCTGGTATCTTCCCAACATTCCAACTGCAAAGCTAATATCTGGTCTAGTACAAGTCTGAGCATAAATTAAACTCCCAACTAATGATGCATACGGAATTGTTTCCATTTCTTTTCGTTCCAATTCATTTTTAGGACATTGCATGAGACTAAACTTATCTCCTTTCTGAATTGGAACCGGAGATGATGAGCAATTTTCCATTCGAAATCTCTCCAAAACTTTATTAATATATGCTTTCTGAGACAAGCCTAACAATCCTTTTGATCTATCACGGAATATTTCTATCCCAATCACATAAGTTGCCTCACCCATATCTTTCATTTCAAAGCTACAAGAGAGAAATTTCTTAGTCTCATTTAAAAGACCAAGATCATTAGTTGCAAGCAAGATATCATCAACATACAGAATTAGTAATATAAACTTGCTCCCACTGACCTTCAGATATATACACCGGTCAACAGTGTTTTCTTTAAATCCAAAGGAAACAACAGTATCATTGAACTTAAGATACCATTGTCTTGAAGCTTGTTTAAGTCCATATATTGATTTCTTTAATTTGCACACCATGTGCTCCTTTCCTTTTTCTGTGAACCCCATTGGTTGGTCCATGTACACATCTTCATCTAAATTTCCATTTAGAAAGGCTGTTTTCACATCCATTTGGTGTAACTCCAAATCATAATGAGCCACTAATGCCATAATAATTCTTAGAGAATCCTTCTTAGAAACTGGTGAAAAGGTTTCTTTATAGTCAATGCCATCTTTTTGAGTAAATCCCTTTGCAACTAGTCTAGCCTTGTAACGTTCCAAGTTACCATGAGAGTCACGTTTGGTCTTAAAGACCCACTTACAACCAACTCTCTTACATCCTTCTGGCAACTCAACAAGATCCCAAACATCATTTTGTTTCATAGATTTCAACTCATCTTTCATGGCATCTAACCACTTGTCACCATTTTCATTATTCATGGCTTGTGAAAAAGTAACTGGATCATCTTGAATACCTAAGTCAAAATCAGACTCTTGTAGATATACCAAATAATCACTAGAAATAGAGGATCTCTTTTCCCTCTGAGATCTTCTTAATGCTATTTGTTGTGGTTCTTCTACAATTGGTTCATTCGGTTCATTGACAATATTTTCATTATGAGTAATTGGATTATTTATTTGTTGTTCTCCATGATTATTAATTGGTTCAATAACACGAGGAACAACAACTTTACTAGAAACACAAGTTAATGGAACAACAACTTTACTAGAGACACAAGTTGGTGGAACTTGTACTCTAACTTCTTGAATATCCATTTTATGTGGTGTTTCACTCCCACTAACTTCACCATCCTCAATGAACCTAGCATTTCCAGTTTCAAGAATCCTTGTGGTATGATTAGGACAGTAAAATCTATACCCTTTCGATTTTTCTGGATAACCAATGAAATAACCACTGATTGTTCTTGCATCCAGTTTCTTTTGTTGTGGGTTATAGTGTCTAAGTTCTGCTTGGCAACCCCAAACATGCAGGTGCCTTAAACTAGGTTTCCTTCCAGTCCATAACTCAAAAGGAGCTTTTGGAATTGCCTTACTAGGAACCCTATTTAATAGATACATAGCAGTCTTTAGAGCATAAGTCCACAACGAAATGGGTAAAGAAGAGTTACTTAGCATACTTCTAACCATATCTAGCAAGGTTCTATTACGCCTTTCTGATACACCGTTTTGTTGTGGTGTACCTGGCATTGTGTATTGAGCACAAATACCACGCTTTTCAAGAAATTTAGCAAATGGGCCTGGATGTTGTCCACTTTCATCATACCTTCCATAATACTCACCACCCCTATCAGACCTGACAATTTTCACCTTTCTATCTAATTGTCTTTCAACTTCATCAATGTAAATCTCTAAAGCATTTACAGCTTGAGATTTATCATGCAGCAAATAGATATAACCATAACGTGAAAAATCATCAATAAAGGTGATAAAGTATCTTTCTTTATTGAAAGCGGTAACATCAAAAGGACCACATATATCAGTGTGTATAATTTCAAGAAGTTGAGTGCTCCTTGTGGCTCTTTTCTTTGTGTGTTTTGTTTGTTTACCTTTAATACAATCCACACAAACATTCAGATCAGTAAAATCTAAATCCGGAAGGATTTCATTCCTTACCAATCTTTTCATTCTTTCTTTAGAAATGTGTCCTAAACGTTTATGCCACAAGAAAGCAGAACGTTCATTTATTAAAGCACGTTTAGTGCCAACATTATGATGCAAAGTCATAAGCGTTTCAGCATATAGATTGTCAAGACATAATTTATATAATCCATCACATAAAATACCATTACCAATCAAATGATTGTGCTTGTACAAACTGTAACAACTACTACCAAAATTAGAAAAATATCCAGCTTTATCAAGTTTGGAAACAGAAACTAAATTCCTAGACATACTAGGTACATAAAGAGTTTCATATAAGTCCAAATGATATCCACTGTCAAGAATCAAACGATACGTCCCAACAGCTTCCACCGGAACTTTCACTCTATTGCCCATAAGGACATACTTTTCATTTGGCTTTATGGTCTGGGTTGTAAGAAATCCCTGCATCGTATTAGAAACATGAGTTGTACCTCCAGAATCAATCCACCAAGTATTATAAGGAACTTCAGCTAAGTTTGATTCAAGACATACATAAGCACTAGGCTTACCTTTCTTTTCGAACCAAGCCTTACGTTTCGGACAGTCTTTCTTGAAGTGTCCAAACTTACCACAGAAATGACATCCTTTTCCGTCATGTTCGTTCTTGCGGATTTGAGAAGAGGAGTCCCCATTGATCTTTAATGGTCCTCTTCCTTTCTTCTTATGTTTCTTACCACGTTTCCTTTCAGCTCCTTGATGTTTCACATAATTAATGGAATGAGTTCCCTGGTTCTTAATTCTGGTTTCCTCTTGAACTAGCATACTATGCAATTCATGCACATTCCATTTGTCTTTCATGGTATTATAGTTCATTTGGAAAGGACCATACTCAGACGGTAATGAGTTCAATATGAATTGCACCAGGAAATTTTCATCCACTTCCATTCCCAATGACTTTAGTCTTGCTGCAATATTTGTCATTTCAATAACATGCTCATGCATGGTACGTGACCCATCAAATTTCATGATGGTCAGTTTACTCATAAGTGTCCCAGCAAGAGACTTGTCAGCAGTTTGGGAGCACTCTTCCACAAGTTTTATCATTTCTTTAGCACTTTCAGTTTGTGGAAGAGTTGACTTAATGTTGCTTGCAATGTTCATTCGCATGTACATCAAACTCAATCTATTGGATCTTTCCCAAATCTTAAAATGGTCTCTTTCACCCTCGGTGCTTTCATTAGTAATAGCACTAGGTTTTTCTTCTCTAAGAGCTAAATCCAAATCCATTACCCCAAGGTAAAAGTGGATTTGCTCCTTCCATTCAGAGAAGTTCAGTCCATTAAAAATTGCAATAGTTGAGAATAGCGAATGTGTGGCAACAGGTACTACAAGGAATGAAATAAAATAAAAAATTGAAAACATTAATGCCTTGAGTCACATTAACATGCTTCACAAATTCAAATATAATTCATTTAATGCATATCAATGTTCACCTTTGGGGACCCACTAATATACAACATTCAACCATAATGATGCTATAAAAATTTCACATAATTTGGTAGTGATGCATATCCAAACTATAAATATTTATCATCTTTGGATGTCTAAATAAAACTTTAAGTATATGAACAATACCAACATTTATGTTTAATTATTATAAGGACATTGGGTTGATCCCTAATCACCCTATAATAATAAACTACAATTTACCCACAAACACAAACATAATTACATAGCATCAAGATTATGGGTAATTTGAAATCATTACAATAATAATTGGAATTAAAATAATTCATAATAATTTGACCACTTTTGTGACTAACAAATTTACTATACTTAATTCCAAAACTTAAATGTTGAAATGTGCTTATAGTTTCTATTCACAACATCTAAGTAATTTATTTATTTATTTTAATCAATATATGGAGGCTTTAACAAAATAAATAAATAAATAAAATCATAATAGGCTATCAGCGAAATAGTTTGTTCCTTTTCAAAGTGAACAATTCAAAATTAAAGCTCAACTTTGTCCCAAAATAAATAAATTAGGCCCATGGAAAAAAAAATGAAAAACGTACAGCCCATTTCAGTAAGGGGAAAAAAAAATCTAGCCCAAAACAATTCTGGGCTAAGCCCATAATCAGGCTCTATTCTTACTTTAATTAAACTGTGCGTTTAGTCATATACGTGAGAGTATGGTTCAATTGGTGAATCACTAGCTTTCAGGCACCTATTAACTAATGGTCCCGGATTCAAAACAGCAGAGGACCATTTTTGGTTTTTTTTTTTTAAAAAAAATAACAGCCCAAAATGCTAACAGGCCCAAACTCACAATTAAATGAAACTGTCCGTTTCATCCTACCACAATTACTGATCGTTTTTACCAAAAAAAAAAAATTACTGATCGTTTCTTTCCCTTTCCTTTTTGAAATGAAACGACGCGTTCAGACCTTCTTCAACCTCCAGCCGGGTCAAGACAGACCCGGATGGGGAAACGGGTCGGGTCCTCTAACCTGACTGATCTTTCAGTCATACCCGCCTTTTCCGGCATCGGTTCTTCGCGTTCTTGGTCTCTATCTCTTTGTTTTTTCGAGATCTACCCAATAAAACCTCTTTTGTGACCAAATTATAATAACTCCCAAACCAAATTACCTTTTTGCCCTTCTTTTATTAAATCAAAATAACACTTATTTATGCATGGGACACAAATATTTTTACAATTCGATCCCCAAACAATGGATCATCCGATTCCTTCTTTCCCCTCTTCTGAGGACAAAACTCTACTCAACCAGGTGTATCCAGTGATTTGGTTTTGACCCTTTAAAATTAATGCCTTCGATCTTATAAATTGTGATTCTTTTCATTATATAGGAAATCCTTAACATTTATCTAGAAGACCTGTAGTTTCCTGATTTTATATGTTTCACGCTCGGTTGAATACGATTCTGTAATCTGACAGTCTCAAGTCTCAACAATTGAAAGAACTCTGTTTTCTCATTTTCATTTGCCGTCTCTGCTTAAGCTGCTACATTATACGTAGTATACTTTTAATCTGCTGACGCGCTTTTCTTTTCAAGTTAATTTTTCATGACAGCGCAGTTCTTGGACTTGTCATTCGTCGACCTTTCAATTGTAGTTTCATATATAAATTTAATCAATTGAAAAAACGGCATGACAATATGAATATTTGAAGCCAAGAGAGAAACTTTCTAATTATCATTCTAGATCGACATTGATGGAACTTAAATCATATACGAATCAATGGACCAAAAATCATTTGATACGAATCTTCTTTGTGGGAGAGGCGGCTTGAAACTCAGATTTCGCCGTTCCTTCATTACTGTGGCCTTCCATCATGTCCATTAGCAATCTCTCAAGATCCTCCAGCGTGTATTCCTAACAATACCCCAAAATAACTCTATTCAGAAAATTATTATACTCAACTGACTAAATAATATCCTCGATCAATGCAATAATACCTTGGGGCTCTCAGTTTGCGCCATCAAGATCATTTCTTGCATGAAATCAACAAATCCCTATTTCCAGAATTCCAATATATGTAATACAATGACATGTCTCTGGAAACAAATCGGAGAAAGAAAAGAACCTAATTAACAGGAAACCCACCTCGTCGTCGTCGTCCCCAATGAGACCAAACAAGCCAGCATCATATATGGTTCTCTTCCCTTTATTAGACAAAACTACATTTTCAAAACGAAAACTGTGAGTAACATACAGCTAACAACGCAGCATTTCAGAACTTAATTAGGGAGGAAGCGATAGATTTTCAAATCTAGTACCCGAATAGGCCTCTTGAACTTGCTGAAACCGTGTTTTAGCTTCCATCGCAAGCTTTGGGTCATTAATCCACCGGTCGGGATGCCATTTCTTACTCCCAGAATGAAGAATAAAAGGAATTAAGAATGAAGAATGCTCGTTGCTAGTTAATTGAGACAGATCAATATTTTGCCCCCTCTAATATGCAAAACGCGAAAACTCACCAGAGCCATCTTACGATAAGCGCCTCGGATTTCACAATCGGTGGCCTGCTTGCTTATGCCAAGCACAGAGTAATAACAAGCAGCGTAAGGGTCAACAACGTCAGGCATCGTGGCCGACCGGAACTACGTAAACGGAGAACACAGGGGTTGTTGCCTCCGCGGCGATCGTTGGTGCGTGTCCAGGTTTAATAACAATGTGGGGTGTCAGAATAAAATGGCGCATGGCCTGATTATGAAGACGAAGAACATGACGTTGAGAATAGCTAGAGGCTTTATATTGGATCGAATCTATAAAGAAAGAAGGAAGAAGGTTGAAGAGAAGATCAAAGTTCTAGAGGCTTCTCAATGCTGATGTGTTGTTGAAGCTGTTGACAAATGGAGTGACTGGGGTTCGTCTTCACACAAAGGGAGTGCCTCATGCGGAGCCACATATCTTGCATGCACCACGGCATCTGTATTCTCAAATGAGGCCCACCTGGGTGCATCCCATCGTATTTGTTTGAGATCATGATTATGATTTAAAAGTGATTAATTATAAAACTTCTCTCAAATATTTTCTTTATAAATCATAAATGATAATTGAAAAACCTACTCCAATAACTATTTCAAATAAGCATTTGTTTGTTATCAACCAAACAAATTAAAAACCAAAACGAAAAAAGAAAAAACAGGAGTGGTGCTAGTGAATTGCTACTGCTCTCATTCCCATGCCCTGAACCTACCAAGTTTCCACCACGCATGGGCCATTTTGTCCCAAACGTTGATTCCTCCTTTCCCTATTTTCTCCTAAATGTAGGACCGGAGGTGGTAAATTGGTCATTATTAATCACTTCAATACAAGATAGATTACTGTGGAAATAAATGGTAAACCGATCCACCATTAATGGTTAATTTTAAATACATTCAGTAGTTATTTTAATTATTTTCATGAATGCTGCGTCAGCTTGGGATCTAAAATTGGCTTGGGATTTGAGTTGTAAGAAAATTATCTTAGAATCTGATGCTAATAATGTTCTTAATCTGATTTTAGATGCTGATTGTAATGTGGTGTTGAAAGCTAGAGAGTTAGTTGTCTTGAACTGGTAGGTTGATATGAAAGTTATTCTTAGAGATTGTAATAATATAGCAGATGGCTCAGCCAAAATGAGTATATCCTTCTTTGCTATTCTAGATGAGTGTCCTAGCAATTTGAGAAGTTGGGTGAACCGAGAGTGTTTGGGATTCAATTCCCCTTTAGTGTAATCCGTTTTTTTTTTTGTTATGTAGGCTTCTAGCCATCCTTTCTATATATTTTTTTTTAAAAAAAAAGGTTGGGTTTTGAACGGTTCAATCACTGATTTGCCTCAATTTCTAATCCAAATCCCTAATTCCAGAGCCCAGAAATTATCGTGTTGAGTAAATGGGTACCGTGTGATGTAAATAAAAGAATTTATGAATACAAGCAACGGGCATTATTGTTGCATTATCTGTATCTGTATAATACAAATTACATTTATACAACCAAAAATAATAAAAACATCACAGAGAAACCTCTCCCTCTCCCTGATCTAAAATTGTAAAAAAAGAAAAAATGGAAAGAAATAATAAAATCACCCTTTCAACGTGTAAATTTTAAAATGTTCACTTTCTATTCCCAGTTTTCCGTTTCATGTCAACCGAAGCTGGATGCCTTCCTGATCGATGCGAGACCCCGTTTGATTGTTTCCGGGATGGTGAAGGACCAAGAGAAGGATTGATGATACTCTTGCTGAATAAATCGCCAAAAAAAAGAAGAAGAAAAGACTAATATTAATTTCCAAAAGATTGTGTGGTCTTTGAAGTGGAGCTAAAGTAAATTTCAGCTGAAGTATTACCTCAGTTCTGGGCCTTTTGTTAACTTTGGGACAGATGTCTTAGACTTCGGTCCAATGCCTGGAAGTTTGGAGTGATTGAACTGCCAAAGTAAGTCATGTTCCGAGGAATCACTGGTTGCAGCGTCAAGGTCATCCATGCCATCTGAACCTGCAGCATTGAACTGGTTGCCTCCCATGAACATATTATAGGACCGATCAGTGTATATTTTGGAAGAATCTTGAAGGTATTTCTGATAAAAGGCATCAGATAAATGTCCACTGTCTGCTCCCCAACGCCCCAAGGGGCTCTCAGCTTTGCTCACATCTTGCCTATTTACCATGACTTTATCAACCCACTCTCCTGACCCAGTTTCTTTATCATCTTCCCCGTAGTTTAGTCCAGGACTACTCACTGGGGGCCACGGCGGTGAATTTGTTGATATCTCATCAAAATCAAAGTTCTGAGTTTTTGGCTTCAATGTGCTATTATTGTGGAGCTGCAGGATCAATGAGAATCACAATAACTAAACAAACCATTTCAAGTGATTGGAGAAAACCATTAGGAAACGAAGCACACACCTCTATGTTGCCAACATCAACCATAGGTTGCCGGCATCCAAGTTGATCAACCACTGTATCTGCACCCCGCTTGTCAGTTTGGTAAGGTGAGAGCTCAGTATTAGCCTTTTTCCTGTATTTTTCAGAGCTTCCTGATAAAGAATGCTGCACTACTTCTGATTCTCCCTCCCTTCTTGCCAATGCTGCCTTGAGGGTAGCGATCTGTCGAACATATTAATTGTTCAACCAGTTAGATGTGGTAAGTTGTAACCAGAAAAGAGTCAGCAGAACGTGCAGAAGTGTAGAGTTAAGAAGGCAGAAGGACCTGTTCCTTCAGCTCTTTGACTTCTGCACCATCTTTGTTTACTCGAGCAGCTCCAAGCTCAACTGTAGCAACTCTTTCGGCAAATTTTAAGGTGCTGATTGTTTCTCCAAGAGCGTCACTCTCTGGACTTATGTGGACGAACATTAGGGTCTTGGCCTGTCCTCCTGGAAATCCAAGTACACATGTTGAGAAGCGTGAAAATATTCTAAACCTGCAATGTAAACCACACGTCTAACCAGCAATCAAACCAAAACTTAATCTTACCAAGCGAATCTTGGAGTAATTGTGTGAGTTTGCAGTTTCTATATGGGACATGAGGATTTTTCTGAGCAAGGGAAGCGATGACATCACCCAGAGCTGAGAGAGATTTGTTAATATGTTGTGCCTCTTTTAGTCTATCTCCTGTGGCCTCCGATTTGTCTACCCTCTCGCTTCCTGCCAAGTCAACAAGATGCATGCATCCCCGAAGGATAGTTCCTGATGTCAAATCTTTTCCTTGAACATGAACAGTCACGCAGCTGAAAAATTGAGAATTTCAAGACATTAGTTAACTACGTCAATGTACAGCAAAAACAAGAGTAGAAAGATAACAGGAAAGGAGTGGAAAGTGGATTATAAACATGCCTATGAGAGCGGCTACTTCTATCATTAAGGGCAGTTGCTCCAACAGCACGGTTCCTTTGCCCCAGGTTCATCAAATCAATAACATCAAGAGTTGAGGATACAGGAACGAGGCTTGCATCTGGCACACTGAGCCCCTTGTGAGAACTGTTTCGAATTTCTAATGTATTGATGGTTAAGTGCAACACAGCAAGTAACAGCATTATAAATCTGTTTTCATTCTACAACTTCATCAATTATATATATATATATATATAAACGGCAGTCAATATTCTGCTATATTCTGGGGTTTCAATCTTCTGTAGCCATATCCATGGGAGATATATAAGAGTGGGAAGCAATTATATGACGGTTGAAAGGATATCTTCTGCTGCTTCCGTCAGTAACTAGCAGATCTCTGACTTGCTCATTGTAAATCTCAATCATTTGAACAGACACATCATATCGAAAAGTGTCTTTTCTCTGATCTGCTATAAGAAACAAGTCACCCAGAGCTCGATAGTTTACACCTTGGCTTTTCTCTGTAATCTCTTTCGGTCCAGTCTAAGTTTATATAACATATATCAGCAAAATATTATTAAAATTCCAAAATTTATGAAATTAATTCAAAGTACATCCTACCATAGTGTAAGTTTTCCCTGATCCTGTTTGACCAAACGCAAATATGCAAACGTTATACCCATCAAGCACAGACCTAATGAGAGGCTGCATATCGGAGAACACATCCGCTGCAGTACAATAATAGATAAGATTTTAATCTATGTTCAGGTTTACAAAATCTAGAGAAACTGGAAAAAAAGAATCAAACCTTGTGTAGCTGATGGTCCAAAGACTTTGTTGAAGTTAAAGGATCTGCGTCCTTTCCCATTCTTTGATGAGACATTAATTGTGATGGTTCCATCTTCTATATTTTCCACCGTGCTCAAAAAGTTTGATTGTCCAGGTAAGAAGGGTCTTACTCTACAATACACTCTAATGCTTCCTGGTCAAACAAAAGTAACCCACATTAAATCTATTGGACTGCAAAGTACAATAATAATGCTTTGGGACAAGGCAACCAATTATGTTTATTACCCTTAAGATCCTGTACTTGATTGTAAAGTTTGCGATTTTCTTCAAGAACTCTGTGATATCCAGAAGCCGCATGAGCTAAGCCATTAATGTGCATGCCTATGAAGTTCAATGTCAAATAATAAGCACACGCCATACATCAACCCCAAGGCAAAAATGGGGAGAAATTAACAAGAAAGCGATGAGCTTAAATTTTGTTATTCCAAATCCCTACCAAGATTGGAGAATTCCTCGTGAAATTTCATCTGCATGAACTGCATGCCAGCTTTTGTTGTATGAAGAGTATGCTTTAGTTCCTACAGAAGCATGAGAATAGCAACATATTACATACCATTTACAAAATTTAAAAATGTAGATTATATATATTATTACAGAGACTCCCTACTTGAATTTCTCTTTGCTGCTGATCAAAGTGCATTCGTTGTTTCAGAAGTTGGGTTTGCAATTCCTCATCAGTGACCCGGTCTTTATGAAGGACCGCCTCTTTCTTTGTGACCACAATAGATTTGTTTTCCGCCTAATCAATTATAAATCAGATCAGCATTCTATTCTATTTCATCAATTTTTTAAAATCCTCCGGGCGCTTGAATGAGTCTGGCATCTAAGTAAATACCTTCTTATCTCCCAAAACAGGCTTTGATACAGAAGCATTGCCTTGAGAAACAGCGTCTCTTGAAGTTGTTTTTGTCTGAGTCACATGACAAACAAATAAACAAGAAAAGCTTAACAAAAGAGAAAAGCAGTTACCATTAGAAGTGGGGTAAATATTGCACATTGGCAGCCAATGACCTAAAACTAAAAGCTTATGAATTAAATGTGCAAAGTGTTGTACCTGTTCACCGTGACTTGCAATGCGATGCTCAAACTCCTGTACCACTTTATTTAAGACGGACTCAACCAACTGGTTCGGGCAGAAAAAAATAAATTAATTTGGTGGGAGCAGTGACAAGATAACAATGCAGTAGTTAGAGTGGTCCTAAATGGGAAACTCAACATTTTGTATGGACTTTAATCGCTGTTCCAAGAAGCAGATATGAGAGAAAACCCAAGCCCTTCATAATGATGTTAGATACGCCCACAATATTTCACATTTATAATAACATAGCTCATGCTCAACGTGCACTATGGGAGCAGACTTATACTCCATAAAGTCTGATGAGTAAAATTTATGTTTAACATTTTTCTATGAAATACAAAAGTATATTGGTTTTTCTTACCATTGGAACTTCTTCAGGCTTCTTGTCCAATAGCATTGCACGAACCAACATGCTCAAAGAATGAGAAACCGACTGCAAGCATAGGCAGTCCATTTAGTCATTCTTGCTTCTCAGCTCCGCAAAGAAAGAGTACATAAATAATTAAATATGTTGAGTCAAGCTTACCAACCATTTTATTCGACTCAACGTCGCAGGTTAAAGCAGCCAGAGATTTGTCATTAATGGATGAGGTCCTTGACAGGGAATTAGTAAATGGCTCTGAATTTTTTCTGACAAAAGATTTTCCTAAAGTTGTGGGTTTCAGAGCTCCACCAAATTTCCACGCACCATTCGCCCCGTTTTGTTTCCATTCGCTATAGGATTTAAGCGCCAAAACGCTATTCACAATCCTCGTTGATTTTCCTCCCTAATTGATTCAGCAGAAAACAACAAGATGTTCATAAGTAAAGGATCCCTGTTTTATTGAAGTCGCACCTAATTTTAGGATGTTGTTAACAATTAAATTCGCCACAATACAAATCCTTACACAAAAACATGTAAAATAACAAGAATTTACTTCTTTACATACTTGTTCCAGATCAGATGCCTCAAAGGTAGGAAGTCCAATTTCCTGGACAGCGTCGAGAAAGTTCCTCACGTTTTCAAAATACTGATAAGCCGATAATGGTGCACCATCTGGGATAAGTGCAGAACCAATAGGACTTTCCACGACCTTCACGAGGATCAAACTGCAAACATTAGTAAATCTGAAAAAAAAAATGGATTTAGAGTAAATCAAACTAGGTTCAAACTTACCTTTGGTACAGCTCCGGGTTGAACCTTATTAATAACGTTGCAGAGGATAATCCCACTTCTCAACCCAAGCCTAAACTCTTCTTCAGAGGGCTCAGCTGGTAAATCTTTAGCTGCAACAACTCCAACCATCTTTCTCAACCAACCTGCTGCTTCATATCTTCTTGATGCTGCATTTTAGAAGTTTTGCTAATTTAGGATAGATCACACTAAATCCATCATTCAGATTGCCTTTGCTAGATTGACATCCATATTGTGGACCTTCTTTTTTTATATACATGACATTGATGGACCTTCAGTATGAGCAATAATCGGAAAAGTGAATATGACAATTAGACTCTTCACAAAGACAATTTAAACGACAAGGTTTGTTAATGGTGATCGGCCCTCAATAGTTTCCTTCATGAAGCTATATCCCAACATTTATCAGCACTTAAAAAATAGCATTGGGATGCAGGGAAGAGAAACAATTTAAGAAACTAAAACCTGAAAATGCATTTAACCCGCCATTCCTAATGGATATTCAAAAAGTTCCTAAAAGATGGAGGAATTACCGGTTTCTTCTGCTCTTCTGGATTCCAAATCAAGATCTTTTAGCTGTGTCCCGTGCTGTTGAAGCACGTCTTCCACTACTGATGCCACGGAAAACGACAATGTCCTCTCTGCCGCCATAATTTCAAACCAGATCGGACACTAATCGGACCTAGAGTACGGCTTTCAATCCCTCATTTCAAAGCAAACTCAACAATTCAGCTAATCTATACAGACCATTCATTGGATAGTGTTGAGTTGACTGATATTTATGGAGCAGCTCGAGGAGGACGAGAGCTGGATTTCAGAGAAAAGGAACGTAGAGGAGACAGGGAGATGATAAAAAGTTTGGGAAGAGTGGTTCCCTGGATGCTGTTGAGTGTAGCTGAGGTTTCTTCGCTGAATATTCACACTCTCACATTCTCCATCATCACCTTTTGCTTTTCTCCTTCTCTCTACGTACGAATTGCTCTCCCTTTCTTTCTCTCACTATCTGTGTCATCTGCTTTATACTTCTAGTGCGCTGGTTTTCTCTTTTCCGTGCCTCACCTCCGAACCTACTCCCAAACCTCAACCTGTCAATGTTCAAAAAAATTAAATTCTAATGTGGTTTGAGGTGAGATCAGTACTTATTTATTGGGAAAATTTCAAATAAATACCAAATGAATTTGCAAAACTCCCAGAAGTCTATTAAATTTGTAAAAAGACTAAAAGGTGACAAGGACTTTTGAAGGATATGCAAATTCACGCGAAATTACCCTTTTACCCTTAATTTTAAATAATTAAAAAAAAAGTAAATACACCAAGTCGATCCTAAAAGATCTTTGCTGTCTCATTTTCAATTTTCTCAGTGAGGGATTGCAGATTTAATCCATTGTAAACTTTAACAATTTTAATATTCGCATTTATAATTTAAAAAAAGTAAATACACCAAGTCGATCCTAAAAGTTTATAAATGCAAATATTAACTGTCTCATTTTCCATGTTCTTGCATGGTTCAATTCGTGGTGCCATTCAATCTCGTGGCTCTTTCTGGTTTGGTGAAGAAGAAGATCGGTGAAGGTGATTTGTGGAGAAACAGATTGGTGAAAGGTGAGGGAACAGCTCACCGACGACGAAGAAGTGATGAAGTATGGGTTTATCTTCTCCAGATAGTTTGCTGGAATCTGAAAAATACTCGCTAAGTCGCTGGTAAATTCTACACTCGCCGGAATCTGGAAAAGTCTCTAGAAAACTCAGAACCTCACTGAAAATCAAAGACTATCGCTGGAAATAACAGAAGAAGACCAAAAATGGTGGTCTGGACAGAATCTGAAAACTCACTGGAATACTCGGAACACGCGGAGATGCTATGAAGAAACAGGCAGAACCAGACATTCGATCTACACAACCTAACCACCACCCTATTTAGTCGACTGACCCGAGGCACAGAACCTGCAGAACCAGAGGCTGCACCGTCGATTCTCTCCCTTCACACCTACCATCTGCCGCCATCAAACAACCATGGATGCAGTAACCAAACAGGTGGAGAAGACAACCCAGAACAAGCTCTAGCAGCTAACCAGAGAAAGTGCATAACCTGAGCCACCTGCATCTTCTTCACCAACTTCGCCGGAATAAAAAAACTCCAAGCGTCCCAAACAGCCAAATCAGATTGCTGAGCGTCCGAACAGTACCAGCAAAGATCTACGTCGCTGCTTCCTCTTTTAAGATCGACTTGGTGTATTTACTTTTTTTTTAATTATTTAAAACTAAGGACAAAAGGGTATTTTCGCGCGAATTTGCATATCCTTCAAAAGTCTTTGTCACCTTTTAGTCTTTTTGCAAATTCGACGGACTTCTAGGAGTTTTACAAATTCATTTGGTATTTATTTAGAATTTTCCCTTATTTATTTATTTTTTAAGAGTTCCTTTTTAGGACACAAAAACAAAACAAAACCAATTCCTTGCATCTGTGAGCGGGGCTAATTGCAATTTGCAAAGGTCCAACAAAGAATGCCGTATTCACCTCCGTATGACAGCGTGTGAATTTCAGCACCACACGTCGCCGGGAAGAACTTGGAACTTGAAAAGGAATGAGCAGAACGGAATCCAATTCAATATCGCCGTAAGCCTCTAACCCAGGAGTTAAATTTCATGGACGGGAGCTCGAAAAGGCTGGGAGATTTTTTCATTTTTGGGAAGTTGCTAACTTCCTAAGTTACAAACGGAGACCTATTCCATTTATAGGGAAACATTCATACCACATACCATTAGATTACAAGGTTTTGTTGTTGAGAAAAATATTGTATGAGTTAGTTAGAGGTTGTACTTAATTATAAATATAAGAACTCAATCAATTTATCTTTCAAATTTAATTTTGTCCTCAAAATATCTTTTTTTTTTTTATTCCAAACATAAAAGAGATATATCAAAAGGTGATCATAATAAAAGATGATATTTTATTAAAATCGTCACATATATATTATAAGTAACTAGTTTAACTAATATCTTTAAAATATTCAAATTATTAATCAACTACCTCTTGTATGAATCACACTGGAGCTAGTACTTGTGTTGAACATTATAGCAAGTATGTCCTACCGAAAATAATATTTTAAATGAAAATTCGGAGCAGCCATGATTTTGATTTTAGATCCCATTGGAATTGGCTTGGACTTGGATGCATCCTCTCAAAACTCATCAAAAGCACCTCTCATTATTTTTGGTACACCAAATCTACCATTATATTCAAATTTGCAATAACTAATAATTTCTGTAGCAACGCTGAAGTAAAGGAAACGACAAAAAAACTAGTAAAGTGCCCACTTAAATCTTAGTAAATGCTGCTTTTTTTGTATCTAGTTTTTCTTAGATATACAATGATTTCATTAGGATAATCATGTTGGTATTGCCTTCATTTTTACTAAATTACATTTACTCACTGGACCCAATTTATATGAATCGATTCATATCATCATTTCATATGAAGTAACTCGATTTTGGTGACTATTAAATGGCCTTCCATTAGTGACTTGTGTTTAATTCAGGTCATCGTCATATTTATGAAACAAATCAGTGTGTACACACAAATTCTAACTATTATTTCCAATCATTTTTCATCATCTTGCGCATAAATAATGTTAATATTTTTTTTTTTTGGATACAAGGCGATAGGGGGAGGGCGGATTGAACCCAGGACCTAAGGAAGGGAAATGAATCCCAATACCACTACACTACTAGTATGAGTATGTTGATGGAACCTTTTTTCGCCCCTTCACATATGCTTTACAAATCCTAGAACATGATGATAACCACTTATTTGCCACAACCACTCAGATGATCTTCGCCCTCTTTTAATTAATTCTACTATATATGATTTAAATCGCAGTGCATGAATATGAATGAATCAAATTAAAAGCAAAGCAATGTGGTGCCTAACTTATCATATATAGAAAAATGAAAAGTCCCTCCTTTGGGGTTCAAGATATATTCAAACCCAAAAAAACAAACATCTTTGATTATTATAAGTCTGGGGTGGTTGGGTTTGTTCGCTTTGTTAATGCACATCCACTTTGCCGGACCGGCCACAATCATATGTTTTTATGAATCTAATTCAATTTTTTAAGGATGTAATTGGTCCACCTCCTGATGCTATGCTGCAACTTCAACCCCGTCAGAATTTTCCAACAGAAATGTAGATTCCAATATGGGGTCTTTTTGAGCAAGGCAAAACTGCCCTTGTATCCTTTTGCAGAATTGTTTTCCACGAAACCTGGTGAGTGAATTGGGGAATCGAATTGGGATATAACGTTAACAACGCCAAGAAAACAGGAAAGAAGAGAAAACGTCATTACTTGAAAATGAGGGTAGCTACAGGTAGATAAAACATCACTTTCGGTTAGTGATGTGGTAGTTGGGAAACAGTTATCTGTGAGGCCACCACTGTAAATAAGTAATTATGTTACAATGATGAAATTAACACCAAACTCAGTGGTGCAACAACAACTGCTTCCATACGTGGCCTTTGCTTCCAAGTTATCAAGTTCCCAGCTAGGCTTTCCTCAACCATGTTTGACTTGATGTCAACACTGCACTGGTGAATCCCAACGGCTGTTGCCAGTTTTATCCATACATTACGATTCCTTAATATAATGCACCAAGAGCAATAAAAATCTGTTGGCAAACCAAATTTGCTTAAAACCTTTCACATGGTCATTTATTTGTTATTCTTGAATGATTTATCTTGCAATATTTCCTTAATAAGCATTGCTTTTGATGAAGTTTTTTACACAATTTATTTTACTGCTATATATTTCAATATACTCTCTAAGTTTTATTAATGGTCATTTGTTTTCATGGTTTAATAAGCATTGCCCAGATTTTATATTTGCAATCTGTAACAAAATTATATATTCCCCTTGTCCGTTATTATAAGCTTCAAATAAGTGATTTACATTAATAAAAGAAATAAATTTAGTTAAAAACAATACATATATATTATTATTTTAATTGTTCCCTTATTTGTAAAAAAGATAAATGAAAGGGAATAAATGCAATAAATACAATCATAAAGAGATAAAGTTGGGAAAAAAAAACACACACAATAAATATTTAGACAAACTTAAAATGAAGCTTATATTTTAAGACATATTTATTACTACCTCCGGTCCTAATTATAAGAGTTAGTTGACTTTCTTTGGAGAGATTAAGGAAGCTAAATAAGTTAATTAATCATTTTATATGTTGTGTATCTTTAGATTATATATTAGTTTATTAGTTAAACTATTTAGTTTGAAGAAAAAAATAAAAATAAAAATACTTCAAAATAATTTAGTTAGCTTCCTTAATCTCTCAAAAAAAGTCAACTAGCTCTTATAATTAGGACCGGAGGGAGTAACATTTTTTTTTAACCTGAACCTATTCACAGATTGAAGCTTATAGGAAGAGACGGAGGGTGTAATGTATACAATTTCATGCAAAAAAAAAAAATTAATGCCGTTTTGTTTATATGTATGGTGTCGAATGGGGTTAAAGATTGGTGTTTCGGGGTTTCCGGAGGATTCCGCCGCTTGGGAGGCATGAGGGACAGACAAAGTCTGAAGGCTGAATTAGAAAAACTGAAAAACCAAAGTTGGTGGTAAAACTGTCAATTCCCACGGCGTCATCATAACGTTCGAAAAATTCAAATCCATGGTTCGGGACCAAAGCAAATGAGGTTCGGCGTCGAACAAGGGCCCCACGTAGCGCGTCTCCAACGGGTCCCACTTTACCGACAATCGGCGACCGTTGAATTGTTTATGGGCCCCTATATTCTGGAAAAGTAACAAGCAGCCTATTTCGTTTGGCCCGTTCATTAGCTTGATCTTTTCCTCAGTGCCACGTTCCCCCTAACATTTAAATAGTTTTAAATTAGGTCTATACTAAACATAATTATTTTATTTCACTTGATTTTAAAATGGACATAAACCTAAAATTTTAATAATAATTAAAATAGGTTAAAAAAAAAAACATCAAAACTGAAATTCCTTTTCTTTATCTGTCAAGACAAGCTGCTGCAGGTTAATTTTCATAGCATATCAAATGTTAAGGGTACAGTACAGGTCATTATATATTTCATCTTAGAAGGAAAATACAGGTGATCACGCGATTAATGAAAGGGTCCATAAAACTTTAACAATCCCTTGCCCGAGGAAATCCCATCTTCATGTTGATGTTTGTCCCATAATTACTATACACCAGTATACATATATAGAATAGCTTTAGGATATCAGTTATAGGAGGGAGGGAGTGACACTGATTATCACTATTTATAAATAAGTTATCCAAGTCGCCATTTTGTTCCTAAAATACCAACTCATGAACTCTTGTTTTTCCCTCGTTGAGCGCTGTGAAATATATGTGGCAGTAAATAATAAAGGAATGGGACATGCAGAGTACGTGGATAAGCATAATTAATTGATGAACCAAGAAAGTAGAGAATTGTTGGATTATAATTAATTACAAGAAAGATTATTAATTAGTTGTAGTTATAATGGGAAGGGTTAAAGTTAGGAGTTAAGTTTGCTTTTTTCCTTTATGAGTATCACATGCAAAGGGAGCCCAGCTGGTATATGATTATATTAGATGAGTTCTCTTTCTGAAGCATTCATGCTGGCAATGCATATCTCTGATGAATGACATGCCTCATCCCCACCATTAAAGTTAAAGTTCTCTGCTTCAATGCTACAAGTCAAGTATAACTTTTGCAGCCAAAAGTAGCAGCATACACACAGCTATTATTTCTCTACTTTTCTAAAACTTGTGGCACAAAAGTTCCATTCTAACAGAAACGAGGAGATAAATGATTTTGTGAAGGCCTAAACAACAACATATAAACCTTATAATAATAGAACAACAAATTTTGTTTGAATCATAAAATAATGAAATTGAGTGGATCCTTGATAGTTGACTTGATTCGACCAGCTGCTACCAAAATATCCCTTCCTTCAATTCTTCCAAGCAGTGAATTTGAGTGACTACTTTACTGTCAAAGTTATTGCAACTACCATTATCATATCTCCATCATATTATGGCAATAACACAGCATGTCTATATATATATATATATATATATATATTGAAACAGCCGATCCGATATGCAAGAGAGCTATAGGGAAAAATTGGATCATTATATAGATATCGGAAAGAAATTAATCTCTCGTTTAGTTCACTAGTAATATAATGGTTGATTGTCTGTATAGTTAACTAACAATGTAGTGTGAGTGGACAGTAGAAATATGAAGTATAAAGAGGTGGGGAAAGTAGCATTCCAGAAAAGAATCATAAAGGTGTAGCCTTGCTTGGAAAACTTTTTTGATCGCCGACCAAACTATCCTTATATTGCCCTACAAACCCATGTTCTCTTTCTGTAATCTCTAGTTGTGGCGGCATTTTATTTCTTATAGGCACCACCCTTATGGCCCCCAGGCAAAACATTTAGCGCCCCATCTTTCTTTATTTTGTTTATCAGCACGCATTTTATTTTATTTACGTTCGTTTCTGTTCTTTTGGGTATGATAGAACTAGATCGACAAACGACATCGTTGTCAAGTGTCTTGACTGTTGTTGGCTATATGTTTTAAATTAACTTGGGACTCACTAATCTTAATAGTGAATATATATATATATATATATATATATATATATAGCGGCTGCGACAATTGAGTCGTGCCGTCATGAGCCATCATCATTACCTTAATTTGCAATTAATAACTGGCACTCTCATGCATGGAGCGACTTTTCCTAAATAAAAAGAAATCAAATATATCCCGGATATATTAAATACTGGAGAACTGGAGAAGCTTTTTGTGGTACATGTTCTACTCTAGATAAAGGCTGATTTATAGCTAGAAGCGTACTTGTATCTTCAACTCAATTGCATTTCTTCACCTTCAAACAAGTGATGCGGTTGAGTTGTTTTTAGTTTTTAACTTTTTAACTCTTCTACACTAGTTGCGAAGGGCTTCATGAATTTTCTTTTGTCTTCTCCATTGTTTTATGGCCTCAGTTTGTTCTCTCTAGTTTGAGGACTCATTGTCATTCAGCATCTGTGTATTGTTCTGCTTATGCGCTTTCTTCTTTTATAATGGAAAGTTCGTGTACTGCAAGTTCGGGGCCTTAATTAGGAGTAAAGGTCAAAAAGTGAAATAGCTTTGCCAAGGTGGAAACAGCATCCGAACGACTGTACAATCCCTTGTTCAGTTGAACAGAAAAGCAAAAAGGTGATGAACTATCTCCGAGGAACAGAGAAAGCTATAGATCGCTGATTATCATATGTAATAAAACAGATCCGCAAGATCTCAAATGATAATTAAGGTAGAATAATGACAGGACATAACCCTTATGTTTTGCTTCCAAAGGAGTGTGAACAAGCTAAATACTGAGAGCTCAGACATGTATGTATCGGAGATACCACAGTTATTTCCCACTATGTTTTTTTTTCCCAACTAAATTTCATGAATCATGAAAAAAACAGCAGCGCGTCTTGGAAAAAGTCAGATACAACTAAAATAGCCAGCAAACAACATCAATGGGGTTTCAAAGAGTCAGATACAACTAAAATAGCCAGAAGACCAATAAAGTCCATGTTTATATAACATGTTTAAGCACTACCAAAAAAAGTTCTATTTTGTGACGGACAAAATTCGTCGCAAAAATGGTCTGTGGTGGATGTTTGTCCGTCGCAAACCATTTTTTGCGATGGAAAATTAAAATTTCGTCGCAAAATTCCAAATTTGCGACGGAAAGATATTCCATCACAAATTTCCAATTTATGACGGAAAAGAAATTCCGTTGCAAAATTCCAAATTTACAACAGAAGACATTTCCGTCGTGAATTCAAAATTTTATGACGGAAGACATTTTCCGTCGCAAATTTCTAATATAAAACCTTTTGTGCTCTTATATCATGCACCACTGACCTAATGCTTGTTCACATCATCCCGGATCTTCTGAGTGTTGAAACTCATGAACGCCTTCTCAAGAACAACGCTGGAGAACTTGACAGAGAAATGGTATCAGGGCCTGGTTCCAATACCATTGGTATCAGAGCTTGGTTTCAATCCAAGGACCTGTGGGTTACGAGCGATTACAGTTAATATTCTAATACAATTGGTATCAGAGTCTGGTTTTGGTCCAAGGACCTGTGGATTATAGGCGGTTATAATTGGTATCAGAGTCAGGTTTCAATTGATATCAGAGTCAGGGCTCGAGTCGTTTCGTTTCCAATACAATTGGCATCAAAGTCTGATTTCACCCCAGGGACCCGTAGGTTACAGGCGATTACAGTTGGTATTTCAATACAATTGATATCAGAGTCTGCTTTATAAGACACTTACAAATGTAAGAACCAATAGTATAAAAATGACTAATTAAAATAAGTACTACTGTAAGAAATAATTTCTTCTATAGACGTGATAAAAGTGGTTGAATAAAGGTCTTGATGAGGCCAGAAAGTTTAGGATACAAATATATAAATTACATTTTTTATCCTTCAATATTACATATATAATATCTTAATATTTTTGAATAGATGGAAAAACAAATAAATTTAATATCTCTTCTTGCCACGTATGTAGCCACCAATGCTCCCACTTCATTGTGGGAATAGGATTGTGATAATGTGACTTTTATGTTGCGTGCAAAGACGGAACATATAAGAGACTAGAGGGGGCCATGGCCCCCCCAAAAAAAAATTATTTAAAAATTTTTAATGGAATTTTTTATTTTTTAGTGAATAATACCACTTTGGCCCCCCAAGTAAAATTAAATTTTGGCCCTCAACTTCTTCTTCTTCTTCTTTTTACATTTTTCCTCTTTTTATATCTTTGGGCTTATAATTTAAATTTGTTTCATGTGGGGTCTTGTATGATTTATGTTAATCTTGTCATTCTTTTCTATATTTCATTCTAATTACCTGAAATTTTTAACTTATCAGTGAAATTTTCTTTTGTGGTGTATCCCTAACTAGTTACTATGTTTTTACCTATTCTATACTACACTTGTAGATGCAGTTAATTGACTTGATTTCATGAATATTTTTTTTTATTCTTTTTATTTTTAATACATTTAAAACTTTTCTTTAAAAAAAACCCCCAAATCCCCCACCACTATTTGGCCCCCTCAAACATTTTCTCCAAGTTCCGCCACTGGTTGCGTGTTCTGACTTTATTTCTTTACAAGATATAGATTAATTAATAAATCATTATTAATTTCTTCTGATCACAGAAGAAAATCAAAGTGCGTTGTTTGTATATTTAAAGTTTTGGTGTGTTAGATCATTAAAAAAAAATCCTCGCAAGTAGCTGGGAAGTGGGGAGAAGGGTGGCTATAATTCTTGCAAAAAAAATTAATCTGAATATTTAGAATTTGATGTTATTTTGTTTGGCTTGAATTATTTATTTACTTAGTTCTTTACCGTTATTATCCCTCATTTTCAGCCCCTCCTAAGATGCGCCATCTTTAATATGGAAAAAGAAAAAGATGTGCCAAATGTATATAACATTTTAAAACACATCACATATTATTTATGAGTTTTGTAATTTATCATAAACTCTATACAAATTGCTAGATTCACAATGTGAGTACTTTTTTGGACCTCATTGTCAATAATTATAGTTTAAGGTAATTGAAATTTTATATTAGTTAATCATGTAAAAGTGTTACTTTTATATGATCTTAATTAGTCAACCACTTTTATATGCCACTGACTGGCACATAAAGTAATAATTATTAACAAAAAAAAATGATAACATGGTATCAAAACCTGGTTTTGATTCAGGGACTTGTGGATTAATTCATACTTTGTTAAATATATTATTTTCTTTAGGCAGTACTATTTAAACCATAAATGATTACAACTACATTATAGTAATTAGCAACGACAAATCCTTCCCCATAAAATTTTGTAATTAGCACAAGTCAATAAGATTTTCTTAGAACATTGTATGGATAATTGATAAAAAATGAATTGAAATACTTGACATCATGTATGGATAATTTATATTTACCTTTTGTTTTGGAACTTATTTTGTTTCATGAGTTTAAGTTAAATCAACTTATTCCACCAAAATATATTCACATATAAACATGTAATCTAACCTTTGAAAGCTAAAAGCCTCCTCCGTTATAAGTTGAAAATTGTAGCTTAGAGGAAAAAGTTACTTTTCCCTAAAAATCCCAATTGCTTCAAATCCTTCTCAAATATATGTAAAAGTCAACATCTTTCAAAAGCCCAATTGACCCTCTTATAAGCACATTTGGGAGATTCAAAAGTCATCCCAAACATTATTCTTATAAAGGGAGCTTCAGAACTAAAGCGAAAAACAATTTGAAAAATTTTAAACTGGCAAAAAAATAAAAATTGAACAATTTTAAAAAATGTAATGAAAATATTTTAAAAGGGATGAGAAAGATCAGATAATTAACAAGAGGGTCATTCCAATGCATAACTTGCCGGGCAAAATTCTGGTGCGCAATTGAATGCCCCACTATGTGGATTTTTCTATTAAAGGAGAAATCTTGCAGGAGAAATACTATTGAGTAAAGTGGATCTATATCACTGCCTGTTTTGCCTTATCCTTATAATCATTAGACTTCTATTAAATCCCATGTCATATCAGCGAGGAATCCGTTTGTCTTTTTTTTTGGATACATAGGTGATAGGGGATGGGGGGATCGAACCCAGTACAAGGGGTGGGGAGACTACTCCCAATACATATGCTCATTATGCTTGTGAATTAGAAAAAATAAGTATTAAACGTTAAAAAAAAAAATTGTTGATTTTAGGCGCACCACTATCTTAAAATAATATTTGGTGTGTCTAACACCCTAGAGTTTTTTTTTTTTTTTTTTGGGGCCAAAACACTTTAGAGTGTTCTACAGCACAATTTTGCTATTAAAATATAATTTTTTTCTCATAAAGTTTTTCAGGAGTATTTTAAACCTCCTCATAAATTTTAAAAAAAAAGTCTTTTTCAATAAAGATGCATGTAACACTCTAAAGTATTTTTTTAAATGTAACACTCTAAATTATTTTTTAGATTGTAATTTTAGGGCTCTAATGAGAACTTAAAAAATACTTTAAGGTGCTAGACCAATCACAAAATATTTTAGAATACTAGATACACTAATAAAAATATTTTAAAAAACTGGACGCATTCTAGATTACTCTAGGATACTAAACACACTTAGAAAAAAAGTACTTTATGGTGTTAGAACTCAGAAGCACCTTAACAATATTTTAAACATTGTCATGTTAGAAGCTTTTAACATGTTTTTATATATATATATATAAATTCTATATCAATTATAGAGGAAAAACATGTTATTTTACATTATATAAATATATTATATGAATTATGTTATATTTCAATGTGATTAATAGTAATTATATACATCAAGTGTTTTCAATTGTACGAAAATAAAAAGAGAAATGCAACTTTGTTAGTCATGACAGAAAGGGGATGTGTCTAAAATTAACTCTATATTTGAATGAAAAGAGAGAGGAAAAACTCGAAAAAATAGGCTTTTTTTTTTTAAAAAAACTTTTTTAAAAGTTTTCCTTCCTAATATTTCTCCCTTATCTTTCTCTCACTTTTCTCTCCATTTAAATATAGCTAAAAATCTAAATATAAGAAAAATTAGACTGGAGGGCGCATACTTAAAATCTGAGATCTCACTTGAGTAAGGTGGGTAGCATTGTCATTTAAGACTGCTAATTAGCCTATATTCCTCCATCTAACTTATAAATTTATTGAATTCATGAGTTTATATACTGAGTTTATCGTTTTTACGTTTTTAACTTATAAAGGCATATTAACTCACACTTAAACTCATAATAGCTTCTTTGATTTGATCATGTTCAGGGACTTTATATAGAAATTTCTTTGTTAAATTATGAATATTGATAGATTTAATTTTAATTATTTGTATTTAAATAAATTTTTTTTGTTATTTTTATATTTTAATTATTTAATTATACATCATTAACACATACTCCCTTTAATCCTTATTATAAGATACCAACAAACAATTTTCACAAATTAATAAAAATCACTAAAGTCATTAAATTTGTTCTAAAATTTAAAGAATTTTCAATATTATTCCTACTAAACTCTAATATCATATTAATTATCATTCTCACCCATTACACTTATTTATTATGGGCATACATGGAAAAAAATATCAAATGCTCTTTGAAAACAAGTGCGTGCCTTATAAAAGGGTCAAATACACTTGTTAATTTATGCCTTATAATAAAAACTAGAGAGAATATACAATGATTTTTTTTTTAAAAAAAAAAACTCTTTTGAGTTTACAATTATAGTTTACGATACAAATTCACACCACTTTCATGAATTTTTTTTTTTTTTGGAAAAGCACAGGCAAGCTAAAGCTTGGGTAATGGAGGAAGGACTATGACCATGACCATCAAGTCCTTAATACATCATACTAGCAGAAAACTAACAAAAGCAAACCAACTGGTTTCTAGAAAACATTTCTAAGCATCCCCTGGGGACAGATTGGAACAAGGATCATATCAGCATTAGCAGGAGCACCGTGGCCATGCTTGGCCATATAATCAGCGCATGAAATATTGCCTCTTAGAGTGTAGTGGAGCTCCACATTCCAATCTCTGAAAAGCAAATCTCTAATCTCCCCAATAACTGCTCTGAGGGGATGGTTCGCATAATAATCTCTCATGAGGTTGTTTACAGCGTCCAACGAATCTGAATAAATGATAGCTCTCTATAAACCCATCTGGATGGCCAGCTTCAATCCTAGCATGATGGCATATAACTCTGCTTCAACCACTGTGTGTAGGCCAAGTGATTTGTGGAATCCCATCAGCCATTGACCCTGAGAATCTCTCATCACGCCTCCACAAGCCGCTTGATGTTGGGAGCGTACAGAAGCGTCGACGTCAATACGGATCACGTTTGCTGGAGGAGGAGTCCAAGCTTTTTCCACTTCACTACCAAGATTAAAAATTTGGTGAATTAGTGTTTGATTAGATGTACTTTCCATGAGAAGGTAATTACAGATGTGGAGCATCTCCCTGGAATCTGTATTTTCGCCTTGGAAGAGAAACTTGCATCTAGTCGTCCAAAGGATCCAACATGCAATGCTAAAAGTTTTCTGCCAAGGGAAATTTTGAAAGCGCCCTTTTCCCGGGTTGCGATTTACGTTCCAGTTAAGCCAAGTCTGTAAGTTTCCTGCAAAAAACTGAGAAAAGTAGTTAGGCATCAAGAGTCGTTTCCACAAGTCCTTTGCTCTTTCGCAGTCCCTGATAACATGGATCACACTTTCCTCATTATTACAGTGAAAGGGACAAAGATTCCCATCAGAGAGACCAGTTCTGGCTCTTAATAAATAAGTAACGAGCCTTTCGTGACCGACTTGCCACATGAACATTTTAATTTTCTCAGGGAGTTGCCATTTCCACATTAGGGACCAGAAGGATTGAGTACTTGTCAGATCCTGACCAGAGAGATAGGTGTAGGCAGATTTAACAGAAAAGGATCCATCTTTAGCAGCTCGCCAAGTAAAACAGTCAGGAAAGGTATTAGAAGGGGGATACATTTTGGAAATAGAATTTATGATCATAGGAGGTAAAATGCCCCGCCATTTGCTAACATTCCATCTACCATTACTTAATATGTGGTCCCTAACCGTGTCATCAACATTAATCGAGGACGGGTCACGAACAAAGCTTATGAGAGGGCGGTCAAGCGGAAGCCAGTGTGTAACATCCTGAATTTTGAATCTAATATCTTGAACATAAACCTATTTTGGGAAGGCACATATGGAAAGCTCATGCTATGTTATTTTATTTGCCATGACCATAAGACTTCCGCATTTTGAAAACTCTGATATTATTTTGGATTTATTTTGGCCCTGTATAAATGAATTTGTATCTTTGGCCAAGTTTTTGGGTGTTAAAATTGAGGCGTTACATTTTTGGTATCAGAGCAATGGTTCTGGCCAATTTGTTGATTTCCTAACAGTTTTCTAAAAAAGAGGTCGTGGCAAATTAAATATCATAACATTTGCACTTCCCTGTTAGATTTAGAATTTATTTAGCTATTTTCTTATTTAGTGTCCTTGTGATATCTATAATTGTTATTGAGGATTTATAGTTTGAGATTATGATTAAGGTTAGATTGTGAATAAGGTTTGATATTTTATCAGAGTGGCGCAGCGGAAGATGATGAATTTTGAGGACAAAATTTTCTTTTAGGAGGGGAGAAATGTAACATCCTGAATTTTGAATCTAATATCTTGAACATAAACCTATTTTGGGAAGGCACATATGGAAAGCTCATGCTATGTTATTTTATTTGCCATGACCATAAGACTTCCGCATTTTGAAAACTCTGATATTATTTTGGATTTATTTTGGCCCTGTATAAATGAATTTGTATCTTTGGCCAAGTTTTTGGGTGTTAAAATTGAGGCGTTACACAGTGGTCCTGCCAGAATTTTGTATCTCTAGTTCTCTACCATTATTAACCTTTCTTTCAATACCAGCCAGGAATTTATCCCAGACCTCGACTACCGCCTTCCAGACAGAGGAAGAGTTCCTCTTTTTAGATGCTTTAGGGATAGTGGATTGACTGCAATTATATTTGGACCTAAGGCAACGAGCCCATAATGATTCTTTTTTTGTCAGGAGGTTCCAACAGATTTTCAGAATGAAAGCTTTATTTTGCCGACGGAGATTTTTGAAGCCGAAACCTCCCTGCTTCTTAGCCTTAGTCACTTTGTCCCAAGCAATGAGGTGCATCTTTTTGACGTCTTCATCCTGGGACCAAAGGAAATTCCTCGAGATCTTATCAAGCTCATTGATAATACAAATAGGGAGGAGGGTTGATTGCATCTGATAGCTGGACAGGGAGGATAGGACTGATTTGATCAGGACGGTGCGACCAGCCATAGTTAAGAACTTGCTCTTCCAAGTAGAGAGTCTATCTCGGGTTTTTTGAACAATATGGTGATATGTGGCTTTTGTAATCCTCTTGTGAATGATTGGCACCCCCAAATATTTCCCCAGGTCATGTGTTATACCAATGCCAAGAAGTTGACTTAGCTCAAGAGCTCTGTTGAAGTTGACATTTCTGGAGCAAAACATACGGGATTTAGTTAGGTTGATTCTATGCCCGGAGACTTCACAGAAGCTCTTCATCACATTGCGAACCTCATCCATCTGGTGAGCCGAGGCTTCAGTGAAAAGAATGAGATCGTCGGCGAAAAATAAATAGGAGATAGCAGGGCTTTGATAAATCCCAATTTAATATATTTTATCCCGCCTTATTCATTTCTTTTGGGGACTATTTTAGGCTAATTTGGATTTATTAGGCAATATTTGGATTGTTAGCCTATTTTAGGAAATAATATAAATCAGAATTAATTATAAGATTATTGGACTTAAATTGTTATTATTCTGATTGAGATCTTGTGATTGAATAATATTTCTAAATATATGATAGATCACGATTTTATTTAATTCTTGCAGGATAAGAAAAATCATATTGGAAGATCCTACGATGCAGAATTAACCTTGAAAGCTAAAAGAAGATCTAATGGTGGAATTTTGTTGGGCTTTTAGAATTTTAATTGGCTCAAGTTGGTACCCAAAATCTCTTCCTCCCCATTTTATTTAACCATGCCGCACAGGCAGATGTAGTAACACGCTGAGAGGCAGACATACGCTGACACTGAAGGCGCAGAAGGATCAGTTTTGATTCATCAATTCATTCCTCAATTCAACCATCTATTTCTCCATTGCTTTCCTTTCTTCACGTACTCACGGACCCACCACTGTTGAATCATCATCTCACATCCAATTAATTGATTTCTCCATCCATCAATTTCCATGGCCGTGGGCAGCATAATCGCTGGAGGAGGAAACGCATTCATGGCAGCTTAAGGATTTTTAGGAGGCAACTTGGGAGGAGCTTGGAGAAGGCTAGAGCCTAGGAACTTACACTTGAAGATCACAAGGGAGTGTTATTCTTTTTATCTTTTTAATTCAAACTTGAGATTATTTAGTTTTAAAGGATTTCAAGTCGTGTTAATTGAGAACAATCTAGTTTTAGATTGTAAACATATTTCTTTTGGATTGGATTGATAATTTGAAGTTTTTATGTGTGAGACAATTGTTGGAGTTTTGTTTGCAACCTTTTGATTGTCAATTGAATTATTAATTGTGTAACATCCTGATTTTTGAGTCTAAAGAATAGAAAATAAGCCTATTTTTGAAAGACTACTAGGCCCTATTTTTAAAAATGAATTTAGAATCAGTATTTTATTAGACATGAATAGTGTTTACTATTCACAAATACGTACATGAATAGTATTCACTATTCACAAATACGTATTCACTTTTTATAAATACGGTATTTAATCGATATTTTGAGAAATATGAAAAGTATTTACTATTTACAAATACGTATTTACTATTTAAAAATACGGTATTTACTATTCCAAAATACGTATTTACTATTCATGTGGGACCCACGTCAAATTATTTCTCCTCTGCCGACAGAAACTCTCGTGAGTTTTGAAAATTTTGGCCGCGGGACCCACTCAATAATAATTTATTATTTAAATAATAATATATATTATATTATTAAAATATTAAAATATTATTAAAATTTTTTAAAAACTTCACGGGGCGGCTGGGTAGTCACGGGAAAGTTTTCTTTTTAATATTTGGTAAAATTACATAAAACGACCCAGAGACGAAAATTACACTTAAAGACCCATTTTCCAACTATAAATAGACGTTCCATTTCATTTCATTCTTCACAATTCCTAGAGCTACTTAGAGAGAGGAAGAGAGAGAGAGAGAAGGAAGGAATGAAGAATGATGGTATGATCTGAGGTTGAATTATTTGGTGATGGTAAATTGAGAGTATTGAAGTATTGGTAAAATAAGCTTGGAATTGAGGTAACCTTGGTTATTCTTTTATATACTTGTCAAATATTTACATGTGTATATTTATTTACTGTTTTGGGATTTATTGTGCCTATAGAAGGCTTGATTTGGAATCTGATAATGTTGTTTTGATGAGAGTGGATATTCTTGGAGCCCTTGGTATCACTTTTCTTTTAACCGGGTCAAATATGACACCTCCTTGGTTGTGATTTTACCAGGAGGGGAGCCATGTTGAAGTTATGAGTAATGGATATGTTATGATGAGAGATGAGTTATGTGTTAGATTGCTCCAGTCAACGGTTATAAGAGGTGGTCAGGGTAATAAGGGTGATCTATTCATCATTGACATATTTTATATTGTGAGATCTCTTGTGAATTATTGGAAAATAAATTATGATGTTTTTGGAACCCTTTTTGGGAGGGAGTTTTGGTAACCGAGTCGAGAACTATTTTGTGAAAGGTTTTTATATAAAGGCATATATTTTAATTATTGTGAATTTATAAATATGTTCTCGTTCTTGGTTAGCATGTATATTTCTGAATAACCAATGGTTACGGGGATCTTTGGATCTTACGGTTACTTTGTTTATTTTTTTTCAGGTAAATGATTTAGTAGGGAAATCAGGGAAGGCACATATGGAAAGCTCATGCTATGTTATTTTATTTGCCATGACCATAAGACTTCCGCATTTTGAAAACTCTGATATTATTTTGGATTTATTTTGGCCCTGTATAAATGAATTTGTATCTTTGGCCAAGTTTTTGGGTGTTAAAATTGAGGCGTTACATTTTTGGTATCAGAGCTAAAAGGTTCTGGCCAATTTGTTGATTTCCTAACAGTTTTCTAAAATTGAGGTCGTGGCAAATTAAATATCATAACATTTGCACTTCCCTGTTAGATTTAGAATTTATTTAGCTATTTTCTTATTTAGTGTCCTTGTGATATCTATAATTGTTATTGAGGATTTATAGTTTGAGATTATGATTAAGGTTAGATTGTGAATAAGGTTTGATATTTTATCAGAGTGGCGCAGCGGAAGATGATGAATTTTGAGGACAAAATTTTTTTTTTAGGAGGGGAGAAATGTAACATCCTGATTTTTGAGTCTAAAGAATAGAAAATAAGCCTATTTTTGAAAGACTACTAGGCCCTATTTTTAAAAATGAATTTAGAATCAGTATTTTATTAGACATGAATAGTGTTTACTATTCACAAATACGTACATGAATAGTATTCACTATTCACAAATACATATTCACTTTTTATAAATACGGTATTTAATCGATATTTTGAGAAATATGAAAAGTATTTACTATTTACAAATACGTATTTACTATTTAAAAATACGGTATTTACTATTCCAAAATACGTATTTACTATTCATGTGGGACCCACGTCAAATTATTTCTCCTCTGCCGACAGAAACTCTCGTGAGTTTTGAAAATTTTGGCCGCGGGACCCACTCAATAATAATTTATTATTTAAATAATAATATATATTATATTATTAAAATATTAAAATATTATTAAAATTTTTTAAAAACTTCACGGGGCGGCTGGGTAGTCACGGGAAAGTTTTCTTTTTAATATTTGGTAAAATTACATAAAACGACCCAGAGACGAAAATTACACTTAAAGACCCATTTTCCAACTATAAATAGACGTTCCATTTCATTTCATTCTTCACAATTCCTAGAGCTACTTAGAGAGAGGAAGAGAGAGAGAGAGAAGGAAGGAATGAAGAATGATGGTATGATCTGAGGTTGAATTATTTGGTGATGGTAAATTGAGAGTATTGAAGTATTGGTAAAATAAGCTTGGAATTGAGGTAACCTTGGTTATTCTTTTATATACTTGTCAAATATTTACATGTGTATATTTATTTACTGTTTTGGGATTTATTGTGCCTATAGAAGGCTTGATTTGGAATCTGATAATGTTGTTTTGATGAGAGTGGATATTCTTGGAGCCCTTGGTATCACTTTTCTTTTAACCGGGTCAAATATGACACCTCCTTGGTTGTGATTTTACCAGGAGGGGAGCCATGTTGAAGTTATGAGTAATGGATATGTTATGATGAGAGATGAGTTATGTGTTAGATTGCTCCAGTCAACGGTTATAAGAGGTGGTCAGGGTAATAAGGGTGATCTATTCATCATTGACATATTTTATATTGTGAGATCTCTTGTGAATTATTGGAAAATAAATTATGATGTTTTTGGAACCCTTTTTGGGAGGGAGTTTTGGTAACCGAGTCGAGAACTATTTTGTGAAAGGTTTTTATATAAAGGCATATATTTTAATTATTGTGAATTTATAAATATGTTCTCGTTCTTGGTTAGCATGTATATTTCTGAATAACCAATGGTTACGGGGATCTTTGGATCTTACGGTTACTTTGTTTATTTTTTTTCAGGTAAATGATTTAGTAGGGAAATCAGGGAAGGCACATATGGAAAGCTCATGCTATGTTATTTTATTTGCCATGACCATAAGACTTCCGCATTTTGAAAACTCTGATATTATTTTGGATTTATTTTGGCCCTGTATAAATGAATTTGTATCTTTGGCCAAGTTTTTGGGTGTTAAAATTGAGGCGTTACAAATTGAGTTTTCGTTATTAATTTAATTGTCAATTTGGTTTATCATCTTAATTGTTTAATTGGGTTGATAAATTATCTAGTTGTTCAATTGGATAATTGCAAACAGGATTTTCAAAACTATTTTGTGATTGATTTTCAATGAGTTTAATTAGCCACCGCTTATTTCATTATAAGTTTTCTAGTGGAATATGTGTTATTGAGCTAGAGGGTTTCCCATGTTCAATTAGGTAATTAAATTCATTAATCTTCCTTTGGTCTAATTAATTGGTTTGGGCTAAGAAAGTTAACTCCATGCAATTCCTAAGTTGTCCCCTTCTTCCTCATAACTGAACTAGATCTTTGTCATTTAATTTGATTTTAATCTATTTTCTTCTTAGGATTTTAATTTTTCTCTCATAACAAAAACCCCCAAAATTGCATTCATATTCATATAGGTTAGTTTCATTAGTTGCATTCTCATTTAGGTTTTAAAGTCGATTGCATTAGTGCATTTAGTTAGTTTAATTTCATTTTATTGCATTTTTCATCACCTAAATTCACCCTAAAGAAAAACCCACAACTTGCTCCTTGGGAAAATAACCTAGGTTGACCCTATATTGCATAATTAATTAGGACCTAGTTTAATTGACTGCTTTAGCGACAAAAGCAGGGCTCATCAGGCTTCCTCTCTTAAAGGTGAATGGTTTCCAGCGTTGGGCCTCACATTCAGCTTTGATGAAGTGGCCCAGTCTTTCCATGCATAGAACAAAAAAGTACGGGCTTAGAGGGTCCCCTTGTCTAACTCCCCTGGAGGGGGTAAAACTCGGGCTTTCATCAACATTCCAGAGGACGAACATGGAAGCGGTGGAGAGGCAAGCCATGATGAGGTCAATGAGGTTATTATCTAATCTTAGGCAAGCAAGAGTATTCCGTATGAACCCCCAGTCAAGTCTGTTGAAGGCCTTCTCCATATCAATCTTGATGGCGACATAGCCTTTCTTCTTACCCTTCATTCTCATAGAATTGATGATTTCCTGGGCAATGATAATGTTGTCACAGCTGGATCTATTGGCAATGAAGCTGCATTGCTCAGGCTTGACAAGATGGTCCATAATGCCCTTAAATCTGTTTGCCAAGACTTTAGTGATGATCTTGAAACTTACGTTGCACAAAGAAATTGGCCGGAAGTCCCTTAAGGTAGAGGGTTGCTCAACCTTGGGAATAAGGACAATCCTGGATCTGTTGATATTGGACATAGAGGAAGGATTACTGAAACACTCCTCAATAAAATCACATATTCTATCTCCAACCGTATTCCATTGTGTTTGAAAAAAATGGGCTTGAAGACCATCAGGACCTGGGGCCTTAAAAGCACCCATGGCAAAAGTTGCATTTTTTATTTCCAGCCTAGTAACCCTCTTTGAAAGCATATGCAGCTGGCGGGCATCAATGATAGGGAAGTTTGAACACCACCCGTTAGGATCTTTGACATCCGGGTCACAAGTATAAAGATTGGAGAAAAAATCATGGGCCATATTTTTTGCAAGATTATGATCCTCAATCCATTCCCCTGCCTCATTCTGAATGGCTCCAATGTGCTGCTTCTTCCTTTTAGCCACAGTTGATGCATGAAAGAACTTTGTATTCCTGTCTTCGTCTTGGAGCCATTTGCTTCTCGATTTTTGGAACCAGTATATTTCCTCTTGAGTAGCCAATTTGTGATACTCCTCCCAGAGTTGCTTTTCCAACTTAAACAAACCAGTCCGCAAATTCATTTTCCAACTTCTATCAATACCTTCCAGACGACGCATCAGCTTTTTTTTCCTTCTAGAAAAATTACCAATTTGGTTATCATTCCATTCCAAAGCAGAAGTTTGAAAATTTTGCAGGCCATGGATCCAATTCCTGTCACGCCAAGCTTCCTTAGTAATGTCCTTAAAGTCATTTTCAAGAGCCCAAGCAGCTTGGTAAGAAAAGGATCTCTGAGGGCGGGGAGGTATGTTCAAAGATTTAGAATTCACCACCACAATCCTATGGTCAGATTTGAATTTAAGTTCATGTCGGACAGTGAAGGTAGGGAAGCTATTGATCCAACTGAAGTTAGTGAAAACCCAATCCAGTCTCTCTTTTAGGCCACGTCTCTCCCAGGTGAACTTTTCGCCCAAAATCTTGGCCTCGATGAGCCTAGTGTTATCAATACAATCACGAAACTGATGCATGGAGGCCCAAGGAGGATCAGCTCCACCTAACTTGTCATTAGGGGATAAATAAGTATTAAAATCGCCCAGAACAAGCCAAGGAAGAGCAGAATTTGTAGCCAGCAAACGAAGAGATTTCCAAAGGCCGGTTCTGCCAATTAAAGTAGTTTCTCCATAAACAATGGTCAGAAAGCTTGTGGTATTGTTATCAAGCTCTTTAATCTAGCAATGAAGTAATTGGGTAGAGGAAGTAAGGTAAGTAACATCAAAAGTATCAGAGTTCCATAAAATCCAAATGCCCCCAGAGAAACCACTAGCCTCCACCCGAATCCAATGCCCAAAACCAAGTTTCTGACAAACTTTATCAGCCCTATTACCGCTTATACGAGGCTCCATAAGACAAAGAATGTTAATACAGTATTTATTCACAATATCTTTCATGGTAAGGGGGAAATTCCGTCTACCGGCTCCCCTGCAATTCCAAGATGCAATAATCATTAAAATATAAAAAACAAAGATAAGGAGGAAATACTTACCTGGGGCCTCCGGACCCACCTTCATGTTGGTTCTCAGTTTGAGTCCTAGCCACGTAGGAGCCATTGGCCTCTAAAAAGTCTGGGGCAACATCATCATTGGGATCCCAGTGATCAGGGGGCCTTAGATCATTAAGATGGGAAGAGTCTTGAAAGCACCCCGAAGATGTATTGGCAATAGGTTGGTCATTATTAGAGTTGTTCTCATTTGAGATTTGAGATCCCTGTTGAGACTTGGAATTAATATTGCCATGAACTATAATGTGGGTCTGATGTGCTTTATTTAGCTTGTCATGAGTTTTTTTATTAGGCAAATGCTTGGCCACGTCCTTATGGATATTTGTAGCAATTGGTTTACTTTGGGAGATTATTTCCAGCGCCTTCTCAGAATTACAAGGCCCCTGCACGTGATCCAAAACTTCTTGGCCCAAAGAAGATGAATTTGGATTGCCTTGAGTAATTAAGGCCAACGCCCTATTGTCATCAACTTGGCCCATTTCATGCGCAGAATTAACCAAAGGTATATGGCCCAATGGAGGTGGCCCAGTCATGTCGTTTTGAGCAATTTGCCCACCGGTGGGGCCCGCTAATTTTGACTCTTTTAATCTATAAACTTGCTTTGACTTTTGCCCCATTTGTCCATGCGATGCAGCTGTCATTTGAGATTTCTTTTTTCCCTGCACAGCCGACTTTGGCATTTGAGCCCCATCCCTTCCATTAATTAAATGCTCAACGGAACAGGTGGGTTGTTCTTCAGCTCCATTGCCTACCACGGTATGGTCAGAATCTTCACAAAGATCACGTATTACCGCATATCGTGAAGCATCCAAAGACGCTTTCATCATCTTTGGTGCATTTTTCGAGGGTTGGCTCGGATCTCTGGAATCATGCCGTTGGGGGAGGCGCGTTTTGTTTTGTCGCCGGCTAACCAGCATCCACGGTCCGAAGGGATCTTCCACCGCTGATTCAGCCGGATTTCTGCCCGGAAGCACTCCGCTGGACACTCCGCCGGACTGTTGTGGGGGTTGATTCGAGCAGCTCGCCTCCGATGGAGAGATTTTAAATGGACAGCTTTCTCGCCTATGTCCAACTCTTCCACAGGTGAAACATATCGTGGTGAGACCTTCATATTCCACATTAAAAATTGATCCTGCAAAAATCACTTTGGGAATTAATTTTTTCTGGAGGTTAAGTTCAACACATATCCTAACAAACCTTCCTCTCTGAATTTTTGGTGTTGATTCGTGGTGGAAATCATGCAGGGTATTCATATCTACTCTTAATGTACGCCCAATTCGATCTCCAATCCTTGAAATACAGTGCTTGTTATAACAGTGTAGAGGAATATCAGGGATGCGAACCCAAGTTGCCACACGACCGAGTGGATTCTGATAAGGATTGAAGTATGGTGACCATCTCTGGATCAGGACACAGTGCCCTCTAATCACCCAAGGACCCTCATACATAACCTTTTTGTAATGTGATCTCCATAGCTCTTGGTCTTGGAATCTGACTACAAAGTAATTGTTCGGGACATCAATGAGCTCAAAGTTGGAGAATCCCCATAGCTTGATCAGTAGTTCTTTTAGAGCAAATAGATTGAATTTCCTTCCCAGGACAGTGAGAATGAGGGCATAATTCCACGGCTCACACCATTCATTATATTCTTCTTCGGTGCATGGAGCGACTGGGTATAGTTCCATTAACTTCTTCATCTCTGCTGAGTCTTCAGGAACCTTCTAGCAATTGTCCCTGTCATTGGTAAAGAGATCATCTTCCTCCATAACGTGATCGCTGTGTGCAATACCGTTGAAGCCCATTAAGGACGCACGATAAGAGGGAAATTTCTTTTGCTCTGGTTTTTCCATACACTCTGGTTTTTCTGTTGTTGTAGTCTGTTGCTCTGTTTCTCTATCAGACATCTTGTCATCCATAATTGCTTGTGGAGTTTCCTCCCATTTAGTCTTTTTTTTTTCCGATCATCCTGCCCCTCCGCAGGCGGTCGGTCCGGTGGGAGTTTGCGTTGTCCGACATCTGTAAGCGAGAGAGCTTTTGTGGAGTCTGATGGTGCATTCGCCATTCTCCAGTCTCAATATAAGAGAATAATTTACCACTTTCATGAATTTGCTTAAACTTATAAGTCTAACAACCTTACTAACTCCCATTCAATGTAAAACTTCCTAAAAAATGATGTGAAATCAATAGCAGCAAATGACATTAATTGTTCATATTTTTTATGCTCGTGGAATTTATTGCTGATGAAATTAAATTGTCCTAATTTTGAAATTGTGGGCACTCGTATTTTGAGGACGCAAGCTTGAAAACACTTATAGGAAGTTGGCACTCAATAGAGATGATACTCTCTCTGGATTTTATTATAAAACATTAATTAATAATTCTGATAAACAAATAAAAATATTTAAAGTCAATAAAATTATCATAAAATTTAAGAAACATACAATATTACCCTTACTAATTATACTAAGCTATAATATTATATTAATTAGTACTCTCACCCACCACCCTTTTTAATTAGGGACATATATGAAAAAAAATAATTGATGTTCCATGGGAACAAGCATACATACGTCTTATAAAAAATACTAAATATACTTATTAGTTAGTGTCTTATAATAAGAATTAAAAAGAATATAAGACAATTGATTTAGTTGTTTCTTGGAGCCTTACCTTGCAATACATGATGCAAAGCATGCCCTTCGCAGATACTATAACGTCCCTTCCACTAGCAAGCCAGGTTTGATGTTTTTATCTTCGATTCTAAATATAAGATATAGTTTGTAGTATAATTAGAAATTGTGTTTTATATTTATGATCAAGAGAAATATAATATATAAAGTATTTATTATTTAGTATGGTTATTAATATTAAGAATATATAATAGCTTGAGGGAAAAGCGTTTCAATTGTAACGGAAAATGCAACCCTGTCAAAGGTCTGGAGACGTGTGCGCGCTTGCCTGTTACAATAATGCAGTTGCAACGGCGTTTCTTTTCCTCACCTTTTCTGTTTTCCTCCCTCAATATTACTAATTCCGGTTTTAATTATAAGAGCTAATTAACTTTATTTGAAGAAATTAAATAAGTTAAATAAGTTACTTAATCATTTTATATGTTATGTGCTTTTAGATTATATATTAGTTTATTAATTAAACTAATAAGTTTGAAGAAAAAAATAAAAATAAAAATGTTTTAAAGTAATTTAATTAACTTACTTAGTTGATAGGGCAAAATTTAAAGCCTAAAAAAACTCCGCAAGTGCACGGGCCTTATCAAGTAATAAAGTGATAAGAAAAGTATCGTTCTCACGAGGACTTAGTATCACAACCTTTAGTTAAGCATTAATTTCACAATTTCGTTTAAGTTGAGTAAAACAAATTGAATTTAATTAAGATAAAGAAAAATAAATCAAAACTAAAATAAAAATAAGAAAACTACCACAATAATCAAATGAGCAACCTAGAGTCACTAATCCCTTATTTGATTCTTAGATTTTATCCCCACTAAATTAACTTTGACTAAATTTAATCAGCTAATCTAGAGTATTAATGTTTATAAGTGTCTGTCGGTCCACTTATACACCTACCTTAAATAATTATGCAATGTCTTACACAATTAATTAAGGTGCAATTCAAATCGAGCTCACTTTAATTTGACTATGCGGAGCTTCTAGGTATATGTCTATCATAGACGCAAATTAGATTAAAACCTAATTTCACGTTAATTAAATTTAAATCTAATTCCACATTATTTAATCCCAAGGTCAATTTAAGATTCCCTCTTTCAAGTCCAACCCTAAATTCCCAAAACATGCTCAATGGTGATCAGTCAATAAACAATAACAATAAACACAGGATTAAATAAACTGAAATAAAATTAAACAAAAATAACAAGTGGGAATAATCTCTAAAACTCAAACAAGTTTATAGATTCTCTAGGTTGCAAAACAAACTAGCCACACATGGCTTTATTTAAATTCATAAACAAAAAGAAAAGAATTTAGGTTCAAAGAAGAAGAAGAGAGATGAAAGAAAATTTCTCCGTCGCCTCCACAGTCCTTCCGTGGAAATGATGAAGAGAATCGAAACGCTTAGCCTCTACTCCTATGCTTCTTCGTCCCTTCCTTCTCGTTCTGCGTCTCCCGATCTTTCTGCTCCGTCCTCCTGTTGCTTATCTCTGCTTCTTTATTTATAATAATTTAGATCTTGGGTCATTGATTCTCCTTTTCTTATTAAAAAGATATCTCATATCTTGTAATTTACTCCATCAGATCAAACAATTGATTTTGTTTCTATTTTCTTGCAGGGAGCCATTAAAATTGGCTGATTGCATATCCTGGCTGATTGCATATCCTCTTATTGCCTTTTCTACTTCTTTCCAAATCAGCTAATATTTCCTGCACAATAAAAATAGGATATGAGTAGATTTTATGTCGATTTATTCTTTGATCCCAAGTTTGATTCAATTATGGAAACGTTCTTAAAAGATAATTAAATAGGTATATAATATCAATAATTCCAATTAAATCTCATAAAATATACACCTATTTAATCATAAAATATATACTCATCATTAGTCTCTCCAAAAAAAAATTAAATAGCTCTTATAATTAGGAACGAAGGGAGTATTAATTATCTGCTGCTAATTTACCATAGCACCCTTGAACTTCCAAATTATTTCAACTACCCCCCCCCCCCCCCCCCCCCCGAGGTCAGAGTTTAAATGCTAGTCAGGGTTTGTAACCAATGGTTACTTTTAACTACTGTTAATAAAATATGTAAATAATAAAATATACTCCATCCGTTTATTATTATAATGTATGCTTTTTAATATTTTATTTCCAGCTTATAAAGCATTTTTCCCCCACAGTTTATAATGCATTTCGCAGGATATTGAAAATGATTAATGTGTCTGCCTTCGTAATATTCCTAACAAATCAAAAAATTATGTGGCCACATTAATTTGGTTCATTCCCCTTTGAAAGAGTTAATTGTAATTAATGAGAGGTATTGTATTTAAAAATCTTGAATGTTTTAGAGATATTGGGCATCACCTAGTAATTTACATTGGTCAATGTGAGTCATTAAAAATGCCTCGTAGCAATTAATTGAGGGAGTAATGTCATTGAATTGAATAAGTCTATTAAGTGTGCATATAATTGCAAATTAATGATTAATAAATTAGTTCAAAAAATGACAACCAACATATCAAATAATGCCTTTTAAAATGCACTTGATAAAGTTTATCCGAATTTAAGATATTATTGGTAAGAAGATGGAAAAATAAACAACTAATCTAATTATATACTCCCTATAGTCTCAATCATAAAGTGAAGCTGATTAATTTTATGGTTATTAGAAAGTGATGGTTTGAATATTTAAATCTGGAAGAATATTATTACTTTTTATTTTGTCATCCATTTAAATTAATGGCCATAGTAAAGTGTTATACGGGAATTGGGGGAAAAAAAAAACTTATGTTGATGAGTTAATATAAGACTAAAAAAATTAACTATAATTCATTTGACCTATATTCAACATCAAATAAACTTTTAAGACTTTCTTTATAGTCAAGATTGAAGGCAGTGTAATAATTATATACATTCAAGTGTAATAATTATATACATTTAAGTTATGTATATGCAAATTGTTTGAGTTGTTGATAAGGTTATTAAACCCAGACCGACTACTAGTCAGAGTATTTAGTTAAAAGGCAATGAGTTAGATTGGAGTCAAACCAAAACTAATCTGGGATCAACCCGATGAGAAAGTGACAACTTTATGGTTATTAATTTGAAATATTAAAGAAAATAAAATAAAAACTGATTTCTTTTTAAAAAATGTTAAAAATGTCTTTTTAAAAAATGTAAAAAATGTGAATCGAGTTGATGCCCAAACATGTTTTGCCGATTGAATCGCGGGTTTCCGGACCGAACCAGCCAGTCCGGGTTTGATTATATGAGATTTTGACACCGAGACTTTGTCAAGATATGAGATATTTTGTAATCTTAGCTTATAACATCCTCCATACTTTGTTGTTTTATACATTTAAAGAAAAGAGTAAATATTCTTTTTGGTCTTTGACAAAAAAGACGGACCCCATTTTGGTCTCTTACAAAAAAATCGACCCTTATTCGTCATTTTTAAGATACTAAAATAGAGAATATTATCAAGTCAAAAATTAAAATATAAAAAAAAAGTTTTAACTCAAAAACTTAATAAGGCAAAACTTTATAGCCTATAAACTCCGCAAGTGCACGGGCCATATCAAGTAATAAAGTGATATCCCACAAGGACTTAGTATCACAAACTTTAGTTACCACCGAGGACAGCAGTGCAGTGGCACAGCTGGTAGTATTGAGATGCCTTATATCTCTCCTCAGATCCCGTGTTCGAATCCCCCCTCCCCTCGCCTTGTACCAAAAAAAAAAAAAAACTTTAGTTGAGCATTAATTTCACAATTTCATTTAAGTTAAGAAAACCAAATTAAATTTAATTAAGAGAAAGGAAATTAAAACTAAAATTAAAACAAACTAACTATACACTAATGAACGAGCAACCTATAGTCACTAATCCCTTATTTGTTTCCTAGATTTTATCCCCACTAAATTAATTTTGATTTAATCTAATCAGCTAAGCTAGAATATTGATGTCTATAAATGCCTTTCGGTCTACTTATATGCCTACCTTAATTAATTATGTGATGTCTCACATAACTAAATAAGATACGTTTTAAATCGGACTCACTCTAATTTGATTATTACGGAGCTTCTAGGTATATTCCTATCCTAAACGTAAATTAGATTAAAACCTAACTTCACGTTAAATTTAAACCTAATTCCACATTATTTATTCCCAAGGTCAATTTAGGATTCCCTCTTCCAAGTTCAACCCTAAATCCCCAAAACATGCTTAACGGTGGCCAATCACTAAGCAATAAATAATAAAAACATGATCAAATAAACTTATTAAAATTAAGCAAAACTAATGAGTGGGAATAATTTCTAAGCCTCAAACAAGTTCATAGTACTCTAGGTTGAAAAACCAACTAGCCACATATGGCTTTATTCAAACCCATAAAAAAAGATGAAAATTCAGGTTCAAAGAATAAGGAGAGAGAGGAAAGAATGATTCTCCATCGCCTCCACAGTCCTTCCGTGGAGATGATGAAGAAAACTGAAACGCTCAGCCTCTACTCCTCTGCTTCTTCGTTCCTTCTCGTTCTGCGTCTCTCTGATCTGGCTTCGTCTCTGCCTCCTTATTTATAATTTAAGTATTGAGTCACTGATTCTCTTTTTCTTATTAAAAAGATATCTCATATCTTGTAATTTACTCCATCAGATCACACAATTGATTTTGTTTCTATTTTTCTTGCGGGGGACCATCAAGTTCGGCTGATTGCATATCCTCTTATTGCCTTTTCTACTTCATTCCAAATCAGCTAATATTTCCTGTACAATAAAATAGGATATGAGTAGATTTTATGTTGATTTATTCTTTACTCCCAAGTTTCATTCAATTATGGAAAAGTTCATAAAAGATAATTAAATATCAATAATTCCAGTTAATTTTCATAAAATATACACCTATTTAATCATAAAATATATACTCATCAAGGACCTTTTGGAAATTTATGAGGGATCAAAATATCAACTAAACGACCCTTATTCGTCCTTTTAATGGACTAAAAGGGACCCCCTTTTTTTTTAAGGGATCAAAATGGGAATCGCGTTTTTTGTCAAAAACTAGAAAGGGTATTTAGAAAAAGTTACATGTAGATATTAAGAAAATAATCAGTATAATGGAGTAGTTTTCTTTGAATAATACAATTTTTTTCAAACTCTATGCACAGTATAATGCCTCATTATATGTAGTTTTCTTTAAAAGGAAAGTTCAATATTTTTCTTCAGCATTCCCTTTCACAATATCTGAAGCAATATCGCAGGATCCTGGATCCAAAGGATTATTTGAAAGATACTATGAAAGAAAAACTTTTTAAGTAAATTGGATCAATGTGAAGAAAGTGTGGACTTTTTACTTGATTTGCTGCTATATATATATATATATATATATATTTTTTTTTCCTATCACACTTACATAAAAGTAAGTGAATTTTATTATAAAGAGGGGAGAGAGAAAATATTAGCGAAACTCAATTATTTTTATGTGAATGTGATAGAAAAAATATGTATCACTCTGGTCGTATTTATAAATTTGCTTAGATTAAAACATACATACTGAGGAGAGTTAGTTAGCTCAATGATTATGAGATAAATTTTCAACTTTGCTCTTATTTATAAATTGACATCTTTCAACTTTTTCTACTTTCTCTATTTTTATTGGGTATCTTTTAACTCTTTTTGTTCTCTCTATTTTCATTGGGTATCTTTTAACTCTTTATTCTCTCTCTATTTCCATTGATATAATAATATGGGTAAAATTGTCACAAACTCATTAAGTACCTAAAAGAGTTAGGACTTATAAATAAGATCAAATATTTTTTTTTGTTCAACAATAAGATCAAATATTTTAATCAAAAGGAGTTATAAATAAAAGCAAATATCAAACCAGGATACATGCGTCAATTTAGGGTCCAAGGGTATCGGTCAATCGGTTTTCATTCGTTACAAGATGCGTTCAAACTTGAAAACCCACACGAGTTAAGGGGGTAGCCGAATTCCTCCAAAACATAAATAATACACTGGTCTTCTCTTCATCTTCCCTTTCCTCAGACTATATAAAGACTCTTCTTCCTCCCCCAAATCCAAACCTGCCAAAAACACAGAGCTTGCTCTCCAGCTTCAATGGCTGTCTATGCTTCTTCCTTCCTCACTTGGCCCTAAAATATCCTCCATACCCGGTGATTCTGTATCTGTATTTTCACTGTAAAAACAATTTATAATTTAGTCTCGCCATTGACTATCACTGATCCTGCCGTTCTCGTCAATTTCAATAATGTCTAACTCGGAAGGCTCTGCCTTGGCGCGAACTCGCGGCGTGGACCGCTTCTACAACCCCCCGGCTGTTCGGAGAAATCAGCAGCGGGCACAGCAACTGCAAAGACCATTGAAGTCCGAAGCCCGAGTCGGCTCACTCGAAAAGGAGACGACTACCAACTCTAATGAGTCGACATTGTCTGTTGGCTCGTCTTCGCAACCGGAAACTGTTAATTTGACTAACTTGGATCGTTTTATGTCATCAGTCACTCCCTTCGTTCAAGCTCAAATCTTATCTGAGGTACAAATTCAATCTTCCGTCGGCTAAAACACATGAAAAAGTAAAAAAAAAAAAAGGACTTTGTTTTGTAGCAACTGAGTCCCTGACCCCTTCCGTACGAAGCTCTTGACATTTTAAATATCTGCTGGAATGTATCCTCTGAACCTTGTTGTTCAGGCTGCTTCTTATATAACTGTTCCAATGGTTTGGCTCATAAATTAATTGACGGGTATAAAATGATAGTTTTCGGTGATGCGTAATGGTGTTTTTGTGTTTTTGGAAAAGTGGTAAACTGATTTTGTCTGCTTCCAAATGCAAGATTAAGGTGAGAAGCAACTGGCTGCAGCCTTCCATTGGTGATATAACATAACTCGAGGGAGAGTAATGCCATTTGATTTCTGTCTAGTTGTTGGTTCTACCAATAGTGATGGTCCCATCAAAGAAAGCACTGAATCATAGTTCTCTTATATGCTTGTAACTTGAATCATACAGCCAAGTCTTGATGGTTGAGTAACTTTAATTGTTCGGTCCTGTTTAAATTATGCCGAGATGATGATTTAATACATCTGTATAAATCCCGAGTCAATGTTGCGGAGGAGCGGATAAAACTTTTCAATTGTTGTTTTCATCCTGCTGCTTTCAATAAGTTAAAGGAAAATGGCCTGGGTTTATTTTAGTTGTCAGGCTTTAGTTGGTAGTTTGATTGTCCTTCATTCTGCTATAAGATGACAGTTTTTTTTATTCCCCCCAAGTATTTAATTCTTTATGCTGTTAACTAGTGTTGTTGATATTACATAGCCCAAACTAAAAGGAGGGAGGAGTCCAGAAGTTGATGGCAATTCTTACTTTGTACTTGGAGATCTCTGGGAATCTTTTAGGGAATGGAGCGCTTATGGAGTAGAAGTGCTGTTGTTTATAAATGGAAACGAATCTGTCAAACAGTATTATGTTCCATACTTGTCAGGCATTCAATTATATGTTGATCCAAATGTGCTCAGGTTAGTCCCTTTTGCATGTCCTCTGTCTATAACTTTTCATATAGATTAAGAAATGGTTAATTTTATAAATCTGTACCAGCAAGGTTTTCTTGTATAAGTTGGCTTTTAACCTTTGTTCCTCATTTATTTTGCATCGGCATCATCTTCAGCATCAGCTACAATTAGTTAGAATTAATATTTGTTTGTTTCCTGCTTCAATTTGGACCGTCTTTCCTTGCTAACCAAGGAGCAGGTTGCTTGGTGAAACTTCATATTATTTAATCTATCCATGCTAATGCTCTGTCTTGTGATGTGTTCTAGAGGAATGCATATTATTATCATGTGACATTTACTGAAGTTGATCTTCCTATGACTATTGTTTTAATTTTGTTGGATTAGCCAAGACCATTTGGTCTAGTGGTACAAAATGTGCCCTTGGTGGCACCAGGTCTGGGGTTCAATTCCCAACTCTTCATCAAGCTCTATGCCCGCCATCCAAATCCTAAAAAACATTGTTGGATTAAGTATCATTAGTAGGTACATATTGTCAACTTTTGCTTAGTATCGACTGTAGGCACCCGTTGTTAACTTTTGGCAACCAACATCGAGCAGTTTGTTATTGGAAGACTAGGGCTTTCAGGTTAGATGAAGGTGCAAGGCATATTAGGACCCAACAACTAACAAGTGTGGTGGTCAAGGCATTATGCTAACTTAGAGGTGTAAAGCTTTTGTTCTATGATATAGATGGTTAAAACCATTCTTTGCTGATCCAAAGATGGTTATGGTGACTTGTGGACAATTATATGAGATTGCAAAGAAGCATGATAATGACACGTTGAATTTTTTAGGGTTTTTGGTTGTTGAAGAGTTATGAGATCTCTTATATAGAGAGAAGAATGTTAGATGTGTTGCCTAATGCATGGAAAAGATGCGAGATTTGATTTAGATCTTGCATTAAATGCAGAGTTGATGTACTAGGTATCTTGATTCATGCATTAACTGCTAAAGAGAAGCATGTTGAATGTGTCTAGTGCAAAAATGGTGTACATGCTTGAGGGGACACACAATTACCTATAAGGATGCCTTCCTGCTCATTAAATAATAGAACTATACGGGTAGTCCATAATTGATTTAGACAACTTAAAATGGGATTAGATGGAAAGTTGAGCTCAAAACAAAATAATAAAGTTGGTCAAAGGGTAGGCGGAATTTGATCAGAAAGGCACATTTTGTACCAAACCAGTAAGAAATTTATTCCAGAAGGCACCATCGTCCTGGCTTGGGGGTGGCTCAGGTGAAGGCACCACCATCCAATCTTGTTTCACCATCGCTCCAAGTTGTTCCTTGCATGAGAGGTGACAAATTCCTTTGGGTACACATTTTTTCCATATAAGATGGAAGATGCTATGTATCGTAGATTTCTAAGGCAACTGGTTTGGGAGGTTGGGTATAACCACAGCAGTCCTATGTTATCATGAAATCATTCTAGTCATCAATTGACTGCTTGCCTAGGTTCAACCTAATCTCGAGTCTTTCTTTTAAGCCAACTTCATAAAGACAATGTACATGGCTTTGGGAGGTTTCTTTCCAAGGATCAAATACTCAAGTGTGGGCCAAGGAGCCTCAGGTGGACTAAGAGACCTTATAACAGACATTTGAAGTTGACTGCTCTAAGGGTTCAAGGAATTGTTAGGTTCAGGTGCTGCAGTTCCTTATCTTATTTGCAAAAGTATTTTAAATGCCCAAGTACGTTTAAGGTGAAGGAAAATTTTTAATACTCTTTGTTCTTCTTGAGAACACCATCATAAACATAAAGGTAGCACCTTGGGATAACCCCTAGGCATACACTCAGGAATATAGTTATTCTGTTGCCATTGTTCCATATGTGAAATTATATTAGGATTAAGGAAGTTAATCACATTCAATATGATGAATATAATACCGCAATAAATTTTAAAACTATTATCACATTGATTTAACTGTTAGTGAGGGTTCATTGACACTTCATTTCAAGTTTAACTTTATTGCTGTGTGTACTCTAGTCAAGTGTTCTTGCTTTAAAAGCAAGGTTGTGAAGCAATTAGTCTTGCTTTGAAGTGCTTTAAACATTCCTAATCAAGCCTGAAATCTCCATCCTAGAATTCAAGTTCGTTGATCAAACTCTTTTTTTTTTTTTTTAATCACTAGGGTTTATTAAATTTCTTGAAGCAAAGATGATAAGCAATTGGTTGGTAATGGCCTTCTGTGATATTATTAAAAACCAATTCTAAATAAGTGCTGAGATGAAGACTACAATAATAATCTTTCATTGGTTAAGTTTCTCTTGAGTTTAGAAGTTTGATTAATGGTCATTCATTGTGCAGACTCAAGGCCTAATGGACCCACTCGTAAAAGGAATAAGTAGATTTCTTAATGAATTCTAGACATGGCCTTCCATATTGTCAATGCTTATGGAAAGTTAAGACTTATATTTGGGAGGAAGTGGTATTTTTAGCTGAGATTTAATATTATCATTAAGACGTCTATGATACAAGCAGGCCATTGGAAAATACTCCTTCCAGTCCTAAATATAAGACAGAGATCACTTTTTTGGAAATATTAATAAAGCTAATTAAATTACTTTAAAATATTAATATAAGACGTCTATGATACTGCATATCTACGTTGGTTTCTGCTTGTCAGTCATAGGAAAGAGATTATTAAAGAGAAGTGTTCGCCTTATTTGCTTGGAAAAAATGGGCTCTCATGCACCTTGTTTTGTAAATCATGTAATAGCGCTCTCACATTTTATTCATATTTAATATTTATACCGAGTTAACTTGTGGTCTAAAAATTTCTTTGGGATTTTATGATATCACTAGCACTCTTTTGTATTGAGGTAAATAATTGGATTTTTGTCCTACATCCTGAATTTTTCCCCCTCCACTTTGAAAATTAAAATATCAATGTACTGTCATTGTAATGGTTGTGATGTTCTGCTCTCTCACATGTACAATATTGGAATTGAATTGGACCAGGAATCCTCATGAGGATGGTGTTGATGGAGCTTCAAATCACTCCAACCTGATGAATGTTAATTCTGAGCAATTTGGTAGAATAACTTTAGGAGATAAACCTCTTATGGATTCTTCTAGTGATGAAACTGAGGTCTGCAATTCACCTGGGTCGCTTGTATTTGAATTTTTTGACTGGGACCAACCACACTTTCGTCCACCTATTGTTGACAAGGCAAGTTCATTCATTTAAGATCTGCATATGGAATTTTTGGTCTGATTTGACACGTGAATTTTTTCCTTTAGTTCAGGTTAATAGTCTTGCCTCTCAATTTCCAGAACTAAAGAAATACAGGAGTTGTGACCTGCTTCCTTCTAGTTGGTTTTCTGTGGCTTGGTAAGGGTCAAAATGTTCTTCTGTTCTCTTTTGCGGTTCTTGCAGTAATTTGTTCTGACTTGATGAATTGAACTTGGATTCAGGTATCCAATCTATAGAATACCAGTTGGTTCAACTCTAAAAAGTTTGGAGGCGTCTTTCCTGACCTTCCATACCTTATCAACTCACCCAAGGAGTAAGTCTACCTCATTCTTCCAAATACACAAATCAATAATTGAAGTTTTATTTATTTGTATCTTTTGAACAGGCAAAAGTGACCCGCAGTTTCACATTTCTCGTGGGGAGAAGGTTCATGGTGCTGGCTCGTCATTAAAGATTTCTCTTCCTTCGTTTGCCCTTGCCTCTTATAAACTGAGAGGTTCAATCTTGTCTCCAAGTGGAGACTCTGAATGGCAGCAAGCTAACTCTCTGGTGCAGGCTGCTGAGAATTGGCTTCAGAGTTTGAAGGCCAGACATCCTGACTACCAGTTCTTTGTTCATCATAGCTCTCGGGCGATATGATCGGGACATGAGTCTAGATTTTCCTGTCAGAATGAGAAGTGTTGATAGTCTGTCTTGCTCCATATCATCTTTACTAACCACCTTGATTCAGTCTCACCTCATCATAATAATTATATCAGGTTTCGCCAATAGAAGTTGCAGTATTGAGTATACCATACAGGATTGAGGACGGCAGGTCGCTGATTCGACCATTTTATATTGATGTGTATAAAAAAAGGCTCATGAAAGGCTCGTAGGCAATAGGAATCTGTATGCTTTGTGAGCAAAGCACTATATGACCGACTGCCATAGATACATTCAAATTATACGCCCCGCTTTTTATATTGTTTGGGGCTGCTCAAACTTCTATTCCCGGTGTATTGGATAAATCCGCGTTTCTTTTCACTTTGGTGTTTTTCCCCCCTTCCAATTTTTCCTTTATGTTATAATTTAGAAGGTAGTGAAATTTTAGAAAACTTATCTCCGTCAATTCAAGTGCACACCAGTAATTACAGTTCTTAGAAGCGCGCCTATTAATTTAATTATGCCTTTTTTCCTCCCTTTTTTTGGGGAAGCTAATGGATTCTCTGCCTAGATTTAATAATGACGATTTAGAAAGATTACACGATCAATTACGTTTTTCTTATTTTGGCTTCCAAAACTTCAAACAATGCTTAATTTGGGACGCTGGATTGCATTTGTAATCTGAGATGATATTCCTATATATATATCAGGCAGTATACAATTAATTGCCGAATACTACAATTAATAGAACATTTACCCAACTTGTAGATTACCCCCTCTGGCCCTCTTTATGAACTTTGATTTAGTGCCGGGGAGTCCAAGCTTGCAACAAAAGGGAATACTAGAAAAGCGGTGCAAATTCAGTGAAGGCCCATATTGTTGATCATCTGCATATTGCTAAACCGGCCTCCTGAGGAGGAATCATTTTTTAAGCTCGTACCTTGTCAATGATGAAGTAGAACAGGACTTGGAGTTGTTCTGAACGACAAAATTATATTGCCTACAATGACGGTACATTTAATTCCTAATTTCCTATACCACACAGACAGTGCATCTACTTCCTATTTTCCTATATAGCTTAGCTCATTGTATAGTATACTATAGCTTGTTCATCAAAAAACAGAAGTTCTTATATAGAATTGCTGCTATAAATTACTAGTAAGCTTACTAGTAAACTAATCCAATGAAGACCTGACAATTACGCATATCGAACTATCTCACTAAGGTCCATTCTTCCATGATGAATCGAACTATGGTAGACCAAGTTTGCGCTAACTTCTAGGGATCGACAATCAAATTCAAGACAAAGTCTGGCTGCTCCTGCTACTTCCTTTTCCGTTGATGAAGTGGAAACAAATGATCAGTGTCCATGATTTTCTTAATCAGAAGTCGGGGTCTAGGATTGTGGACATAAAAAGTTCCTGTACAAATGCACTTCGCTGTGCTTTCCCTACCTGGTCTTCGTCAGATGAAGATTGTTGAACATCTCTGTATTCATCACAAGTGTTAATAGATCATACTACAAATCTTTAGGAGGAAAGTGAAAACTTATCTGAATTAACATCTAAGCAAGCCATTTGTAAATCACACCCCCCCCACCAAACACACACACACACAAAACAAACAATAAAATGAATGATCAACGATAGACCTGAGAATCCCACATCCTTTTTTTTTAATAAGAATTAATCATACCTTACTAACATTGACTCTTTTGAGTCTACTTCTTCTATGTTTACTTTGCTTGAAGAAGCAGGCTGCAAATTTTCACGTTCATCAGAAGCAGCTGAACAGTTAAGAAATGATAGCAATTGATCGCATGCTGCCTTGGAAGTAGAAATCTCAGAAGATGAATCAGCAGAAAAAGAGTGCCAATATCCATCTCCACCCTGTAGATCTTTTCTCGAAAGGGAAAGGGCACCACATGGCTCAAATTTAGGGTATCCAGATATGAATTGACTGTGATCTCCAGTGAAAGAAACAAGGAAGGCAATAAATGAAATATCAAATGACATCTATTGAAATAAGAAAATGACAAACAGTAAACAAAACGAAACAGTTTATGGCAACCAGCACAGAAAGGATATCTTAAGTATGCTTCCATGTTGTGCTGATATATGCTCAACCAAATTCGTCCCCACCCATGTAACACAGAGAGGACAAATCTGCAAACACGAACAGATTAAAACGATGGATCAATTCTATTAAATATTGATGCACGTTTAGCAGCCTCAGGTGGATTTTAGATCAGACTCATGTATTAATTTCCTAATCAGGTTTCACAGCCTAAGGTCTTGTAAGTCATCATGCGATTTAGATATGTTGTTCCTTTACCATGATTCACACTCAATCCTCATCATTCATAAAATACTCTTGCATCATAATATACTCCCTCCTTAATATAAGATGTAGTTGACTTTTTTGTAGAGAGATTAAGGAAACTAATAAAAACTTAATAAGATACTGAAAAGAAAGCAACAAACCATCAAAACGTTAATAAGATACCCGAAAAGAAAATGCCTATGAGATCAATCTGGTTATTGAAAAATTTAACAAACGCTAATAACAAAAATAAATTAATTGATCCTATGAGATGAGATATAATTACCCCGGCCTTTGCTTCTACTGAATGATGCTCCTCAACATGACAACACAGTTCCAGAAGATCAAAATCCTCTCCACAAAATGGGCATGGATATGCGGTGTTCAGCTCGTCATCTCCATCTACGTCCTCAAAATCGATGCAAAGTTCTTCTACAGCGTCCACAAATTCACAAATAAATAAACAAACAGAGAACGCAAAGGCACATAGAACTCATATTTTTCTACGCATGACATTCATATAAAAGGGATTAAATGATCGAAGATGAGTGAAAAAAAAAATGGAAACAAGAGAATCACCGAAATGGGACTTTAGCTTCGATGGGTAGCTTCTGGAAGCAGTAGATAGAACAGGACTCCAAGCTTGATCTTCCATGGAATTGTAGGCAGTATATTTTGTTGTAAAGCAGTTGAGGAAGTCACGACTTACGAAAAAGTTTGGAGGTGTGCGCTGTGGATGGATTCCTTTTCAGAGCGAGAGATGTGGTTTTTATGTACTGAGAAAAGGGGGAAAAAGAGGACGAGGAAAGAGCCAGGGAACTTCAGATTGCTCATAGATCCTTAGCCAACAAGATTTCTGGCCCCCTCCTTTTCTTTTCCCTTTTTACTCCTCCCACTTTATAATCATTTTTCTTATTTTTTCCCATTAACACCATCTGAACCATTGATTAAAAAGATAAAAGAAATATTAAAATGATATTGTGATTAATTAGATGGATATGATTTAAAGATAATAAGGGATAATAAGAAAGAGATTATAAGAGAAACCTAACCCTCCATCCTCTAAATAAAATTCATTTTCATAGCTTTTATATAAACAAAATACAATTATTATAATATATGAAAAATTACAGTCTGTCTTTTATACAAGATCATGTTGATCAATTAATTATTTATATCACTAGCTTATAGATATTTATTGTTTTATTTTTAATTAATTTCTCTAGCTTATAGATATAATTTAAGGGATAGGATATTATCACTACCAATTTTATGTCACTACCACTTTTTCACTGTTAGATCAAAATCTCATTACCTTTATCATTTTTCTCTACTATTGAAATTTTGATCTAACGATGAAGAAGTCTAATGAGATTTTGATCTAACAGTGAAAAAGTGGTAGTGACATAAAATTGGTGATGGCAATAACCTATCCCTATATCTATAGAATTAATTTTGGTTTTAGCAAAAAAAAAAACCGGAATTAATTTTGGTCATAAATTTATTTGTGAAAAACACTTCTCATGTTATAGGAGAAGTGTATTCTCATGTAACACACACATGAAATGGTGGGACCCACATATACATATAACAAGCATTATATATAGGGGTTTAAACTTCTCATGTAACATGAGAAGAAGAAGATTCCTGCACACACATGAAATGGTGGGACCCACATATATATATAATGCTCATTATATATATATGTGGGTCCCACCATTTCATGTGTGTGTTACATGAGAAAACACTTCTCCTGCAACATGAGAAGTATTTTTCCCTTATATATATATATTTGTGGGTCCCTCTATTTCATGTGTTTAGGAATCTTTTTCTTCTCATACAACATGAGAAGTTTAAACTTCTATTTATTAATATCTTTTTATAATGGGACCCAATAATATTTTTTCTCCCTCCCCTCTACAATAAGACCCACTCACTTTTACGTGAGTATAAAAGAAAAAATGTTTTTCCAGTAAAAACAGAAACATTAAACCCTTTAATTTATTTATTAATATCCTCTTAACAATAATTTAAAAAATTAAAAAAGATGACTATAGTATTTTAGAAAACACATTTTATATTAATTATTTAATTAACTTATTTAATCTTGTCAAATTAAATAAATACATACTACTACATTCCTAATATAAGACCTTCTTTTCTTACCGATTAAAGAAATAAAATAAGTTAATTAATGATATCATATATTAGATAGGATTAAATTATATATCAACTTATATATATAAGCTAGAGATTAAAGAAATAAAATAAGTTACTTAATGAAATTTTGATCTGACGATGAAAAAAGAGCAGTGACTTAGTAGTGACATAAAATTAGTAGTGATAATATCTTATCATATTATGTCTTATAAACTTTTTAATCTTTATGGAGTTTTTGCAAAACAAAAAGTTTAAATCAATTCGAAGTGACGAAACTGAACCTATGGACCCCCAACGGAAATGTATTAATTCCGATCCGAGATTCTCAATTCTTGTTTGTTCAATGCTTTCTCTTGGTATTGCGCGCTTAAATTTTGCCCACTCTCAGCCAATCTTCCATTCTCAGTTCTGTGTTAGCCAAATTACAGAGGTTTTAGGAATCAATGGCCACCAGAAATCGAACTGTGCTATTTAGAAAGCACAGAGATGCCGTCAAGAGTGTGCGAGCCCCTTTATCTTCCTCAGCTTCTGGTTCTGGCGGCCCCGTTATTGAAATGGTGAGCACTTCACTTCTCCGTTCGAATCAATCTTCATATGCTCCTCTAAGTACCGAAGATCCAGGCCCTTCGAGTTCGAGGTATTCCCAGTTTCTTAAAAGCAGCATCTGGATTTGATCTATATGTGTTTCCTAATCAAGACTGAGATGACAATCAGATTTAGTCTATTATGCTTCATCATTTTCCCTTGCAGTCACTAAATACTAGGTTACGCTCGATAAGTTGTTGCTAGTTACGGCTTATGCTGCCCTAGTGAATTGGGGAGTACTTTCAATTCATTCCCTTATAACGACGAAGCCATGGGGATTCTTTCTTGAAATCATCGTCATCAAACAAAGAAGATATATCTTATGGGAAATTGGGAATCACGATCTATTATGTGGAATGAGTTAATTAGGATCGTAGTTTTTAGTAAAAGTTGTTAGATAAGTTGCACCTAATAGCTTGTAAATAAGGGACGATGCAGACGTAAAATGTGTGAATTAAATAAAATTTTTTTAATGTTTTTATCCGCACCAAACTTCCCATCAGTATCGGAGCTTGACCTGGCATCATGGCGAGAATGCATGATGAATTACGGAAAATGAATCAAGGGATACAAGTGGACATAGTCAAATTGAAACTTATACGCAGATCACCTTCTATCAAGACCTTCTGCCCATTGGGATTCAACATTAGGAAGATATTGTAAGCTAGGCTACCATCTGGGGCTTTTGCCCGCTAAATCAACTTAGAAGCACTATATTCCCTTCTATGGGGTGTTCTCACTGTTTAGCCTTGGGTGCTTGTCTATGGAACTTCCAGCATATATACTCCAGGATACTTGCATTATGGAAGCATGGTTGCTAGGTGATGTATTAAATGTCTCATTGTACCTAGGATATTGTTAACTGAATAGGTGATGATGAGTGTATAGAAGCTGTATCAGTTGGGGTCCAATCGGAGCTGGAATGCACATATATGCTAAGGCTTCTGCTAGAGAGAAAAGTGTCCAGGTCCAACTCAGGTGGCAAAAATCATGCAACTGTCATATCAAATCTTGCCTTAGTGTGGATTTTACTTTAGACGGCTTTATTACTGCAAAGTGCAAACCTCTTGAGTTGGTGGTGCTAATGAGGATTTGGTGATTTTGTTAGTTTTGGTTCTCCCGAACTACAATATAAATGATATTGTGAAAAAAGAAAACGTTTTCTGGTCCTTTGGGCAATCACTATTTTGAGGAGGGAAAATTATTGTTAACATGGGATTAATTGGATTAGTTAGTTAGGATTAGTAATTTTTAGTAGAAAATATTCCTTTTTCAGGTGATTTGCATCTCTAATAGCCTATAAATAAGGGATAAGCAGATGTATGCAGGTGATTGAATTGATAAGAATTGTGTTACATTTTCCTTTGCACCGTTATCTCCTCAGCAAAATAGTTTTGCGAGGCAATTTTGTTGAGTTGATTGATTGTTTTGGAGTTTGGAAAGTTAAATTATTAGTATAGCATTGAATTATGGGGCCTGCCACTTGGGGAGATTGGGGAAGTGAGGAGTGGATGACCCCTAATCTGGCTTCTTGTAAGTGTGGGTGTTAAGTTCTTGGCCAGTGGATACAATTTTTACATATCCTCAATTTGCATGGTTTAATCCATTCCTTTAGTTCAAGCTTTTGACAGAGGTAAAGTTATGCCTTCAACATTTGATTCTGTTTGCTTCTTTAACAATTAGAAATTGTGCCTTGGCTTTCGGAGATGCATTCACTGCAGTGATTGAATTGATAAGAATTGTGGCACATCTTCCTTTGCACCACTATCTCCCCCACCAAAATACTTTTGCGAGGCAATTTTGTTGAGTTGATAGATTGTTTTGGAGTTTGGAAAGTTAAATTATTATTATAGCATTGAATTATGGGGCCCGCCAGTTGGGGAGATTGGGGAAGTGAGGAGTGGATAACCCCTAATCTGGCTTCTTGTAAGCATGGGTGTTAAGTGCTTGGCCAGTGGATGCAATTTTTATATATCCTCAATTTGCATGGTTTAATCCATTCCTTTAGTTCAAGCTTGTCACAGAGGTAAAGTTATGTCTTCAACATTTGAATTTTTTTTTGCTTCTTTAACAATTAGAAATTGTGCCTTGGCTTTCAGAGATGCATTCACTGTGGGATTGCCGCCAGCTTGGGTAGATGATTCTGAAGAAATTGCTGCAAATATACAGCGTGCTCGGGCTAAAATGTCTGAGCTAGTCAAACTTCATGCAAAAGCATTAATGCCCTCTTTTGGTGATGGTAAAGAAGATCAACAACAGATTGAGATTCTCACCCAGGAGATTACAACTCTCTTGAGAAAATCTGAGATGAAGCTAAAAAGACTTTCTGCCACTGGCGGGTCCTCTGAGGATTCAAACATTAGAAAAAATGTGCAGGTAATTTTCAAAATATTATATATTACATAGTGGATAGTATTTGACTCAATAATATTATTCATCTTTTCCTTGGGACAGTGGTTCTAAAGGATGTATAGGAAAATTTAAGTTTTTTGTTCTTATCATTTAGGAGTTTGTCTAAAAGGAGTTATATGAGGTATTGCAGATTATTTATCTATTAATTTTGTTGATGTATGTTTTTCTGGCTCTCTCTTGAATTATGGTTCCTCCCTGTCTGGAAAAAGTCCTATAGGACATGTCATGTTTTTCTATGATTTGATTTATTCATCTACACGACTCCTTTCAGATCTACATTGCAATTGCATTTGTTCTCCTGATTTCCCTCAGAACTGATTCTATCGTTTGTTTTGAGATTGTTCCTTGAAGATGTCATGGTGGCTTGAGTAATTGCTTCCATAGTTTAATATCACTATAGGAAGCATATTTTTCCTTTTAATACCTTACATCATTTACCAACTAGTGTGACTCATCTTTATCAACTTCTGGCAGCGTTCCCTTGCTACAGACCTTCAGAACCTGTCAATGGACCTCCGGCGAAAGCAGTCACAATACTTGAAACGGTTGCGGCAGCAAAAGGAGGTTGCAATTATCATGCTTATCCAACTTAGCTTCTTTCTAAATTATGCTAACCTTTTTACTCTTTATTTAATGAATGATAAATCTATTTGTTAAGCAGCCATATAGTTGCTTCATTTTTACTCCTTATTGTTAATCTTTTAGTATCCAAGTGATCAAATAGAAGATCATTATCCTAAGTCTAAATTATGTCTAGCCCTCTGCTTCAACAATATATTTCATTTATATTTCTGCACTGATGTCTATGTTCAAATTTGATTTTGTAGGGATATGATGGGGTTGACTTGGAGATGAATGTGAATGGGTACAAATTTGGTTCACAGGATGATGGATTCAGCGATGTGGTATGCTGTTTGATGCAAATGATTTCTCTAGCAGGGCCTAATTTTTAAGAAATCTCGTGCCAAGTGACTGTTAATGACTCCTTTGTCTTTCCTAGAGTTTGTCAATAAGAAATTAAGATGTTGAAACTGTAAGATTTGCTTTCATAATAAGCAGCGACTAACTTATAAATTTCTTCCCCCATCCTCATGCCCACCCAAAGAATACAAAGAAAAGGGCAGAATTTTCATTAAGCGTTATTGTTAATAGCAACTGATTTATGTTTGATATTGTGTTTGAAGTGGGCTGGGTTTCGAAATTATAATATCAACAGATTCTTATCTGTGCTACTTCTGTGGTTTTTCTTGTTTTCTTTTTGGGTTGAATATCATGAGTTTTCAAATAATTTTTTTCTGTGTTATTTTTCAAGTTAATTGTTGATTTCTTTAATAAGAACTAACCCAACAAAATGAGTAACTCTGCTGTATGATTTGGACTCTGCAAACAAACCCTCGTACTTCTTTATTCAAAGGTAGAATGATGAATTTCCTGCAGGGCTTGTACTTAGCTCTGATTTTCTTAAATTACTTTATGAGAATATGAAGGTTTATTTGTCCTCTTCCTGGGGTCTTCCCAAAGAAGACATTGTTGGCACGTTATTCTATAATTAATCTTTGGGGTCTACCCGTTTTATCCTTGTCTGAGCTGCTAGTTTAATAGAAGCACTTTATATGTTATTTTCATTTATTCTGTGCTGGTTGAAGTTCAATGTGAAGAAGACAAGGTAATAGTAACAATCGGTGGTTGATGGTTCAGGATTTCAGTGATCATCAAATGGCAAAGCTAAAGAAGAGCGAGCAATTCTCGGAGGAAAGGGAAAGAGAGATTGAACAGGCAATATGAAGGCTTTCGATGTATTGCTTAGAGACAAATCTCTTTCATTACCTTGTCTGACAATGTGAAATGTGATGTAGGTCACTAAATCAGTGAATGAACTGGCTCAGATCATGAAGGATCTCTCTGTTCTTGTGATAGACCAGGTTAGTGCCCCGCCCTTGTATAATATGGATTTGATGAATGAAATGTAGCTAAGACACCTGATATTCCTACAGGGAACAATCGTGGATAGAATTGACTACAACATTCAGAATGTTGCTACGTCCGTTGAAGAGGGCTTCAAGCAGTTGGAGAAGGTTCTGTTACTTCTTTCCCTGTTACTAGCTAGGGCTCTTGCTTATGCAAATTGGTGCTTGTATTAGCGTCCTTTTTTGGAATTTCAGTCGGTGCAGCTGTTCTCAGATAATTTTATGAAATGTACTCGCAGGCTGAGAGAACACAGCAAAAAGGAGGAATGGTTACGTGTGCAACTGTGCTTGTTTTAATGTGCTTCGTCATGCTTGTCCTCTTGATACTCAAGGTGATATTGTTTTAGTCATGTATATCTCACCGTCAGTGACGGCTTTGCCTGCCAGTTATCATGCTCATTGACGTCCTTGGGCCATGGGGAATGAAATCGCCTTCTATTGGAACATGATCTCATTAGTACTATGATAACGCGCTCCAGTTCGTGGAAGTAGGGAGATTGATTATTTTTGTTGTTGCGTTGTCTGAATAGAATTTGTCACGAAGGTCTGAGGATTTGTCTTTATGGAAGGCCCCTTACAGTTATCCCCTGATGTTTGGGATATGCCAATATTTTCTCTCTCTTTCAACGTTTATCTGTCCCACGTGATTAGTCATGGGGAAAATTTTGAGGATGCTGGTCTGCCGCACTTGCACAGGAAATTGGTATATTCATCAAACACGCTTTCTTGTAATTAAAGGACTAGGCACAATATGAGCATTGTGTTTGTGACCCTCCCGTTTGCACATTCTTTTGGTGGAGTTTGGTCAGAAAAGTGTTCTCATTTTACTTGATGTCACTATTATTTAAAGTCCTGCAATTATTTTATTTGCGAACAAATTTGGACTATTGCGGATAATAAGCAGCTATTGAATCCTGACCCTATTCTCAGTCCGTAGTCCCCTCATATTACCCGATCGACTTTTTCTACCATTATAGTATTATCTGGAGGTAAACGAGGAGGAGAAGGAGGTAGAGATGAAGATGACTAGAAATCTGACATAGGACAATTGCCATTACCTTCTGTGGTGAAGTTCAAGTTGGATAAAAGGATTTATATTGGGAAAATTTTTTGATACAAATTATATTGGGAAATTGTTTGAAGCACCGAACCATCCATCCGAATTTGTGGGCTCTTTGAACCAGAAAGGACCATTAGAGATGTGTCTGGTCCAAAGATGGTTTGGGCTGTGAATCAAGTGTCAATTGATTTGAACTCCAATCCCCTTATGTTTTTCACCTAGATTTCATGGACCTAAAAGTGTCAATTTTCAAACAAGAATCTACCCAAACAAAATAAAACATTCGAACAAGAAAGACCGTAAAACTTCCATATAGTAATATAATAATAAAATCTTTAAATCAAGTGCCAGATTTCCTATTTTGTGCTTTTCCCCTCCAAAATTAACGTATTCAATTTCTTGAAGTTTAGAGGATCCTTCAAGAAGTTAATAGTGTACATATATATGTAGATAGCTTAATGATCCATCTGCGTTACCTTTCAAATGTAGAAACTCTGGAAGAAGAGGGTGAGGGGAGACTAAGAAAATTTATCATATGATTTCAAGTTAAATAACGCACATCAAAACATTTCAAATTAATACAGCACATACATTTTGCATAATGTGTAAAGTTGTAATTTGAAATAATCATTGTACGGTCTCATCGTATGAGGAGAAAATAATTTTAACTCAGACGATATTAACTTATTAAGTGTGACTGGTCCCCCCACAGGAGAGGGATATAGATTTTTCTCCCATGGTCCCCTACTGGTAGTAAACTTCGCTGTAATGAACAGAATCGGATTTGCAATGAACATTCATGTGTTGTTTGTCGTCTAAAACTCTGATGTGTACTAAAGAGATTACTTGAATCAGAAATAATCTTCTTTTTTTTTTTCCTCGATAAAATTCACTTTCGTCTTTTTTTTCTTCTTCACATATTCTTAAAGATTAAATTTACTCTAAATTTTTTTGGATCCAGTCACTCTTGGCCAGCTATTCGTCTCTAGTTCATTTGCTGTAGCTTTTGAATTGAATTTCCCATGACATATCTCTCACATCAATGGCCGTGCATGGATAGCACTCAAGTGCTCCCAAACCCAAAAGACGAAAGAAAATCTATGAATCAAATTCAGCAGTGATCGGAAGAACAGTAAAGGCAATGAAGGTGGCAGCCAATTCCATGTATTGTAATTGCAATTAAAGTATAGCAGCAAGCAAGCTGGTTTCTCCATTTATATTCATCAGAACAGAGAGGCAGGACCTTACTGCATTAACTGCTTCCGTCTAACCATCGACAAAAGCATAGGTGTTCGATTCGTCATAAATGTAAAAAACCAGTGGGACATTAAGGTACCTTGAGAGACTCAAACAGTGTTTGACAGTGGGTGACTGTCCTTGCCTTGGCATGCCAAATCATTCATTGTTCACCTTATCATTTTCAGTACAAACAGGTATATACCACGTGGATAAAGCTCTAGCTACATTGTGATTTTGAGATTGATGCAACATGATATGTCTGAGGAAGAGGCCATAAATGTGAAGAAAGAGGGAGAGTCACAGAGGGAGGGGGAGAGAGGACCACGGAATGTGTATGGTCCACGAGGACCCCAGAATTAAGTCACCGACTGTTTTTAGCTGTAAAGGTGCCAAAGCCCTCTTCTCTTTATTTGGTTACTTTTGTGCTTCCTCCTTTTCCTTACTTTGTTCCTTTGCTTCGTCTCATAATAATGACCTGTGAGCGAACTCAGACCCTGAAACCAGATGTGCCTCTTCCATCAATCTTCATCTTTTCATGAGAATTTATGGGACTTATAAGCTTCATGCATATCTATCTTGTTGATCTATATTTGTCTTGTTGTAGCCATACATTTTTAGAACCTTGTTTCAGTAGCTTCCCATAGGATGGCTTTAAAAAATAGAGTCAAACAGTAGCAATTAAATGATTTGTTGTTCTTTGAACACTTCTATCAAGAATTGGTTTGGTTTGATCTTCATTATGATGATAATATATATAGTGAGGATTTAGTTGCAGCTCGTGAATGCCTTTTTCATTCATGAATTTATGTGATGTAGCAGCATCAGTTAAGAACAACCATTACGGGGTGTTTGTCAAGCTAGTGCTCCACATGAATAATGGTTGCCTGAAAGTGACACACGCAAGCTTCCATTATAATGATTGATGGATAAGGCTTCCTTGCACAAGGGCACAGTCTCACAGACAGCTCAGCATAAAAGAATTAGAATCTATTCTTCATTCGATTAAATTTATGCCAAGTATGTAATCAATGGTATGTGTGTGTGGAAAATATGAAAGTTCAAAATTACACAGAATTATACGAAAAAATACGCAAAAGATTCTGTAGAATTATACATGAAAGATCCTTTTTTGCTCTTTCTTTAGCCCTGTGTCTCTTATCCTTATAAAGTCTTCCTCCACTGGTAAGTTTTTTTTGTAGTGTATGAATGATAGGAGGCCTATATTTTTTTCGGCTTCAATAGGAAACCTCACGAACACTGTTTCTATATATTATTTGTCATCATAATCAATTTATTAATGACGGAACGAAATGAAGAAATAACTCCTTGTGTGGGAAATTTTACAGGTTCCCTCTCAAATCGATTTGGGCATCATTCTATTTTTATGTGATAGCAACTACTATATCAGTAACAATGAAACAGATCATTGAAATTGCTTAAGATATTCTGCTTTAGCTTCTATAAGACATTTCTTAGTTTAAGATTCCTCTTACGAATTGGAATTAAAAAAAAAAAATAGTGGTCATATTCCTCCACACATGGAAACAGCTAAAGATCACAAACTTATAATTTATAATTTGATAACGGAGCTAGTTTCATAATTATAAATTCACTCCATACTAGACCAGAACATGTCATATACACTCTCATTATGACAAGGGGAAACATCAAATTTGAGGATAGAGAATATGCAATGGAAATAAGACTTGAAACTAGACACAGTATACACATAAGTATGAAGGAACTGTATGACTAAACCCATCAACAAAATGATCGGCTTCTTCTTCTACTTCTTCTTTTTTAAATGTGTAGTATGCTGACATGGTGCATTGTACTATGTTGTTCTCTTGAATGAAGTTATTGGAGCCAAGAAAAAATATAGAAAAAAAGAGAGAGAGAGAGATTGAATGAGGTTTCAATCCCATCCGCGTGAATCAACAACCTTCCTTCACACCGGCTAAAATTAAAACCATTTTTCCTGTTTAAAAGGAATGCTTCGTTTAGTCACACGTAGATCAAGCGAGGGTAAAGCTCCAAGAGACAAGAAAAGTTCAAAATAAAGTGTAATTAAACATTGAGACGCATTAGTCAATTAGAGGATCATGTACTTATGACAGAAAGTTGGTGTATGGGCATTGGAATCTCTTGTTACTCTGCTTATTGGACTCTCTTGTTTCCCCTACCACATTCTAGAATCGTCCGAACATATCAAATCGTGACCTTTAAAGTAATGAATTCCCATGATGATTATTGATTAGGATTATGGTAGCAGCTCCAAATCTGTCCGTGTCTGGGAATTGATCCGTCTCCATTAGGCCACGGAAGATGATGCGTGAGCCAGCCAAAAGAGTCAGTTGCCAAGTCCTAATCCCTTTCAGTATAATATTATGTTCCAAGTAGCAAACATTCAAAGACAACATTTCTGCTCACGTATTCGTTACTTGAGAGAGAGAGAGAGGCTTGTTCGTTGCGTATTATGGTCTCTCAGAGTCAGATCATATAATTAAAGATAAAACGACATCACAAGAGACTCATCCTCGCCGATTTTTTTAGATGTGGGCTTCGAGTTTTTAAGCCACGTGTAGGCGTCCAGATATTTTAATAAACCCAAAGGGGACACTCGTACGGAAACAGGAAGCCTCAACCGACACATTGGTTCCGCTCAGTTCCGGACCTTCAAACTCAAACCCATATTTGGTTTGGCAATTAACAATATTAGCACTCAGAAGATCCATCCCTAGTTTGTTGAGGGAAAAAAATGAAGCGGCATATAATATGGATTGCATCAGCAAATGCCCCCAGTGGGGGCAAAAGGTTGAGTCGGGTCACCAATGTTCCATCGCTGCCAACCACCGAATAGCTTCCTCGGATGGCAAGCATGTCCATATCCTAAACGCACTCATCTCTTCCATTAATCTTCGTTACAGCAATGCATCTATCTACACTTGTCAGCTTAAGTTATTTTTTAGTGGTTTACGATTTATGAGATAAATATGCAAGAAGAGTTTTATTTTACTTCAGCTACACAATTAAGTACATAATTTCACCATAAATACACATTTTCTAACACCAACTCATATGAGTTCACGCAGGACGAATTCTTCCCTTGCAAGTTGCTATCAAAGCCACCCTTAACCAACAGTACAGCACCTAGATCCTATAATGGGAGTGATTCCTGAGAATCAAACAGGAAAGCCAGAATCCAGCAACGTAATTATTATTATTAATTAAAACTGCTGCGATTGCAATTAGAAAGTTCAAAATGTCATTATTTGGTTGCTTCAAAGTCCGTGCCCTTTTTAATTCTATAGCATAGCTTTCACTCTATAGATACTTCGTAGGAAGCTTCCATTGAGGGTTCAACCTAAATGCCACCCCCAACTAAAAATGTTTCATGTATGAAGCAGAGCAGAGTTGAATGTGCACCATTTGTTTTTTATTTTTTTATTTTCAGAGGTGGAATCATCTAATAGAATACAAGTAAAAAAAAAAAAATCGCCTGAAAAAAATAATAGTCTAATATGAAAAATGAGTAGACGATCATAGTAAGAACTAAGAAGAGAACACAAAAAAATAAAGGGCGAAAAATACCAAAATGAGAATTAAGCGAACAGAGGATGTGTCACAAAACAGTCCTGAAGGCTGGAGGGAATTTACCGGCAGCAACCCTTGCTGCCGCCACGGTGTTTCAGAGAGTGTGACCGTACAAATCGTATGGAGCCCACAGGGCGTCGAGTGGGCAGGGTCGTTTGGAGTCAAGCCTGAGCCATGGCTTGCCGCTACCGGACCAATGCAACAGGCTAACTGGACCTGGGTGCAAATCTCGACAGCTGCCTCTGACGTTATCACCTCCCAGGCCGTGCTGGTTCCACCGGTGCTCGATGGGTGCCACGTGTCCTGCAAAAACCAGAAGGAACGGCGGAAGCGAACCCAGCTCGTAGATCCGATGGCTCTTCTGGATTTCCATCCACCTTTCGATTTGCTTCGTGTACCGAGCTCTCCTCCATTTGACTAGATCTATGACCATCACTCCCGTGTTGAAATAGCATGGTTTCCGCCGCGCAAAAGTGGCGGAGAGCCGCTTATCTGACCAGAATCCCGCCGTGAAATACTTGGTGAAGTTCGCGTGGCAGTATTCTGGCGCCCCGATTGTTTTAGAACCCAAGCTCGTGCTCCACAGTTTGGATATATCATCAACCACAACTAGATCAGAATCCAGGTAAATCACTCGACTCACGCAGCCTTCCAGAAGATCCGCCAGGTAATTCCTGGCATAATTCAAGGGTTGTTCAAGTGCTTGCCTAACAGAGGTCGAGATCAGGTTCCTTACAATCTTTGGATCGAAGTAATACACCTTGAACTTCAACTGGGGGAACGTTGATTGAACAATCGACTCCAGATTTGTTTCAGACACAAGGAAATGAAAGAAGATGTTTTCCGGGCACAAGGAATGCTGCAGAATGGAGTGTACTGCCGCGATTGAACCGCGCAGGTATTCAATGTCGAGTGTTATCGCCACGTGTACCAAAGAAGGATCGCAAACACTCATTTCCCCTGAAACCCCCCTTTGATTCGAACCACATTTATCGGCATTGCGGAATGCAGAGGCTTTCCGGAACGAAAATAAGTTTTCACTATCCGTGGGGGGCATCTGGACTGGCAAACGGAGATATCCCTCGAGGTGGGAGGATTTGATGGCTTCTGCCGGAGGAAACGATTGGAGAGATGGAGAGAGAACAACCAAGGCCATTGCGGCAGAGAAAAATCCCGAGAATCGCATGAGCCACAACATATTGACGGGGCAAAACCCCCTCCTCCTCTTCTTGATGGACCGGAAAACGAAACGATCTGCCAGAATCGACGATAGGAAGGCTAGGGTTCTAATGTCCGCAGGGCCTAAGGGGAGGAGGATTGAGTACGGAAGGTAATTGGAATCAGCCGCTTTTCTCTACGCCTGCGAATGAGTATCAATCAAAGTAAGGGTGCCGTGGGGAGGAAGCGATATTGTGGGGAGATAAAGCAGAAAGAGAGGAAGACGACGAAGAAGAAGAGGAATCCATGAAAAGGCAGAGGTGCTATCGTGGGCACCGTCGCCCTTTTCTAGTGCTCCTCTGCTTCTATAATTCTTTCCCTCCACTGCCTCACTCACTGTGTATTTTCGGTGGAACAGACATATATTGGCAGATGAAGGTGCAGTGTCATGAGGGTGAGGGGCAGAGAGAGAGGGAGGAAGGGAGAGAGAGACCTTTTCCTTTCCAGCTTAGCGGTTGCGTTTTCCACCATTGAAATACAGAGCCCCAAACATAATTATAATATTTTAGGTGGGTAAATCTATAATTTTAATATTTATTCATTAAGTAATTAATTATTTAATTACCATGGTCTTGGAAACGAGAGAGAGAGAGAGAGAGAGAGAGCCCTTTTTTGAGAAGACCCAGCTGTCCCGGTTTTGCTACGAAATTACTTTACTGACCCTCAGCATGCTTCATCCTCTTCCTCCACCTTCGTGGCTCATGGGCCACAACGGACACATCCTATCCAGTATGCCCCTGGAGTCCACTAGGCACTAGTCCCATACTCGGTTGCCTTAAATAGCTGCAGTATTTAGTCCCAAAAAAAAAAAAAAAGATTTGCGGCAGTATTCGCTTACATTTACACTTATTCGTAACCTAATTATATTTGTAATGTTGATGGCAGCATAACAATATAAAATACTTTTAAATTAATAAAAAAAATCACTTTATTCGTGAATTTTTTGATGCTGTAATTTATCTAAATCTACATTTATAAGCAATGTACGGATAAATGCATGATTTTAGAATCAATTCCTTCCCTTTTTTGTGCACTGTATCGTATCGTATCGTATCTGTATAATTTATACGGATTATACCATTAGGAACAATGTAAAGATTGCTATTTATTATAAATTTTATCAATCTATAATAATGAACTTCATATTATTTGCAAAGTCTGGAATTTTATGCCTTCTAGTTTTAGACTCCGTGATTTGAGATCTAATTACATGTATATATATCTTTTTAATTGGATATTAATTTATTGTTATATATCGTCGGTGAGTGACTGAATAATTTAATAATTTAACATTTTTTGAAATTTGTGAACACAATGAGATTATTTTAGGTCATTACAGTGAAACAATCGGGAGCAGATGAGCTTGTTCAAACATTCTTATTTACGAAATGTCACATGTGATGAGCTCAAGTAAAGTATCCTATATCTGAATAAATGTTTAGAATGGATGAAAACCCTCTAGATGAATCAGCAAAAACTATATTCATTCTCATCCTTAATATTAATATATGACCTTTTTAAAAAAATAATAATAATAAAGACCGAAAAGAGTATGTATGAGAAAGGAGTGGTGTTGGATGCGCCTACTGCGTTTTCAATTCAATATTTTATTCTATTTAAGGATGTATGCATAAGAATGAATTGGTAAGGATTGGCCCAATTAATAAAGAGGTTGACTCAGTTATGAATTCGAATCATACTGATGTAAAAATTTTATTAGTGAATAATCTATAAGTACCTCTATAAACATTTATTGAACCCGAAAACATACCTTAATCCTAATAAGCTCCGAGACCAACTCTTGCAACAACAAAAAAATGAATATAAATATATGCAATTTAATTACAGTTGAAATTATGGTCGTTTTGGAGTGATTTTGGGCTTCACATTTAACTTAGTTTCCTATTTATTTATATTTATTCGACCATACTTGATTGTTTGATTTTTAGAACTGTAATATGTAATTATTGAAAATTGGCTAACTGAGTTTCACTACAAGAAAAAAGGGTTTTAGCGACGGAAAAAATCCGTCGCTAAAACCTCAAATTCCATCGCTAAATGAATTTGCGACAGATTTTTTCCGTCGCTAAAAAGTGGTCGCAATAGCGACGGAAAATGATTCCGTCGCTAATTTGAATTTTGCGACGGATTTTAATTCCGTCGCTAACAGCGACGGAAAATGATTCCGTCGCTAATTTCTCTAAATTCAAATTAGCGACAGATTCACTTTCCGTCGCAAAATTGATTAATTTTTTTTTAAAAAAATTATATATTATTTTTTTAAATTAATTTTTTATTTTTTGTTTTAATTTTCTTTGAAAATTATATTCTTTTAAAATTATATATTGTTTTAATTATATTCACCAAACGTATATAGTATATTAGTTGCTCCGGTGAAGTACAGCACCAGTTTCGTCGGACCGGAGTGAGTCACCCCCTCCGCCTGCAACAACAACAACCTCCAAATCATCAAAATCTCAGATCTTCTTCTTCTTCAAATTCTTCACTATTAATACCAAAACAGTAACAAAACAAAACAAACCTGGCCATGAACAAGAGAAGCTATTGTCAAATACCAAGCTGTGTAAGTTGTCATTCCAAGTCCCGAAAATGACCAGATTCTATAATTGTGAAATGAAGGTATAAACACAGTGGTTGCACAGCAAGCTCCAAATATGTATGTCCAAGTCCTTTTGTCCAGTTTGTCGTTTATATAGTAGATGTTACTGCCAATAACAAAATTCATTCAAAAGCATCAGATTTTGTTCTTTATCAGATCGGAAATCGTGGGAAAAATTAAAGGCCATACCTTGCGCAAGCTATAAGCTAAATCACAGATCCAAAGAGAAGGAAAGTATAGTTGAAGGCCAACCCCACAGCTTTCCAATACGAGGAGAGATGCCTGGAAGAGCCGAAGCGGACGAGGAGGTCAAGCCGTCAAGGACGCAAGGTCGAGAGGGAGACAGCAATGTCGGGGTGTTGAGTGAGAGGCGAGAGGCAAAGATTGCTGTCTCTCTCGGTCTTGGCTGTGCAGGACAAAGCAGATGGAGGAGTGGAGATGTATGCGTGTCGGTGAAGGAGATGATGCCTCATAATAATAAAAGGGTTTTAGCGACGGATTTTAAAATCCGTCGCTAAAAGGTTAAAAGTGGCGGCCTTTTTGGCGCCTTTAAGCGACGGATTTTAAATCTGTCACTAAAACTAGAGACGGATTTCAAAATCCGTCACTAAAACTAGCAACCGATTTCAAATCCGTCGCTAAAAGGTTAAAAGTGGCGGCCTTTTTACCGCTAAAACTAGCGACGGATTTCAAATCAGTCGCTAAAAGGTTAAAAGTGGCGGCCTTTTTGGCACCTTTTAGCGACGGATTTTAAATCCGTCGCTAAAACTAGCGACGGATTTCAAATCCGTCGCTAAAAGGTTAAAAGTGGCGGCCTTTTTGGCGCCTTTTAGCAATTGAAATCCGTCGCTAAAATTAGCAACGAAGTACAAATCCGTCGCTAATTCTTTGACTTTGCGACGGAAAATTTTCCGTCGCAAATTCCGTTGCTATTTTGCATTTTTTTTGCAGTGTTGTACTTCTTCTTTTTTACTCCGGTTGTGGATAAACCTTATAATATACTTTTCATGACTTAATATAAGACACATTTACCTAATTTGATTAAATTAATGATGTTAGTTAAGATTGTTAATATGACATATTTTTTAAAACATCTTATTCATCTTCTTTAATTCCCCTCCCATCTCTTCCTTTTATTATTATTGAGGAAGCATCAACAGAGACAAATTAATAAATGATTGACAAATATAAAAATTATGTATTATATTTAAGGTCTGTTTGAATCGGTGTTGGAAAAATACATTCATGCAAGTCGAGATAAAAGTCATCTCACAAGCTTATCTTACATATCGTAAATTATATTAAAAAAACAATTTCTATCATTAATCCAAACAGAAATAGGAATATTCAAAACCCTAAAAATTAATCATATAAGTATAATAGCATTCAAAGACACGTTACATGTCACGTTGGATGACATATCTATCAAGTTAGGAAAGGGAATGTTGATAGGGTGGCAGACTGGCTGGTACATGGTCCATGTCTAAAGCTACGTACATCACCGTATATCACATGTATCATGCCGGTACATCGTACGTACATGCATAATGGGAGGCAACAAGAGAGGCAATCCATTTTGGTTTGGCTCAAAATGTACGTAACAGCTAATCCTACTACTAGATGTGTGCATGCACGTGGCAATTCAACAAGATGCCATGCACAATTCAAGTATTTACACATATTGAGTGAACTAATTAACAAAGCAATTACCATATGACTATATGGGAACGGTTTTGGTGCCTATCCTTTGGATAGGCACCAAGATCTTGGCTCATTTGGGTCGTTCAGATGGAATCTAGACGGTTCAGATTTTATTTTTTTAAACTGTTGCTGTTTGAATCAAAAAATCATTTTTTGAAAAAATGTTAGTTAAGAGATTATCTTTATTTTAGATTCTGTACCCATTAAAATAATTTTTACCGAAAAAATAGAAAGTAAAAAAAAAAAAGATCTAAACCGTCCAGGGAGACAAATTCTCCCTACCTATCCATAGGATAGGTAGGGAATCCAGTTCCTGACTGTATGACTTATGCAAAGATTTTATTGAAAGGCACCCTCAATAAACTGAAATTCATTCATTCATAAGTATATACTTGTACAATTAATTCCATGAAAAATCCGCAGTTGAATGCACGCACTAATGCCATATCTTAGTAGTGTGATATGCTCTTCTTGTTCTATTTAAAAGTCAGGAATAGGGTATTTTAGTTGGTCATATTTACAAGGTAGATTGCTATTTTTTTCTTTAACCTGAATGTAAAATTTCACCATTTGTTTATTATTATTGTAAACTTATGTTATTTTATTTAAAAGTGTATATATATATAATAAGAGTAGAGTTAGAAAGTTTACGATATTGTTATTGACATCATTTAGGTTTTGTTTGTCGTTAAATGATTAAGGTGAAATGGGGCGGTTCAATTCACAGATCAACAATCTTCAATCAAGGCTAAAAGTGAAATCACTTTTGATTCCATCAGGGTCACTTGATTGCGGGAAGGAGACACACTCTCGCTTGTTCATTAATCATTAGGCTCATGCGTTACAGCTTTCAGGTCTGACGAACACACAGAGATAAAGCCATACACTACGTACCATTTTTAGCCACGATCGTCGAGGAACAAATGTCTGTGTCGATTGGCCTTCAAATAACAAGCATTCATTTATTGCCCACACACGTCTGCTTGATTCTCTGTTCAACGTCTTGATAGCTCTGTTGAAAATTGAAATGTTGCGCTGGACACGATTTTCATCGGGTGCATATTACATTAGACCGTACGACCCTTTGAAACACCCATAACTTAACTAAAATGCACATTTAACACTAACGAAAAATCAATACAAAATAACGCAACTCTGAATCATTACTTTTAATAAAAATAGAGAAAGCTGGCATAGCCATATGCCGGTTTACTTCTTTGACCAAAAAAAAAAAAATATGCCGGTTTACTTCAACGTAACTTTGACCATATCTCCAGGCAAAATTGGAACGAAATTCTTCCTGATTTTCCAAGGAGCATAGTCTAGAATCAAATCTTCGTGAAGATGCATGATTTTGTGGGCGGAACTCAGGAATCGATCGGATCGGAACAGAGAAGGCAAATCAGAAGATGCAGCAACAATGAAGCAAGCAGAGGCTAAACGTATTAAGCTCAATAAATTTAAATTTCAAAGTAGCACGCCCATTTTGCTGGCTAGTCCCGCCAAACTTGAAAACCGGCCGGGTTCATTTTTATCAGGCTGACCGGTCAATTTTGGACATATTGAGATGGTTTCAAACAGTGAAAAAAACTTACTCCCTCCCTCCGGTCCTAATTATAAGAGCTAGTTGACTTTTTTGGAGAGATTAAGGAAGCTAACTAAATTACTTTAAAGTATTTTTATTTTTATTTTTTTCTTCAAACTTATTAGTTTGACTAATAAACTAATATATAATCTAAGAATATTTAACATATGAAATGATTAAGTAACTTATTTAGCTTCCTTAATCTTTCCAAAGAAAGTCAACTAGCTCTTATAATTAGGACCGGAGGTAATATCAAACAGTAAAATCAATCCAACGGAAAAAAAGGGGGGGGGGAGAAGATAATCTAGATTGTTTAGGATAGTTTTAAAGGTTGATGAACTAATTGTAAAAAAAGAGTTTTTGATAGAAGTCACTTTTTTCATTTTATGGGGTGAATTTTTTCAGCTTTGAAGAAAAATGTTAGAGATAGATAATCCAATATACTATTAAATATACATTTGTATGCATTTAAATTAATCTATTAAAATATATTTAATTAAGTACTTTAGAGTATTTTATTTTTGTTTGATAATAATTTAATTTTTTATCTTCAATGATCGCAACATATACAACTAATTCACACACACATATTTATACACGTAGTGTTCAATAAAATTTATATTATTTTCAATCATTTTCCATCTTAAATATTACTTTTCAAACTCTATTTCAAATAATAGTGTATTTGAAAAAAGTCAATTCTGTTACCACTATTCTAAACACAAATCACATCACTAATATGAATTTTATCCAGCCTTTCCCTTTGTAAAAAATTATTTTTGTTGCCGCTATCCAAATGGACACATAGGTAGGTCAAGTTTTTCTCATTGTCATTTTTTTATAATCTTTTATCATCTCTAAATCATGCTCGTTCAATCAATTTGAAATGTTCACAATATTATTTTAACTTTTTTCTCCTCCTCCTAATCAACGATATAAATAATCTTATGAGAAATAATTAAAAAAAAATAGATAGGATCTACTTCCCACAAAGCGGGTGAATGAGATTTTTCTCATCTGATTTGGAGAAATGTGTTCACATTCTCCTTTTCTTCGTCTGTCTCTGTTCTTTTCTTCCTAGAAAAATTTCACCATGGGTTCCCAAAATTTGAGACTGTTCCCTTTCTAAATTCCTAAAAAAAAAAAAAAAAAAATCTCCATAACGGATAATTCATTTAATTAATTTTTTAATAAGATCAAATTATCTCACTCTTGTATAAGCTGTAAATAATAGTAAGTACGGAGTACAGTAATAAAATAGATAGGCGATTGTCACCCGAAAAACAGAAAAAGAATAAAATAAAATAGAGGGACAACTGAGTTGGGGTCCAGCGGGGTCCGCAGAATCTATGCATCTCAATAGGTCGAGGCAGTGTCGTCTAGCGTTCTGCACATTTAAAACGCATCACGTCACGGAGGCCAATGTGGTGCCCGTGCTAGAGCCCAGAACAAAGCTGTGAAAGTCACTTATGAGAAATGTAAATTTATATCCAATCACATTGCTCTTAAATCTTGATTTATGTCTTAAAAACTTACGATAAAACTATAGATTTTCAGCCAAAAAACGAACTATAATTTCTTAAAATTATACTGAAATTAAATATTATCATTAGGAAAAGTATACTTCCAACAACCATAGAAAATTACATACTGAGGATAAAATTTCATTTCATTTTAAAAGTTTTTTTGGGCAATGATTTTTTATCAAATAAAAGTTCAAAAAATGTGTATGAATTTTATATAATAATTCAGTTGAAATTATTTCTCACATCTAAGTTTTCTTGAAATTATAGAATAAAAACTAGCGATAAATCCGACACTTTTTAATAACAAGTTTGAGTATTTTGGTTGGTTTAAGTTTTTAAAAGTTTTCATTATAATTTGTTCTAAAGCTATGGTAAAGAGATGTAATTTTCTCAACATATAAAAAGAAAAGAAAACACGAGGGTACTTGGTACGTGGTGCGCTGGTGGCATGGCAGGCGCAGATGTCAAGGCTGGATTTGAGTGACTGAGTTTGTACTGCTTCAGTACTTCCGCATCACACTTCTGAAAACGGGTAATATGGGTTGGCCCATCGGATTTGCTCTGACCCGTCACCCGTCACCCCGTCACCATATGTGTTTAGGTAAAAAAGATCTGTGTCTAATATTGCTTGACATTTACCAATATTAAGTGAAAGTAAACTTACTTTTCCTTAACACATCCGCAATTTGAATTGTGAGAATGGAGAAAATAATGTTAGAACTCTTCCTATGATCGTGGGCCTAACTCAAGACGAATTCAGATTAATTAAAACTGAAGATTCTGGTGAACCGGGTAGGTAGCCAAGTAAAAAAAATATCTAACATTTAACCAATCTAATCCTTTTTTCTTTTACTTTCTTTATACTGTGTTTTTTAGAACTGTTTTTTAATCAATATACTGAAATTTTTTTCCTGCAAAAACTAAACTATAAAAAAATCAAAAATACATTACAAAATTATAAAATGATAATAAAATATCAAATTCAAAGTTTCAAACATTAAAAATTAAGCTTGCATCAAAAGTCTGCACATTATTACAAACTAAACATAAATTCAAAATTCATCATTAACATTTACTACAATTAATAATCAATGTTCGAAGTTGAAGCATGATGTGAAGTTATAAGATTTTCTTGAGCATGAGCCCTTTCCTTGTGGCACAGGTAAGTCTGCCTCAAATAATAAAACAAAGTGAAAGATCATATCATCTTAATTTCAAATAAATTAGTAAATGAGAATGAGATAAATCAATAAATATAATTATAAAAAACAAAAACAGGCTAATCCATCTTGTGAGTTGGCCTATATGGGTTCGGACAAAAAAGACTTGTATAAAACGATTTTTGTTTTTCACAACCCAACCTACCAAGTTTTTTGGGTTTGATGGGTTTATCCTATAGGTTAAACCCCTATTATCAGCTCTAACATTCACAACTATAAGCTTTCATAAATAATTAATTAAAGGGTTAATAAGGTGCAATTTTGCTTAAAAGCTTTCGTTGAAGAATAATATTATTCTGAAAGTTTTTTTAAGTTCAATATCATCCTGAAAATTTGAAAACGTAGTAATGTTCCCATATATCGTTAAAAAACTAATGTTGACCATTGAAAAATTGACGTTGACTGTTAACTTTTAAACGGATAAAGCAACATTGCTTCATTTTAGCACTTCCGAAATAATATTGAACCTAAATAAATTTTCAGGATAATATTGATCCTTAGCATAAAAATCCAAAGAAAATGTGTATGTTAACCCTTAATTAAATCATCCACACATTAGGAAGCTTCAGTTCGGTTCGGTTCCATGAAAATGGGGTCGATCTTGTGCCAAAATTCATACTCTAGACATCAGTATGTTGGGTAGCCCCTTGCATATTTTTTTGCTAATACTCTCTCCGCTTTATAATATAAAATATTTCTAGAAAGAAAACATGATCTAAAATATAAATCACCTTCAATTTAATTAATTTTATTTATATAATTAATACGCATTTTATAACTTTACCCACTTATTATATCTCCTTCTCTGTAAAGTAGCATTCCCCAATATAATAAAACACATTTGTTAAGAAAGTTAAAAGCGGAAAAATATTTTATGATATATTCCATCCGATTCTAACTATAAAAACACTTTTCTAGTATAATTTATACTATAAAAATATTCCTATAATTAAGATCGGAGATAAAATTAAATAGCTTACCTATTATTTCTTATTCCTTGTTATATATAATTAAAATGTTTTATATTATGGGATGGAGTGAGCACTGTAATACGCGCTCAGAGCTTCTTTGGCACAGTAAGATCAGCAAGTATAGATACGTTATACGTGTCGGCGGCGAATAAGCAGAAACTCTAAAGAAGGGAAAGGAATGAATTAATTGTCAACCAAACTGATTGGGAAAAAAAAAAAAAAAAAGCAGCCAGCGTACAAACAAGGAAGTTACAATAATAAAATATTAATAGAATATTTAAAAAAGAGGGTTTGGAATTGGATTGGTGACGTGAGGGCGTAGTTAATTGATACAGCAAATAATAGTATATCCCATATATATATATATATATAGACGTTAATAAGGTAGCCGTTGGCACTACATTTCTCCTGACACCGACCTGCCACCCAAATGTATCCCCGTTTTTAATTTTGTCAAAACCTACTCTTTTTTAATTAAACGGAAAAAAACTAATGAACCTTAATTCGTAAGAAACTCACTGGATTGGAAGACCCTAATCTCGTGAGACTCGTTCTCAGTGAACATGACATTAATAAGAAAATGAAATTATTAATAATAAAGACTAAGCTTATATATACGTATTGAAACAGCCTGAGAAAAATTAAAGTTTGGCACGTAGATAAACAAAAACTTTTCAGAACTATATTCTGGTAATTAATGATACATGTCGTTTTTGAAGCAAACTGCAGTTAGCTGTTTATAGGGTGTGTGGCATTGCTGCACGTGCATGTATATTATTACACCCTTTTCTCTCCTTAAAATAAACTAATTAATATAGATGCGTATGTATAATTAAGAAGGTTGTGTTAGGTGAAATTGCGACTTTTATTATATACAATATAAAATAATGGAGGCAACGGGGCATTTTCATTCTGATGATGGGGCAACGAATGCACATTAAGTTTGATAAAATAAGAGAGGCCAAGAAAATTATATCAACATATGTGTCTGCTTCACATTAATTTCTTACAAGAATGAAACAATCTAGCAGTTAATACTTAACATCGCGTGCCAATATTCATACATCCACACTCTAAAAATCAGCACGTTGGCCTTTCTCATATGATACTGTTTGATTAAAATAGAAATTAAAATTCTTAAAAGTAGCTTTTCAATCATAATTTATAGTATACGATGTGTAATTATGTGAAATAAGTTTTATCTTGATTTACGTAAATGAACATTTTTTAAAATCCAAAAAACGTGATCCTAGCTAGACCAACAATATTTAATTATACTTTGGGTTGAAGGTAGCAAGTAGTAATTAAACGCACAAAAGGAGAAAAGGGTATCTCATCCTTATCTACACAAAGCAAACTAGAGAATATGATAATTTTTTTTTTTTTTTGGACAAATGAGAATATGATAACAAAAATAAAGTTATTCGTCGTCGCCAGTATTTATTCGCGCGCTACATACACTCATTGCTCACTTTACATCCATAATCATCCACCCCCTCTTCTTTAAGAAAGTGGGCCCGTGATTAGGATTTGTTTATATACTTAATTGATCGTCTCAGTAGGAAAAAGGGAAAAATTAATCTTTTAGACCTTATAGTTTTCATTCATTTGTAGCTCGATCTCTAAATTTTAACAATCTTATAATATAAGGATTTGGTTACAATCGAGTCAAAACTATAAGGATTAAATTATAATAAGTCAAAGTATAGGGATTGGGTTACAACTCACAACCTAGTTAAAACTACAGGAACCAAAAGATTAATTTTTCAAAAAAAAAAAAAAAAGAGGGGGGGGGGGTTGATCACATCTCACTTTCCTAATTAATTAACACTACTGTAAAAAGTAGATTTAGTGACTCCCATCTAACGACAGTTTAAATGAAAATATACATAGAAAAAAAGGCGATGGCAATTTTGCAATTTCGTGCTAATATTCACTGACTGTTTTATACAAAAAGTCATTTAAGATCAGCACAAGCAATATTTATAACAACTTGTTCATCAAAAGTTGTAGTTGAAACTGTCATTTTTGAAATACCACGACAAATAAAACAACACAGTCGTGGAAATTTCTAATACAACAACTAGTTATAGACGAGCTTTTTATAAAAATATGTCATCCAAATTTGTAATACCACGACTGTCAAAATTTTAACAGTCGTAGAAAATGTTTTGGCCGTTATACAAAGGTTTCGGATTTGAACCACACCAACGTAACCTATATATTTTTATAATTTTGTGACCGTTTTTTTTTTTTGCTGTCGTTTAAATTTCTAATACCACGACTGGTTATTTTTTAAGGTCATTTCTAAGACGACTTTTTTATAAACAACTGTCGTCCAAATTTGTAATACCATGACTGTCAAATTTTAAAGGTTGTGGACAATGTTTTGAACTTTATACCAAGGTCCGGGGTTCAAACCACACACCACGTAACTTATATATTTTTGTCATTCTACAACGGCTTTTTTTTTTGGCTGTCGTTTAAATTTCTAATACCATGACTGGTTATTTTTTAAGGTCGTTTCTAAAGACGACTTTTTTAAGAAAAATTGTTGTCCAAATTTGTAATACCATGACTGTCAAGGTTTAAAGGTGATGGAAAATTTGTATCAAAAAAAAAAGGTGATGGAAAATGTTTTGAACTAATACCAAGGTCCCGGGTTCGAACTACACCAAGGTAATCTTATATTTCTGTAATTCTATGACCGCTCTTTTTGGACCGTTGTTTAAATTTCTACCACAACTGGTAATTTTTTAAGGTTGTTTCTAAAGATGATGAGTTGTTTATAAAAATTTGTAACACGGCGACTGTCTAATATTAAAAGTTGTTTTTAATAATTGTAATACCATGACCAATATAGTCCACCGTATTCGTTAGGACTAGTGATGGTGATGTTAGGTGTCGTAATTAATTTATGTGTACGTTACCATACATGCATGATAATATACAAGTCATATAATTATTAATATCGTTTACTTTACCAATAATAATCAATGAATTTAACTCGATGTAAGAAAAGGATGACTTGAGAGGCGCGCGATTTTAAAAAGGCAAGTTCCTTTTCGTTTGCTTGGAGTAAAAGAGAACAGTGCTGCGAATTGGAGAAGGAGTCGAAAAGGATCATCCAATTCAACATCAAGTTTAGCAATTGTAAATTACATAGGTTGGCTGTTTTTGCAGCAACATATTTTGGGAATTAGTAATTTATTATTATTTTACAGCGAGGCATTGGACTCGAGATGTTACGTTGTTTAGGATAAGAAAATAATGCAGCTCCTATCTATCCCATCCCATGTGAGGGAGCAGAGAAAAATACAAATAAATACGGTAGTACGTAAAATTGAGTTGTTCTTTTCTTACTCCTTAAGTCCTTATAGTGCATCTGATTTTGCATATTTTTTATGTTATTCATACAAGCTCAACTCTGTGCCACGTCTTACATTGTTGGTCGTCATTTGTTTGTTTGTTTGTTTTTCTAATACATTTGAGATTTAAAATATTGTATGCCTCACATGAACCGTTGAGTTTGTCGTTCTAGCTGTATTATTGACTATGAGCGTCTAGCTAGCTGCATTTGACTCTCGTATCGTGTCCCTTTCACTCATTCGTTTAAGCCACGTTCACTCTTGTAGTTTCCCTTTTATCTTCTTCCTTTTTATGGTTAAGTGGGAGCTGATGAAGCTGCCTTAATGTCACGGTGTTGTGGAAATCTCACATTAGGTAGAATGAGGGCCGTTTTTAAGGCATATAAAATATGTGGTAAGTCTCTGTTATCATCATATATATACCTTTGGCGTGATGGTTAGAGCCTCATAAAATTAAGCGTGCTCAAGTAAGGGAAGTCTTAGAATTTGTGACTTTTGAAGAAGTTCCTCATGTTGAGGCTCTTCAGACGTTACATTAAGCTATATAAAAACAAACCCATATTTATAAGGCACAAAAAGAAATACCAAAAGGAGTAACCATAAGGTTGGTTAAGTTGGGAAAAACTACTGTGGGGAAGGGCTTAGGCGCGAGAAGGGAAGTGGAGAAAAGGAGGGCGGGTTCAACAGTGGAGTGGGAAAGCCTATTGCTACTATGTTTATGCCTCGGGGGTAGCATCTGGTAGGGATTGCAGCCGGAGCTCATAACTCTCAGTCAAGTCGTAAGCGATGCCACAGGATGTCAAAGTATCGCCGAGGGAATCGCACCTAACTAGCGTACAAGGAGATTAGGATTGAATGTCCATTTGAATTAGTGATGGCATCTTCAGCCCAAAAAAAAAAAAAAAGAAAAAGAGGAGGTGACAGAAATAACATTTTTCAATTTAACTTTTGTAAACTTAAGATAGAATAAAAGTTAGATTGTAAATATAATTTATGTTTGGATTTACGATGGTAAAAGTTTATCTGTACTATAAAAATTAGGTTTTGGGGACTTCTTAAAGTGCTTTGACTTAAAAGTCCATATGAAAAAAATGTTAACCTAGATACTTCATTTTACTCCCACTGCGTCTCTTCACTTCCTATTGTACTTTTTTAGCCCCTACCGCATTTCCAAACAAGCTTGAGGTTTGCCTCTTTTCTTTTTAACCCTTTATGTAAATATGCACAATCTGACACAATTTCCCGTATATTTCAAGTAATACGTCCTCATTTCGTAATAGTTAAATTTGTACGTTTTAGAGTTACATTGGAATATTGGATGGGCTCAATTTTAAATATTTAATTTGTTTTTAATTGCAAGACAAGTATAAAACTCTCTTTATTATAGTTTGTACAGCCCATATTACTAACAGTTGAGAGTGGGAGTTACCGGACATGGTAATGAGTATATGAGTGATCCATGTGAGGGCAATTTGGAAGTGGATTGTTAAGGAGTGAAGAAGGGCCAGGTGCAACTTTCATTTTCTAAGCCCAATTAATTTTGGTAATCAGTTTTTTTGGTTTTGTTTTGTTTCATGGTACCAGAAACATAACGCAACCAGGCCTGTCTTTTTTTTTTTTTTTTTAAATAAGGGGTCGGTCAATGAAGCTAGAAAAAAAAGTGATTTTATTAATTGAAAATATTTTTTGTTTCCATGAATAAAATTATAATCACAAAATTAACAGTCATTCTTGAATATTGATGATATAAGGATAATCATGATGTATCTTTCTATTTTGTGAAATATTTTTTTTCCCCACATTTGGCCTATTGCTGCTTGAGATATTAGGGTAGAAACAAGCATGAAATGCAGGGATAACATGAATGAGTTGTTTACTTCATATTTGTGTTTGATTGACTGAAAATAATATGGAAACGAAATGAAAATATGCTTTTTGAATTACCTTAACGTTTATGCTGCAAAAAAAAAAAAAAAGCTTTAATATTCTAAATATAAAATTGTATTAAAATAATATTTTATTTTCATCAATTTCCAGAAACATCTAAAAATAGAGTTATTTGTTTGCAATATTTTGAAGCAGATAGGCATTTTGGGCTCTTTATCTAAATAGTGTCCATTCCACTAGAAGTTGTAATTTTCTTAGTTTTTATTGGAATGCAGATTGTGATGGGAATCGAATGGATAAAGCATTCTTTCAACCAAAAGCATGCATGCCACTAATATCATTAATTGACGGAAGGCTTGTGGTACGAGAGGTATTTTTTGGGGGTTAAAGTATATATTTACCAACAAACTATTGTGATAGGAGCATCGAGCATATACATTTATTAAAAGTATCTTAAATACAAACAAACAATTAAAAGGGGTAAAAAAATACAACACTGTTAGTTTTTTTTTTTTTTTAAACCGACGACTCAACCCTGTTTGCCATCAAAGACTCTGCTCTCAGAAATGCCTCTCTCCCTCCATCGCTATTAAGAAAGATCCTTCAGTTCCATACCTCTACCTCCATGGCTTCTGTGGAAGACCTATTAAAGAAGCCTCAAGGAAGTTGATCCCAACCCTGTTTTGTCGCAATAACCTAGCCATCACCAGGATAAACCCCAAAGAAAGATTGTTTGAGATCAATCACGTGCTGATATCAAGCCCTAACATATACCTGAGAGACCAATATGCAATTTATGGTGTTCTTGCACGATTTTGCTCCGTTGATTTTCAAGATCTGCACAAGGGCTGGGATTTGGTTCACTCGGCTCCATGTCAAGGGCTAGAACTGGATTGTTCAGTTGTTTAGTTCAAACGGGTATACTTCGTTTTTTATTGGACTACATATGACTTGGGATGAGCGCATTTCGGTAATCTATCTCCTTCTCCCTTTTTTTTCGATCCTACCTTGTTTTGCCGCCGATGGTTTTGTCATTGATTCTGGGTTGTCAATTTTCCTCTTAAATATCCATAATTTCCGAAAACCAACGAGGCTAGGCTTTATCTCAGTTCTAGGTTATTCGCCTGCTCTGATTGCAACATGAGCATTCTAATGTCCGCATTCTTTACTTGGGGACTTGTTTATTCTCTCTTTTTTTGTCATATTTCTAAGCATCACGCTGGACTTAAGGATGCTAACTTGATTTCCTAGGTATTTATCAATGTTTTTTAGTGAATAGAGTGCACTTTTAAAGAAGCTGAATTTTTGTTAGTTGACATTTGATAAACGATGAGGTACACACACAATATTATCTATGAATATATACCATATTATGTAAAAATAATCATCTCAACGTCCGTTTTAAAAAAAACTACGGTGTTGTGTTTTTTTACCATTTTTAATTATTTGTTTGTATCTAAGATACCTTTGATAAATGTTTGTGCCAACTATTTCTATCACAATAGTTTGTTTTTAAATATGTACCTTAACCCCTTTTTTTTGGGGTCAAAGTAGAGGACCTAATTGGCTAGAGAAATAAAGATGAAGAAAGTGAAGCTGGGCTTTAAATTTCACATTTAATAAAGGGGAATGAAAGACGTCTTTTTTTGAACACTTAATGAAAGATGTCTTTTAATATAACAAAAAAAAAACGAGGGACATCTTTTAAAAGTCTAAATATCTAATAAAACCGTGGGGTAATAGGCTCAATACAACTCAATAAAAGTGTGAATTACAACAATTCATACATAAATGGTCCGAATCATTAGAAATGGAGGGATATATATACACGATCAAGATGCAGTGGCAGGGTGATATCTTCTTGATATTAATGTGGAATATCGCTTTGCTTGATATCACGAGGTTTTGTAAGAAACATATAACCACCCGTCTAGACATTTTATGATAAGTGTTCAAGATAAAATTGGACTTTCTATCTTGTAAGATAGATGATCGACAGTCTTTCATTTAAACTACAACTTCTTTCCTATTCCAGACAGCAAATAATATTTAAGAAAAACACACATTTATCAAAGGATCAAATGGTCACCAAACAAAGCCACAGGAAAATGTCTCACACAATTTCGAACTTCTGATAAATCATCGTACAATACAGAGAAGAATCCCTATTTTAGTTCCAGTATCCTCAAATCTCATGGTTTCCTTCGTCACCTATGCCGTTGAATGTGCATATTGAAGATCGCCTTAAATCACAATATCCAAAAAAATGAGATGGAAATGAAGAGAGCAACAATGAGGATGACATATAGCAGTGCCCATCAAACTAATCAACCCCGTAATCCTCGAGCAAAAACTGATTGAAGGAACCACTTGGAAAAAGAGGGATCTCTCTGTTCCCTTGTATGCATAATGCCGAAAGAAAATTGAAAAAGGAGATAATGAAGGAATGACAATACAGAAAGAAAGAAAATCCAAAAATTTCGGAGACAGAAAAATTGAAACTGCGGCATTTTATTGGATTGAAGGAACCAAAGATACAGTTTTTGAAAACGACGTGATCCAAACGGAGAGTAGCGGAGCTAGTATTACAGCATCCGATTTGTGTTGCAGGGTATTTACAAAATTTTACAAAGCATGTAATGCAGACACAAGATCTACATACGATCTGTTCCTAAAGTTTGAGGTGGAGGCCTTATAACAGTGAGCATATGAGTAAACTGAAGAATTTCGGTATTACAGTTCCATTTAATAGAAAAATACAGAGAATGGGTCATAAAAAAGCAGATAGAGGAAGTCAGTTTAATTTCCTATGCATCACCGTCATAATCATCATATATAGCCCAAAAAGCTGAAAGCAGTGAACTAGGGTGTTTCAAGTTTTGGGAGGGCAGGCGGCGATAAGAGGGGAGATTTTGGGGACGTCGCCGGGAACCAAGTGTGCTTGCCTCAACACCAACGACTTGTACATCTGAATGATCATCTTCTCGTCGTATTCCTTCACAGGTCCCCTCCCGAAGCCGAAGGCCGCCGTGCCTTCGCCGAACCCCATCACCGCCCCACCGTTGTTCATGCTGCTCATGGCCCGCGAGTTCGCCAATCTCATCATCATTCTCACGTAGGCGTCCCTCAGCCACACCAGCATCTTCTTTGGCGACGGAATCCTCGTCAATCGGATCTTCGGGGCCATTTTGATCCTCCAGAACCGCCTCCTCCGGCTGCTGCTCCCCAGCTCCACGCAGCGGATCCTCCTCCGACGACCTGACCCATTTAATCTCCGGTACCCTCTTCTGTTCCAGTACTCCTTTAATCCCTTCAACACGCTCACCGAAATGCCTTCCATGCCCTCGTCTTCTTCTTCCTCCCTTTCTGCAGGGAGAAAGAGAATGGGAAACAGCTAAAACGGTGGGAGGTGGGTGAGAGAGTGAAGAAGGCAGATAATCAACTTAGGTACACACAGGGGTGAACCTGAACCCATTAAGAAATAACAATACACTGAAACCTCCACCTATATGTTCCCTCTCTCTTTCCTTAATATTATTTTTATTTATTTACGTCGCTATTAGTACGGGACCACAATAGAGAGGAGGACCATCCATCACCGTTTGTATTAATAACTAATAAGATAGACCAACCCGGATGCAGTTCAGCACAAGGGTCTAATTCCTCACAATATAACGAATTAATTAACGTTTGAATTCTCATGGAGGGAGGTACCCACTTTTAGTGTTGGTGTCTCGAATATAATTACTTTCAATTAAAAAATACCTATATTTCAGAAAAAAGAAAAAAACTAATAAGATGGAAGTGATAATTGTGGGAAAATAAAAAATAAGTATTGATAAGATGGAGTAATTATCTTGAGAGAGTGAAAAATATACAGTGGAATAAAAAAATATGTATGGATATATATTTAATGAGGGGGGAGGTGGCATGTGCCTGGGGGGTGTCCAACAGTCCAAGATTAGTTGGGGCAGCATCTTGTTATGTAATCTGGTTGAGGCCAACAGGGGATCACGAACTAATTAAATAAACTAAACATTATCTGTCTTGGTATGCAATAAGTTATCATTTTGAGATTGGTTTTTTGACCCAAAAAAAAAAAATTTGAGATTGGTTCAACACAGCAAGGGATCCAAATTTGACCATACATTGCCTTATGATTAAAAAACATGAAGCAAAATATCTGCGTTTGGTGGCAAGCATATTCAGGAAGCCAGCCTCATTTTCCGATATAAAACTTTGTAATTAATTCTGGGATTAGTGAGCGTTGTCCCGGGGACCAAAATTAGTACTGATACTGGTATGATATAAACGTCTTTCAAATTTGATAGACCCTATCGTTGACAAAACCACCACTCTTAGTTTCATTTGATCACGACATTGTGAAAAGGATAGAATTCAAGGCGGCAAAAAAGTGTGTATTCATGTGCTTGTTGGCACAAAATGTGTATTGGCGAAACTTGTGAGACATATTAGAGCCCTGAGAGTGTGTTATTGTAGTTTTATGGGATGATAAGATGCAAACTAGTATACAGATGGAAACAAGTATGAATCAAAGGGGGACTCCATTTCAAAGAAGATGAATGTATTGAAAGACAAAATGAGAACCTTGTTAACCATCAATTTGGCGTAGAAGGGGGTCTTCATTTCATATTGGAGAGATGATGAAATCTATCCCTCTCCAACCCAAAAAAGTACTCGTACTATACTGGGTGGGTGGATGCGTACGTATTCTTTTTCCTTGGATGCGGGATGAGTATGTTCAAAGTCAGGGTCTTGGCAACGTCAACCTGTTAGGTGCCTCGTCATAATGTTTAATATATAAGCATACCGGAATTATAATACTAATAAACACTTAAAATATTACTGGGTTGAGTTATTATGTTGGAAGAATTAGAAGTGGAAATAGAAAGCTACCAAATAAACAAAATTTCGGAACTCAGTTTCACTTCTGTCATGCCCTGGCTTAATACGCCTTGTTTAAGCGTATAAATATCGAAATAATTTGGACGACTTAATTGCGAGATAAAAACTTTCTTAAAATAACTTATTTTGTAAGCGATAAATTTTTCGCGAATAATATCTATATCATAAGGAGATCTTAATACAATAATCCAAAAATAGATAAATGATAAACCACTTAATACAATTCTTTTTACTAATATTTTCCAAAAGTTTCTTTCGCTGTAACCTTTACAGCTGTGTCTTTCCTCTTGATTCTGAACCACTACCTATCTCTTTCATGCAATTTAGAGTTCAAATGAATGACCCCAGGGGTAACAGTTAATCTCATATACAGGTATGAAATAAAAACAACAGTACACCACATGTTAAACATAGAATAATTTACAACAAACAAGTCGCACCGTAACCGCAGTTATCAGCCAAGGACCGCAGCCCTATGAGACACGCAGCTTCAATCCATAGCTAGGATACACACACAAATTATCTAGTAACCATGATCAGTCATACATGAATACATAAATACAAGTTAATAAAATAACAGTTACCCACCTTAAACTCGAATCCTTAACTTTGTCTGAAGATGTTGGGATCAGAAGAGGTGTCAAAGTATGCCTATAAAAGATTAAAAGTGGTTATTAACCCCTAAAACAATAATACCCTTTTTTAAAAATAAAAATATTTATTCCTTTTCCTAATAAATATAATTTATTTAATAGTATTATTATTTTCTTCGTAATCATTTCTCTAGGTCAAGGGGGTTCTAGGTTAAGGGGTTTCGAGTAGGGGTTGCTGGGATCTGAGATAGGATGTTGAAATCTGAGACGGGATATCATAATCTAAGATAGTGTGTCAGTATAGAGTCTAAGATAGTGTATTGGTATCATAGTCTGAGATAGTGTGTCAATATTAGAGATGGGATATCAGAGCCCGAGATGGTGTGTTAGTATCAAAGTCTGAGATATTGTGTTGGTATCAGGGATGAGGTATCAAAGTCTGAAATAGTGTCTTGGTATCAGAGTCTGAGATAATATGTGGGTATCAGGGACCGGTATCAGAGTCCGAGATAGTGGGTTGGTATCCAATCCGAGATGGTGTGTTGGTATTAGGGATGGGGTATTAGAGTCTGAGATAGTGTGTTCGTATCAAAGTGTGAGATAGTGTGTCAGTATCAGAGATGAGGTATCAGAATTCAAGATAGGGTATTGGAATCCGAGGTAGGGTGTCAGAATCTAAGATAGGGTGTTGGAATGCAGGTTCACACCAAGTTTTTCCCTACACTTAAACATATTCAACGCAATATATATACTTCGATATACAGTCCAGAAAAATTTCAAATCTAATAGGTCAATTTCAAAAATTCGTATCTCTCTGGATAGAACTCCGAATAAAGCGTGTGACCAGTGACCTATCTAATTAAACCTTATTGTGTCCATTTTGTTTCTAGAAAATTTCATGTCAAAACTTGATCATTTACTATTTCAAAACTTGACACGAAAATCACTGTTCATTACTGGAAAATGACAGTTTTCTAGTTTTGCTGTCAAACTTTGAAAAATCATAACTCCCAATCTATACGTCCGTTTGGTTGTTCTTAAATATTGGAATAATAATAACATTAAATCCTTAATTCCATAAATGTTTTAGGTTTGAAATTATCCTTTATGAATATTCCTTAATCTTTTCCTAAAATAAATTTAAGGAAAAATAAACCTTAATTTCTAAATAATTATTCTCATGATTATTTTAAGCCAAAATTTCATATTTAATCTCCATACATTATTCAAACTTAGGAATCCCAAAATTTGGGATGTTACAACTTCCACTTCTATGACCTCATTTCATTGCGACCAAATGGGGCATTAGATTGTCATCCACGGCAATGGCTGTGAACGTGAGCATGAGATCTGGTTCTGATGCTATTCACGAGAGAAGGTCAATGAACTACAAATGCATAAAATAATAGAGATTGGTCCCCTTTGTGAAATATTAATGCCCCATTGTGCGATTCCCTTGATTTCATCGTCCAGGGAGGGAGAGTGATATACAAAAGAATCCTGGCCAGCTGTACCTGTTCATTTAGGTTGCAATAATAAACCAAAGTAACATGATTATCTAAACTCAAATTTCATTATTGTATTTATTAACCCAAATATTCACCGGTGTTGTTGCCAACTAACACCCTATTGATTAATTATTATTTGCCATTGCTATTACTAATGGCAAATTGCTCTTTGTCCATGTCATCAAACAAAAATGGGGTGGGGGGGGGGGGGGGGGGGAGACGTACCAATTCGATGCTTGTTTTGCACTTAATTTCGAGTTTACGATATATTCCTGGCGTCATGGGGCAGGACAACTCATGTGGATATTTAACCAAACCCGTGTTTGAATCAGAACATGGCTTCCTGACACAGTATGGTGTATAAAAAGATAACATCTCATAAATAAATATTTTGTTTACTTGGACTCCTTGTCCTTGAGATGGTTGTTGATATTGTTGGGATGAAATTAAATGAGGAATGGCAAATCAGAAAGAAGCGGTCCGGCAATTAATAGTCAGTGGCGGAATCAGACAATTATTTGAGTTCAGACCAAAAAATAAACATATTGAACTATTTACTAAATAATAATATATCATAACATTAAAAATATAAATAAATGATAATTGACAATTATAAATTAAAAGATAACATAATAAATAAAAATTCTATGATGTTTAGAAGGTAACTCATTAGAAAGTGCATCACTTTCAGAAATTATTTTCTTAGAAATATCACTTTCTGAAGTTACTTTCTTCTTAAAGAACACATTTATACTTTTCTGTTTATTCTTATTATCTTTTTCAACCTACAAAAATTTGGTGACCCATAATATATATTGATGTCAGTGTTAATTAGTATCTTGTGTCACTAAACATTAATTCTTATAGTACTACTCAATCCATAAAATTAACACTTAAATGCACATCTCACTTACCTCAAAACAAAGTAATTAGAGAAAATAAAATAAATATAATATGAACCCAAAAAAAATACAAAATTGATTCAATTTCAGCTAAGAAGATAACCTATTATAATCTATTTTTTAAAGAGAAATTCATTATAAAATCATAAGACAAACAAATAATAAATCCAAACCGATTAAAATTAGTCATTAATCACCTTCACATATATATAGTCTTCTATTGTCAAAACTCACGATTCTCCCAAAATCATAACCCCAAAATTTTAACTGATCACACAATATTACCCTCATTAGAAATATAAAAATACGTAGAATAACTTTTACAAAAAGAGTGGAGTGAAAAGAAGTGATTTTGAGTACCTATTTAGTCTTTAAAATGAAAATGAACAGCACCATATATAATATGATACTAATATTTTCAATAGGTATCTCAAACAAAAATTTTACTTTCCTCTCACATTCCAAAAAAAAAAGTATGATTATAGAAAAAATAAGAGATTAGCTGGGGCCAAATTAGTGGCCAAAATAAAATATTATATAACACATATATAAAAATACATAAGATAAAAAAAGACCAACTGGGGTAACGTGGCTCCGCCACTGTTAATAGTAACACAGCGACCTTCCTTAAGGTCAAGGATAAGAGGCAGAAGGATACAAGTTTTTTTAACAAAGTTTTGAACCTATACCAGCTACTAAATCGGTGTTAAGGATCAATAGGTTAGATCAGAGTCAGACCGGTATTAATAAAAAAATATGATTTAATTAAAATAGGTAAAAATATTCATATTTTAATAAAGAAATATTTTTTGGACAAAACATGGGAGGATGTGATATGATGATAGACAACATAGTAGGATGTGTAATATTATTTTGATTTTTTCTTAAAAGAAAAAAGAGATCACAGTTTACAGGTATCTCTCTCTCACACCTTCAATCAACTCTTCACTTCACTTAAGAGTTCATATATATATATATATATATCCTCCTTCTTGTTCTGTGAAGGTGGAGGCCGAAGATTGTTGCTGCTCCTTCAGCCTCTATAGCACCATTGTAACGTCCTTCATTTTCTTTTAAAAAATAATTAATAAATGATTTGATCAAACTTTTCATCAAGAAATTGCATGCACAATTGAGCTTTGAATTTCATTAGGCAGAAGTTTCAAAACGTAGCAATTTTGTTCTATATTATTAAAAAACTAACATTGACCGTTAAAAAATTGACGTTGACTGTTAACTTTTTAATGAAAGTTTCAAAACGTAGCAATGTCGCTCTATTCTAACAATTTCGGGGCAATATTAAACATAAAAAAAACTTCCGCGATAACATGTTCTATATTCTTTAGTAAGAACTTTCAAGATAAATTTACATATTACCTTTTTTCCCCCCTTTTGATAGAGAGGTTCATCTAGTAATTAGTAGAGTCTTCACTTGGATATACATTAAAAATAAATATTTATTCACTACCAAAAAAAAAAAAAAAGTCGCTGTTCAATTAGTGACAATTTCTTTTATGAAAGAATCATCAAATTTTGTCGCTAATAACCATCAAAATCCATATGGTCCATGAAATTAAGCAACTAATTCATTGGATGACAATGGATTTCTTTGACACGAAATTCTTCAAAAAATGAAGAAGGCTAAAGGTAAGTGTAGTATTATGACTATGAAAATAAATCTTGAAAAAGCTTTTGATAGAGTTAAATGGAGCTATATCAACGAAGTTCTTATTGAGGCAGGATTTGACAACAATTTTATAGCTATTATCACGAGATGCATATCTTGCACATTTTACAATGTCCTATAGAATGTTGAAACAACATAATACTTTTACCCTAAAAGAGGACTTAGACAAGGAGACTCAATATTGTGTATGGATAGATTATCGCATCTTATAGGTGATGATGTCAATAAGTAGATGGAAATCAATCTTTATGACAAATGAGGGCCTTGCAATCTCTCATTTGATGTTTGTGAACAACATATTACTCTTTGGAGAAGCATTAGAAGCTCAAGCAAATTGTATGATGGAGATACTCAATCAATTTTGTTGCTCTTCCAATGAAAAGATCAATGTCAACAAGTCCTCTATCTTCTTTTCACCGAGAGTACCAGCCATTTTGAAAGGTAGAATCAAAGCAATCACAGGCATGAAGATAACAAGTGATATAAGGAAATACTTGGGCTTCACTTTAATCAGACAAAGAAGGAATAATGAGACCTTCTAATACATCGTGGAGCGAGTCAAGGGTAAGCTTTCATCCAGGAAAGCAAGTTGTTTGTCAAGAGTAGGAAGAATCACCCTTACTAAATATGTTATCAGCACAATTCCAATTTACCCAATGCAAGTGGCCCAACTTCTTGTCACAATATGCAAAGAGATTGAACAAATGCAATGTAACTTTATTTGGGGGTGTACAGATAATAGCTAGATACAACTACCATCCAATGGGCTGGGATAAAATTGCCCTATCGAAACAATATGGAGGACTGGGGGTAAAGAACCTTGTTTTTGTCAATCGAGCCTTTGGGGCCAAACTTACATGGACTCTGATCAAGAGTTCTGACGGTCTGTGGGTTGAAGTACTACACAAGAAGTATCTATTCAGAAGTGATTCTTCCCTCCTAAATGTAAGGCCAACGGACTCAAGTTTATGGAAGTTTATTTGTAGACAAGCAGATATTGTTAATGCCGGTACCAAGTGGCAAATCCGAAACGGTAAATCAGTAAGCTTCTTCCTGGATCTCTGGCTTTTCCCAAATAGATAATGAACTGTGTCTCAGACCTCTTACTCCAATAGACGTGGATAGCAAAGTCGTTGATTGGGCCCTCCATGGTACTTGGGATTTTACTAGACTTGCCAATCTTGTTTTTGCTGAGGTAATTCAGAGCATCATTGCAATCTTACCTCCTATGATAAAGGCACGAGACGACGTTATGTTATGGAATGGATTTTTCCATAAAAATCGCTTACTATATGATTGAAACACCACCACCTCATTTATTCAGTCAAACCTACAAAATGATCTGGAATTGGAATGGTGCAAATAGAATTAGGGCCTTTCTATGGCTTGCTTATAATAAGAGACTCCCTACTAATGTTTGGAGAAGTAGATGGTCTTCAACTTCGTCTCTATGCCTTTATTGTAACGTAGGAATTGAAAATGAGTTGCTATTCCGAGACTGTGACCATGCCTTATAGATCTGGCGCACTCTTATTCACACTGCCTCTGAATTTTTCTCTTCATTCCTTTAAGATTGGATGTCTCTAAATCTTAAGAAGGAATTGGAATGTACGATACTGAGCATAGGAACTTAATCTGGGGTGTTGCCATATGGCTACTATAGAACTAGAGGAACCATAGCATTTCCATATATGAATTTCAGAAACCATTAAATCCTATTGTTGTTATAAAAAAGACATGCCACTTTGTTGCTGCAGGCGATGTGCAACAGATCCATATTCCATCATGTTCCTCCAGATGGCTTGCTCCTCATGATGACTGGTTTAATTAAGCTCAACGTGGATGGCGCTGTGACTCATATTGATAGGCATGCATGTTGTGGTGGAGTCAGTACGGACGCTAGAGGAAGGTGGGTTTCAAGATTAAATCAAATTCTAGGACGCTGTGGGGTGTATGAAGCTGAAGAAAGGGCTACATTACTGGGATGAAGGCCTCAGGAAAATTGTGGTTGAATTAGACTCCAAACTTTTGATGGATAAATTAATTCAAAACAAGGATGCCTCCACTAGCAACATGGTATTTTGGCAAATTAGAAATGTGCTTACTCAAAATTGGGAGGTTAATCTTCAGCTCATTCCACAGGTCTAGAATTCTTTGACTGATGCCTTAGCCGAAGAAGGAATTTCGAATTCCTCTATTTTGAATGTATGTCCGGATAATATAAGGACATTTTTTAACAGCCATTATATGGGACTAGCTTCCCTTTTAGATTATCTTAATATCTCTCTATTTTCATCAAATAGAAAAAAAAGGAAAGAAACATGTTTAAAGTTAGTTAGTGAAAAACATCGCTATGGAACGTAAATGCATGAAAGTTGGATTACATGACGATGACATTTGACATCTAATGCTACTAACAAACTAAATAATTAAATATGATAATTACTCATAACAACTCTCCATTTGATTTCGGGCAATTTGTGATCATATATACGCCCAACAGCCCATCCATCCAGTGCCTTTCATTAAATTAATTAATAACATTACTTATTATAGTTCTTGCCTTGGTTTGCTTTCCCCACTCTTCAATTTATTTTTCTCTCATAAACAAATAATTCTTCCACCTTCAATCGACTCTTCACTTTAGAGTTTAGTTCTCTCTCTCTCTCCCCCTCCTCCTTCTCATTATGTGTCTCAACCACAACCATAGAGAAGGTGGATGAAGATCGTTGCTTCTCCTTTAGCCTCCACAACACCATTATATTGTCGTTCATTTTTTTCAAAACAATAATTAATAAATGATTTGATCAAACCATTCACCACTTCTCTATATTATTAAATTATATAATTTGGGCCAAACTTATGCCTAAACGCCCACACTACAAACAACCCCTATATGATTATAATAATTTATAGCTTTGCACCTAACGTCTCGTAGCACCTTAGCATTATTGCTAACTCTAGGAGTTTAGCCATCCCCTTATATTGGGCTCAAACCCCCCCCCCCCCCCAACTTGGAGTATAAAAAAAAAGGTCATAGCTTTGCAAATAAATACATTTGGGTTTCTAAAATAAAAAAAAAAAAAAGGTTCCAGGCCGTAGTAGGCATGATTGAATCAACCTAGAGAACTCGTCATCAAAAGTCAACATAAATATCGTAATTCCTACAACGTGACTGACCAAATTCTTATTTGTCGCCAATAGGGACAACGGAACTACGTTTAAACAAAAATTGAAATTCCACATCCATCTACTTAATGTGTAACTGTGATTCAAACTAAAACAAACTTAATCATAATTACCTTCAATAAGAAGGTATATTGGCCTAAACAAAAAAAATTCTAACCTGTTTTGCGGAATGTGATACAGGACAAGAAAGGAAGCAGATGCAACTACTACGAACATGTGATCGTCATTTGTCAACACCCACACAAGGATATTACAATCGAATAGAATAGCATTAATATAAACTACAGTCTACAGGGCAACCAAATCAAGAAAATCTAGAGAACAACAGCATTACCTAATACTAGTATTTAATAAGCACACTTGACACTTCATGGATAGAAATTAGTATGGCTAAAGTTACCAAACTGGCCTATTTCCTAGCCTTCTTCGCGGGCCTCGAAGACTTGACGGTTATGGAAGTAGCCTTCCTCTTCATAGGGGTAACTTTGGTCTTCTTCTTCTTCATTGCGTCGGGAGTTTTAACCAAACTCAGACGCTTCACTTTTCGGGCTTTCCCGGCCGACGAGACTGTCGACTTCTTCTTCGTATCCCTGTGGGCCTCCTTGAGTGCCTCTGGCGTCTTCACGTGACTCAGCCTTTTGGTCTTCAGCCCCTTCTCTGTGATCTTCTTGGCAGCCTTCTGCGCAGGAGTAGCACCCTTGTTACGTGGTTTGGCGGTCTTGCTCTTCTCCGAGGAGGAGATCTTGAAAGAATTCTTCACCTTGAACAGCCTCTCCGATTTGACAAACTTCTTGAGTTGAACAGAGAGCAGTGTCCTGAAATTTGGGGGAAGAAGTGACTTGTGTTTGTCCTCGACGAACTTGGCAATTGCTTGCTGACTGGAACCCGTGCGGTCGTTCAGTGCGGAAATGGCTTCCGATATCATCTGCAAAAGAAGAAATTAACGAGAAGCAGCGCCGGTAAATAGCAGAAGAGAAATGTAAAGAAGATTAAAGATAGGAAGGATAGAAGAGTACATGGAAATAGGGAGGGTGGTGAGGAGCGGAAGCGGATTTTTCCTTGGCATTTGCTTTGGCCATGTTGGAGGATGAGAGAAAATGATGGAAGGTAACTGAAAAAGTTGGTTTGACCCTTTGAATAAGTTTGAGGGGAGGAGGTTCCGGGCGGCTAGTTATGGAAGCTGATCCAAAAAGATCGTTTTGAATTTCAATTTTCAATGACTTTTGGCGGGATCACTTTTTGTATTCGGGGATAGTTAGCGATTTGGTACTATTGTTGTGTATCTGTGATTCAAGAACGTTAGTGAAATGGATTTTAATACTATCTTAATGTAACTTTTTTAAAGTATTTTTACGGATCTGAGCCAAAAAAAAGTATTTTTACGTTGTTCCCAAGTCAAGCCATTAACTTTTTTGTTGACTTTGTTTTAACTAAATATTATGCATATTAAATAAAGATAAAAAAATTTAAATTTATTAAATTTATAAATAGAACTAAATTTTTTTAGTCAAAAAGGACTTATAAATAGGACTAGAGTAGTATATACAGTCCCATATCCATACAATGAAGATAAGCTGTTGGGGGACTAATGCATGACAAATATTAATGGAGGGACAAAAGGTGCGCGTTTAGACGTAATTTAGAAAATGAGCACTAAAGTTGAAGAATCTGAATGAATAAAAGCCAATTTGCTATGCCTTGCAATAAAGGCTTTATTCCTGGGAATCTCTCTTTGATCGGGGATTCTTCACTCGTACTCTTTTATGTCACACTCGTCCCCTGACCTGACCAGAACAACAAATAATGAAACAAGTCCAAAACAGTCAAAATCAGAGACGTGTTGACATGGTTGTTGAGAACTTATGCATACCCCACCTCCTTTATCTCAACACAACCCTTCAATTTATCCTCATCATCTGTCTTCCACTTCATCCTCACCTTCAAGAATCCTGCTTTTTCCTCCACCATACACATCTATTCTCTTCCCCTTTTCCCCATCCATTTAATTCCCCACCATGGAAACAATTAAAGCCAAAAGAGCACTCGAATATATGCCTGGTTAAACAAAATCATCCATTCATATTTTCTAGCTTCCAACACAAAATTAATCAATGACATGAGACGGCACCAATAAAACAACCACAGTCAACGGAGTACTACTACCAATATAATTAAACCCCAAGGCATATAGTCCCTCCCTCATCTACTACCTACGTACACCTTATTATTTGGACTCCAATCATCGCTTGTTCCTATTTTATTAAGGTTCCGGCGACAATGATCTGATAATGAAGTCTGCTTACACTGAAAGAACATCATACTAATTATAAATGCACATAATTAAATGACCCAGTAATAATACGCAAGGCAGAGAGATGCCGCCGAGAGCAGTGACTGCACTGACACCCCAGACGCTGCAAACACCTTCACCGTTCCGGCGTCGCTCTCATCATCAGCTGGTTGGTATATTGGGAATGTTATTCCGGGTGTCATCCACGGCATTGGTGATCCGGGAACTGGCCTGCAGTTAGGTCCGCCCTGACACGGCGGCGGCTTGCAATTCGGTCCCCCCGGACACAGCTGTGTTGGCGGCGGCTGTGGGAGTGGTTCGCATGGACCTGGAGTACATGACGGAGCCGGAGGGGGTGGGCATTCAACCTCGGCTGGTGGGGGAGGCGGCGGAGGCAATGGTGGCGAGGGTGGAGGTGGGCACTCCACCACGGGAGGTGGTGGAGGAGGCGGACACTCAATCACCGGTGGGGGCGGCGGTGGAAGGGGTTGACAGGGATTTTCACACTCAGCGCACATGTTGCAGGATACTTGATCTTTAGCCACGGTGGAAGCAGATGAAACAGTAGTTGAAGACAAGAGGGAGGAGAGAGCGAGAGTGAAGAAGAAGATGAAAGCCATGGAATTGGACATAGCTGCAGAGTTTCAGATCAGAGTTGGTGATGGAGAAGAAAATTAAAGCGAAGGGAATTAAGGATAGGAGAGAGGTAAGGGGCCGGGGTTAGGGGAGGAGATGAAGTAGGAAGAGAAATGAAATCATGTGGATTCACGAAGCACGTGTCCTGGTGACCGCATCATTTGTCGGTGATTTATCTTCCACGGCATCATCCCATCATCAAAATCAAGCAATTCATGCCATATCAAACACTTAATTTCTTCTTCTTTCTTTATTTTTTATTATTTACTTATTTTTCCATATTTTCAATCCCCCCCGCTGCTTTTTCTTCCACCTCAATTCCCTCTCTGCTTACACTTTAAGCAAGCTGCCAATTCTTTTAATGTGCTACGTACATATATAGATGAGTAATTTACTCTAAATGAGTTGACAAAGGATAAAGAGTGTTAGGGTGTGTACGGTAATACTCCCAGAATGATTTTTTTCCTAATTTCTATGCCCCGGAACAAAAATGGATGGGAATTGTGTTTGGTAAATCCGGTTTTTTTTCTTGCTCCCGAGATGAACCGGTTTATTTTTTGTGCTGGGGAGTAAAAAAAAGAAGCTAAAATTTTTGGCTTCTCTATTCCAGGGCAAAAAATCAGAATTTATTTTTCCATCAATTGAAGTAGAAATTTACCCTCGTTTACCACCACCATCGCTCCACCACTACCGCCGTTGCCACCCTCAACACCACCGCTGCCCCATCGCCGCAGCGCCACCATCGCCACCGCCACCGCTGCTGCCGCCACCGCCACCGCCCTACCACCACCACCACCGCCCCACCACCACCACCGCCATTGCCCCACCACCACCATTGCCACCGCCCCACCACCACCACCGTCGCCACCGCCGCCGCCGCCACCACCACCACTACTGCCCCCCCACCGCTGCCACCACCATCGCCCCGCCCCCACCACCCCTCGCCACCGCCACCGCCACCGCCCCTCACCACCGCTACCACCACCGTCACATAAATAATTTTTTGAATATAAAAAGTACATAAATAATTTTTTAGGAAATTTAAATTTAAGTTTATTTGTAAAGTATAATAATTATATTAATTATTAAAGAAAAGGATAAAATGGTAAAAATAACTCATTAATCCTTCATCTTTCTCCCTTACTATTTTTTTAACTCCTAAACAAGAGGAGGAAAAATGTGTTACCAAACGTAATTCTGATTCTAGGAGTAAAAATAAAATAAGTTAACAAACGTAATTCTGATTCTCAGAAATCTTCCAAAGAACAGAATCAGAAAAAACTGTTTCATCTCAGAAATAGTACTGGGCAGCAGAATGGTTGCCATGCACACCCTTAGAATACGTAGTAAGTTGGATTCTTTCTTTTTTTAAAGGAAAAAAAAAACAGTTATCAGTCATCATCAATGGAAAAGAGCAAGTCAAATTCAGATAATAGTCGAGAGCATAGATGAGGCCACAGTGATCCCAAGACTTGTCCCTAACGTAACAATATAGGAGCCAGAGTTAGGCATCAGTCACAAAAACATACGAGTTTTTCAATTATAGTTTTCACCCAAAACTGCACTCAATAAATTATTTTTCTCGTGCAAGTGTATATCTGTAGTTTCCACACGTATATTATACAAAGCTCATTGTTAACACACATTAAAGTCACCCTAGGTCAGGCGTCATATTTAGCCAGCAGGGTAAAACAATTGAACCTTTTAACATCATATGATTATGGAAGACATTTTTTTTAAAAAAAAAAAAAAATCGATGTCCGGTACGGTGACTTCACATTTGACTTGAGGATGCATAGTGGGTTGAAGGAGTTAATTAATTGTCTTAATCTCTACTGCTCTCGCCACCTACCGCAACAAGCATAAAGCATATGCATGACTTGTGGTTTCTAGGGGGATAGGTTTGCGGCTATCATGGATGGTCATCATCATTATCCAGTTCATCAACTTAGCGTACGTTAAACTTCATTACGTTTCAATCAAGGAGCGAGGAATCTTCTTAAAAAAACTACTCTCTGCCCCTCCTCTCTTGTCCAAGCTAATTTTACTCTTGAACCTTTTTGTGTATCCCATTCCTAGCTCACATGCTTCCTAGCCTTCCTCCTTTTTTGCTCGCGGCTGTACCTGTAACTTTTCTCGATAAGGAAACAAAAGATAGAAGCGTCAGTTACGATTTCTTAATTCCTTCTTTGAATATATATATATCTTTGAATGTCCACAGTTTTTTGGCACACAATTTCCTTCCAATCTACAGTCATGTTAAAATTCATAAAAGACGTATAAATCTTAAATTTTAAAGCCAAACTAATTGATCCATGTATGTTTTACTGCCTCCGGTCGTATATATAGATGTAATTTATAGTGTAAGTATATAGGAGGGGTGAAATATATGTTTTAATATTTTTATCTGAGTTTCTTATTGTGGATTCGTTCAGATCACTACTAAAAAAGACTAAAATTGCGACGGAATTATTTTCATTGCAAAAAAAAAAATTAATAATACATCCGTCGCAAAAAAGGCTAATTTTGCGACGGAAAAATACATCCGTCGCAAAATGGCTTCTCACGCAGGGGTAGAACATAGTAATGGTCAGTTGGGGCCTTGATCCCAGCTGATCTTATAAAATTTGTTAGAGTATATATGTATTTATTATATGATATTTTTTTTTTGCCACAACTAATTTTTTATCTTCTCTACTGTAAGGATAATGTTTGTTTGTAAATATGACATTTTCTGTTGCAAATGCACCGTTAAATTAGATTTTAATGGTGGTGTAATTTTTGCTCCTAAAACGTAACTTCATGTGTATTTTTGTTCCCAAAAAAACTTCGTGGTGCTGGGCGATCATTGGGGCAAACTTCATATGTATTTTTGCTCCTTTACCCTATAAAAAAAATCCATGTATTTCAATTTCAATGAAAAAAAATATCTTTAAATATACAAATTTAAGTGTATGTTTAGATTAACTTTTTAAGAATAGCTTTTACCAATTACTACCTCCAGTCCTAAATATAGGATAAAGTTTGTAGTACAAATTACACTACAAACCTTATCCTATATTTAGGAGAGGAGTTAATATAAGATTAACGAAATCTTGTGTTAGCCCTTATCTTTAGATTCAATTGGTAAAGGGGTTGGATACTTTCAATAAAAGAAAAAAGTTTGATCTTAGAATTGGTCAAGGCGTTAAAAAAGACATCCTAACTCCTGGGTGTTTAGGTAAACACCTAAGGGTAATAAACCAGCCGTCCAACCCAACACAACACTGGTATAATAAATGGTTTGTCCTGCAGAATATTTGTATTAGAAAGAAGATTTTAGCTTGCTCTTGATTTTAGATGAGCCTAACCCCATTATTAAAATTCCAGTATAAATTTTTTTTAAAAAAAAAACGGTTGAATTTCGTGGCCATAAAAAAAAAAAACTAAAATAGCTTCAATCTCCCGGGAACGTGACTAGCCGGAAGGGGACACTTCAGTTCACTCTCTCTTGATCTGTTCATAGTCGAGAAATTTGCTGCCCCCGTGCCGAGGCAAGTGCAAATGTCAACGTTCGCCGATGTTACAGAGGAGCAACGATCACCTCTTCTCCCTTCAACTAGTAACTCCATCGGTCAAAATGAAGACGCTGTCGTTCCTTTGGTATCAGATAAACCTACGCCAACAGCTACTTCTCCTAATCCACGCCTCGCTTCTCTCGACGTCTTCCGGGGGCTAACTGTTGCGGTTTGTCATCCCTTTCGAAATCATTTCCCTCGTTTTCTGTTTTGTTTGCTATTAGTTGCGCGAAATTCTTTCGAGCTCGAATCAATGAAGGTTTCATGGATTTGTGCATCTGTATGGACTTGGCAATCATCTTACACCTCTTATAGCTCGATAGCTGAAGGAAAACCCTAAGGATTCCCCCCACCCCCTGCGGCGACTGTCAGCAAGCCACATGCCTATCTAGTGATTTTACTGAATTTGTAAAGAAACCGCGAAAGAAGCGTTGCTAAAATTGCATTTAATTGCTTTTATCAATTCTCAGCTTCATTAGTTGATTTTTGGGGTTACGTCTTGTCCTCTAATATGCTTTTGTTATGCAGTTGATGATTTTAGTTGATGATGCGGGAAAAGCCTTCCCATCCATCAATCATTCTCCATGGTTTCGAGTGACCCTTGCGGATTTTGTGATGCCGTTTTTCCTCTTCGTGGTCGGCGTCTCAGTTGGTCTTGTATACAAGGTAGGATGCTTCTTCTGGCGCCTCTACCCGTCAAACGTTTCTTCTATATCTCTCTTTATCTTTTCGCCCTTTTTAATTCAAATGAGGAACGAATTCTTCATAAAGACCGTACTCCCAATCACTTAGCGAAGGCCATATAGAGTGGAAGTGCCCTCAAGTCAACAGGTCAACGTATATTGGTAGTGAACCACGTCTGAAATTTGAAGTTATAAGGGTAATTGATTAAAGTCTCCTTCTCCGTCACTGGTCATGCAAATGCCATGTTGATGTTATGCTGTCGTCCATCAGCTTGCTCGACTATGCCCTTAGCTGGATTTTTTAAGGGACGGCATGAAGCCTGTGGAGTCACCGAAGGGAAGCTACAAAATGGGTGCTCGTCTAAAACCCACCTAATCTTTAGTATTTGCCTAACGAGCTAAAATTTCATCAGGTGGTCTATCTCCAAGACTCGCTTCGGCAGAAAAATCAAAACGATGAAAAACGGTGATTGATGGGGCGTGCATGTTGGCCTTCCTCTAGTTAAGTAAACAGAATGGTATAAATGAAAGATAGGGGGGAAAAAACGACAGATATCACTATTTATAGATTACTGGCTAAAAGAAAAGGAAACATTTATAGATTTCTTTTCTTTCTTTCTTTTTTCCTTCCTATTTTTTCCCCTGAATCTGGTTATAGACTATAGGTATTCTATCCTCTTGAGTATTTCAGCGTTGACTTTTCAGGAGGACATGTAAATAAGTGGGCACAAAGTTCCTTCTGTTGCTTTTTCCTCCATAAAACTCTTTGTTAAAAACATTGGTACTTTAGGCTCTATAAGCTCTGATCTTTTGATTTATAATACTTGAAGGTGATCGTTTGGACATTGTGGTGCTACTTTCTTGTATAAATGTATATTGCTAAATAGTCCGAGTTTTAAACAATAAACCATTCTCTTAACCATTTGTGCAATCTTTCAGAAAGTCTCTAGCAAATCTGCTGCTACTAAAAAAGTGATACTGAGGACAATTAAGCTTTTCCTTTTGGGGTTATTGCTACAAGGTCTGCTTTCTTGCTCTATCTCCTTTCCATTGGTTTTGCAAACTTCTGAAACCTGGGAAACTCAAAGTTCCTGTATTGTTTTGAGCTTCTTGGCATTCATATAAAATTAAATCTGGGTTTTTTAGCTCTTCATTTTAAAATGCTTATTCAGCTTGTGCTTGATTGGCCAAAAAGAAGAAAAGAATCTTTACCTTGTGCTTTACAGGCAGGTCGATCCTGTAGCTATACTTTCAATTGATGCTTGTTACGTTGATGTTTGTTTCTGAATCTTATTTATAGGTGGGTATTTCCATGGGCGTGGCAGTCTAACATATGGAGTTGATTTGGGCAAGATACGCTGGCTTGGCGTGCTTCAGGTAGCTGTGAGCCTATGACTAATGAAATAGTTATTCTTCATTGTTGTTCAATTTATAATTTTTTCCTTCATGTCTAACTCAGAGGGTTTAGTGTTATTGTTGCTCATGGTAATTTCTTTTGATGCACTTTAGACTTCAGTGATTACTGTATGATAATTTGCAGTTGTGATCAATTAGCACATGATGTTCTTTATCAATGGCGCTACAGTCAACTCTTGGTGCTTTGTGATGAAAAGTAATATTGCAAGGATTTTTTTTCACCCATGTCTTGCACTTACAGTTTACTATTTCCAGATTATTGATGTAATTAGAAGAACTCATTAGAATTTATTCTGCTCTTACAAATCTACCTACTGAATTTGTAGTCTCATGAAGTCATGATGGATGGCCTGCTTATTAAGCTTTATACACACATTTCTTCCCCCCCCCCCCCCCCCCCCCCCTATTTTATTATGCCTTACTGACCTATGAATTTTGGAATTTGCTTTAACAATACTCAGAGGATATCGATTGGATACTTCTTGGTCTCTATATCAGAGATATGGCTAGTAAACCATAACATCTCGGTTGACTCACCAGCAACTTTTATGAGGAAATACTCCTTCCAGTGGTTAGTTCACTTTTCTGTTATCTAATACTTCAATTTGATTGAACATGCCATTTGGGAAAATGTCAGAGAGGTATTTTAAATTTCTTCCCCCCCCCCCCCCCCCCCCCTATTTATTATGTTTATCTTTTTCTATGTTATGGTTTAAAAGTCTACGTTGTTGTGGACAGGAGTTTTTTTGAATCAATCCCGATGATTTCATATACAACTCTGATGCAGATTGTCTTAACTTTTTGGCCCTGAATTGCAAATTGAAACATATTTTGTATTCTTAGTTAAATGAACACGTGAATGGTGAAACATATATTTGGATGAAACTTGCTTAACTAAGATATATATGGGTGCTAAACAGGTGCTGATTTATTATGAACTATTACTATGGATGCCAAGCACATTCTTGGATACTAAAACTTCTGTAGGCTATAAAGTTCTTTCCTTTAGAATATTCTTGGTCCTAACTTCCTGTTTCTTTGTGCAGGATGTTTTCTATCTTACTGTGCTCTGTTTACCTGTGCTTACTATACCTCCTCTATGTTCCAAATTGGAAGTTCGAACTCTCAGATATGCATTTGCCTTATCATATATCAGTTACTCAAACTGTGAGTTGGCATGAATTTCTCAGTCTATGCCATTAAATGCTGAAAATAATGTGCAAATAAGCATTTCTTGCCATGCTCTAAGCATTATGATGGCTTGGCTTTCTATATTATATATAAGCATTTATATTGATTTTCGACAGGAACTAACTTAACTCACGAGACTCCTTTGCCAGGTTCACTGTGGTGTGAGGGGCAGTCTTGAACCTCCTTGCAATGCAGCAGGCTACATTGATAGGTTAATTCTTGGTGAACATCATGTGTATCAACGTCCAGTGTACAGAAGAACAAAGGTTACTCTAACGAAAATCGCTGTCTGGAATGCACCTGCTATCTGACTTTATCAGCTCCTTTACTCATTTCATTAACTAAATCACCTACTTTTTATTTCAGGAGTGCAGCGTTAATTCACCCGACTATGGTCCATTGCCACCTGATTCACCTGCATGGTGCCTAGCTCCATTTGATCCAGAGGGTATTTTGAGGTTGAATATTTTCTTTGGTTGTTTTTGCTATTTTGCCTTCCTGAAAGCTACAGTCTAGACTGAATATAAAGTTTGTAAAAATTATTTGTTAATCACTCCAGCTCATTGATGGCTGCCATTACATGTTTTGTGGGATTACATTTTGGGCACATACTGGTGCTTTTTCAGGTGCGAATTTATAAACCTTTTTGGATGTCTTGGTATCAAGTATTGATGTCTGTCTAATAGCATGGTAGTAGATATAATATCTGTCTCGTATTTATCATGATGATATCAATTACATTTTTTTTGTCTCTAGGGCCACAAAGAGAGAGTATTTCTTTGGTTCACATTTTTCTTCCCTCTATTACTAACAGGATACGTTATGGAGATTTTAGGTACTGTCAAAATTTTCCTTTCTTTATTACCAAAATTTATTTTTTCCGTTCTAAAGATACGTCTTATTCTCTTATTAACAACTGTAAGGCTTTTTCAGGAATTCCTTTATCTAAAGCACTGTACACATTAAGCTACATGTGTGTCACCGCAGGAGCATCAGGCTTGATCTTAACAATTCTTTATTACATTGTAAGCTCATCATTCTGTTTGATAAATAGTGATAATGTACGACTAATGAAAAAAATTATCAATTACTTTTAGCAACTTGATGTTGAGCAAGATCCCCTGGGGCCAGTCCGAGCCTGAGCGTGGCCTAAAAAACTAAAAATAGTAAATTTGACTTTGGATATAGTGTAATGAATTAGAGTTACATATTTTACTATTTGGTAATAGTTTATATCAGGGTTGCATATTGAATCATGAACTAGACCTTAAAATCAACTGGGGATATCCTGAAAGAACTCTATAAATTCCCGAATGATGTGATTAGGAAATATCGGGTAAGGAGGTGGGAAGCTTTTTGTGTAGAAACCTACAAGGAGCTTCTAAAACCTTGTGTTTTCCTAACGGGTTTGAATCTGGTAAAAAGAAGCTTATTTTCTGTCTAGTTAGAATGAAATTTCTTGTTCTGTAGCATAAGGTGGCATGACATGTACATCATAATGCTTCTGCTGTTTATTGTTATAGGAGTAAAGTTAGCAACTGAAATTACTGTCAAGTGTTGATTTCTTTGCAACTCTACCGAGCTACATTTCTTGCAGGTTGACATAAAACAATTTAGAAAACCTACAGTTGTGCTACAATGGATGGGTATGAATGCTCTTATAGTGTATGCATTAGCTGCTTGTGACATTTTCCCAGCAGCTATCCAGGGTTTCTATTGGCGTACTCCAGAAAATAATTTGGTATTGTTGCTTTCAAGCTAGTTCTTTTGTTCAAACCTCTTAGAGGGGAAGTTCGTTTAATTTTTTCTTTCCTGGACAAGTGAATTTAGTTTTTTTTTTTTTTTTTTGGGGGCGCCCGCCGGGGGGGGGGGGGGGGGGGGTGCAATGAAGTAAATATGGGATGTGTTGAAAATAATATATATTTTCCAAAAATAAAAAATACTCCTTCGGTCATTAATATAAGACATGTTTATCTAATTTGATTAGATTAAGGAAGTTAATTAAGTTACTTAATATGACATGTATTTTTTAAAACACCCTAGTCATCTTCCTTAATTATTGTTGAAGGAGTATCAATAAGGGTAAATTAGAAAAAAAGTTGACAAATATGATAATTATACCATATTTTTAGGACTGAGATTAACTCCACAAATATGTGTTATATTAAGAACCAGAGGGAGTACATTATTTAGTTCAAAGTTTTCCTTCCAACTCCTTACTCCCCCAACTAAAATCACTTTACAAAAAGAAGAAGAAGAAAAAGAATATTTAAACCAACTGGCCCTGAATCTTGATGACATTTCACTCTTCAGTCTTGATCTGTCAATCTTTTAGTTGACCAAATAGTAGTTAGCATTTCCCTTCATTTTGGAGTTGAACTGCCTAGTTCTTCAAGATTTTTTCCAGACCTCCCTCTGGACCTTGATCGAAACTCCAAATAGTCATTTCTTCATCATCTCACTTGAAGAGAGAGACTGAAATCTTCTGATGTTAGTTAAAATAAAATGTTTGCTACAGCAAACTGTCCATATCTTTTCAACTGTACCATGGAAATATACTTCTGAACTGCAAAGGATACAAGTTTAAGACCTATGGGGTGTTCACAGGGATAAAAGTAGCAAAAATGAATAAATAAGTGAAAACTGAAAATTGGGAGGGGAAATATTTTAGTTGTCGCTGGACTAGTGTGTTTGGGTTTCCATTATTATTTTACGTTTTCCGTTTGGGGGTGGGGTGGTATTGATGCTGCTTTGAAGTCTTTCACATGAATGATCGTTAGCTTTTCTTAACTTGGTATTTGTTATGCAGGTCGACGGCACGGAAGCATTTTTACAGATCATATTCCATTCCGAAAGGTGGGGTACACTGGTCTTTGTAATGGTTGAAATATTATTCTGGGGTCTATGTGCCGGTTTGCTCCACAAGAAAGGCATGTATATAAAATTGTAAAGATCATAACATGTATATATAGTGCCTTATATTTAACGATTACCAAAAGCATGTAAAGAACAGGATTCTCTCGTTTTACCGAGTCAAGAATATCATTACAGTTACTACCTTCAGTCTTTAATTTAGTTTATAGCTGGTACTGTTACAAAGCTCGCACAGATGAATAGCAGATATTCTTTTTACCACTATTGGGAATACTGATGCCGTTCCATCAAGGATGCTAGTAACCAAACTTGACCTTAAGAGCCTGTTTGGTTTATGAAATACTTTTATGGGAATGAGAATGAAGAATGAATGATGGGATGAGGTCTTGAGATGTGTGTTTAATATGTAATTTGTGTAACCGAAAGAAAATAATGTTTGTATTTGAGTGGACAATAATTATAAAAACTATATTAACCCTTGATATAAAAACTATATTAAAGCATTTTATCAGTTTCAAATTATTCAAAAAAATCGTACATCTCTTAAAAATAAAATATTTAATATTTGTTTCTTTTTCACTTACTAAGAGAATAAATAATCTAGCAATTGGAAAACACTTTATAAATTACAATCTCAAAGGATATGACTACATAGAGCAAACGGGGCAAAACGAAAGAAGACTGCTTGGTTATCTTTCACACAAGATTAATATAATTGCATTGAAGGTTTTTTTTTTTTTTTTTTTTTGGGGGGGGGGGGGGGGTGGTTCAATCTGGGGATGATTCAGAGAAGTCAGAAATCTTGGCTCATTCCTTGAACCATATGCAATAAACATGAAATGAATGTTGTCTAGTTAAAAGCATTAGAAGGACTATTCTGCAGCTCCTTTTTTCTAACAAAGGTATAGCAATTGGTTTTACATGATGCTTTTCTCATCTGTCTTGAAAAGTGTGGAATACTCAGTCCCGTTGGGATGAAGGCCGGGCGTGACATCGGCTGAGCCTCCGTACCAGTGGGCAGTGGCTGGAACTGAAAGACATGAACGAAGTTGGAGAGAGCTTGAGACTCACAGATCGAATGAAAGGGTACGACCAAACCAGAAAGACAAAAGGGACCCCCCATGCAATTCATAATGAGTGTACTAATGTCCTGTGCCTTCTTACAAATCACATGGATTCCGGATTGGGTCTCCTCAACCACCTTCCTCCTCTCCAAATCCATTCCCAAGACTTGTCAACCTTCCTTCCTTCTCTCTCTCATAAAAACACCAACATGTGAGCACAGTTTTTTTCAACTTGTGCATCACATCATTTAATAAATGTGTAGTGTTCATGTAGTAAGGGTACATGATTGTAGGAACATGTCAAGGCCAGTTGATCAATCAAAACCATTAAAGCACCCGACAGCGTATAATATTGACCTCAACACTTTCTTGCCTTACAATCATATATGAAAGCTTATCTCTTCGTCCATAATAAAAGTTCTTGCTGCTTCATTTCGTCCATCAATGCTTCCGGTGGGCCATCCTCAACGATTTTTGCAATCTTTCTAATGATGTCTGCTACCCCATATTCAATGATTTCATTTTTTGTTTGATCTCACTTGCACTTACCAAACTGGATTATCAAGCAACTGAACATGATCAAGATTAGAATAATACAAATGCTATATTAATTTTAGTGAATCCATTATACAGATGATCAAATGAGCTGATTATAATTGATGATGACATTCAGTTATGTAATACACTACTGCACATTTTCTGTATCGAATAGTCTGTATTGTGAAAATCATTTGGCAGAACTTTTGATGCCAATATATGACCATATCCTTGGGGAGATACGAACGACCCCTTTCTGTGTCAAAATTTGAATAGAGCAGAAGAAGCATGATGGTCATTATGAGTGGCCAATATGATAAGATTAGGAATAAAACAAGAACTGTCATATCCGTGGCCATACAATTCATGAGATTCGGCTGTTGCCTTTTACTGTTCAAAAGATTGGCACTACACACACACAAACGCACTAACGTAACGAGGTAAACACTTCAGGATCATTCTTCATTTGGTTTTTAACAGTCATTAAAACATTAGAGTAAGTTTTGAATTATGCTATTAGTGTCACTTTATTTTGTTGAGGTTATAGAAGAAAAAAATAATAAAGCATTGATTTAGATGACGGGGTTTGGAGTGAAGCGCAATGAAGGAAGCTTTTGAAAAAGTAGAACGAGGAAGAAAAGACGAAGCTCAGAAAAAAACATGGGGGGTGGGGCAATTGCTGTACTTTGATGTCCCGAGCATTCATGAAGTAACAAGGCAGCGCAAAATACAAAATTCAAGATAACTATGATATCTGGAAGATCTTATAAATACTACGATTGCTAGAGTAGCACTTTTGAATAATTCAACCCCTGTGGAAAAAGAAAAGGGAGATAGATGCACGCATGAAATTGAAGATACACGCTCAAAATAGAGGGGCCAATCTTCCCATCCACTATACTATGCTAGTTAGTAGTAAACTCAAGATACCTAAGATTTGACACCATTTTCAGAGGTGGGGTCTCATATATATATATATATATATATATATATATATATATATATATATATATATTTGAGATCCCTGCACATGGCCTGATCAAATCATCCAACTAAGGTTTGATGCCATCTGAACCCCTTCCCCCAAACAAAATGCCTTCACTAAGTACACCCGATTATCAAGCTCCTTCATCGATTAATGAATCGGGATCCTTGTGAATTGTGATCACTTTTATAACTAAACAACGGTACGCGGCTTGAGACAACTTGTGATCGTAGAAAAATAAGGAGAGTAGCAATATTAAGGTTTATTATTACACGTATTGATCAGAAAAAAGCAAAGGTGGAGTACGGATACACAGTGGTCATCATCGTCCAAAACCTCATTGTCGTTGAGGGGCCAAGAATACGAGCTCAACGTGGACATGCGTGTCCCAGTGGCCGAAGTTATGCCTCCCTACAGTTTTTGTTTTACTGTCAATGATTCAGAAAGCCACTCCACAAAATAAATCAAGACTACGAGGCACTCTACCTCTAATTCTATCACTTTTAGGTCAGAGCAACAACTTAAATGCAATTCATCGTGAACGTTTGACATGATCACTTGTATATATAGGTACACGTACACAGAGTGACTATGCAAAGTAATTCAGAGGAATTACATGTGCGTGGTCACTCTGCTTTTATTGACAGAGCTAGATAAATATCCCAAGTCAAAATAAACAACGGAGTTTGCCAATGATGAAGTGGTCTATATAAGGGCATGAACTTTGCTATTCGAAGCTCACGAGTAGAGGCAGCTAGGTATAGAAAGATGTCTGATGATAATGGCAGTGCACTAAAACTATTCGGTTTCCCACTGAGAGAGCAGGAAGAATTTGGTGAAAGACTTAGAGAGGAAGTGGAAGATGAGAGGAAATTCAGGTGCCATTATTGCAAGAAAGCATTCACAAACTCACAAGCATTAGGGGGTCACCAAAATGCTCATAAGAGAGAGCGCCTAAGGGCCAGGCGTTTCCATAGCCAACACACCGATCACAGACGCGTCATACCACAACCACCACCCTTCACCGCCGTGGCCGCCACCAACCACCGCCAACCACCACGCATGCTCTTCAAATCCAATACAACCCACTTTTCATCCACGCCCATTTTCATTCCTTCGCCTTATACTACTACTACTTCTTCCAGGTCCCCATTTCCGCTCCAGTATGCCTCAGCCTCCCTACAACAATCATCGCCTTCTCATGTTGACGCGCTAATGTCACAGAAGGATGTGGGTGTTAATGTTGATGTCCATCTAAGGTTGTCTCTCTCAGATTAGAAACTTGGGATGCATAACTCATCCTCCCGACAAATCCTGTCTTTTTTTGTGTTTTTTTGATTCAGAACGGGCAGTTGTGTGTACTATTATGACCCAGTAGTTCGAATGTCGCATCTATGTTTCATCCTAGTGTTAACGGAACCGTTTAGTTTCAAGGATTACGCATTAGTGATGAATATGTGGAGTTTATGAATCAAATGCGAGATCCAACTTTAGATATCTCTCGCCTGCCTCAATACATATGCATAGAAAAATAACAGTAACCAAAAAGTGCGTGCGAACAATCATCTCTTCCACTTTTTTGCTCCATTTTTAGTTTTTTTTTTTCTTACACTAGGAACCTTCTGGCACGGTATCTTGTCAGTCCATAAAAACTTTCTACATTCTACGTGAATTTTTGACGGTACAACGTAATTTCATACATGACTGAACCAATTTTCAACTCGCCAGAAAGCACAAATATTCAGATAAAACCTCCGCTTCTTTTTTCTTGGGCTTAAACATGCATTAATTAACCAATCCCGTTTAACTTAATGCAGCACAACTCGCTCCTTTAATTTGCAACGGCCAAAAGTTTTTTTTTAATCAGAATAAAAAAAAAATAAAGTTTGTATAACTCTCAGGCGGATTATTAACCGGTAGCTTGTCTCCATCTTCTTCTCCTCCAAGCTGTGGAGTCCTCATGATCTTGTAGTCAATTAATTTCACTTTTCAAGTGCCTCTAATTGGTTGGCTTCTCAGAACTCGTTCCATTTTATTTTTTTTAATGTCCGGTTTTTGTTTAGTAATCAACTAGAAAACACCTCTCTTTGGCTAAAAGATATTAAGGAATGGACTAAGACGTGAGCTTAAACATGAGCAGAAGCAAAAATAATGTTGACTGGGGACATAGATGTGGATTTCATTTCCAGCTCAGGTGTGTGGCCAAGTAGTTGATGAGCTTCACCGCTGTCGACGAAAACACTCTTAGCCGTACAATGTCAAGTCATAGCTACCTTGAACGAATATTAAAAGTGTTCCCACGGATACTAAGATCGTATCATTCGCCAGCTAGGATCGTACATTATAATTCTCATTCTCTGTATTTGGCCATTTGCTCGTCTTCACTGTCACAATTGCAACAAGCTAATAAATGCATGCTTTTGCTATGTGGGGGCCACATTGAGTGAGAATATGCATCTAAACTATTATTGTAGCTTCTCTTTTGCTATAATTTTTTTTTTTTGATAAGAACTCTTTTGCTATAATTGTTCATGAAGAAAAAGTGACCAGAGATTATGGAAAATAATGGTGACTCTTCTGCATATTCCAAGATTGCCCCGGGGCCTAGGCCTCCAAGCAATGGGCTGTTCATGTTATGGGCCTCCTTACCTCCACTACTATGGGCTCATAGCCCACTTGTCCATTTTTCCTTAGCCCAGTAGCTGTATATTTTCCAAATTGGCAGCGTTAAAATATAACTTTCGCAGGTTCATTCATATTCACACGTGCATAACTTATAAACTAAACGAAGCTCTAATCGAGCAACACAAATACGATAGTGTGTGTGTGTGTATTAACTGATAATTAATGAGAAACTAGATTCGAGATGAGAAGATTACGAGAACACACCTTCAGCCTCGACTTCAAATGGCACCCAATCAAATTGAATCCAGCAAACAAGAGCATATATAAAAGAAACGCTACAAGGCCCGCTGATATATATGCCTACCTCCCTTCCCACATCCATATTTTGTTTCATATTAAAATTAAAGAAACAATAATAACAGAAAAGGGGAACTCATAATTCATCTCTCCATTCCGAAATGCAGTACAAAGACATGTCATTCTTCAAACTCCACTCTGCTGTCCATCTTTATTATTTCTCCGGTAACATAACGTAGATCACACACATATATATATTTACGACCGAAAACTGTAATCCATGAGGGACCCTCGCCGACCAAAAACAAAAAGAAATTAAAAGACAATCATATCAACTCTATGGCTATATGGATGAGTAAAGCAATATATAATTAGGTGCGCGATGAAATAAGAACATATTGCAGAAGGAGGAGCCTCTGGAAGCTTGCACATGCATGCGTTATATAAGGTAAATATTCAAAGAAATCACGTTGGAGACATGCATGCACTACTCCACGTTGTGCATCAGCGAAGAGATCTCTCGTTTATGGAATGCCTGCGCTGTAACTTCATTTCATTGTAGAAATTAGCAATGAACTCCTCAGCCTTTGCATCGATCATTTCATCTCCACCCCAATGGTCAGACGCCGCAGGAACACCCTCCGGCTCGTCGTCCTCCTCGCTTTGGGCCATCTCATTCAGGCCCACCGCCGACGAGAACGGGGTGTAGGTGGTAGACCGCGAGCTTCCTTCCGAGGGTGAGAACAAGTAGTCTTCGCTAAACTCGGTACGAGCCGGCGACTGGTGGATGAGGGCCGGCAGCTTCGCCACCTGCGGCTCCGGCACCTGTTGAAGCTGCAAGTGGAGGGGTCTGACGGAACCCAGAAGTTTGCTCCACAGGCTCTTGGACTTGGAGGAGGAGAAGCCTTTGGATTTATCGGAACTAGTCTTGATCATGAAGAGGGCAACCTTGATGAAGTACATAGGGCCACGCTGCTTCTTGCGAGGTATGAGGCGGGGATTGGGATTATTGGGACGGTCATGAGGAGGAGGAGGTGGGTCCAGTGTGGGGCCCGGGATGATCAAATCTAGGGGAGGCTTCTCCTTCGCCATGAACAATGAGAGGACCCTCCCTGCAAGGAGCAGGGGAGAATTGGGAGAGACGACTCTCGAAATAGGCGAACAAACGATATTGTCGCTCCTTTGCTTTATTTCTGATATTTGTATATTTATACGGAGGGAGCCAGGTCAACATAGTATGGGTGGTTGGCGCCATTGTATTAAAATGGGTGGTACCCTATTGGAATTACTCTGGGCATGTCCTACTGTTTTGAAATGGGGGGTAAAAGAGGTACCATGTGCATGGTTTCAGGCGCAGGATTCGGATTTGTCCAACAAACTTGTTGGGAAAAAGATTCACGTCATGCAGGGCAGGGACAAACACAATCATCACCGTTCATTTGAATGTTATGTTGTACGTTGACTCTTTGTGCTTATTGAATTAATTAGGAGGGTAAGCTAATGGGCGGTTATTCTGGGAGTATCATTCAAATTCAGTAAACGTACTTGTAATCCATGTGGGGCTAATGGAGCGTGCTGATCTAGATTTCACGCGCAAATAGATTTTCTATTCACGCATGCACGCACAACGTACAAAAGAAAGAAAGTTGAACCTGCTTCTTCCTCTTCGATAATCGAAGATCATATATATTTGCAGGGGAAATAATGAAACCATTTTCTTACGTGAACAGAGCATTTGGGATTTGTTCGAGTCCTAGACGAGCATACAAGTTGCACACCTTCTACAATACCACATCCATATAACGCAGACCTGGATGGCTGAGTTTTACCTTAAAATTATGTTTGGAATACTTTCATATGCATTGGTTTATAATCAAGGTCAGTCATAAATCTTCTTTTCTCCCTGGCTTCGAGCTTTCCTGCCCCCATTACTCTGCCCAAAACAGTAGTTGTGATTCCGGCTCTAGACTTTTTATGATATCAAATTAATGCAATAATGGCACGCATTTAACAAATTAACTCTGAGCTCCGAAGCTTGGCCTACAAACAAAAGCACTCCAAAAATTTAAAAAAAATCAAATATTTTTGCGCTAAAAATAACAGGATTATATCATAAAAACTCCGGGGCAGGTGAAAGCGGTACGTATGCAAATATTTATGTATAAAACGTATTGAAAATTGCTTTTCATGAATTGTAAATAATAAAATTAATTCCAAAATATTTATATTGTTTACTACTTTCAAGTCTTAATATAAGAGACAATTGAATTTTTTAAAAAAAAGATTAAAGAAGCTAATTATGTTATATTAAAGTATTTATATGTATAGTTTTTTTTCAAATTAAATTTACTTAATTTATAAACTAATATATAATCTAATCACTTAAAAGTTAAAACTACCCTAATTAAGTAGTTTATTTTACTTATTTAATTTCTTTAAAAAAAAGGTCAAACAAAAGGGAGTGGTACTTAATTTTTCGCATATTTCATTCATTTTTGTATTTTTATTTTTTAATCTAAATGTTAAAAAGATTAATACTCCCTCCTATAACCTATCCTCAATATAATAAAAAATTGACTTTTTTTTTAAGGCACTAAGGAAACTAATTAATTTATTTTTATTTTTTCTTCCAAATTAATTAGTTTGATAAATAAATTAAGGGATAAAATATTGTTACTGCCACTTTTCCACAGTTAATCTAGAATTTCATCTACCTTTATAATTTCTCTCCCTTAAATTCTGAACGTGGAAAAGTGATAGTAACAAAAAAAAATGATAGTAATAATATCCTATCCCATAAATTAATATATAATCTGAAAATATATAAATATGATTAAGTAAATCATTAGATTTCTTTAATCTCTTTAAAATAAATAAATTTTATCTTATATTTAAATTGGAGAACTATCGACACACGATCACACAACAAGCTCTAGACTGTAAACAAATGATCTGAACGAATATGCTATACGCCACCTATCCTTCATAGACCATTTGCGGGTCAGGTTAGCCGTTGCACGTCCCCAAAAAGGGCGAAAAAATAAATAATAAAACAGAAAACTAAATTATCGCGTCACGATTCAGCCCGGGATATCGCCTTTCGCTTCCTCCAACGAGAACATGGGCATCTCCCTAGCTCCCGCTTTTCTGGTTCTCTGGCGACAAGCTCTAATGCTTCGATGTCTTACGCTGTCGGCCGTTTGTATTACCCGGAACATTGGACAAATGTTTGTTTTGGGCCAAACTTGACCTTGCAATTCCTCAACGTCGCAGCCGTTTAGTCCCAGACAAAATCTTAAACTGTCACCTCTGAGTTCTTAGTTTGGACGAGATAGACGCAACGATGGGTTCTGAATTGAATTTGGCTGGATCATCCTCAACACCATCGCCTGGCAGTAAGCGTGCTAGAGATCCCGAAGAGGAGGTTTACCTCGACAATTTTCATTCTCACAAGCGTTACCTTAGTGAGGTTAGGTTTTGTTCGGTTTCACAGCACCTGTCGCTTTATCAATTTTGTCCCATTATCATTTTTTATGCTACTGATTATTATATAAAATCTACGCCGGGTTCAGTCATATATCATTACTGTCAGTCATTTTTATTTCTAATTAAAAGAACTGCAAATTGATGGCCGTTCCACAATTTGGCGTTTGTGTGTTTGATTCAATGTTTATATCATTTGAATCGAGGTCGCCCCTTCCGGTTTTAAAGCTCTTTTGCTTTTCGCCACAATGAATGAACAAGAGTCCGGCGCTTGAAGTCACTGCATTCATTGTTTCTCTTTTCCTGAACAGATAATGGCATCCAGTCTAAACGGACTGACAGTTGGCGACTCGCTTCCTGATAATCTCCTGGATTCTCCAGCAAGGTCTGATAGCATGCTCTCTGTCAGGTAATTATCTGTATTGGCCTTATATCATTTACCAGTTTGGAATTTTATGCACAATCACTGGAACGATTGGAGTTAGCTGTGTAGCATTTTGGCAGCTCTTTTTGAATACTAACGAGCTTCATTAATTTTGGACTAAATTATTCATGTGGTCATTATAGCGGCTCCTCCCATATTTTTTGATGTCTTTTTTTTTCCTTTTTTTTTTTTTTTTTTGGGGGGGGGGGGGGGGGGGAGTTTGTCTGAAGAAACATCATGGTTTGTAGATTATGGAGTAACATTTTTCATCTGGATCTCATCAGGTTTTATCCTATTTGCATTTAATACATTTCTGTAGCTTTTATTCATTAGTCATTCATGTATGAACTTTCAATATCGCATAAAAATCTGTACATTATTGTTCTAGCCTGTTTTCAAGTATGTTTTGTATTTTTATAAGTTGTGTGCATTGTTAAATGGTTTGTGTGTAGCATTAACTGAGGCAGCAGAAAGGTTGTAGATAAATTACATGAAGGAAACCTATATTTTCACCTAAAGCACATCCATTCACTGCCTTTCTCCTGAGAAAACTATCCTTGTAGACTCATGTGCCATAGAACCCTATTTAATATTGCCTCTGGGCCCTGGGGCTTAGGTTGACCTAACACATGATAATTGACTCCCTGTTTATAGTAGCCACAAGAAACTCTAATGTAATCATTTAGATCATGAGGATTCCATTACTTTTAAGGTTAAACACTTCTTTGCGTGTGCCTAATATTTTCCCTTCTGTGGGTTCATTTGAGGTAAAAATGGGGACAAGTACGACTTGAACTCATCGCATGTTGTGTCTCAAACATAGCTAAAGCCTTCTCCAAAAGGATTTGTGGAGCACATAGTAAGTTGTAATCTGAACAGGAATCAATGAAAAGGTCTGCTTTAGAAGGAAGAATATGGAAGTATAATTGCTATATCAGTTATGGGTAGATTGACATGAACAGAGTCTAGATATGGCAGGATACTGATTGAAAATGCAGTTTGTTTTTGTCTTTTCAAGTATGCTAAATGGGAATTTGGCTCAGACTCAGCACGCATGCAAATAGATTTGAGAATTATTTACATCAGGGGAGATAAAGAAGATATCAACGATCATTTATGTGTTTACATTAGTGAGCTTAAGAAGTGACCGGGAATCCGATTGGATTGTTGGAATGTGAATGGATCTGAGCTAGCTGTGTTGCTTGGTGTTGAGTAACATTCCCTTGCTTTTAAGCCCATAGTTCGGGCAGCATGTCATGAGGATGAGGCATGTTTGTTGGTGTGAAAATATATATGGTCACATTTGTCACAAGCATCTTTGTTTCACAATTAATACTTGAACATTTATCAATATTTTTACATGTATACTTGAAGAAAAAATTGTATTATTACCTTTTTTAACTTCAACTGACATTTCCTAACCTATATATTTTAATTGTGTCCCCATATATGTTGCATTAAATCTGTTTGACCTTTTTCGGTTTATGGTTGAGTTTGATACAGTTTTCTAGAAAACATGACTTGGGGATTACCTTGATTTCTTGCATCAGCATGCAAAGAAGGAATCACTTTATCTTCCTTCTATATACTTGTCTTGCTATTTTCTCTCGATGGAGGTTGATAATGGGTTCATGATGTGTTGATTCTTTCTCATGGTGTCTTCTTCTAACTGGTAAGCTAGACCAGTAGGCACCTTGTATGGAAAATGATAAGTTAGCAGCGCCAACTTTGAACTGCTAAATCTTTTTGCGTGCAATGAATCTGTTTTACTTTGCAATCCTCAGCAACTTTTTGCTTCTTTCCTTGACTCTTAAATTTTGTAATTTAAATTCATCAGCAGAGATGAGATGTCTTTACAATATTCACCTATGTCAGAGGACTCAGCTGAATCAAGGTATTGTGAGACAACTACGAACAGCTGCTCATCCCAACCCGAGAGTCGTCCCACAAGTCCCGTTTCACCATACCGTTACCAAAGGCCACTCAGTGCATTCTCTTCAGCACCTTCCTCTAGTTCAAATGCTTCGCATGGCTCTACTGTGCCACAGCCTCGTCAACGAGGTTCAGACTCTGAGGGCCGGTTCCCATCATCTCCGAGTGATATATGCCACTCAGCTGACTTAAGGAGAGCTGCACTACTGCGATCTGTGCAGATGAGAGCACATCCTCCCAGTGATGCTGAGGATCGGCCTTGTCCATATATGAAGTCTCTGGATGACTATAGAGAGTATCAAATTGATGAGTGTCCTTCAATGGGCATGTCGGAGCCTGAATTTAACCAAGAGAAGCCATGCAGTGTTTTAAATGTGAATGTGAAGTCGGCTGATTCGGGGGGTTAGTTGATGGGTGTTAACTGTTAAATCTTACTACAGGCTTGTTTTTTTTTTGGGTTGGTTCTCACCTCGCTTCTATGAGTCTGTTTGAGTTACTCCTTTCCGACTCAATTTTCACAAAGGTGTTGGGTGTTTGTCAAGCTGCTGAGGAATGGGCTGTGTTGGAGGGCCTCCAGCTGGCTTGGGACTTGGGCTTGAAGAAAGTGGAAGTTTTTTTTTTTGGTCAAAAGAAAGTGGAAGTTGAGTCTGATGCATCTGAGGTTATAAAGCTGATTTTGGATCTTCCCTAAAGCTCAATTGTTTTGAGAGTCAGAAAAATGTTAAATTGGGACTGGCAAGTTTTTTTAAAAGTGATCCCTAGGGATATTAATAGAGTGGTGGATGCTTTAGCCAAGTTAGGTATATCTAGTTTTACTATTCTTAGTGTTTGCCCTACCCATTTGAGAATTTGGGTGGAGCAGGAAAGTCTGGGATTTAATTCCCCTTTGTGTAATTTCTTTGTAATTTAGGCGTTTAGCCTTCCTTTTTATATAAAAAAAAAATTATATGACTCAATTATATAACTGGGTTGACTTTTTTTTTTAGAAATTAAGAAAGCTAAATAAGTTAATTAATCATATCATAAGATATTAGTTTATTAATCAAAGTAATTAGTTTGGAGAAAAAAAAGTAAAAATGTTCTAAAGTAATTTAATTAATTTTCTTAATATCGAAAAAAAAGGTTAATTTGGTCTTATAATTAGAACTGAGGTATTAACATTTATAAAAAGTACGTTCACCTAAATCAGGATAAACTTTTTCTCACTCAATTTATATATCCTAAATTATGTTAAAAAAATAGTTTCTATTCAAATAAGCATTATGTAGCGGTGTCCATTGTCAATAGCAATGAAAGTTATATAGTTGTATTGTCAAATTAACATTTTGAACCCATGGCTTCTATGTATTTCCGTTTTCATCCACTGAGCTAAATTTGCTTTGGCTGCTGTGCAACAGTGCAAGTCTGCAAGAGACGCGAAGCTGTCATATGTCATCAACTGGTTTGGCTTTATGTGTAACGAGCTTATACTTTCCCGTGCGTTGCACGGGTTGATAGTATTTCATAGGTTACTCAAACATATTTTACTTACAAAGTGATGAAACTTTCTTATCTTTAAAAAACATTAAAATATCACTATCAATGAATGATTATATATTAAACAAAAAAACTACTTATACCACCACTATCCCAAACAGTCATACTTACATGTAAGTCATATTTTGAATGTTAAAACAAAACACAAACAAAAGCCAAGGACCAAGTCTTTTAGCTACAAATGATGATAAAACTTGGTGGTTCAACAAAGCAACAATATAAAAGGACAACAAATCTCAAGTAATACCTGAATCTAAATGGAGACAAAAGTGTATTAAAAAAAAGAAGAAGAAGAAGAAGTCATGTCTTAGTGTATATTAAGATGAAAATAGTGACATGACAAACATATACTAAAATTTTACAGCAACGCAATTTCACATGCTCTTGATGGGTGACACATTAAAATTTATAGCTCATGGAAAGCTAATGCATTTTGTAATTAAAACTTCTGTTGCTTCTCGACTTCTTTCATGAAGGCTTCTTCCTTCTTGTCTTTATCATAGGGGTAGAGCTATTAATTGCAGAATTTGGCCATGGCCTTTGTCTCTATCCATTTCTGCTCTTGTGCCTTTTCTTGTGGTTTTATTTCCTTCCTCAACCTTATTCTTCTGCTTCTTTCTGCCACTTTGCCCGCCTTCATTGATAAAAAGAAACCATTTCACTCCATTAATAAACTTGAAAGTAACCTTTCAAATAAGACATGTTGACAAAATTGTTTGACATCTTTATCAAAAGATAAAGCAGTAAGTCAAAACAGTATATTCATAATGAGACTAAAACTACTTGCTGCCAGTACAATTGAACATGGGAAGGCTTCCAAGAACTGATGGTTGTGTCACTACCAATCTAATGCTTTGTCAACCTCTTATTTGCCTAGACGATATCATTTCTGCAATTTTATGTTGGCGTTACTGTCACTTGCTGATCATGGGCCGTAGTTAATGATAGCATTAACAAACACACTATTTTTTCAAAGGTATCATTTGTTGGCTTTATAATTTTTAAACTATGAACCTCCAATCTAATGCTTTCACAACTATATGCCCTTTTCATATGATATACAAGCTACAGGGGCTATGACAATTGCATGATTAAATAAAATATACAGTTCAAGGATCATTATTTTTTTAATAGATTGGAGGTTCATAGTTATTCGTGCTTTTCCCCTTAAGAACCCAGCTGTTATAAGTTTTAGCTTTAGTTTGACAGCAACAACCCCTTTTACATGTTATGACAGCTAATCGATGTATAGCTTTGGGACTTACTTGATGAAGTTGCAAATTTGCTTTGTTACCATTTGGACTCATCCTTTAAATTCCTCATGCTTTAGGCTGCACATGTTTGATCCACCTGCAAAAGTAAATTGAGGCATTAGCAGGTTATGATAGTATAACCTTGGTTATCTACAGACTAAAAGGCCTACAAATCTTTTGTCATATAGCTATCTGTTTTAGGATAACAAATTTAAACCGCTTCCTATAGGAAGAACAACAGTTTCTACTTCAATTGTAAATTGCTAGCAAATAAAAAGAAAAGCTAAGAGGTAATAGTATAGTATAAGCAGTAATTGAGCTCCCTGTTTATAAAAAGTTAAAACAAAGAATATAAAGGTGAAAAAATAGTTTGGCAGTGTCTCGAAATGAAAAGGCATGCTGCAATGTTCCATTTAAGTGACTATTTTGGTGTAGTTCATGAAAACAAACATGTCCAATTAGAATTACCTACTACAAAATCAAAGCACAGCAACCACATAAATGAAATGTTGTCTTTAGACATTGCTGACAGATCAGCAAATCTCCACTTTCCTACTCACTTTACTCAATTTTAGAATTCCTTTTTAAGCTTTTCAGAAGGACATATCAGATAGGTATCATATAAAAGAAAAGGAAGACTGGCTACTTATCGGTATTAGAAGTTGCATTAATGGCATGGATGTGAACATGTTTTCTCTTTTTTTGACCAGGTGAACATGTTTTTTAGCAACCAAGTCAAACTAAGGTAAAAATGTTACCGGCAAAATTTATAAGCCTACATTATAACCTATAAGAAAGACAAAACCTATACTATTGTATAGTCAAAAGTCTTCACTTTTTCCTGCAATCATTAATCAGAGAAGCTTTCTCATGGTCACAAGAAACAGACTTTCCAAACAAACTGCAAAACTGACTTTCCCTAAAGTTTGATTGATCTCAAACTGGTTTGATATGAAAGATTGGTAAAAATTAAAATCAAAGAGCATGAATGAAAATAGTATCTATCATTTAAATGTAGAGCAAACTTTTCAAAAGGCATAATCAATAGGGGGAAAGCACTATTGATAGCTCAAAAAAAATGATGTTCTTTTACTATAGAGCACACAACTGCCTCCAACAATTCATGTTGCTCTGAAGGTTATATTTTGTTACTATAAAGCGAACAAACACACAAGTTTCTACACTATTCATTTGCCATCCACCCATACAAATTTGTCCCTCTGCTTTTTTCACTAATGGATAATGGTGTAAGACATCCATTGATAGTGATTGAGAGTAGCAATAGCAGAAGCTATATATGAGTCCAATTTCATCCTCCCTGTGCTCGTCAAAAGTTTTTTTTTAATGCATAAACCCTTTCACCTATATTTATGCTACAGTTTTTTTAAATAATATATTTGCACTATTCCTACTAAAGCTGATTACACCCACAATTCCTCAAGAAAAAATCAAATAAGGTTTGAAATTCATTTTACATTGTAGCTAAAAGTACTGCCAGGAAATAAAGAAAGTAAGCTTTATTTTATTCCCAAAAGTGCAACCTAAAAGTAAAAGTGATAAAGCAGACAGTTCATGACAGGGAGGACAGGTTGCGTGCATGCTTGCAAATTTTTGGACAACTTCATAAAAGCGTTGATCAAAGCATCATCTCCAATTTTTTTCAGTCAAAATCAAAGCATCAAATAAAGTTACACCCCGTGACTTCTTTTCTAAGTGCTCAAAACAGGATAAGCTTTATCCAAAACCTGCAAAAACCACAGGAAATAAAAATGCAAACACACCCTATCTTTTATTATAGACATAGCTATCATTTACAACATATATGACATTTAAACTCTAAAGAATCAAATAAGTAAAAGCAGGAGGAAAAGATTGAATTGAGAAAAACATTTCAACATTAGCAATGCCCCTAAAAACGTGGTATAAACCCAAGCTTCCCATGATTGGTGAGTCTTGCTTTGATGTGTATGATGGTCAACAACAAATGCTCCAACTGTAAAAGTGTTCTCCTTTGTGGAAAACCTTCTACTGATTTATCCTACGGTAGAACTTTTCTTAGATTGATCAAGAAAGAACAGGAGATGAACCTGAAGATTCTCAGGGAGCTACTTGTGCTTCATATAAAGGTCCATGGTTAGTAACTTTGCTGTTCAAAATCCTAAGACACAATAAAATTTGAAAAGTATATCCAATTTTCACCATTTTGTGCCAGAAAATATTTATTTTTCCTTATTTAAAGCTAAGAAGTAAATAGAATCCTTATTTCCTTCAACAGAATTTGAAATGACTGATAACTCTTTAGTTTGAGAAATAAAAGATGAAAACGTGTCAATCACACATTCTCCAATAGACAATGTACCAACTGTCCCAAAAAATCTTTCTAATATTTCACTTCTTTCCCGATCTCCTCGGCAACCTGCGCTAGAAAGATATGAAGCTATATTAGAACATGAGGAGGAAACAAAAATTAAAGAAAAGAACAAAGTTTCATCAAACTATCCAGTTAAAGATGATGGAATTCAATATGTCAAGCTGACGAGACTAAGCTCAGCTTCAGATTTCCAAAATTACCTCAAACTAACATCAATTATCAAAGATTCATATATTCCAGAAACGGCAATACAAGAAACTCTTATGGACCCAATACAAAATAGTACAGTTCTCCCAACTCATTTCTCGCCAACTTGTAGCACTCACCCAGTTTTAAGAAAAGCGTTTCCCTGTCAATCTGAATAATTGGAACTGCACATAACAATTAATCATTATGGCAGTACTACACATGTAATCTAGAGCATTGGCTTTGATACCTCATCCAAAGTTGCCTATTTACAAAATCAATCAAAGGAAGGAAAACCCGATAGAAATAGGACCAGAAAAATCGAGAACATACATGTCGCAGCCTTCTAACTTGGCCGTGAAGACCACCGATCTCATCGTCCAAGTCCATCAGATTGATGCTCAATTGGATTTCATAGGAACCAACCACAGGTCTCGTGCTAAGCCCTGGTCTATACCGTCATATATGCATATATAGGTATCAGGTACCATTCCATGAAAATTCTTCGCATACAACAGAAGGCAAGACGTTTTACAACAATCAGATTGCTAGAAACAAAATGAAGAGCTATAGAGAGAACTCAAGAGGGGGTGCGAGGTACAGATATACTACCTGGGTCGGTAAGGGGACGCGTCACCGTAGAAAGAACCGCCTCTGTGCGAATTGGCTGCCATTGAAGAGGAAGAAAATAGAAGCCTTAGGACAAAAGAGACGGGTGACAAAAAGCTAATCCGTGGCCGGGAAACAAATAACCGACAGGGAGGTACGTGTGCTTCATATAAAGGTCCATGGCACGCTTAAGACGCTGATTGCGTGCATCAACAATCTCCCTACACAGCCGATTCAAGGCCTCCTTCACATCCAGATCGAAATACGGATGATAAAGAACATTATATCGGAGCCCTATTTCCCAAAATCAATAAACAGAGAAAGAAATCCGAAAAACAGTGATATAGGGAAAGGTTTGGGAAAAAAATGACAGAACGACGTCATTGATCCCTCTTGCTGATTCCCTGCGTGAAAGCTCTTTTCCTTCTTGAGGCTGTGGCTAAGTTATTTGATCTCTCTCGATGAATCGAGGAGCAAGGTCTTAAGTTGTGTCCTCCTCGCAAAGGCATATGCCAGACGGTAAGCAGATGTGCAGGCATCAGATGTTGAGAGAGAGTGGCTGAAGAAGGGTTCTTTAGGGATGCCTTCATGGAAAGATTACAATCCGTCCCGTGAAGAGAGTGGAAGAGTGACCGGAAGGTTGAGTAAGAGAGGAGAAAAAGAAGGTAGCGTGAGAGAGAGAGGAAGAGTGACAAGAAGGCTGAGTGAGGACTGAGGAGGGAGAAGAAAAATGGGCCAGGATTTGTTTTCCCGTGAAGGAGCTGGCGTGAAGCCAGAGGAATTTCTGACGGCTTATCTACAGTGATTTGTGAGAAGAGCCAATGTTAAGCCGAGAAAGAGATCAGCTTGAGGGATCACATTTTATATATATATTGATTGTGTACTACTCCCTCCGGTCCTAATTATAAGGTATAGTTGACTTTGTTTGGAGAGATTAAGGAAGTTAAATAAGTTACTTAATCACTTTATATGTTATATATCTTTAGATTATATATTAGTTTATTAGTCAAACTAATTACTTTGAAGAAAAAAATAAAAATAAAAATACTCTAAAGTAATTTAATTAGCTTCCTTAATTTTTCCAAAAAAGTCAACTATGCCTTATAATTAGGACCGGAGGGAGTATTAGTTTTCCTATAGAGAACAGTTTTTCAAAGTGGAGGGAAAATGTATGAAAAAGTGATTATTTAATAATATTGAATATTTCTAATGACAAAAATTGCCTTCTGTTATACAAAATATGATCCGCAAAATGGTTAAATATTTGACGCATGAGTTTAGAAAAAGTTCGATTGGGTTTCACTCCTTATCATTATCTTATCATCCTTCATAATCTCTAAATTACATACGTTCAATCAATACAATTCTACTTTTACTCCTTTTTTTTCATTTTCCAAATTAAAGGTCCAGATTTGACAGATGGGAAAAATGAAAAAACAGATAAAGAGATGATTTCCTTCCAAAAAAGTCGTGGGCACAAGAGTCAGGAAAAAATGATTTTTGATCATTGAATATTATTAATCGCCGGTAGCTTTCCGTCTAAAAAACAAACGTGATTATTAACGCAAAACCATTTTAAAATATTTTGAACGATTAATAAATATAAATATGTAATAAATTTCATATTTCGTTTATTTTGCAATGAGCACCCTAAAATTTATTTTCAGTCAAATAATAGCTCCGTATAATCAAAGGAAGATTACACTTCAAACACTTGGATTATGATTTATAATATTATAATCTGTCTACGATTTCACAATTCAATATCTCCCAACGAAAAGGTTAAATGATTTTACCATTATCGAACAGCAATCTCAATTTCTAACATTGCAGCATCTTTTCAATCCGAAATATATCAGTTCTATTGCGAAGACCGAGGCCGACGAACTGTGTCTATGTTCATAGCAAAAAATGAAGCATAAAAGAAAATAACTAGGCTGCAAAAAAAGTTCCGAATTTTAACAATAAGGCGAATGGTTTTCTAATATGATGGGGGAGGGAAAAACTATTCTACTCAAATGTTGGGGGATTAAATAAGAAAAGAGGCGGGAGGTAAGGCACTCAATCCCCAGCAAAAAAGACGGTTGATAGTTGATTTTTGCATTCCAACGTCATGCGAATGTTGACAAGATGTTCTTCTTGAGAGTGAACTCGTCCGCCTTCGCCGGGCTGATAGACTGCAACAATCAGTACAAGATATAAAGAGCCTACAGGGCAACCTTATTGTGGCAATACACTAAATCTAACACCACCTCAAGAATATTTGGTTTGTGCTCTCATCTAACGATTATTTTATACGACAGTTCTTAACATATAGCAGCAAAATAGATCATTTCTGATATTTACTGTGATTGGAAAAATGAGATGATACGATAACTAAATGAATAAAGAAGCTGATCTGAAACTGAAGCATGTTTATGCAAAAGATGCTTTGATGACCCTAATATGTACCTTCCACTTCCCTTAAAAGCCAGAATATTACCTTTTCAAGCAAGCGCTGTAGGCGCTGGACTTCATTCTTAGCATAATCGGAACCTTTCTCCATGGAATTCTTAGCAGCTTTCGAGTAAATCTTCCCGTACCTAGTTGAAGATCACAGTGATACTATTATTTGCTAAAAGGGATAAAGCAATCGACAAATGCAGAAGTTCAGATTTAGCCACTCCAAGTAATATTGTTGAAGACAGGTGATGCGAAAAATATTCCGGAACACAGCAGCTGTAATAGTGAGAGGGTACCTTGCAGCGGAACCCTTGAGTGTCTCAACCTCCTGTCCAATTCGAGTAAATACAGCTTTCTTTTCTTCATCAGTTGCGGCCACAAACTCCTTTACCAAGGAATCCAAGCTTTCAACTATGCCAGCCTACATAGAATATCAAATTTATCAGCGAGAAATCAAATGCAACTTCATTTGTCATCCCCTCACCACCCCCACTTTTCTCTTTCAGGGAATAATAAATAAAAACATAAAACCCTAGCTTTTTCTTGGCTTAAATGAATTACTAACTTTAGAAGTAAGATGCCCTTTTGCGTCTCGATGAGTGCCACTTTTTTCATTAATGAACGCCACAAAGTCGTCCAAGTCTCTGCCACTCTCGTAATCTTCCCCAGCTTTGTTGCTCTTAGGGAAAAATTTTAGTGTGGGGAACCCACTAACACCATATCTGTAAAGAGTAAAGACACACTTAAGCGTTAAACTAAAGTAGCACGTGCAATTTTTGGCCTACATCAGCCAACTTAAACTCACTTTTCACCAAGATCCCTGTATTTATCAGCATCCAGATTTGCAATTACTACATCTTCTTCCAGTTTAAATGCTGTCGCAACTTTTTCGTAAGTCTGAAGAGAAAAAGCATAACCAAGTTTCCTGTTATTGCTCCAGCTAAAAGATACAGGATAATAATAAGGCAACAAATCATAAACACACTTACAGGAGCAAGGCTTTTGCAGTGTCCACACCTAAGAAAATCATAGAAATTTATAAGATCAAGCATAAGTGGAAAGTTTCCAAATAAATAAACAAAATAATACCAGATGACTAACCAAATTTAAAAAAAAATAAAAAAATAAAAACAGTCCAATACCAAAGTTGTGAAATAAAGTAAAAATAATAAGAAAATTACTCAAGAATACCATGGCGCATAAAACTCAACCAGGACATCTTTGGTTTCATCCAGGACAATCTCATCAAAATTGTCAGACGTCAGAACAACTACATCGGATGGAGGTGTAGCAATCTTCACATTGGTTCCTGCACATCAGTCTCCTGATCAGGAAATTCTGCTACTTCTAAGAAGCACATTGTGAAGGCAAAACTAATTTGTGCTAATAGATAATCAGAACAACTGTAAAATTTAATAACTCAGTAAATGATGTGCAGTCAGCAAAATTATGAAGACAAGAAACCTAAACCTTCTATGTCTCGGGACTTGGGAGAGCCTACCATACTTGAAATGTAAAAGCATAATGTTGTTAGAAGACTAATCAAGTCAAATTACTAGATTTTCTCACAAGTTACTCAGAAACATTAAGATGTTCTAGTGTTTGCCTTTACAAAACTATTAAAGCACAACAATCAACAGACCCAACCTGCTTCAGTGTTAACAAACTCAGCAAGGGATTCCGAAGTCCGTGGCCCATCATACCTGCATAAATGAACCACAAATAGATTTAAATTCAGAAAGAAGGATGGAAATGAGGCAGCGGATAAAACATGTTTAGATATAAAGTTAATCATGCTCTTGCTTTAATTTAGCAAACGTTGCCTTACTTTTTGGGTTCCAGAGATCCTTTTGGGAACCACTGAATAGTTGGGTAACCAGAAACGTCATATTTGCTGCACAAACTCTTATGCTCATCGCAGTCCACCTACAGAAAATAAAAGCTACTATGTTTTGTCAAGGGAACTCAATAAATTTCCTACTACCTCTGGTCATAAATATAGAATAACTTTGTCCTATACTTAGGACTGGAGAGAGTATTAGAAATGCAAAAATAGAAACAGAAAATTACTACAGATAGCAATCAGCCAGTCACATCAGGAAAGAAAGTCAGCCCTAAAATCAGTCCGAATCATCCTCCTTCCCCCTTTCCCCTAAACCCAAAGAACCAACCAAACGGCATACGTGTTAACCATAACAAGAAGCACACCCACTATTCATTGATTCATTTTTTTCTCTTCTTTTCTTTATTTGGGGTGACATGTTTAATCCTGATATTCATGCAAATTAGTTGAACGAATTTCATTAACTATCGCATTTGTAAAATCAAAGAAAACAAGGAAAAGAAAAGGAAGGAAATAACAAGTTGAGAACTTTGAAGACATAAGAATCCTGAGGTCACCCTCGGAAAGCACAAGACATAACAAAAAGAGCTTATGCGCCACGTAAGTTTATATTTAGAAGTTGCAGCTTCGACTACCTAATTACAAAGAATGCTGCACCACCACAAAGAAGTTTCAAAATAAGAAAAGGATTACCATATAGTTACGGCATCATAAATAGACAATAACTTTGGATCCTTGGTAAATAAACTATAAAACTAGAGCGTTAAGGGCCAGCAATAATTGTCAACAGTATGAATGAAGAGAAACACCAGGTTGCTGACCTTTCCTATCAAAACAGATTTGGCTTTCCTGAAGCTGGTGCCCAGCTTTTCATACTCTGGAGCAAGCTTCTTACAGTGTCCACACCTATCAAGACAGAAGTGGGGGAAACATATAAGAATGCGTCCAACTTCACGGAACTTCTAAAAAAATCCAGAGACCTCGCTTCAAATGACGATAGCAATTACGGTGAATTACCACAAGAAACTAATTGATGATTGAAGGAATATCTAAAGTCAAAACTCTGAAAACTTGCCTCAATTACATAGAATATATAACTTCTATCGGTCATATAGCTTTTTGGTAACCATAAGAACTTCAAGGGCGGCTATAAACCACTTATAGACCTTCGATAGTTCGACAAATTCTTGAAATTATTATATCTTTTACGAAATTCAGCAGAAAAATCACAAAATCAAGGAGGAAAGGTAAATGAATCATTGAAAGGCACACAACAGAAGCAACATCAACCTGGAAATGAGTTGAGGAATGATACAAACCCAAACACTTATTCACTATGACTTATGATCAACGAAAAAAAAGGATTATGACAACTAATAATGCGATACCAGGGGGCGTAGAATTCAACAAGAGCTCCTCTGTCCTGCCCAACTTCCTTCTCGAAGTTTTCTTCCGTTAGTACAACGACATCTTCTGCTAATGCTGTTAAGACCAACAAAGCGAAGGCTCCCAGGCCTAACCAGATCTGATATTTGGCCATCTTCCTCTGGGTTTTGTCTAACAGCTGATATCCCGAAACTGACTTTCGCACTTTCATTTTTATATCAAGGTTCGCGTGCGGGAACCCTCATGCCGTTTCATGGACTATCGGTTTCAGGCATGAGTTTTGGTGGCGTGGCAGTATCCGATTCGTTCGGTGATCTCAAGTCTTAGAAGCGAGTTTTTTTTTTTTTTTTCACTCCGAGCCTAAATACAACTTATAACAGGAAGTTGTCACATATTATTATACTACGGAGTATATATCAATTTAGAAGTTAAGAAGAATAGATTGGAGGAAAAAAAAATTATAAATATTTTAAATTAATTTAATTAGTATCCTCAATGTTTTCAAAAAATATCAATTATATTTTATATTTAGTATCAGAGGGAATATAAAACAAAATTGATTTTTTTTAAGAGATAAAAAAACTAAATAAGTTAATTAATTATATCATATATTTAAATCCTTAAAATATATATCAATTTATAAATTAAATAAAATAATTTAATAAATATAAATATTTTAAACTAATCTAATTAATTTTTTTAATATCTTTAAAAAATCAACTTTTAAGTATTCACGATTATTCCATTAACAGCGGTGAGCTCTGAACTGTGACCTGCCATTGTTGATGTGGCGCCAAATGAGTGGCCGGATGGCGCCGTTCGACGTGTCCCTGCAAACACCTGGCAACATGTTGCTCACAGTAACACGCTGGCCGGAAGACAACACGTCTATGTGGTGTGTAATTGGGGGCTTAATTCTAAATTTGAATCCCAATGCGCACAAGGGCTGGGGATGAGTTCGATCACGAGAACATGGAGAAAAGCGAATTAATTACATGTGACTTTTCCAACAACAAAAAAACACGTGTGACTTGGCGACTGTTTGGGTAATAGTGGTTGGAGTGGCTTTTATTTTTTATGGACTTTTCTTGATATAGCTCATATTTGGCATAGCCTCAAAAGTAATTAAAATGGTTTGTGGAGAAGCTCCAACAATGAGTTTTTTTTTAAAAAAAAAAAACTCACGTCAAACTCAGAAGCCCATTAAATATGATGCTATCTGGGACAGTGGCGGAACCACACATGTTTATAAATTTTAAGAAGATATATATATTTTTTTTAAGGGACTTTGCAATGAGTTGCCTAGGTGGTGTGGTGGTAATCTCACTAGCCCACATCAGATCCTGTATTCAAAATTTGATTGTGTAACATCTGAGTCTGAGTATCTGTATGCCATGGGATTAGAGTATATTGTTCTATTTAAATTGATTTCATCGAAAATACTTTTCAATTGAACCCAATTCCTCATCCTAAATTTTACGAAGGTGTGAGTTGACTTTTATCCTCCTCAAAAAAATTTTTCCCCCGAATCCCACTATTAATTGTACACCCACAAACATTACATTTTGGCTCCGCCACTGATCTGGGATACTCAATTATCAGGTTTTTCTTCTTGATGTGCTTTTTTCCCATCTGATGGATTTATTTTTCTATTAGATGCTATCCCAAACATACCCTTTAACTCACGAACAACCTTTTTACAGACTAGGAAGCGTGGGTGTAGAAATATCATGTGCTCTTTGTTACTCTTCCGTTACTAAATAAAGATAGAGTTGATTTTTTAAGAGATTGGGGAAGCTAAATAAGTTTTTTAATCATATTATATATGGGGTTTACTTTTATCATGTTGCATGAGAGAAACAAGATTCCTACACATATTAAATGGTGGGACTCACATATATATATAATGCTAATTATATATATATGCGGGTCCTACCATTTTATGTGTGTGTGGCATGGGAAAACATTTCTCCTGCAACATGAGAAGTGTTTTTCCCACTATATAATATGTATGATTTGATTATGTTTACTAATCAAACTAATTAGTTTTAAGAAAAGAAATTAAAATAATTTAATTAACTCCTTAATAATTTTTTTTTTTTAAAAAATTCAACTGTATTTATATTTAAAATCGAGGCAGCACAACATTACATGTTCAGAACTTCAACTAAACATAATTTTATGGGTCCCAGATAAAACGAGAAGCGAGGCATTGAGACATCCACATGGGGTGCCAAAAGTGGCATCCATGCCTCCAAAGGGATGGGGATAATTACAATGGTGGCCAATTTCCATTTTGCATGTCTTGTATGTTTCAATTTGTACCTTTCGAGAAGGGAAGGCCTCATACGCGGAATTAGGGGTTTAGGGGTAGTCCCCCTAAAATTATAGAATTATACCCATAATTTTAGAAAATTATATTATAATCTCATAAATATTTTAACATTTTTATTTTAGTTCTTTTACAAAACTATTAAAAAGGACTAAAGTGAAGATATTGAAATTTTTATGAGGTTGAAACAATTTTCTAAATTTATGGGTTTTTCCTGTGATTTTCACCTTCTAATTTCAATCCAAACTCCAATTCTACTATTTTATAATTTTTGCCCCAAATCCTCGCACCGCCCCTGAAAGGCTTGAGGCTTAACAATTGATCGAGATTTTTGTGAGAGGTTCAATAACTTTGGTTTATGGTCAGCTTGACCAACCACACACCAGTTTAAAGCTCAATTTTTAAAAAATTCAGTTTGACGCTTCAAAACTACAGTACTATATATTATCCCTCAAATATTAATATGGTTCTTCTCTCTGTCATAAATATCGCTGCTACCCAATCATCCAAAATTTGTTTATCATGAGACGATCTTCAAAATGGTCCTGTAACCTTAAACTAAATATCACTTTTAGATTATTTCAATAAATTTATAATAGTTTTTCAAGAGTTATTTTCCCCCTCTCGTCTATATTATAAAACATCAATTAATAATTCTTACAAATCAATAAATACAGTTAAATTCGATAAAGTTATTGTATAATTTAAGTAACTTCCAGTATTACCCTATTAATTGTACTGAATGTTAATATTATGTTAACTATAACTCTCACTCACTACCTTTATTAATTATGGACATACATTAAAAAAATAATTGATGTGCTTTTAAAACAAGCAAATGCCTTATAAAAAATATCAAAGACAATTTTTAGTTAGTGCATTATAGTAAGAACCAGAAGGAGGGAGTGTATGTGAGCGTGTATATAAACTCATAAGATTTTAAATTTAACATTTATGAATTGTGGAAGGTCAAAAAGAAAATTAGAAAAAAGATAGAAAAATACCATCAAAATTGGAAAAAGTCAAATAAGTATCTTGAATTTCATTAAGTCCAAGTGATTGATTTGAAATTTTCAAATGTTGTAGGATTGAAAAAATTACCTAACCACCCTTAATTTTTTTAAATAAAAAATCCCCAAAACCCTTACATGTTGCTGGAGCTTCGGCAACGGTGATTGGAGATGGTGGCCTTCATTGGAGCTCTGGTGCCCTTGCCAACTACCGACCTCCGTAGTTCCAGTGAAAGTTATTAACAACTCAGGTATTGTATCACTATTTATAACTCAAGTATCTATAATAACAATTTTAGTATAAGAAATTCAAAAAATGAAATTAGTCGCTAGAGCTCTGGTAAAGATCATTAACAACTCAAATATCTATATTAACAACTTTAATATCATTATTAATAATTTAAGTATTAATATTAACAATTTTAACTTGAGAAATCACACACACATATGTATATACATATACATATACACACACACATATGTATATTATATATACATATATGTATTAGCCAACAGAGCTTCAGTGAAAGTTATTAAGAATATTCAACAGATATCGCATTTACAACTTTAATATCGCTATTAGAGGTATTTGTTGAATGTTTCCTAATAATCTTCACTAGAGCTTTGCTAGCCAATGCCTTTTTAAAAAAAATAATAAATAAATCTTAGACCAAAGTTGTTAATATAGATATTTGAGTTGTTAATAGCGATACTAAAGTTGTAAACGTGATATTTGTTGAATATTTCCTAATAATTTTCACCAGAGCTCCGACAACTTAAAAAAAAAAAAAACTCATCTAGAGTTGTTTATACAGATATCTAAGTTATTAGTAGGGATACAAAAATGTTTAATACATATACATAAGTTGTTAATAACCTTTACTAGAGTCCCTACCTTTTTTTTTTAAAAAAAATCAAACCTAAGTTTATAGATACCTGAGTTGTTAATATTGACTTTAAAATTGTAAATGTGGTTTTTGTTGAATACTTACTAATATTCTAACAACTTTCACCAAAGCTTCGACAACTTTTTTTTTTTTTGAATTTTGCTAACTAAAGTTATGAACATAGATACTTTAGTTGTTAATAGTGATACTAAAATTGTTAATATATGTACTTGAGTTATTAATAACCTTCATCGATGCTATAATAATATATTTTCTTGAATTTCTCTGATAAATAATGTTAATATAGTAAGTTGTTTATAACTTTCATCGGAGCTCTAATAGCTATCATCTTTTTTTGAATTTCTTTAATTAAAGTTATTAATATAAATACTTGAGTTGTTAATAACAATATTAAAATTGTTAATAACCTTCACTGGAGCTCCAGCAATCGGTCACCTGTAAGGTCACCAAAGCTCCGGTGATGGCCAGTAATAGAGTTGAAGATTTTTTATTTAAAAAAAGTCAAAGGTAGTTAGATAATTTCTCAAATTATACAATATTTCAAAATTTCAAATCAATACTTTTGAAATTGTCAAAATTCAATAATTTTTATTAATTTTGATGGTATTTTTCCACCAAGAGAATTTCTATGGAAAGGTTGATTGATTAACAGGGGAATTAAGGATCCAAGTCTCTCATGTCTTGTCTTTCTGGGATCCAAAATTCCAAATGTGTGGATTCCCCCAAGACGAAACGTGTGTCGTGAGTCGTAGGACATGGACCCTCAATTCGTTATATTACCAAAATTCCCAAAAAAAAAAAAAAGAGAGAGAGAGAGAGAAGAAATTCTTACCAGTATGCCGTAACCCGGACGCCGAATAAAGGGGAAACAATGAAAATCTGAAAATTGAAAAAAAAAAAGGAACAACGGCAATATTCCACGTGGAGTTCTAGGATTGGTTGGAACTGCTAAACGCTCACCCTCATTGGTCAGTTTGGGGACGAACACGTTGCGCTCTTGCAAAGCGGAGTGTGTCGTTTCCATTTCATTGGCGGAACCATCTCCATCCTGGCTTCGTGGAAGCTGGAATCGCGACTCGGAGACTCTAAAGTAAAATAAACGAGACAAACAGAGATAAATGACAGAGTTTCGAGCGCAGGGCAAACATTCGCCATTTGATTTTCACTGGCAAACCTGAATTTAGCTGGTTCCGTGTTAAAGATCTGATACGAGACTCCTAATTTTTCCCCCTTCGGAGAGATCCAACTCTCCTGTGATCTCTCTACTTCCCTAAACGCTCATGGCGCATCGAAGTGCCAAGCTGTTGTTCTTTTTATGTGCTTTCTGCTATTTCCTCAATGCCATTGCCGGGTATCCTTACTCTCCTTTCATCTTTTACCCTTTCGTTCTCCTCCAAAATTCTGTAATCTTTTATAGTACAAGCTATTGGACTTCAATTCACCTGAAAAAAACTAAAACTCCTGAACTTCACCTTTTTCTTATTTTTCGATCTTTTGTAGAAAGACCTATTACGATATACTTCAAGTGCCGAAGGGCGCGTCAGAAGAGCAGATAAAGAGGGCGTATAGGAAGTTGGCGTTGAAGTACCATCCCGATAAAAATCAGGGAAATGAAGAAGCTGATAAGAAATTTGCTGAGATCAACAATGGTATATCTGATTCTTAAGTTGATTTTTATGGTTTGTTGAACGTTTATTTTTGTTTTAACGGATTTTGTCTTCGGTTTGGGGTTGCATGGTTCTTTTTGGTGGATAGCTTATGAAGTATTGTCGGATAGCGAGAAGCGAAATATCTATGACAGGTATGGCGAAGAGGGTCTGAAACAGCATGCTGCTAGTGGAGGCAGGGGAGGTGGAATGAACATCCAAGACATATTTAGCTCGTAAGTTCTTATAACGTAGCACTGGCATTCTTTCTTGACATTATTTTGATGGCCAGGAATGTCATTTTGTGTGTTATTCGTGATCTAACTCGCCATATTGTACATAGAGGGACAGTATTTCAAGTATCCTACTTATGTCTTCGTCTGTTTGTCTGACGTACTGAACTCTGTCCAATTAGATATAACCGTCGATCTTTTGTTTTCATATTAAACCTGCTAGTTATTGAAATTTTGTAACGTTGACCACTTCTTTCAGTTTCTTTGGTGGAGGTTCAATGGAGGAGGAAGAAGAGAAAATTCCAAAAGGTGATGATGTCATTATCGAATTGGATGCATCTCTGGAAGACTTGTACATGGGAGGTTCATTGAAAGTAAGTTTATTTCTATCTATTGTTTTAAGTACATGAAACAGAACTATATATCTACTGTGAAGTTTTATTTATCCATCGGGCAGAATTAGACTATTTAGCTTATCATACATTGAATATGCCCAAGATTTGGGTGCTATGAATTTTTGAAATTGGAATTGTCAGATTGGTTTTTATATGACAAAATGGTAGCAGCAAGGCTAGGTTCACTGACAGAATCAAACGACAGGAACAAACAGAACTAATTTGGAACTTCTGTATTGTAATATATTACATACGTGAGTGGTTATGCTAGTTATGGTTTTTTTATGCATGTTTCCTACGCCCCATTAAACATCCGATTTGCCTGGAGCAAATTCTGCACTGGTCACTTGCCCCTTTGTTCATACATCTTAGGCATTGTATTAAGTAACCATTACTGTTACCGATCAATGCTTTGGTCACTAGCCAAGGCATGGTTGGGAAATGTTGCTGTAAACTGTAATTATCTAGTTGAGGTATATTAATGCATTTGCCAAAGATTTTTCGTGTTGTTTGTACTGGAAGTTTTAATCTTCTGACTAGGTATTTACTGGTTTTATTCTGTGTATGCTATTTACATTGCAAATGTCAGGTTTGGAGGGAGAAGAATGTTTTAAAGCCAGCACCTGGGAAGAGAAGCTGTAACTGCAGAAACGAGGTTTACCACAGACAAATTGGTCCTGGCATGTTTCAACAGATGACAGAGCAGGTAATCATCATCACTAAGAATGTCAAAGGAATGCAAGGTTATGTTTTATGTTTTTTGCCCCTGTGGATGTGATTTTTTGCCACATTACCCCAGCAATGCAGGTTCGTCTGATTTCTGTGGTTTATGTACCTGAAGGTTTTTCACTCAATATTCTGTGTTTTCCTGGCCAGGTCTGTGACAAATGTCCTAATGTCAAATACGAAAGGGAGGGGTATTTCATCACTGTTGATATTGAGAAAGGCATGCAAGATGGGCAGGTAAGCGTTCAGTGTTTCCAAATATAGGCTTAAGTAATCGTACACAATATTATATGCCTCATTGTCTGTTGGGACACAACCCACCCATGTAGCCAAAGCAGATCATAGCAGACTGAGGGGAGTGGGGGGGGGGGGGGGGGGGGAGGCTGTAATTATAGAGGAGGGAGAAATAATGATGTCAAAAGGAGTAGTTAATAGCAAGTTGTCAAAAGAAAAGCAGAGAAAAAAGAATTTGGACCTGGGTTGGTGTGGAGACACAACTTCTCTCAGATGGCATTTGTTTGTTTGTGCATCAGTTTGTTTTCACTGTGTATCTGTGTGTGAAGTCTTAGTTCCCGTGATTTTGGTGAAGTCTGGGTTGCTATGATTTGTAAAGCATTAGCGTAGATTGTCTGTAACTCGTATTCTTTTCTTAGCAACTGTACGCTGTAAAGAAGCATGTCTGAACTCCAAAAATGCATCTGAACTCTGAATATAATGACAGCTATGATCCAATTCTATGTCATGGCATGTGGAATTTAGGATTGCTCTCACTCCTCATGTGCACTTCTATTAAGTTAAAGAAAAAACTGATGCATATGAATCATAGAAATTTAGTGACGTTTCAAATTTTAGTTTGCATTGACTATTGTCATATATGTCAACAAATTCCTGACTTTTCCCAGGAGGTTCTGTTTTATGAAGATGGTGAACCCAAAGTGGATGGTGAAGCCGGAGATTTAAGGGTTAGTTACTGAGTCATGTGGTATTTAATTTGGTATTTTTTTATATATCAGTGTTATGCATACTGATGATATGTTCTTTATTGTATCAGTTTCGTATCCGGACAGCACCCCATGAAATCTTTAGAAGGGAGGGCAATGACTTACACACCACTGTCACCGTAACTCTGGTAAACATCGCGCATTCATTGATAGGGGAATCAAATTATGAATTGCTCTCACCATAACTCTGAATATTATGTAACTTGACGATACTGGCCACAGTCGAGGCGTGTACAAAGTAGTAACAAATGATAAGCACAGCGTTGAACTAAAGACATATGTCCGTATGGGCATTATAAAGTGTTATTCTTCAGCTTTATTACCTGCCTCTTTTTCTTGTTTCTTTTTGGGAGCCAAACTTAAGCTTTATTTCCTTCAGGTTCAAGCACTTGTGGGTTTTGAGAAGACCATTAAACACTTGGATGAACATCTGGTGGACATCAGTTCAAAGGTGAGATCATCATTTTCATATCTTGGTTCTGAAAAGGATTAACATGCACGCATCTGATGAACTATTTTTGACTTATCAGGGAATTACAAAGCCCAAGGAAGTTAGGAAGTTCAAAGGAGAAGGCATGCCATGGCACATGAGCAATAAGAAAGGGGACCTGTACGTAACTTTTGAGGTTCTATTCCCCAGGACCCTAACAGAGGAGCAGAAAAAACAGATAAAATCAATTCTTGGTTAGTGTCCAGAGCACTGGTCAAATCGTCCAACGTTTCCTCAACCTAACATTATTAGATTCTCAGAGAGAACGCAAGCCACGGGGGTTCCCCTTTTTTGTTAGTGGAAAAATAGGTGTATATCTTTGCATTAGAATCATTGCGCATGTTGAAACCCTTGCCTTCCAGTTATAGTATATTTTTTGTCAACTTGTCTTCACCAGGGGGCAAGGAAAATGTAACGCAATTACGCAAAGTAAAATATCTCATCCTTGATTGTTGTCTTTGAAGTCTGAAATCATTTCCGTGTGAATTACACGTTCTTGTCAGGCACTTAATTTGCTTTGAGGTATATCTCACCTATTATAATGTCCCCCTAATTTTTGGCCGGAACTCTCATAGCAATTAGCAAACCGATGATGGAATCATGGAATTCTTTTTTCGTTCGTTCATGCTTGCGAGGGCATCCGATAGGAAATTTGCCATGCCCCTTATTGGTTTACAGTAGAAGGAGGCGTGGCGCTCACGCTTAAATGAATTAGGAAGTAGTGGGTGGTTATTTAGTACTACTTCCGGTCCTAATTATAAGAACTAGTTGAATTTTTTTGGAGAAATTAAGGAAGCTAAATAAGCTACTTAATCATTTCATATGTTATATATCCTTAGATTATATATTAGTTTATTAGTTAAACTTATTAATTTGAAGAAAAAAATAAAAATAAAAATACTCTAAAGTAATTTAATTAGCTTCCTTAATCTCTCCAAAAAAGTCAATTAGCTCTTATAATTAGGACAAGAGGGAGTAATTTCCTATTATGTACTGTGATTTTTTGTTTTGATTTAATTATCTTGTTTAGGAGAGTTAGAAAACGAGAGAAAATAGGGTATACCGGGAATGGAAATGAATAAATAGGAGGCGTAGTAAAACTCTGGCCTCTCGTATATATTATATATTGAGCTGAATACATCATTCTAGAATGATAGGAGAATATCACAGTTTTACAACAAATCATAACTAACCCTATAGATCAATGACACATATATAGCGAATATTACAAAAGGAATATTACACACAAATATTATATTAGGAAAATCTATTTTCATATTTTAACATTTCCCCTCAAACGAGAGGGTGTTACTAACAAATCAAGTTTATCTCTAAAATACTCAAATTGAGGCCGAGAAAGAGGTTTAGTGAAACAATTAGCAATCTAAAGTGATGACAGAATATGCCGGACATCAATTAAACCAGAGGAGACCAAATGTTGAATGAAATGAATGTCCACTTCAATATGTTTTGTTCGAGCATGCTGCACAAGGTTAGCAGCTAAATTCTTGGCACTTAAATTATCAAACCAATAACTGAAGGATTCTTGATGAATAAGCCCAACTTAGACAACAAGGAGCTCAACCATTTTATTTTGGTAGATCCATCAAACAAAGATCTATATTCTGACTCAGCGCTAGATCTAGATACCACTTTCTGTTTTCTAGAGGACCAGGAAACAAGATTATTCCCTAGAAAGATACACATTCCAGCCATAGACCACCTATCATCTAAGTCACAAGCCCAGTCAGCATCCATGTAGGCAATTAACTGAAGATTACTAAATGGTTGAATGTGCAAACCTAAGTTGTAGGTACCCTTAAGATACCTGAACACTCTCTTCACAGCCTGAAAATGTATGGTTCTAGGTTGAGACAGGAATTGACTGAGTTTATTAACTGCAAAAGCGATATCTGGACATGTTGTGGTCAGGTATTGAAGAGAGCCTACAGCTTGCCTGTATTCAGTAGGATTTTGCAACAAGTCACCATCACAAGACGAAATTAAGCGACCAGTTACCATTGGGGTGGTAACTGGAGCACAATCAACCATGCCAAATTTCTTCAATAAATCGACCACATATTTTATCTGGTTGAAATAAATTCCTAAATTATCTCTGTATACTTCTAAGCCTAGAAAATAATACAGTGAACCTAGGTCTTTCAGAGAAAAAGTCTGATTCAGTTTCTTCACAAATTTGTCTATGTACAAGCGATTATTTCCAGTGACGAGAATGTCATCAACATAGATAAGTATGAAAATTGTTAGATCATGCGTTTTAAGCATGAATAAGGAGATGTCCACTCCTAAGATTTTGAAAGCCCCAGGTAATCAAAGTGAGACGAAGCCTGTAAAACCAGGCTCTAGGAGCCTGTCATAAACCGTAAATCGCTTTAACCAACTTATAGACATGTTGTGGCTTATGACGATCAACGAATCTTTCAGGTTGTGGCATGTAGACCTCTTCACGCAAGAATCCATTGAGGAATGCATTATTGACGTCAAGTTGTCGAATATCCCATTTGAATGTTACAGTCAGCGACAAAATGACATGGATTGTAGTTGATTTGATAACGGGACTAAAAGTTTCCCCAAAATCAGTTCCAGGAACCAGTTGGAAGCCTTTCGCCACCAAGCAAGCTTTGTGTCTCAGAATAGATCCATCGGCTCGGTACTTAACTTTGAATACCCACTTGTTACCGATCAATTTCTGATTTGTGTGGGGAACCAATATCCAGGTGCGATTTTTCAAGAGAGCATCGACCTCTTCCTGCATTGCTTTTTTCCAGTTTGGTGAAGAGAAAGCTTCACGAGTGGTCAAGGGCTTGTGACACCTACTGCCAATATAAGGGTACTTGGGCCTTACTGTGCTGGCCTTGGCCCAAGTTGTCATATGGTGGCTATTGACTGGCCCAGTCACAGTTAGTCCAGTAGAAGAGTCTGATGCAGCATCTGATGGATCATCTCCACCATTTGTGAGCTCAATCGTATGAGACGATGGAGAGACTAGACTACTCTGTGGTCTGCACGCTGGTGAGTCACTATCGGACGACTCAGTCGAGATTAGAGGTATGGAACCAGTATCAATTATGGTTAGCCTATATAATGAAAGGAACTGAGCTTTGAGGTTCCTGAATTAACGCGCAAGTATTGCTACACTCAAATCCTATCTTAAATGGAAAAATCTGTGAGTCAAAAACATGCTTGGTACCTGAGATGCTGAGATATTTATGACCCTTATGATGTGAGGCTGATTTGAGATACACGTACTTCTGGTTATGGAACTGAAATTTATGTGCTTTATAAGGCTTGAGGCATGGAAAGCAATCACAACCGACAGGTCAAAGATCCTCATATGTTGATTCTGTTTTCATTAATTGGAACAGAGGAGTACTATGGTGCAGGATAGGCATTAGCAATCGATTAATGAGATAAACGACATGTTGAAAGGCTTGAACCCATAACTTCAGAGGCATACCTGAGTGAGCAAGTAGAGTTAAACCCATCTTAACAATGTAACGATGTTTACGCTCAGCTCGCCCATTTTGAGCAGATGTGTATAAGGACACAAGAGAAGAATTTGAATTCCCTCTTCTTGAACTATGGTGAAAATTGGTTTATACTCACCACCATTGTCACACTGAATAGCTTTGATTTTCTTATCGAATTGATTTTCCACAAAGACTTTAAAATGCTTGAAAGCATGAATAGCTTTGCCTTTGTGTTTTAAGGAGTACAACCATGTGTATCTACTGAAATCATTGATGAAGTGGATGTAGAAGCGATGGCCAGTGTTAGAGTTAATGGGAGCAAGCCCCCACAAATCTGTAGGAATCAAGTCAAGAGGAGATTGAGACCGAGAAATAGATTTCTGAAATGGAAGTAATTTTGATTTGCCCAGTTGGCAAGCCTCACATACAAAATCATCATCCATGAAAATAAGATCTACGTTTTTATTACATTGACTCAAAACCTATTTCAGAATTTTAACGCTAGGATGGCCTAACAAGTAATGCCAATCAATGAACTTAAGACTATAATCAGTTGAAACTTTATGAGTTGCAAGTGGTTGATTAGTGAGCTTTCTTCCCTTCCTCACGAGGTACATTCCCTGACTTTGAGCTCCCTGTAACAGTGTTTCTCCGGTCATTGGATCCTTCACAACACAACCGTTATTAGTAAAATTAATAGAGACAGAATTATCCTATATTAAACGGTTAACACTCATCAAGTTCTTTGTTGCTGAGGGAACATATAAGACATCTTTAAGAGAAATATTAGACCGATGGCAGGGAATATCAACTAAACCAACACTTAGAATAGGTTTTTGTTCACCTATACATGTGGTGATATGCGACTTACCCACTGGAACAAAATCATCAAGATGTTCAAAGTGAGGTGTGACATGATAATTCGTGCCACTATCTATACACCATGATGGATCATCAACTGAGTGAAAGTTGCCGTAAGAATGAGAGTCAGCATAGTATGCCTATGGTGTAGAAGCAGAGTGACCATAACTAGTAGATTCATCACGATAATAACATGTAGCCAGAATGTGTCCAGGTCATTGACAGTGGAAACAAAATGGCCTACCTCCTCGAGATCGACCACTGCGGCTCCTCTGGTTGCGTGAGTTATTGGTTCAGTAGTTACGACCATTTCCAGAATCTGGAGTAGAGTCATTCCAAGTGTGAGTACGCTTAGCAAAATTAGCGGTAGGTTGAACATTCAACGTTGCAAAGTGATTCAGCTGATTTAGTTGTGATTCAAACAACAGTAGAGATCCTTGAGCTTCGACCCAGGATAGATCCGGATGATCTATGAGCTTGACAACAATAGCGTTGTACTCACTATCAAGTTCGAAGAGCGTGTGGAGGATGAGATCATCCATGGCGATAGGGAAGCCGGCGAGTGTGAGTTCATTGGAGAGATTTTTCATCTTGTTCAGGTAAGCTTGCATCGCGACTGAGTTTTTTCGAGTGTCATGGAGTTCATTTTTGACAACCATGACGCGTGCTCTGGTGGACGCCGAGGTGAGTTCACACTTCAGTCCACAATGCCTCAGCTATCTAGCAGTGAAGAAGTTGGGCGCCGGTCATGGTGTTTCTCAACCATCCGACCAGTAAATGATCAATAGAGAACCACTCAGACCAGTCTAGGTTAGGGCTGAGTCCAGTGCCAGAGCTTGTACCTGTCGCATTGGAAATCATCTTCGGCAGAGCTCTGGAAGTTCCATTAATGTGACCTTGCAGACGATTCCCTTCGACGAGGGGAAGAACAATCGATTCCCAAATGAGGAAATTGGTGCGATCCAACTTAATCACAACTGTTTGACCAGAGGAGCTAAATAGAGTGTAGGTACTGGTTTGTGAGGGAGAGCCTAAGTCACTGGAAGTCATAGAAATATTGAGTAGCTTTGATACCAAGTTAGAAAACCAGAGAAAATAGGGTATACTAAGAATGGAAATGAATGAATAGAAGGCGCAGTAAAACTCTAGCCTCTCGTCTGTATTATATATTGAGCTGAATACAACATTCTAAAATGATATGAGAATATCACAGTACAACAAATCATAACTAACCCTATAGATCAATGACACGTATACAACGAATATTACAAAAGGAATATTACACACAAATATTGCATAGGAAAATCTATTCTCATATTCTCGTATTCTAACAAGGAGTCAGTTCCGATTTATATGTATTGTGACAATTTACTAGGGAAAAAAATAATATGCAGAAATTATCTCTACTAGGTTTAGAGTGTATATACTAGCCCTAAGCATTCTCTATTCTTCTTCTATATCTTTCTCTCTCAATTTCTCTCAATTTCCCTAAACTGAGATCCTAAAGGTTGCTAGAACCTACCGCCATCCACAACAAAAGGTAGTAAAAACGAAAAGGCTAGCTAAATGCGCAATAAAATGGCTACTGGATATTTGGTGATGAAATTAGATTAAAAAATTAATGCTTGGGAAAGATAATGAATGACCTTGTTGCTTATATTTGATAAATAATCTAAAATTGTTAGATAACAATTATAAAGATATAAGAGAAAGACTTGTGCAATTTTTTCATATTAAGAATTGGTCACATAATTTTAGGATTTCCAAAGTTGCATCACTGGAGGATTCAGTCGTTATGAGTACTCATTTAAGTTAATGGTAGAAGTTATAAGTACTCATTTAAGTTAATGGTAGAAGCTGTTTTTTTGCCATGATTTATTGTTTACAAAAGTATGTGTGTGTGTGAAGTTTTATCTCGACCTATATAAATGTGTTTTTCTAACGCCAACTCAAACAGACAGACAGTCATTCAGGTTCATCAGACAGTCATTCAGGTTCATCCGCTTCAAAAACCTTCCTCAGCTTATCTTCATCTGATTCAAAAACCTTTCTCGCTTGTTTCAGCTCTTCATTCATAGACAGCAGTTCCGTACAACGATTAAGTTTTGGGAAGTCCTGCAGCATATAAAGAATTTTACACCCCAAGACAACAATTAAAAAAAAACCTACCATGAACTGGCAGAGCGCAGCATATGCATACAACTTACAATGTCAAAAGTTACTGTCACTTGTTATTCCCAAACCCGTGTAAACGTTCCTAATCATTTTATATATCTCTTGTAACTTTTGCAGGCAATAATTCTAGTATAATAATTATCTATTCATACTTTTAAGTTCTAATGAGTTCATCTGTATTAGCCTCAATTATTAACGGTAAGCCTATGCTGCAAAGAAGCCATTGATGATTACTGCAGATAAAAGCATATCAGAATAGCAGATTCAAAGTGGTATCTTTAAAGAGTTAGGTTTAAATTCTAAACATTTTTCTTGCGGAACGAGTTTTCAGTTTTCAGTCAACATGAACTTAGGAAAAATATTCTAAACTCAGCAGTAGTCTAGTCTTGATGCATACGAGGGTTTATGGAAGATTTTCCATGTGTCAAATTCTTCCCTTTCCCACCCTACATGATAAAGTTTCCTATGTAAACTTCAAGAAAAAATCGGTACCTTGCGAATCAAATACAGGAAATCCTCAACTGACAACTTTCCTCTCTGCGATCCAATATCTTGGGCTTTATGTACCTCGAGAAGGGGAAAAAAGGAAGAAGAAGAAGCATAAGGAAACAAGCCAACTTATGTGTGGCATTCATTGAGCAAACGAAGAAAAATACACAAGCCTGAGGCAATGCCTACCAGTTCTGTAACATATTCCACAACGATGTCCTCCATTAGTGCTACACTTTCAGGCAGTGGCTAAATGCGCAATGGAGAAAAAACAAACAAATTACTAATAGATAGTAATTCTCACACTTCCTTTTTATAATACTAAAAATGTTTAAACCTTCAATCTATCCATATCCCACACACCCTTACCCTCACAGGTGGCTTAATCATTACATTTTCAATTTGATCTAAATATATATTCAAAATGATCAATAATAACACTTACATTCGGATCATCTCCAAAACCATACATCATGTGCTGCACTGTGGCAACGAGAAAAGGGGTTAAAAAGAGAAAGCATGGATAAATTTAAATGTTTTAAGAACTAACAAAATGATTCTTACATTCCTTTTGGAAGACGCCTCTTTTGCGTTTGGATGAAGTTTCTGAGGGTTGTGCGGATCCAGATCTCGGTTTTGACGAGGGTTCGGGGGTAGAACTGCTCATTTTTGCCCAAGTTCTACCGCCTAAGAATCTAAAACCAAAGGCATATATTTCAATAAGTTTAATTTTTGAGAAGTTGGGATTCATTAAAAGGAAAATCGAAATTAAGTTCAACTTTTTTTCTTGAGCAAAGGGGGAAAAAAATAGTTCAACTAGGAACAGACACTCGATTCGCGAGGTAATAGGAAAACTCCAAAACAGGCTATAATGTTGGGCGCTATAGAGACGACGATAGAACATGGAAATACAGAAGTTTATAGACGAGTTGGCACTCAGACGTAAAGTTGCGGAAGTGAGATACTACCTTGAAGCAATATGGCAAAAGAAAATGAACTTGTGAGAGGCAACTAAAAGAGCCGCGAAGAGAGAGGGCAGTTCTCCGAGAAGCAATATGTGAATTGAAGAACAGAGTAACGTCTGGCCGGTCTCTCCGTCTGCCGTCTGCTACTGAAGGGGACGTCGAGCTGCAATTTTAGGATCGCTTGTCCTCTCCTTCACCCGCGAATATGTTTTACTTTTACTTTTAGTCTTTTACCGCCTTAGCGCACCCTCAACAACAGTTCCAGAAGTTTCAGGTTAGGTCTCACTAATAAAAATTTCTTGTTCAGCCCAATTTTTATCGAAAATCCTCAACCTGACCCAGAAACCGTCCTGCCCTTTCCCATGTGCCAGTTGCATTTTTAATTTTTTTTATGGTAAACGTATAATTTGTGAATAGATTTTTTACATTGATATTAATAAGACATATTGGCCAAAACAAATATAAGAACATGTTTTTTAATTAATGGATATGTTACGGACCAGCCCAAAAGGCCCATATCCAGACCACGGCCCAACCATGCCTGAGGCAGAATCAGCACCATAATGGGCAAAGATATGGGATCCCACTAATCTAGGATCTCATTAATCGGGGATCTCCCCCAATCAGGATCCCGAGATATCAGTCCCTAATATCTCGGCCCCGGATATCGCTCATTAACCCGGGGATACTCGCACCAGACTCCTCTATAAATACAAGGGAATCCTAATCAGGTGCACACGTTCTAATCTATGCTCTATTTACATTCTGCCACACAGAGCACACACACCACGCCCCTGGCCTCACGCCTCCAAGTTTACTACGAACTACGTGGACTTTGATCCCCTCAAAGGGTACGTAGGCTCCAGGCTTGACAACCTAGTCAAGTCCAATCCATCTGTGTTCTCAGACAGAACATTGGCGCCGACCGTGGGGACAGGTAAACTTCCATCCCCGTGACCACAATGGCAAACACTAGAAGCCACAGCAAGAATCCACCACCGCAGGGCGGCGGAGCACCGCCACCGGACCAAACTTCAGCCGGGCCAAGCCAGCCACAGGATCCACCGCGACGCGAGAACACCCCTGAGGGTCATGTCACCGACACGGCAACCTCCCCTTCCGCGGATGATCAGCCGCTGTTGCAGGCGCTCAGGGAGATTCCTACCCAGGACGCTCTGGCGTTAGAAGCCGACGTCCGTATCCTTTGGAGAACGTAAGAATCACTTCTGCAGAGGCTTGAGGATAAGGAAAGGCGGGATCTGTTGCAGCGGCAAGCGGACCTCCAAGCCATCGCACAGATGATAAGGGAGGAACTCCAGAACCATCACCCACAAGAAAACTAGAGGGAGCATAATACTGAGAGAGGCCCGGCCACACACAGTAGCCACTCATCTAGTAGTCCACAACAAAGGACCAGGCGGAGAAGCACCAGTAGACCAAGCGGGAGGACGCATTCGAAAAGAGGTCACCCACCGCCTTCAGAAGGCCATGACAACACTGAAGGCCGAAATGGTCACGCGAATCACAACGGCCGTGGCGGAAGAGGAAACCGAGACATGGAAGAGCACCGAGAGGCCGACAGAGCCCGTCGAGCTCCACGTCAGAAATCGCCTCGCCACGGGTCTCCCCGTCATGACTCCCCACGCCATGGATCACCACGAGAGTACAGAAGAAAGTTCCTTACCGGGTCCAGCAGATCCCCGTTCACGAGGGCGGTGGCATCGGCCCCCTATCCCAAAGACTTCGACTTGGCCGACCTTCCGAAGTACGACGGAACCCAAGATCCGCGTAACCATCTCGACATTTTTGACAAATTGATGTGGGTCCGGTCCATTGAGGGCCTGTCATCGAACGCCTCTTTGCGGCTACGTTGACCGGAACAACGCACAAGTGGCTAAGTTCCCTCCCAGAAAACTCGGTCCGAAATTTTGAAGATCTCGGACATAAGTTCGAACTACACTTCGCCACGAGTAAGAAGCATCTGAAATCCCAGTTCACGCTCAGCAAGGTGAAACAAAAGAAGGGCGAGCCGCTGCAGAAGTACCTCGACCGGTTCCGGGACGTCGCAATGCAGGTACGATCGCTGTCAGAAGAAGTCCATGTGCACTGCCTGATTAACGGGCTTGACCCATCGTCACGTCTGGCCAGAAACTTACGTAAGAACCGGATCTACACCCTAACTGAGTTTTATATCCAAGCGAAGAAATACTTGGATGTGGAGCAAATGGAAGCGGCAAACACAGACGAACCAGACAAGGCAAGAAATAGCTCTCCCGACTATAGAGAACGGTCAAGCAAGCAGAAGACCGAGTCCTGTGGCCGGAACAGAGATAGCAGGAGCAAACTCGACCGAGCCGACCCCAAGGCAAAGTACGATAGCTACACCCCCTTGAACGTCCCTCGGTCGCAGGTATGGAAAGAGGTAGCCCAGGCCAAGATGAGGCGGGTCGACAAACCGAGGCCAATTAGGGGCCGCTCCAACACAGACCGCACCAAGTTTTGCACGTTTCACGATTGCCATGGACATACCACCGATGAGTGTTACGACCTCCGGGACGCAATCGAAAAGTTTGTAAGAGAAGGGAAGCTGCGTCAGTATGTCATCAAGACCTAGGGAAGGACGAACGGCAAGCGCAACGACTGCGGCCGCACTAGAAGTCCGCCCCGGGAGACCCGAAAGCCAGAGAAGAAGCAGAAGACCGCCTCGGACGACGAGTTTCCCGACGTAGATTTCTAGTGCAACGTCGTTAGCGGAGGCTTCGGAGGGGGAGGCGACACAGTAAGTCAGCGGAAGAAATACCTCCGCGAGATCCTAACTATCCGAGATCTACCCAAGTTCAAGGACGATCCAGCCAAGCCAAAGCCGCCCCCTTGACCTTTACCAACGAAGAACTCAAGGACGTCATCCCCGGACACCTGGACGGACTGGTTATCACCGGAACCTTAGTGAATTGCCGTGTCAAGAGGATCTTTGTGGACGCCGGAAGTTCGGCCGACATCATAAGCTGGGACGCCTATAAAAGGATGCACCTCGACAAAGAGGACCTCAAGCCGTGCAAGACTACCCTGATCGGATTCAACGGTGAACAATTCTTCCCAAAGGGCTATATTGACCTTCGGTTGACCCTCGGAACTAGAGAAGCATTCAAGTCAAAGCGCGTCAGGTTCATCGTGGCCGATTTCCGCTCCCCATACAACATTATCCTCGGCCGACCCACAATTCACATCTGGGACATACTGGTGTCCACCAAGCACCAAAAATTGAAGATGGTCAATGACAAAAACCAGATAGTCGTGGTATCCGGAGACCAAAAGGAGTCACGGCAATGCTACTTTGAAGCTCTCCGGGTCGAGGAAGGAGGACCCTTATCTCCACCTCGGCTCGGATCCAACGAGTCAATAGCCGAGGTCGACGGCGACAGACACCCCCAGCATACGATCAACATGGCAGAGCTCGACCTCCGCGAGCAGGAAAACCAGAGGCCCGAGCTGGAAGGGGAACTTGAAGAAATAACACTAGGGACGGACCCGTCCAAGACTGCCAAAATCGGCCGAGACATGAGGGACGACCAAAAAACTGAGATGATCCGTTTCCTCAGACAAAACCAAGACATTTTTGCCTGGACCTCGGCCGAGATACCCGGCATTGACCCCCACTTCTGTTGCCACAAACTCGGCATGTGGCCGGGATCAAGACCAGTGGCACAAAAGAAGAGGAATATCGCCGACAACAGACAGGAGGCCCTTGAGAGCCATGTCGAGGAGCTCCTAGCGGCCGGCTTCATTCGAGAAGTGCAATACACCACCTGGCTCTCAAACGTAGTCATGGTACTCAAACCCAGCGGCAAATGGAGAGTATGCGTCGACTACACGAACCTCAACAAGGCGTGCCCAAAGGACTCCTATCCGATGCCCAATATCGATCAACTCGTGGACGCCTACTTCGGATACAATCAGATCGCCATGCATCCGGCAGACCAGGAGAAAACCGCTTTCATGACAAACAAAGCAAACTACTGCTACAACGTCATGCCATTCGGGTTGAAAAATGCCGAGGCCACCTACCAAAGGATGATGAACCGGGTGTTCGAAGACCAGATCGGGCGCAACATAGAGGTTTACATAGACGACATGATCGTCAAGTCGAAGCCACCAGAAGACCACATCCGGGACCTCGAATAGACGTTTTAGAAGCTAAGAAGACATCGAATCAGGTTGAACCTGGCCAAATGTGCCTTCAGAGTTCCGACTGGAAAGTTCTTGGGCTTCATGTTGACTAACCGAGGAATCAAAGTCAACCCGGACAAATGTAAGGCCGTCCTTGAAATGCAGCCCCCGAGGACTAAAAAGGAGGTACAGCAGCTAACCGGCAGGCTAGCTGCCCTGACAAGGTTTTTACCAAAGTCGGCCGAGAAAGCCCTACCTCTCTTCAAACTACTGAAGAAAGAAACATGAGGCGAATGGAATCCAGATTGCGACGCCACCTTCGCAGAGATCAAGCGATGTTTGGCAACCCCGCCGGTGCTAACTAAATCGAACCCGGGGGAGACCTTGTTTCTATACCTCTCGATCGGCAACGAAGCCATTAGCGCTGCCCTGGTAAGAGAAGCCGAGGCCGGGCAGACGCCGATATACTTCATCAGCAAGGCTTTACAGAGTTCTGAACTCCGGTACCAAAAACTTGAGAAAGTGGCCTTCGCCCTCCTTACCGCTGCAAGAAGGCTCCGGCCTTACTTTCAAGGACATCGGATAGTTGTGCGCACCAGCCAGCAGATCCTCCATAAGCCAGACTTAGCCGGAAGGATGACCAACTGGGCCATTGAGTTGTCAGAGTTCGACATAGCGTTCGAGGCCCGGCAGGCGATCAAGTCACAAGCGCTGGCGGACTTCATCAGGGAGCTCACCCCGGTAGTAACAAGCGACGGGACTTGGAAGGTATATGTGGATGGAACATCTAACGCTAAGGGCAGCGGTGTAGGAGTCATCGTGGAAAGCCCCCAGGGGGTCGCTACCGAGCACTCTCTCCAACTAAAGTTCCCAACCTCCAATAACCAAGCCGAGTACGAGGCTCTGCTGGCCGGACTGCTCCATGCAAAAGACAACGGCGCCCACCGAGTAAAGGTTTTAACCGACTCACAGCTCGTCGCCGCACAAATTGACGGCAGCTATCAAGCAAAAGGCCCTCTTATGGCAAAGTACCTAAACTGCGCCAAAGAGCTCATGGCCGAGTTCGAGGAAGTGACCGTCTCCCATACCCCAAGAGAGGAGAACGCCAAAGCCGACATCCTCTCCAAACTGGCAAGCACTAAGGGACCGGACAATCACAGGACTGTGATCCAGCAGAACCTGACTGAGCCGAGCTGTGTCATGACCATCTCGACAGGGCTTGACTGGAGGAAGCCGATTGAAGACTACCTTGAAAGGGGAATTATCCCTACCGACTCAACCGAGGCCAAAATGCTGATCAGAGAAGCCACTTTCTACGCAATGGTTGATGATCAACTTTACAGAAAGGAACTGCACTGCCCGATGATGCGGTGTCTCGGCGAAACCGAGGCAGAATATGTGCTGGCCGAATTACATGAAGGCAGCAACGGCCACCACAGGGGGGCAAGGCCCTCGCGAGAAAGGCACTACGCGCCGACTACTATTGGCCTACCATGAAGCATGATGCCATGGAAAGAGCCAAGACGTGCGATAGTTGCCAGAAACACGCCAGGATCATATGGCCGCCGCCCACAGAATTGAAAGGAATGCCAGCCCCCTGGCCCTTCTACAAATGGGGCATGGACATCCTCGGACCATTTCGGCCGGCGCAGGGGAAATGTAGATGGCTTATTGTTGCAGTAGACTACTTCACCAAGTAGATCGAGGCAGAGCCACTGGCCACAATAACCTCGGCCAGAGTAATGAATTTTTTCCGGCACAACATCGTCTCCCGCTTCGGCATTCCGGCTGAGGTTGTCACGGACAATGGGACCCAGTTCATGGACTACTGATTCCAAGCGTTAACGTCCAACTTGGACATTAAATAGCACTTCTCGTCCGTAGAGCACCCGCAGTCGAATGGCCAGGCCGAAGCCGCCAACAAAATCATCCTGGACGGACTCAAGAGGCGAATGTTACAAGCCGACTCCAGCTGGATCGAGCAGCTCCACAGCGTTCTCTAGGGATACCGGACGAGCGTGCAGTCTTCGACCCAGGAAACCCCGTACAGGCTAACCTACGGATGTGAGGCAATGATCCCGGTCGAAATCGGGCAGCCATCTTGGAGAAAGGTTAGAGCCAGACAAGAAGGGCAGGAGTCGAACGACGACGCCTTAAAGACCAATTTGGACCTCATAGATGAAATCCGAGTCACGGCGCACTGCCGGGAATTAGCCGCCAAACAGCTACTCACAGCGAAGTACAATAGAAAGGTCCGGCCACGGTCTTTTAACCGCGGGAACCTCGTACTTCGACAGGCCGACATAGGCAACAAGAATGCCAAGGACGGGAAGCTGGTGGCAAACTGGGAAGGCCCCTACCGGATCAAAGAGAAGCTCGATGGAGGGGCATACATCCTCGAAGCCGAGGCTATAAAGCTCGGTCAAAAAATGATAACGCCAAGGCAAAGAAGCCCGGCGAAGAAACCGAAAGCCGAGGTCTATTAACCTGGCACCGGATAAACGGCTTCGAGGTCGTCTACCCGGCCGAAAACTAAAAACATCTAGATGTACGAAAACCGGCCGTTGTACTCCGACAGGCATTGGTTAGAGCTCGGCGAAGGCGCCATATGTGGCCCTTCGTGAAATTGACGCGTCAACGCTCGCCCGACTAAGCAAGCAGACTACCATGCCGACCCTGATCAGGTCAAAATGTCTGACTAGAGGCAGGCGAAGCCTCGGTTGGACATATGGTAGTCTAGCCCTTACGTCGGTAAAATATAATCCGACTAAGTGACAGTTGGAGTCTGGCTATTAGCAAGTCGAACCGAGGTAGTGAGGTTAGTTACACCTGACGAGGTTGAAACAAGATAACCATGCCCCAACCTCCCACATGCTGAGTGTGGTAGAATAAAAACAGCTTGTATGCATGCAGCCGACGAACAACTAAAACAAGGCAAAAGGATGATAGAATTGTAAATCATTCACTGTCTAAATCATCTAAACCGAATTTGGAATTACGAAAAACTAAGACAAAAGGATGATGAAAATTGTCTAAAAAAGTTTGTACAGAATGGCCTAAAGGCCAAAATTGTTCTAAGAAATTACAAGGGCACAGACGCCCCGAAAATAAAAAGAGCAAAAAACCGAAATCAGCGGGAAGGCTCGGCCTCGGGATCTTCAGCCTCGGCGTTAGCAGGACCGTCGGCGCCAGGAGACTGATAAGGGATCAGATTCCCGTCCTGAACATAGGCACGGTAGTCATACCTATCCAAATTGAGCTCGACGCCGGGATTGAAAAATCGGATCTGAGCCAAAGCCTGCTTGAAGCATTCCTCGACAGTTTGCACCAGCGCCTCGCATGCCTCTTGGCGAGCCGCCTTCTCCGCGGAAAGGGCTTTCTGAAGCCCCTCCTTCTCGTCCGACAGAGAGGCCCGCTGTTGCTGAAGAGTCTTCATTGCTGCCAAGCCCTCCGACAACCCCTTCTGCGCCCAGCTACACTCCTCGGCCAGCTTTTCAGCGGAGCCCCAGGCAACCTGAAGCTCCTGGTCGGCTTTCACAGCCGCGGCCTTGGCAGCGTCTCGCTCCGCCCTGGCCGCATCCCGTTCTGCCCAGGCCACGACGAGCTCCTCCTCAGCAGACCTGGCCTTCGCCTCAGCCACGGCCAACTCCTCTTTAAGCTCCCCGGCAGACGCGGCCTTAGCCTCTGCCGCGGCCAGACCCTTCTTCAGCTCCGCCTCAGCCGCCCTCAGCTTGTGGCACTCGGCACTGACCAGGGCGTACTGCTCCCGCACCAATATCAAGGCCTGGACGTACCCCACCGATCGGCATAACTCCTTCTGAGCCAAGTGTAGCTGATCCAAGGCCGGGGGAGACAACGGCCGGCTCTCCATAAAATGCCGGGGAGGAAGGAAGGCAACGTCCACCGCCGGAGCCACCCCTCTTCCCACAAAAAGCCGTGGGGGAAAACCGAAGACGGACCTTTTGGCGAAAGAGGAGGAGGGGGAGGTGGCGGGCACGAGGGCGGACTCGGCGGCGAGCCAGATGGCACCTCAGAGAGGAGCGTGGCCTCAACCTCCTCGTCACTGACCACGACTTCTTTCCCCTTAGAAGCCGGGGACTCGGCAACAGCCTCCTGCCTCTCCAAAGCCGGGGTTTCCACCACCCGGGCAGACTTGGCAATATCAGCGGTAGAGGGACCCTGGTCGGCTGAGCCCTTGGCATTCTTTGGAGCCTTGGCCGCATCGGCACCTTCAGAGGCACCCCGCTTCTTTGGGCGACCAGGCGAGGTAGCAGCTGGATTCGCCACACAAAGATAGAGTGGAAGTGAACTCATGTCTCGAGCTGAAAAAGCAAAGAGATACCAGGTCAGAATCATGGATCCAAAAAACCAAGACAAAAACAAAGATAACGCACTGCTAAAAACCCTACTTATAACACCCCAACTTTTCTAAAGCATTTTCGAAATTATTTGATCAGAGTTCAAAATAATTTAACCAGAGTTGAGCAACGAAATGATTTTAAATACAAAGTAACTGATATTCAACCACTGTAGTGTACTGGTTTGTTGATACAAAGAGTTCGAAAGACTATACATATCTACAGGACTTTCTCCAGCTAGTCCTTCTGCCTGCTGCTTACCCTTGTTTCTGTTTCTGTTCACTCCGAAAATCCTGAAGCTACAGTAAGAGCTGAGGTTCAATACCCATTGAACCTCAGGTAACGGTTAACCTCATGCTTATGTATCAAATATGTATGACAGATATTCATGTCAAAACAGCAATAATCACATACATTATTCTCATATTCACATAATAACATAACACAGCCACTGCAATATGCATGTTATTATAGTCTGCACTATTCACCAGTGCCACGGTGTACATCCGTGTCCTCAGCGCTAGGAAAACATAACGGCGTTATCAAGACTATAACCCGTATCAAGTTGTATGTGTATGATCAATTTTCAAAAACAGAATTTCAGACTATCTATCACATATAAGCATACCATAAGCATCAGAGTTAAGGTTACAATACGCGTCCGTACCTTCCTTCCACGTGAATAGTAAATTACTATTCATGTATACGGCACTATTCATGTATACGGCACTATTCACGTATACGGCACTATTCACGTATCCCCAAACTTCCTTTGAATCTGACTCCGGAATCCTCGGATATCCTATAATATCATTTTTATCAGTGACCATTAATTTTCAGCATTTGCGGAAACTATGTTGGATATTCACTATTCATGTGAATAGTACCAGTAAAAATATTTTTACCGTGCCGGTAAATATTTTTTACTGTGCCAGTAAATAATATTTACTGTCCAAGGATAATTCTTTTCTGATGTGACAGATCAGACTAAGCTGCAGCCACAGAGCATACTCAGAAAAACTCTATCTGGCATTTCTACTATAATTACCAAAAGAAACTACCAAATATTAAGACTAGAGACCAAAGAACTTACCCTTGAAGTTCCTGCTCATTCTCTCCAGCTTCAAGAACTTTACTCTAAACTCTCTCTCTAACTCTAAGAATTCTCACTCTTCTCTTAAACTCAACTGTTGTTCTCTGAGTTTGGTGTGAAGAAAATGAAGAAATGAAGCCTCTATTTATAGTGAAAAAGCATGACACTATTCATACTTTATCAGGTCAGATTTTGGCTGTTGGATCTTGACTTTAAACATGGCTTCATCTCAACCGTCCAATCCATTTGCTTACGTCATCGATGACGTCATCAAGATGCTTACGTCATCGATGACGTCATCATGACGATGACACTTTCTTACTCTTTTGCATTTATCCTATAAAGATTCCCTGATCGGTGTTCTAATCGCGTTATATTAGAAATTCTCAAGAATCCGGAAGCACAGCCTTGAAGTTCTATTTTTCCTCTTCAGAAATATCTGGGTCAACTAAATTTTTGATCCTATTTAGGGTATTCCGTAACCTGCCGAAGATTTTAAGTCGGACACTGACGGTTACAGAAATTACTTCGGGTGACACCATCTTCTAGATAAAAATTCACTTATTTATAATATACCCTTACTTTAAAAACCTAATTCACGGTTTATTGGAAATAATTTTATTTCTATTGTTTTCCAAAGTATAAGATATTATATTATAATATTATTATTATTGAGTGGGTCCCGCGCGCAAAATTTTCAAACTTCACGGGTGTTGGCAGAGGAGAAATAATTTGACGTGGGTCCCGCTTGAATAGTAAATACGTATTTTCAAATAGTGAATACGTATTTAGGAATAGTAAATACCGTATTTTTGAATAGTGAATACCGTATTTGTGAATAGTGAATACTTTTCATATTTCTCAAAATATCGATTAAATACCGTATTTATAAAAAGTGAATACGTATTTGTGAATAGTGAATACTATTCATGTACGTATTTGTGAATAGTAAACACTATTCATGTCCAATAAAATACTGATTCTAAATTCATTTTCAAAAATAGGGTCTAATAGTCCTCCAAAAATAGGCTAATTTTCTAGTCTTTAGGTCCAAAATTCAAGATGTTACAATTCTCCCCCCGTTCAATAAATTTCGTCCTCGAAATTTGACAATATAAAATCAAAAGGTTATCTAGACCTCTAGTCTATTCCTTCCTTATGCAAACTTAAATAGCACGCATCCTACTATTCAATGTCTCAATCTTATACCCAGGTATAGTACTAAATTACAGGACTTGCTGATCTATTCTCACAGTACTCGGTTACACAGGCCTCACTGCCTGATTTATTTAGCCTTTTGGCTTAACACATATTGGCCTTCCGGCTCAATCTATTACCATCGCACTGGAGATTCTAACCTTTCTACTTAGGAATTCATCCTCAACCCTTAGGCATCTTTATTACTACCTGATACAGTGAATGTTTTGCTAGTCTTACGATGCATTCTAAACATAGTTACTTAGCATTTCACATAGTGCTAAGTATCACTGGTCTTATGTCCTAGGAGCATCATCCCGTGTATACTTTGCACACTACGTCTTATTGCCTTGAGCATCTGCTCATCAAATTCATCCGAGACTTTCCCATTCAAGTCCTCAAACTACTTTCACTTACTCAACATCATAACCGGCAGCTATTATTTGACTTAACTAATTCAGTATTCCAAACCTTTCTAATAGTTGCTGTTCCTGTACCATAATTCCCAATTACACTGCTTTTCTTTTCAACACGATAGCGTCGACAATCATGTCATTGCTACCCAAAACTATTTTCTTGTCTCATTTTCAAATTTTCAAACATGAAAAATTTTCCGTGGTTTCAGTACATTTCACAATCTGCTCTATACCACAAAGTAATAGTGCTATAACATTTTTAAACTTAATCGCTGCCATCACAAATTCGTGAAAACATTTTTCACTGCCGGATCATTTTCAAAAACTTTTATTACCGGCACATATCTTTGAGGGAGCTAATTTATTTCACAAAATTTTACAATTGAGAGTACACACCATCATTTTAACCATTTGGTACAGTAAGCGCCTTACCCCAATCCTCAAATCCAGTCTCAACAGTACTATCAACAATGTGGGAGAACCTCCGCCCCTCTCTCAGGAGACCCAGTGTTCACACTGGCACATAAAGTAGCAACCCTATCTAGCGGAACTCAGTCCAGTCATAGACAGTCAGGTTGTACTAAACAAAACATATGCCCTCGGCAAAGTGTTATGGATTGGGTGCGTTCACTGTTGGTGCGATTTCCATTTTCTCAAACAAAATCCCTCCAAAAACTTTTTGTTCAAAGAGAACATTTATCAAAGGCTAGCGATTTCAAACATTTTAAAATATCTAGCAAGACCCAGCAAACTGTGTACATCTACAACAGCTTCTGTCCTTCCAGTTTTGTACTGACTTTACCACAACATAGTTAAAAACTCAGTTTCAAACTCTGGGTTCTATCAAAAACCCTTTTTTTACAAGACAATATCATTTCAAAATAATAATCGCTGTGGTCTCAAATTCATTTCATTTGAAAACTCAGCTTCAAAAAAAAAATCCACATGTTCGAACAAATAAATTTCAAAATTTCTAATACAGCAGGTGTATTGGCAAGTTCAAAAATTCAATTTTAAAACCTTACTTAGGAATCAGACAACTAACATTAGAAGGTCATCACTAATTACACGTATTAGAACCTCTGTCCTTGGCTACTCAAACTATCCATAAAATACTTAGTTTGTTCTACTTTAATCTTCCAGCTATTTCAAACATCGTTCGCTATCCTCGGATCTCACAAAATTTTCTGGACACTTCTCATATTCGTTGTCTGACAACTATGGGCTTCTGCTAGCCTATAAACACAATATATGCTGTATAGCACTGGAGCAAACCATGACGATATACTAAGTTACAACAGTCTTTTCTCTAGGGAACCTATTCAATGTGAGATTCATTATAATGTACTTACCTTGAGAACCGATGCACTGGTAACTCTACTTTATGGTTCGTTGTCACGGCGGCTCCACTCTACGGTTCGTCGTCACGGTGGCTCTGCTCTACGGCACATTACTCGGCGCTTCACTTAGTCTTCTCAGACCAGTCAGCTTTTCCGGTTAGCATCCTCTGTAGGTAAACCTCCTTGATCAGAACTCCCCGTAGGTATCCTTCTCCGACAAACTTTCCATAAGTAGCGCCAGTGATCGTCTTTGAATCATTATAATGAGAACTCAAATCTTAACAGGTTCCTATCCTTTAGTAGTTTCATAAACCGTTGTTTCTATGTCTGCCATCTTATCTAGGGTCATTCTATTTGTGGACTTTCACTTTCTATTTAGCTCCAAGCATAATTCTTAACTCAATTTTCCCTATCGGGTAGCCACTTACTTTATAGGGAATCTATTAGCCACTAACATCTCTATGGTTCTTGGTCCCACCTTGAGACCATAACCTGGTGGCTACTGAGGTTTCCAGCTTTCGTATGGTTCTGTTAAGGAACTATCTCTTAGGTATTTGGAACCTAGGCAAAACTCACTCATATTTTCTCAGGGTTCCTACTCTCACAGGGGTCATAATTCTGAGATTTCTCGCGCCTAAGCAATATTAACTTCATAATGTCTATTGATTCTTGGTACTTATATTGGTATACTTACTACTGGGTACCTACAACTCTCATAGGTACTAGTATGACATAACTGTCTCCCCAGAATTACTGGGTACTTTCCCTCTTCTGTCAATTGATTACCACCGTTAAGGACTTAATCAAAAGATCTTCGTCCCCGGAGCCACGCCCCTTTGCACGCATGGTGTCTGGCCTCTACAAGGTAGGGATTTTCTTCTCAGGGTACCTTAACAAGTTATTATTTTGACAAGGACATTAAATCGATAGGTTACTATCCAAGGGAAACCTAAACAGTAGGTTACTGTCTACCGGAAAACTTAAGTCGTACCGACTTCTCTGTACCACTTCCCTTGAAACTCTGAGTGGGGATTTAACTTAGATTCCGATTCCCATATCAAAAGTCTTAAAGTTTAACAACAGAAACCATATTCTGTGCCATCTACTCTATATCAAGGCCTCCCGAGCCTAACCCTTTTCCTTAGGATGTACGTCCTTTTTGTATCACAACACCAGTATTGTATCAGTACTTGTACTTTTTTTTTTTTTCGAAATACTTTTAAAACCATGGCTTAGAGCCTAACTTAGTTAGTCAAACCGATTGGCCAGGTAGGCGTCTATCATGGGAGCCTCACCGTGCTAGGGTGACTGATTGGCTGATCCACATAGACTCGGCCCTACCTTCGGCACCAATGGTTTACTGTAACTGAGTCGGGTTCATACCAGATAAAACACTTTTGAAAGCTTAGAACCTAACTTCGCTACTCAGACAATCCGACTAGGCAGGTGTATTTGTGGAAGGCTCGACGAATTCAAGGAAACTGATTGCCAACCACAAAACCCCTTTCTAGATATCAGACTGTTTGGAGTAACTTAGTTAACTCCGTGCCAGGATGTCTGCTCTGATACCAAAATATAACACCCCAACTTTTCTAAAGCATTTTCGAAATTATTTGATCAGAGTTCAAAATAATTTAACCAGAGTTGAGCAACGAAATGATTTTAAATACAAAGTAACTGATATTCAACCACTGTAGTGTACTGGTTTGTTGATACAAAGAGTTCGAAAGACTATACATATCTACAGGACTTTCTCCAGCTAGTCCTTCTGCCTGCTGCTTACCCTTGTTTCTGTTTCTGTTCACTCCGAAAATCCTGAAGCTACAGTAAGAGCTGAGGTTCAATACCCATTGAACCTCAGGTAACGGTTAACCTCATGCTTATGTATCAAATATGTATGACAGATATTCATGTCAAAACAGCAATAATCACATACATTATTCTCATATTCACATAATAACATAACACAGCCACTGCAATATGCATGTTATTATAGTCTGCACTATTCACCAGTGCCACGGTGTACATCCGTGTCCTCAGCGCTAGGAAAACATAACGGCGTTATCAAGACTATAACCCGTATCAAGTTGTATGTGTATGATCAATTTTCAAAAACAGAATTTCAGACTATCTATCACATATAAGCATACCATAAGCATCAGAGTTAAGGTTACAATACGCGTCCGTACCTTCCTTCCACGTGAATAGTAAATTACTATTCATGTATACGGCACTATTCATGTATACGGCACTATTCACGTATACGGCACTATTCACGTATCCCCAAACTTCCTTTGAATCTGACTCCGGAATCCTCGGATATCCTATAATATCATTTTTATCAGTGACCATTAATTTTCAGCATTTGCGGAAACTATGTTGGATATTCACTATTCATGTGAATAGTACCAGTAAAAATATTTTTACCGTGCCGGTAAATATTTTTTACTGTGCCAGTAAATAATATTTACTGTCCAAGGATAATTCTTTTCTGATGTGACAGATCAGACTAAGCTGCAGCCACAGAGCATACTCAGAAAAACTCTATCTGGCATTTCTACTATAATTACCAAAAGAAACTACCAAATATTAAGACTAGAGACCAAAGAACTTACCCTTGAAGTTCCTGCTCATTCTCTCCAGCTTCAAGAACTTTACTCTAAACTCTCTCTCTAACTCTAAGAATTCTCACTCTTCTCTTAAACTCAACTGTTGTTCTCTGAGTTTGGTGTGAAGAAAATAAAGAAATGAAGCCTCTATTTATAGTGAAAAAGCATGACACTATTCATACTTTATCAGGTCAGATTTTGGCTGTTGGATCTTGACTTTAAACATGGCTTCATCTCAACCGTCCAATCCATTTGCTTACGTCATCGATGACGTCATCAAGATGCTTACGTCATCGATGACGTCATCATGACGATGACACTTTCTTACTCTTTTGCATTTATCCTATAAAGATTCCCTGATCGGTGTTCTAATCGCGTTATATTAGAAATTCTCAAGAATCCGGAAGCACAGCCTTGAAGTTCTATTTTTCCTCTTCAGAAATATCTGGGTCAACTAAATTTTTGATCCTATTTAGGGTATTCCGTAACCTGCCGAAGATTTTAAGTCGGACACTGACGGTTACAGAAATTACTTCGGGTGACACCATCTTCTAGATAAAAATTCACTTATTTATAATATACCCTTACTTTAAAAACCTAATTCACGGTTTATTGGAAATAATTTTATTTCTATTGTTTTCCAAAGTATAAGATATTATATTATAATATTATTATTATTGAGTGGGTCCCGCGCGCAAAATTTTCAAACTTCACGGGTGTTGGCAGAGGAGAAATAATTTGACGTGGGTCCCGCTTGAATAGTAAATACGTATTTTCAAATAGTGAATACGTATTTAGGAATAGTAAATACCGTATTTTTGAATAGTGAATACCGTATTTGTGAATAGTGAATACTTTTCATATTTCTCAAAATATCGATTAAATACCGTATTTATAAAAAGTGAATACGTATTTGTGAATAGTGAATACTATTCATGTACGTATTTGTGAATAGTAAACACTATTCATGTCCAATAAAATACTGATTCTAAATTCATTTTCAAAAATAGGGTCTAATAGTCCTCCAAAAATAGGCTAATTTTCTAGTCTTTAGGTCCAAAATTCAAGATGTTACACTACTAGTAGGAGGCAGCGGCTTGGAGCCGTCCCCAGTTATAAAGTAACTAGCCGGCTTCACCCCGTACTTCGCCACGAGGGCCTCCAGTCGAGGAACGGCGGAAGCCGACTCCGGCCACAGGTCCTTGCGCAGAACATGGAAGGAGGTAGCCTTGACGTCATGATGGCTCTCCATCCAGTACAAGGGACAGCGCCAGCCCACATCGGCACCCTCGGGACCTTCTAGAAACCAAGGTTGTTTCCCAAACTCAGCCTCAACCTTAAAAAAGGCCCCCTTGAACCTCTTGAAAGAATCCGAAAAAGGTGTCATAAGCCTCCGCTCCGGGTTGATACGCAACAACACCAACCCTTTCAACTTCTCGCTCTCCTTGGGTGAACTAAGGGTAAAAGGGCCGAAGTAGTAGAAAAAGAGGTTGGTGGTACACGCAATCGGGACCGGGAAGGAATTACATAGCCGCTCAAAAGCGACCAAGTAAGCCCACCCATTCGGATGAAGTTGGGAGGGGGCAAGTCTTAGATGGAGCAAGGCCTCCATCTGGAAAGTGGTGAAGGGCAGGGAAACCTGGACCCGAGTCAGGCAATCCCGGTAGATGAAGAAGAAGTTGGGCCGACCCACTTCCCGCGTCGCACAAACGGGTTCGTCGGCTGACGGTCACCTAAGGACGCACCCCGACATATCCGGGATCTTCAGCCAAGCGAGGTCCGCATCCGACATGAGAGACCGGGTCCTAAGCACCTCGTGCGACACCCAGTTGTATCGCCGGCACAGGGCCTCCGGCGGACTAGAAGAGTCCGAACCTCGGGCTCTGAGCGTTGCTTGGAAGATCGGGATTTGGGAGCCATTACACCTAAAGGCAAATAAACAAAGCCAGAATTAGTAAAAGAGCGGAAATACCTGGCACAACAACGGTGGCAGGCGAAAGAGACTGCGGACTCGGACGAACGGGGGCGCGAGAAGGGACATCTGTGGCAGACCAATGCCGGGAAGAGCCGAGTATGGAAGAAGCCCTGGCGTCTCCACCTTGTGCTATCAACGCAGAACTCTCCGCAAGGCAGTCCCAACACGGGCCGGGATACCCTTCCGGAAAGGGACTTTCGCGAACACGAGAAGAACCCTCATAAAAATTGAGGGGTTGGGCTATCACCGCAAGGAACCCGAATTCGGACGAGGAGCCTACCCCGGTCCCGCCGAGAGACCTGGGGGGCAAAGCGTACACCGGAGGGCGGACAGACCTTGGAGCCGCAACCCTAACAGAAGCAGGGCGAGCCCTAGCTCACCCCGGGCGGATGGCGCTACCTCGTCGCAAAGGAGCCAAAACCTCCGCGGCAGGCGGTTCACCCCCAAGAACCCAATAAGTGGCCCTTGGGAAACGCATACGAAGGAACATTTCTTCCCCCGGTGATAACGACACCCTTGGCCTAGGAAAGCTTATGTCTCTCACCATAACTGGCAGCCTAAGGCCCTAAAGGCTTGTGTTTAAGGATAAGCAGTGGGGCGAATTTTGGGTAGGATGACACAAGAAAAACCCAGAAAGACCCAGAAAAGAGAAAGAGCAATAAACACAGGCAACAATTTCAGAAACAAGCGGTAAAATGCAGGAAAATACCGAACAAAAGTGTAAGGTAATGGACGGAATACCTGTGTGGATAGAATGGAGGGGAGTAGGACTCTGGAAATGAAGAACAGCAAAGTCTCCACTAAAGAAGGCGATACTACGAACTCAGAAGAAAACTAGAGAAAAGTCTGAGAAAAGGAGGAATAGCGGGAAAAGTAAAAACGAAACAAGGGAAAGAAGCCATTTAAACCAAATCGCAAAATGGCAGGGGTAAAACGGTCTATTCCAACGCAGAAACAACGGGATTGGTATAGCACGACGTCAGCACATTAAAAGCGCACAGATCTCGGGAAGCGAAGGGACGCGATGGTTGCAGCCCACCACCACTCAGGGCCTGACTTCTGTGAACCCGCAATGATGGCGTGTGGGGGGAATCCCGAAGCGTGTAAAGAATGCCAAAAGGCATGGAAGGGCCGAAGTAGCTGGGGGCATTTTGAGACCGAGACGGGTTGAATTACCGCCCCAGCATGGCGGACCCGGCATCCTCGGCAGGTCACCCGGGCAAAGGCACCACGAGTCGTCCCCGAACCTAGAGCCAACTTAAGGACCGCGGCACCTGCAAGCCGGTCTGGCCAAAAGAGATGGCCTCGGCCCGAACAATGGCCGAAGGCAATATACACTTCGGCCGTCCAGAAGCCCGAACAACCGAGCTGGGGGGCAACTGTTACGGACTAGCCCAAAAGGCCCATATCCAGACCATGGCCCAACCATGCTTGAGCCAGAATCAACACCATAATGGGCAAAGATATAGGATCTCACTAATCTAGGATCCCATTAATTGGGGATCTCTTCCAATCAGGATCCCAAGATATCAGCCCCTGATATCTCGACCCCGGATATCGCTCATTAACCCGGGGATACTCGCATCAAACTCCTCTATAAATACAAAGGAACCCTAATCAGGTGCACACGTTCTAATCTATACTCTATTTATATTCTGCCACACAGAGCACACACACCACCCCCCTGGCCTCACGCCTCCAAGTTTACTGCGAACTATGTAGGCTTTGATCCCCTCAAAGGGTACATAGGCTCTAGGCTTAACAACCTAGTCAAGTCCAATCCATCTGTGTTCTCAGACAGAACAGGATACATTTTTATGGTTTGACTCAACTAATATCAAAGCACATCTTTTAAGTTTTATCTTATTCAAGAGCTTGTAAATTCAACTTTCCCTAGTATGATTTGTGTGCATTTCTTTTTCTTTTTCTTTTTTTTTACGGGAATGATGAAAAAACGTAGTACTCCAATTTATACATTACGTTCAATATTTTTCATCAAACTCAAAGGAATCTAAAAATTTATTAACTCTGCCTTAATAGCTTTTCAACTTTTATCATATTTAATGTACAAATCGAATTAGTTTATGGACCCTGAATCAACCCCAAAAAATCACTAAACACCTTACTGGACAGAAATTCTATCCAATTAAACCTGTACAACCTAATGTAGAGTAGATAATTACAATCTATGTATGATTCAAGTTGAGTATTTACACCTTTGTGCCTGCAAATGTCAACCAAGATTAATTTAATAATTCATTAAGAAAATCATATTCCAATTTCCAATGTATGAAAATACAATAATACACACACACACATATTTATTTCATATTACTATTTTTTAATAAGAATTATAATTATATTTTATTGTTAATTAATTTTTATTTAAAAGTATGTTCTATGAATTATATTAAAAAATTTATATTTATTTTATTTCATTTTGCCCTCCAAACCTCAAAGGGGACCCCTGCCTTGAGTTGGACAATACTGCAAACATTTGACTGTCATGTTAGGTTGGGTTTCTCTCCTAATCTTTTTTTCATCATTCTTCATTATTTCTAAATCATATCCATCTAATCAATCACAATGCTACTTTAAACTCTCTCTACTCTTTTCAATTAATGGTCTAGATAGATTGATATAAGAAAAAGAAAAAAAATGATGAGGAAAAGACACTTCCAATGTGACGTCCTGGAAGTGCCATCTAAATTTGAATGTGAAAGTTTGTAGCGCATTGATACTAGTGTCAGGCTTAGGAGTCTGGTCTCCCCCCTTCCCTTAGGGTTCGATGCCTGCCAGTTGTATCAAAAAAATAAAAAAAATCGTTAAGAAAAGGATGCCTCCTTTGATTCCAAACAAATCCTAAGTTTATTTGTTGCTCAACCACACTTTTAAAAGCCACACTTTTAAAAGCCCCCTCCTTCTCTTAACAAAAAAAAAAAAAGCCCCCTCCTTCTCCCTCCATCTCACCCCTCCCTCCCTCCCTCTCTCCCCCTCCCGCGCTTATACAGAACAAGCAGAAAATCAAAAACCTGGTCAAATTTTTGGGAACCTGGGCGCCATTCGTAGCGATTCCGCATTTTGTATATAAAGCACGAATAAGTTACTTATAAAGAGAGAAGGGTTCAATAATGGATATCGTGTCCTTAAAATGTGGAATATCTGGGATTGTTCCGTCCATGTTCATTGGGGGCTCATTGGATGTGAATTCGTTTCAAGTAACCGCGCTGGGTCGGTCCACATCTGAAAAATCATCCCACACGTCGTTATTCCCCAAATTCTCATTTAAATACACTCTGAAATCTCTCTGGCCAAGAGGAATTGGGAACAGCAGGTGCAATAGGTTGGCCGTCGACAACGCCGTTTTGGTGGATAAATTGGAAAAGAAAGCTATTGACGAGGACAACGAGATCCGCCTGGGGGATCAAAATCAAAGCTGGTTCTTCAAGAGTTGGCGCGTCAAGTCTTTGTGGACGGGGAAACAAGAGATGGAAGATATGGGTAACGAGGAAATTGAAGGGGAGTGTCCGGTTGATGATCGAAGAAATGAATCTGGCGATGGTGACGATGAATGTGGTGTGTGTACAGCTGATGACGATGAATGTGGTGTGTGCGCGGCTGATGACCATGACGAAGCAGATTTTCAATTCGACAGAGACTCGTTTTCAAGAATGCTTTGGAGGGTGTCTTTAACTGAAGCCAGCTTGTATGAACAGCTTTCATACCTGGGTAGTTTGGCCTATTCTATACCCAAAATCAAGGTAGGACATGATTCTGCTAATGGAAAATTGGCAGATCAATGATTCTGCCACTTTGAATATTCAAATTTAAGAATATCAGGTCTACACTGCCGTCTCTAATGTTGAGACTCAGGGATATTCTTTAATTTAATAAATTTTGGCAGGTGTATAAATCTTTACAATGAAAATCTCAGTAGATGAGGATCTGTTCTTAATGCTTTGCAAATGCCTTGAAATGGTTTTATTGATATCCAGTAATTTTAGTTTCCTTGCAAAGCATGCTACAATAATTGTGTTATGAGATTTTTTTAATTCAGCCAGAGAACCTCTTGAGACGTTACTGTCTGCGTTTTGTAACTTCATCATTGGACAAGACAAAGCTGGCTGCCGCAACTGGAAAAAAGGAGGCATCAGCTGCTACTCAGGAAGTTGAAACTAACGAGAAAAGCAATGGAGAAAGAAATGAGGAGAACAATAAATATAGGATGAATGCATCTTTAGCTTACCAGACGTCTCCCTCAACTGTGCATGCTCAGGCCAAGGGCATACGTCCTTTCAGTTACTCAAAAGAAAGGGTTGGCGGTGATTCTCTTGAGGGAAGCGGTGACAATTCTGTGTGTGATAATATGTTAAACACGAAAGTATCATCTGTGATGGTTTCTACTGATTCAGTGACAGAGGTTGTAGCTGCGAACGAGGAGGTGAAACAGGTTGTTGCAGATTATCTGAACTCACCTTCTTCATCACCTTGTGAATGGTATACATGCGATGATGACCAGAGTGGTACAAGATTTTTTGTTGTCCAGGTAGTGGAAATAATTGCAAGATATATATATATACCTTTTTTTTTTATTACTACAAATTTGGGATATATTCTGGGTGTGCTTTGTCATGACTCAATTTCTGTTCAATTCGCAGGGTTCTGAGTCACTAGCATCCTGGCAAGCAAACATTCTTTTTGAGCCCGTACAATTTGAGGTAATTTCCTATTATATAAAGTCCAATCCATTCTTCACCTTCTTTTCAGGTTTGCTAATACATAACTCCTATTATTTCCCATTCATTAATAATAGATGTTCTAAAATTGAAAAAACAAGTTAGCATTCATGTTTCTCAGGGGTTCGATGTCCTTGTGCATAGAGGTATATACGAGGCTGCCAAAGGAATATATCAACAGATGTTACCAGAAGTGCATGATCACCTGAAATCTCGAGGTTCTTTTGCAAAATTTCGTTTCACAGGGCATTCTCTTGGGGGAAGCTTGGCATTACTTATAAATCTAATGCTGCTGATAAGACAGGAAGTGCCCTCCTCCTCTCTGCTTCCAGTAATAACATTTGGAGCTCCATGCATCATGTGTGGAGGTGATTATCTGTTGGGCAAGCTTGGATTGCCGCCAAGTCATGTTCAGGCAATTACATTGCACAGAGACATAGTATCACGAGCCTTTTCTTGCAATTACCCTAGTCGTCTCACAGAGCTACTCAAGGCCATCAATGAAAACTTTCGGAATCATTCATGTCTCAACAACCAGGTAAAATTCCACTATTTATGGGGCAGAAGTGAAACCTAAACATACGAGGAAACCTCTCTCTGTCAGCCTCCAGATCACTCATGCGTGATCTTTTAATGCAGAAAATATTATATGCACCGATGGGTGAATTTCTAATACTACAACCAGATGACAAATTTGCCCCACACCATCACCTCCTTCCCCCAGGAAGTGGTCTGTATATTCTGAGTGGTTCTTTGTCTGATCACAGTATGGCAAGAAAGCAACTCCGAGCCGCTCAGCTGGCATTCTTGAACTCCCCTCATCCGCTTGAGATCTTAACTGACCGATCTGCTTATGGCTCCGGAGGAACCATAATAAGAGATCATGACATGAAGTCATATCTAGAAGCTGTGAAAACTGTGATTTGTCAGGAACTTAATGGTTATCACAAGGTAAGGAGAATTGATGAGGGCACTATTAGTGGCAGGTCGACGCTGTCGGTCAAGGATATCAAGACGCGTCCACTACTTTCTCTGACGTCTCAGGAATAGCGGAAGAATCATGGAAAAGGTTTTATAGTGTAATTACATCGCAACATACGTATTTGTTCATGGTGATTTCATTCCCCGCTGCACGAATGTTAATATTAGGAGCATACAACCTTGTTAGGTTCCTCTGAGTTATAAAAATTCACTTTTTTTTTTTTTTTTGGGGTAATAATGTATCGGATACGGTGAGGGATGTGATCTTGTTTAGAATGAGAGAATTAATGTAGATTATTCTTTTATTTATTATTTCCAATCTGTAAAACTAGTCGGGCCAAGTGCCCGTGTTTTGTTTAACAAATGGATATATCACAGTCACAGGTCAATCTTAGCAGCCAAGTAACAGCAGTGAAATGCGAGGCCGCCAAACGTCATAATGTTGGAAAGGGAAGATAAGCCATGAATCATCCCAAACTTCTTGTTCATACCTGCAAGCCTTGGATTTTTTTTTGCCACTTCCTCACTTTTTGAACCCCCAACTTCATCCCCGATACTGTTTTCTCTCTCCACCTTATGCCTTTGCCTCATCATCTGCATGGCCAAAAATATATTTTTGTATTAAAATCAATATCCACACCACACAAAACAAGTAGTAATTATTAGGATGCTCGCATGTTTCTCGGGAAATTTATTTCATCCTCATACGGGTTTTCCGATAAAGGCATCTGATTGGCTATAAATGGGATGGGATTGTTTTAGCAGAGAAATTCTAAATTAAAATCCATTTCGTCTTTGCTCGAAACTGACCAAAACCCAATTAACACAGGGAGAAAGTTGTGAATAGAAGAGTGTCAGATGAATTTTCCACAGAGCGAAAGGCAATAGTGAAGAGATAATAGGTGGAATGAACTTTAATAATATGAGGAATGGTTCAAAGGAAAACAAAAGAGAACTGACCTCAATAGTCATAGGTGTAAAGACAAACAAGTTCACAAGACTGAATGCAAAGGAAGATAGCAAGAAGCCAAGCTGGTATCTTTCAGCAGAGGATGAAGATTTCCAGGGATGTTGATAGCCGAAGGAAGCAACAGATATGGCGCAGCAGATACCAACCATTGAGAAGTATGCCGGAAACATTTTGCTTTGCAGATTACCAAACTGATGCCTTGGCAAATTCCTAAACACAAACACTCCACGTTAACTTTAACACTTTCTTCTCACAAATAACATTCTGACATGAGTTTTCTTTTTCTTTTTTTAACATTTTTATTTCATGAATCTCGTGGAATGCGCGGTTCATAATCTAGTTTGCCTAAAATTAGCTTGTCTGATTCTCATTCTCTAAAAGCAATAAAAATTCCCCGGTAAATATCCTAAAATTTCAGCGAAAATGTAATGTTTCTTGACTATATATAAACCATGAATAGGCAGAGAAGATTATTTCAGTGTAATGGCATAAATACAACCGCCGATATGATGAATGGGGCAGAAAATTGGAAGGGAGGGAAATTAAAGATTGTAAATATACTTGAACATGATGATGCCGCCAATGAAGGTGACCCAAAGAACAGAGCCAAAGGCGGCGGAGAAACTGAGGAGATGCGCCAGTTTGACGGAAATATGAGCGTTGGACTCCGATGGAAAGGCCCGAGGAGAGAATAAAACTCCGGCGGCTAAGAAAGCAAGCGCCGCCAAGAGTCGAGTAAGCCAAGCCATCTGTGAGATTGATCTTTCTTTCACAATTGAAGCAAGGAAATTACAATTGAATGGTGGCGATGATCAATATACATATAAATATAGATAAAGGCTTTTCGTAGTGGTGACGTATGAAGGTCGTGAGAAGACGGGGTTTAATTCATCGCTGACGCTGATTGGCTAATGGTTTTTGACTATGCTGCCGTTTTTAGGTCTCCATTAATGTTTTCTTTATTTTCTTTCATTCATTGATATTATCTACCATCAGATTGATTTTTAATGGTTGAGATTTAATAAATAGTATTAATTCTCAACCATAAACGAATGGTGGATGGTGGTACATCCCACTCGGTGAAATAGAAATCAAAGAGAGACATTTTTATATCGTTTTTCACACCAACGCCCTTCATTTTCTCCCCTTTCTTTCTTTTGTTGCATCTTCCAACTTGGAAGGTTCTTTACTGGCCAAGTTTTTTTCAAAGGAATCAAATGACATGCTTATTTTGATTAGTGCATGCAGCACGTGGAATAAATTTTACGAGGATTATCATTCTTGTTGACCCACGAAACTACTTTTCCTAATGGCCTTTCGGGTTGTCCAGTGGCCAGGTTGAAAAGTCATGAGTTGGGCCTTGATAGACCGCAGTAAAAAACTGTTTGGGCCCTCTTCAAGAATGACTCAAATAAAAACTTCTTCCCCTGATCTCCAATAAAATGATGCATCATGTCCACCATTTTCTTTTTTTGGGGATTGTTATAAAAAAAACGGGGGGGGGGGGGGGGGGGGGGGAATACTTGGCGGTTGTCCGGCTACTCTTTGCCTTCCTTATCCTTAGGTATGTTTGGTTTGAGGGAGAGAGAGGGAAATAAAGAAATAACCAAATTACCATTAATAAAAGGAATATTCTTTTTTGTTGAGGGTATGTTTTTGGAATATTGAAAATTTTCTAGGGGCAATTTAGTAAAGAGGAGGCAAAAGAATAGCCCCTCCTCCTTCCCCTCCCTCAATCCAAACATGCCCTTAAAGTCTCCACTTTTCATTTATTAACTCTGAAATCATGATTTTGAAAGTTTTTATTATTCACAAGCTCAGATAAAATTTCTCTTATAAATTTGTTTCGTAAATCGTAAAAATTATTCTAAATACAAATGCACACGAATATTCAATGTTATAACTTATAGTTCTAGACAAGGCGGGTACTTTACTTCAAAATAATGTGAGAAAAAAATCCTAATTTCTTAAGATGAGGATCTTAAATGTGTTTTGAAATCAGAATAATCCCTCCCTTCTTTTATTTTTCCCTAAATATATTTATGGACGTCTACTGTTTGAATGTAATGCAATCTCCGCGCAGCAAATACCGTAGCGTTCAACTTATATGGGGAAGAAAGCAGTAGCCTCCCTTTTTATAATCATTGAAGAAATAGCAGCCTTTAACGTAGTCTTGTCTTGGACTTGAAAAAATTGGTTAAAAAGACAAAAAGGCTCAAATATTGGAACCACCATTTGGTCCTTTTGACCATTATTTGGCTTGGACTTGCCATAAATCATCCAAATTTTCTTTATTTCTTAGGGGGTACGTGAACTGCCTCAAAAAGGAGTGTGACTGAGTAAATGGCGCCACTTGTTTATTGGCATACATACATCAATCAAAACTACTCTTTATTATTTACATTTCGTAAGGCCACATAATAAAGACGCATTCCGGATGAGTTGTAAAGCTGCCTCCATCGTTTTAGACTCGGATCTCCATATATATACTTTTCTACACAATCATGATAATAATAATAACAGTAAAATGAAAAAAATCAAATGATGAATCCAATTTTATAGTGCGATAAAGCATACAAATATTGTTTATTGTTTTATAATACGTACATACAAGGATATATTTAGTAATTCTTATGTATCATTCTGATTAGTTGTGCCCAATTTTAAAGTTTAATGAAAGAGAATTTGTTGTTTTCTAATTACAATGTAGTGGTTGTTATTTGTAGATCAAATAATATTCTATTATAACAAAGTTGTTACATGTAAAAAAATAATATGATTTTACCGAAATAGTGAATAAAGAAAAAAATATTTCAAACGGCAGCACAATCTTAGAACAAGTTAAGAACCCTAATTGAAAGATTGTAGTATAATTATAGGATAGACATGAATCCTTCAAAAATTATACGGTCATTTCATATACAAAGGAGACAATTCTCAATCAACCTAAGTTTTGCAATGACAATCAACTATAGTCAGTGGCAATCACTTCATCATATTAGGACATATATATTTCAAATATTGTATTTACATGTGATCAATTATTTGTTGCACTATATATCAACAGTTAGAAAAGCATGGATGGGTAAAAAATGCTGGAAGGATCGGACCACAACAAATGTAGTTTAAAAGGAGGTATTTAGAAACCTAAATTATTGATTTGATTGTGTTCCACATGTTGGTACATTTTTACAAACATCAATAATGCTTGGTTTGTTCCTGTGGTAGAGTTATTTTGAATCTGAATGTTTTTGTTTTTGTTGTTTGATTATGATATAGTTCCCTTGGCGTACGTGTAAAATGACAATGAATTGTGAAAGAAGAAATGCTTTAGTAGTTTAGAAATGACGTGGGACAAAATGCTCCCATTTTTCTATGTTATAATAGCAGCATTACATGGTGGTACTGCCCTCTTCTTATATATATATGTGTGGCCTCCCACTTTTCTTTGTCCCCAACATTCAAACATCACGTGCTCCATTCTCCTTCATTTCAATCCAATCCAATTACTAAAGACGTCTGAACAGATCAAACCTCCAAACTTTAACATATATACTCGTCTTCTCGTAATCCTTAACCTCTATTTACTCCAAATTAACACACAGTATATTCCCGTCATTTTACATTTACAGCCATGCACCGCCTACCGAAACCACGAAAGATGTGAGGAATTACCTCGTGTTTTGACCTAATGCGTTAATACAGAAGAATAAAATAAATAAATTAATAAAAGTCGCTCGCGAGTTTCAAAGTATAAGTAGGAGGTTGAATAAAGTGGCCTCGTGAGGGCCACCTTTTCTTTCGGCACAAGCCATTTATAAATAACATCCTATAATTTTAATAATGCATATACTAATATTCCCGTGTCAGAGAGGAGCAACTTGAATATGAACACTTCGTTAATTACGATGTAATCCATGGTGTTTGCAGAGTTTAGTAGTGTCCCTCGCATAACATGAACGACGAGCATGTTTTAATTTCCTCGTCCCCACCAATGCCATTCGCCGTTCTAAATGAGCTGCATCAATAAACAATATCCTGCATAAAAAAGGATGTATTTGAACATATATAATTTCTGAGCTGCGCAACGACTAAAATGTAATAAGACAATAAATCCAGCTATATAACAGCAGGCCAAACAAATTCAACCAACACACTAGATTGTGACAGATTTATTTTGGAGCTAGCAATCAAGAAGAGAGCGGGCTAGCTGTTGTCATTATAAAAAGTGGGAATCATTTTGAATCTAACCTAATAACCCTAGTGCCAAGGAAGTTGCCTTGCTAGTTAATTACTGTCCACTGACCCTTTCTGATACTTTCAGACCAAGTCATGGCACTGGGAATCCGAGGTGAACGTTTGACAATATTTAAATAATATAGGACGTCTCCAAAAACCAAATGTTTCTGGAAAAACCCCTCGAGGCCCTCCTCTTGATGCAATAAAATAATCACTTCCTCTAGAGTCAATGGTGAAAAATGTGCAATATGTACGTCATTAAACTCCTGTGAAGAAGATGGAAGTTTGAAGAGAACGTAGTACATACTAGATGACTTGTTTCATATATCAAACAGTCAACCAATTAATTAAGACAGGGGATCCAATATGGTCAAATTAAAACACTATAGCGTGTTAGGACTTAGGAGTACTTAAAACGCATCGGGAAATGTCCCCCATCAGACATGCAGTGAGACATTAATCTCGCCAACTGTAGCATGAGAAATTGAAAAGCATTCCCTGTGGTTTGGTGTTTGTCACTATTAAGGAAGTTCCCGGCGCATCGAGTTTGTTGTATTTTTCCATTTACAGAAAGCTCTTTTATGACCATTCATTATTAGTTTTGATGTCACAGCCTGAAGCCTCTTTCATGTTACAGCTCTCAAAAAGAGCGTCCACCAATCTCACAGGTTCAGCACTTACTCAACTGAGGAAGAGTTATAAATTCAAATGCAGAGCTATAAATTCTGGCAACAGTTGTAACCTTGCTGCAGAGCGCAGTGAGAGTCAGCAGGAATCACTGTAGAAACTAGAAACACAATAATTATGCTACTTTTGCATGGGAGAAGAAATAGGCAGGCTTTTCCTTGTATTTTTTTGCTCAAGAGGCTTTTCCTTGTATCAAAAGCCACGCCTCTATTCCCATTATGAGGCTTAGGAGGCTGAAAGCCTCGCCTTCTTCATTTCTTTTTTTTTTTTGCTCAAGCCTTTTCATTTCTCAACAACCCACTTTAAAATCTTCACCGGTAAATCGACAGATTTTTTTTAAATGTTTTGGCACTACTTGTTTAGTTTTCAGATGCCACCCTGGGTTGCTTAATTTAGCTGTTAGTTTAATTACCATCATTTGAACTTGGCCGTTATACATGATTGGGTGATAACCGGCTCTACCTCCCACTTAATATTTGGCGTTTTATCAGAAAAATGGAGACCTGAGAAATTAAAGGCATAGGAAGGTCCAGTGGGGAAGTGGCCCCCCTAATGATGACAAAGAGAAAGTTGATTTGACATGTGCCTTTTTTTTTTTTAATGAAAGGAGGCGACATGTCCCTTCTATCTCGTTTGTTTTCTTCTTGTATTGAGTGTAGGTTAGACTTATGCTATTTATAAATATATTTTGATAAAAAAAAAACAATTGGTCTTTATTAGTATAAGTCTAATCTTAAAATAATTAATACGTTTTTTTTTACTTTTTTACTTCTATTACTTTGAATAAACTAAAAAAAAATATTTATGTCAACTTTTAGAATCAATTATAGATAATAATAAAAAATTAAAAATTTAGTCAATAATTAATAAGTTAATTAATTCTCTTTGATATGAAAAATTTAGTTAATTTAGATCTGTAAATAAGCCTAAAAATAAGCAGGCCTCAAGGAAAGAAGTGACAACTTTTTTTTTTTTTTTCAACTCTACTCTACGCACGGCTTTAAAATGTCCTTCAACATCTTGCATCTTCTCCTTATCGTATCTTCTCCTTATCCTGAGTCACGAGTCATGAACCCGCACGTTCAAATCATCTCCAGCGTCCAGTTCGTGAATCGAAGCGTGGAGGTTGGACGGATATGGTGTTGTAAATATTATATATTGGTGTGTCAAAGAAAGAGTCTTTCCAATATTATGGAATATGTTTAAATGAAGAGATATATTTTGAAAAGTCATGTTCTTACGAATTAAGGGATTCGTGTTGGTTCATGAATCAACATGGCTCATGAATTAAACAAACAGTCATGACTTTTTGAAGAGATGTAATGTTCAAGAGTCACTACTTCAAGGCATTGATTCATTATTTATAAATACCCCAATTGTAACACCATTTAAAAGAGATAATTAGAAAACATCGGTACTGAGTTATCTTATCTTCCGCCAGTTCTGCCAAACATTATAATTTATTTCACATAACAAAATTTGCTTTTCACCGAAAAGAAAAAGCCTCAACTTAATTAATTTCTTTACGTCAAAATAATATATATTTTTATATATTAATATTCTGTCCCCACACAGAATTTTCCACATAAATGTATAAATCTTTAATTATTTTAAATACCAATATTTAATAATATTCACACTATTTAAATATGTGTGAAACCAATACCACAAATTCTCTTTGAAAAATTTAAAGCACCAGATTATATAAATCACCAAAATATAAACATAAATTGCAGCATTAAAAATCTAAGATTTTCACTTTTATTCATCCATATTAATTAAAAATATTCGCAATATTATAGGAGAGATTATAGGATATTATAAATTTTCAAATAAATTAATATCTCTATTGACAATAAAATCTTATACATGAATAAATTCTCATTTCATTCTAATTAATTAAATTAGAGTTTTTCAAATATATAACATCCTATTTAGGACTCCTAACAAAGCTCATCATTTAACTTTTAAATATATTTACTTTTGCAACTAGAAAAAGCATGAACATAATAATAATCTCATTATCATCTGAATTTAATTTCCATACGATAACTTACGTAATTCAAGATATTTACTAATTAAAAAACAATAAAATCTCCCAATGAAACCAGGGCATAAGATATACACTGTCTTCCCTTTATTAATTTAATATTCATCAAACCTTCAATAAAATAAGGAGATATTATAGGAGATTTATTAACTACCATATCAATCAAATCTGATATATTTATTAACTAAAGATATTCAAAACGGCATGACCTTTTGTTGAAGTATACAATCATATGATTATGTTGTTTTATAAAGTATGGATCTTTATAAATATACTAGTGGGATTCTAATTTAATTAGAATTTTATTCACTATAAAATATTTGAAAGTGTGGGGGGTATCTAAGATAAAGGGGTACCTTAAAATTATTATTTTGGTGGAAGAAATATATTGAAAATTATAAAAATTGCCATGCGTTATGTTTATTTGACGAAGGCTTTCTTATGTGCTCCAGAAAGTAAATTTTGTGAATTATCAAATATGTTGTGATTTGGAACGAGCATATGACAGTGGGATGAAATTTTAATCATTTATCTAGTATAGAGATAAATGTGCTTTAAGTTTCATTGTATTATTAATTTCTCTTGGTATAAGCATACATGATATCATGAAATTTTTAATTTAATATGGATGACTTGCATGATTGAAAATATAATGTTATGTGCTTGAAAGCATGAGAGAATTGGATTTGATTTTAGGTGTTAACTATCATAAAAGAATATTGATGACAAATAAGAAATGTTTCTGAATATTGGTTTTGAGAACCATTATGTGAATATTCTTTATGATACTACTTGAGATTATTCTAAAGCTCAATCAATGTATGCACAAATTGTTGAGAATTTGTAGCACTGATAAATGTTAATCCCATACATATCGATTGATATGTGGAGATTGAGCATATGTAAACTCTCATGAAGAGAAAGAAATAGTTAAGGGATAATGCCTTAAATAATATTGGCATCATGTAGTGAATTCCCGTTGTATTGATGTATGCACACGGATGTTAACTAAGATATAGTCTATGTGTGAAAATCCATTGGTTATCATTGACCTTTAGCGGTGACAAAATTTAAGTATTATGTGAATCAGAGTTGATTACTCTGGAAATGGATGGAATACTGAAAATGTTAAAAATCTCTTAGCAACTATTTTAATAAGAAACCGACGCTTAAAGTTGACGATATGTGATTGCTAGATGGCAATAGCCACTGTAAAAGTACAATGATGAAATAAAAATCGTTTGAGATATATATGATAAGCTAGCTTAAGATTTGTGTTGGAGTTATTTCAATCGATTTGGTGAGGTCAATAATAGACCTATCGGCCGTTAACAAAACCCTGCAGGATGAACTAAATTGGTCGAGGGGAATGGGACTAAAGCTAACTCGTAATTGACAACGATGGCAACCCAACCTTTGTGATTGGTGATCCCATGAAAAAGGTTCAATGGGTAAGAACAAGTCGTTCGTCAATTCTGACTAGCACAAAAATAACATTTGTCCCTTCCTATGACAATGGGAGAGTGCTAGAATGCACGTTTTTAAGGTTGAGCAAAGCTCTTGATGATTTCATAATCATACAAGACGGTATGCTTAGTGCAGGTACACTTACATGAAATCACATCTACGAATGTGGAGTGTGGCCGCTCCTATGAGATCATGGCGAAATCTCTAGAGCATTCGTTATGCACTAGACATGCGTATGGCCGTCATAACGCACAAAAACGTTAATTAACAACGGAAATATTAGGATATAATCTGATCATTAATGCCTCTAATACACACCAAGATCTATTAGTTCATAGAAGCACGCTTCACTAACATCTCTATGTATTAAGTGTTATTGGTCTAGGTCTGGTTCATAATTCTAAGGACCACCAGATACAATAGTTATGTCCATGGGTGTAACTTAGCTAATGGTGTTTTCTTTAACACATGTAGGGGATTGTTGTAAATATTACATATGTGTGTGTCAAAGAAAGAGTCTTTCCAATATTATGAAATATGTTTAAATGAAGAGATGCATTTTGAGAAGTCATGTTCTTACAAATTAAGGGATTCGTGTTGGTTCATGAATCAACATGGCTCATGAATTAAATAAATAGTCATGACTTTCTGAAGATATGTAATGTTCAAGAGTCACCACTTCAAGACATTGATTCATTATTTATAAATACCCCAATCGTGACACCATTTAAAAGAGAGAATTAGAAAACATCGGTAATCTCTTACTGAGTTATCTTATCTTCCGCCAGTTCTGCCGCCTTGATTTAATTAAGAAGAATCTGTTTAATCCTGGGAAATACCGCTTCTTCTTTACCAATGATTGCGGAATAACTCTATAGAATAGTATTGTTATTTTATTCTCTGTTTTTTCAGATTGCTCCTGAGGCCAACATATGGCACCTAAGTTGGGGGGGGGGGGGGTGTCCATCTGGATGTATACGAATGCTGCAAGTTTTTTTTTTTTTTTTGATGCGAAAAATAAGGAAAGTAAAATCTAAGGGAATGTCAGAAAAGTCAGCTTCTTAGATAAACTAATCACAGAAAAATTTAATGCGAAGCGGATAGGACAATGGAACAAAAGAGGATGCTCGCAGCTGCAGCCTCAGCCTGTGCTCGTTTCTCTTACACTTCCAATGCCTCTATTTACAGCTCATCTAGCTACAGCAACAATAAACACATCATTTCCACTTACCTACCTCAAAAACGTTTATTTCTCCTGTATCAGAATCAAATGGATGGATGAAGTTTCATCCTAAATTCCAAATTCATTATTATTAATCCATTATAAAATATAAAATTTTAATATGGTTGCCTAGAAGCCAGATTAAAATAGGATTCATCAAATTAAACAAAACAAAAGTTTAATAAAGGGCCAAAGGAGAGGCTTGAGTGCTGATATGCTGTACATTCGATATAGATAAGGACAGCTAATAAGAAATCAGTGACAAAATTTTCGGACAGTACAGTGAAAGGATTTCATTTTTGTACAATCAAACAAATGAACCATTAATTCCGTTCGCCGGCGATAATCCTAGAGGCCCTCAATTTTCTTACAGCATGGATGGACTCATTAACAGCTCAATGCCTCAAACTTCACCGAAATTGGATTGTTAAATGCCACGGACGAAAGCAAATTCCCTACTGCAGCAACATCACGGCAAAATGCGCCCTGGAAGACTGACGAATTCGCAATCGAAGAAGATACTAATGTGGGTATATTTTCCATTGCACAATTATTCCTGCTGCCACCAAATTTCTCGGAGACATTCAAATGAGACCCCAATCTAGAAGACTCGGCTGCTTGCGCGGCTTGCAATTCTGCTGCTTTCTTTCTCTGTTTTTCAACTGCCTCCTCATCTATGATCGTTGCCATTATACTTGTGTACCCTTTCTGAAGCAATCTATAAAGCAACAAAACAGACATTTTAGCTCTTTCCTTCACTGATTCGAGATCACGTTCGTCCGCCAGCTCGCACCGATCAGTAAAGTTGAGAGCTTTATCAGGCTTGTGCCGTAAGCAAAGCAAACGATAAGCTCTCTCCAACTCCGACCGAGAACACCCACGTGGCAACCTGATCAGAGCATAGTAATCCACATTCTTAGTTTCTCCAGAAGCCACTCTTCGTTTCAGTTCTTGGATTTTAGTGGTGAGAGTGCGGAGTTTCCCAGGAATTTCTCTGTACTTCACATTATGACGCTTCCAAGCAGGACCTGGAAGCTTTCGATCCCGCAGGATCGAATTGTACAAAAGTTTCAAGTGTTCAAGATCGTGCAAGCAATCCGGTAGGCATCGAATTGTTTCAAGAAGGGAGGCTCTGGTATCAAGAGCTTGAATGCAAGACGGGTCAAAAGCCAGAGTCCGATTACAATCAGCAATAGCCTCAGCAATGCGACCAGCGGAGCGGTAGGAGGAGGCTCTGAGCATATGACACTCAGCGAGAAAACCTTGCGGCACAGTGTGGCGGCCATCAATGATTTTGGAAAAATGTCGGATGGCTTCAGAATACAGACCAGCGTCATGGGCGGCTAGTGCGGCCGTGCGACGTCGTAAGAGGAGCTTGATGTGGTTGAGGAGTTGAGCGATGCCTTCGAACTCGGTGAGAGGTGTTTCCATAATAGTGGAGGGTGTTTCGTTGGTAGCGTCACCGGGGGAAATAATTGCTGATAAGAAGAAGCTGTCATCGGACCAGCAAATGCTTTCACGGCGAAAGGCGTCGCGGGCAATGCGTTTGCTTGTTTGGAGAAGAACCATTGCATCCTCCATTAGACCTAGATGGAAGCATGCTTTGCCCAGAACCGAGTAACTGCAATTTACATTGGAATGAATAAAAGGTCAACAATTTTTGTTTTGTAATTGTAGCACACATCTCAATTCTGAGAAATTAAACAAACACTTCAACACGAACACGTTACTTTCATTAAGTACTTATTTTTCCATCGAGGAAAAAGAATAGTGTTTCATTTGGAGCCAACGATTTACATTTATCTATTTACGTTGAAGTTCGAATTAACTAGAAATAAGTTACTTAGAAACAGAAACAGCATTTCACATTGCACATGCGGAAAAATTGTAATAGTAAGCAAGTTGTGTGCTTTGTATTTTAAAAATTATGTACTGGAAACCAATTATGATAGCTGGCAAGATCATTTACTCAGTATAATATGGCAAACGATCTGATTTCAAACTCAAAAATGCAGACAGAAGCCGAAACAAAATTGAAGAGAGTCCAAATTAAATGGAGCAAAGAAGGGTAAAAACAGGGTATAGTTGAGGTGACAAAAACAATGGAACAGGAAGAGAATAATAGGATGTTAACAATTTACCTCCATTGCCCTTCTTCTTCAGAGCTTTTGAATAGTCCTGCCATGACTCTCTTCTTCAAGTCTGATACAGAGAAGCACTTGAAACTCTGATCCCGACCCGACAACGCGGACGAAAAGGAAAGGAACTTCACCCCCTCCCTAGAAAACTTGTGTGAGGAATTATCGGAAGAAAAGGACGATGAGTCTTCGTTTGTGACTTTGAGGATGGGAATGTAATCCTGAAGCATATCGGCCACCTCCTTGAAGCGCCGCAGAAACAGGAGAGACCTGGCTTTGAGTTCCAGTGCTGTGTCATGGCGGGGATAGATGGCCAGAGCCGCGTCTAGAAGGGTCAGAGCAGAAGCAATTTGGCTCTGTTCTAGGGTGGCAATCAGGGCGCGAGCCTCTTTAATGTATTTCGCAACAATCTACAGACACAAACAAGATGTTAACAGGGGAAGAAAGCTTCGAATTAATTAATTTCCATCAACAAGAACAACAATAACAAAAAGAAGCTGAAATCAGAGACATTGGAAGAAAAGAGTCAGGGCTAATTAACCTTACGGTTGGTGAGCCACCAGTGGTTCTTGTGGGAAGCATTGGAGGAGGGAGAAGTGACGGCCATGATCGAATGATGGAGATGAAGAATGGAGAAGAAGATTCACAATGTTGGGTTGAAACATGAAATTGCGAAGGTCCCTTTCGCTCACCCCCCCTTCTCCCCAGTTAAAGCAAGCACATAATTCCTGTGCGATAATAAAGAGGGGAGAGAAATATAAAGGGCTAAGGAAGAGAAAGAGCGGAGAGAGAGGAAGAAAATGAAGTCGAAGGGAGGGGTATATAGAGAGCGAGGGAGGTAGCGTCGAGTAAAAGCTTTGAAAGAAAAATGGACAGCTTTGACCCTCATGGAAAAGCCTTCACAGCTGGCAACACGCCACATTTTCTCTTTCTTTCTCAAGTTTTTTTTTTTGCTCGCGTTTCTTTCTCAAGTTCAACTCACTAGTTTAGCGGCATTAATGTTTCTGACGCGTGCATTTTTTGCTTGGTGAGATTTTTTAAGGACGAGGAGTTTTTAAGTCTGTTAAAATGCGAAATGTTCTTTTTTTCTCTGACTAGTCAAGTAACCTATTGTGAAAAAAAAAAACAAACAAACAAAACTCTTTATTAAAAAAGAAAAAAGAAAAACTGAAACAATGTGACGGGGTGTATCCAGTTAGTATGAGATAAAAACTTATTTTTTAACGCCGATAACCATTGACCAATCACGAGCCACGGGTTTTACTTTTACCACATAGGATTAAAGCTCCTACAACGTACGTATTGAAAAAAAAAAAAGAGGGAAGGAAGAATTCCTTATCATTTTTATCAAAATTTGGAGTTGACTTTAAGATTTTGTCTATTTTACATTTCTAATTTTTAAAATTGCGTCAAATTGTTCTTAATTTCATATTATTTATAAATTTGGTTGAGTTCGGGAAATTTCATTTTTATATCTATACTCCTTTTCTTTTTATATAGGAAAATTATAATAAAAGATCTAAGGAAAATAATATTTATTAAGAAAGATTATAAAAATAGTAATTATTTTAAAGGATCAAAAATTAAACCATTAGAATATGAAGAATAAATTGCCCTTAAAACAGATTTATTATATTCTCTCTAATTAAATCAGAATCTGGAGTGATTGAATTCCTTAAATAGATTTCTTATATTTTCCCTAATTGTTTGTCTTAGTTTTTAAATTTGTTGTGTCGGTAACTATAATTCATTGGATATTGAGATAATTGTGTGAGCATAAGAAAAGACAAAATTTCTAATGAATACATATTCTAAAAAAAGAGATAGAAATAAAGTCACCTTAATGGTAATTGGGATGCGATTTCGGTATAGTAGAAATGCTAATTTAGCAGATTCTGATTTGTCTCTATTTATCATTATCCATCAATCACTCCATATTCTAATTTAATCATGGAGAATATAGAAAATCTAGATAAGGACAATTTGATCTTTCTATTTTAATGTTTTAATTTTTGGTCATTTAAAATAATTGTCATTTTTATGGTCCTTCTTAATAAATATTATTTTCCTTAGGTCCTTTATTATAATTTTTCCTTTTATATATAAGGTTCTTTTGATGCATTGCAATATTCTTTGTATTGTTAAAATTAGTTAAAAACAATAAATATTTATGAAATACTTTTTCAAAAAATATGCCCTTATTTTTATAATGAGTAATAAAAACAAGGAATAATGAGAAAGGTGATAAAGGGAATGAATCAATAATTTAAATAATGCAATGTATGAAGTTAATTAAGAAACATGTGTAAAAATTCATTTATCAGCTGAACAAACTCAAAGAGGACAAACCCACTTAAAAAAAATATATCCTTATAAATTAAGGATAGGATAGAGGAATAGCCTCTAAAATTGTGTTATTTTACTCTTAAATTCATGTTATTCTTTTTTATTTAATCATGTTTATTGGCTTTATATACAAATATCATAAAAATTTCTCTATGAAGTCCAATAATTTGCAAATGCTAACCGATTTTATTTTAATAATTTGGATTTGAATGATAATTTAAATGAAACTGTTACTATTTTTATATTATAATTATTTAATTATATACTTTTATAATAACTATTTATTCATAAAATTAAACTCTCATAAATTTATGTTTTGAATTTATTATCTAAGTTTATATTCTTATCCTCATCACAAGTTCACCTAAGCTCTAGCTCTAATAACCCTATTCACTACCCAAGTACCCATCATGATAAAAAAATGAAATCATGGTGAATTTCCCGTCATTTATTCTATATTTCTATTAGACTTCCTGTTTTTTTGTATTAATAAAATAGATTCTTTTGGGCAATATATATATATATATATATAGGACAAACTTCAGCGGAGTCAAGATAAGAAATCTGACTAGCATAATTGAACCGATCGACGTACTCTATGTACATATCCTTAATTTTTATTCTTGAAATAATTATACCATTCACTAAACCATTGGACCCGAACACCATCTAATCACAATTCACTCATCGTTAATTCTCAATCGGTCCGTGACAATGTAGGATTTGCGTAGACGTATTTACCCACTGACCATGTGATCGCCCTTGTCTAATGCCTAACGCTGAACCAATTAAGAACGCGCCAGTCTTGTCGTTTTCAATCGCTGGATCAAATGTGGCTCAGGATGACTCTGTGGGCTGGGTGTATCTCGGATTTGGCCAACATCCTTTACTCTCTATATCTGCTGCAGTCAGGTGCTTTTAAACGGTGCCGTTTTTGGCATTAAACACACACACCTGGTCCTTTTTTTTAAAAAAGAAAAATCAGGACACTGACAAGTAGTAAAATGATAATTTAGGATATTAAAAAATTCTTTATAATCTTAAAAAATTATTTCAGGATCTCAAAAAAATATTTCAAGATACTGACTGATATTAAAAAGATACTGACTGATACTGAAAAAATAATTCATGATCTTAAAATATTATTTCAGGATTTTGAAAAAATATTTCAGTATTGAATGCTACTAAAATATAGTTTAGAATATTTTTTCAAGATTCTAAAATAATATTTTAAAGATCATGAATTATTTTTTAGCACCAGTCAATATCATTTTTGGTACCAATTAATATCTTGAAATATTTTTTCAAGATCCTGAAATAATTTTTGAAGATCATGAAGAATTTTTTGAGTACCATTCAATATTCTGAATTATAATTTTACTACCTGCCAGTATCCTGATTTTTTTTTTTAAGGACCAGCTGTGTGTGTTTAATGCCAGAAACGGCACCGTTTAAAAGCAAAGGATGGCAGCGGATATGAAGAGTAAAGGATGTAAGCCAAATCCGTGGATCTCTTCATCTCTTTCTTATTAGTTTTCATAATCTCTATATTATATCTTACCAATCAATTTAATATTTCCTTCAGTCTTAATTATAGGTTCGCACTATAAAATGATTTTATAATTAGGATCAAAAAGAGTATCACTTTAATTTTTCTCCCAAATCTTAGAAAGCTAACTGTGATTGTGAAGGATGCATATTATTTGTCTCCCTCCACGTACGTTGGATAATGAACAAGCCTTTCGTAGAAACCTTCTCCCTCCCCTAGAAAACGATTGATGGCTTTATGTTGGGCATCTCTTTGGTTTGGGAATTGCCACGTCACCCCATGGGATCTCCAACCACGTGTAGTTCCTAGCTTTGGCACCCAACGCCATGTAACGCCTTACATCATTTCACCATGAGCTGTAACAGTACCTATCATCGTAGTCACAATAGACAATACCACTCATAAATCTTAATATAAGTAATATTTTTTGTGCGAAAGGTGAAACAACTCTGTTGCTCTTTACCCTTATTAAAGATATGCCTTCACATTAATTTATCACTCATGTACATCTCATTCTCTCTCCACTACTATAAAATATAGATATTACTATTCTAAAAAACGTCCTTATTTTAAAAAATGAAGTAAAAAATAAAGGCAGTGGCATTGTCATAATTATTTACTTGAATATGAGACTTTAGACAACCAAAATATTAATTTAGGATGCCTAAAAGAATTTTGGCAACCTGAATTAAATTCAAGTCGCCAATTGAGGAATTAATTATTTAGTGCGATTTAGGAAATATTTGGCTGGAATTAATTATTTGGTGTGATTTAGGAAATTTTTGGCACCCAGTGAGAAATTTTAGTTTGGCGACCTGAATTAAATTCAGGTCGCCAATTTAAGGAATTTTGATGACCTCAATTTAATTCAGGTCGCTAATTGAGGAATTAATTATTTGGTGCAATTTAGAAAATTTTTTGCGGGAATTAATTATTTGGTGCGATTTAGGAAATTTTTGGCGCCGATAGTTTAGGAATTTTGGTGACCTAAATTTAATTCAGGTCATCTTACATAATTAAGATGACCTGAATTAAATTCAGGTCGCCAAATTTTTTTTTTTTTTTTACTACTGCTCACAAGACGTCCCTAAAAAAAAGGACATTAAATGGTTCAAATTTAATCTGTTTTTTTTAGTAGTGCTCATTTACTTTTTATAAATAGCAGTATATTAAAAAAATCACATTTTTTATACATTTATTACTTTTAATTAACATATTTTAGCATTCAGTTTAATTTACGTTTGGCTTGCCGTCTATAAAAATTATGCGAAGGAATATAATTTAAATATTAAGATTATAATATAATATCTAACCCTATTAAGCAACGAAGGGACTCAGGTTGTCAGATGTTTGTATTGTAGTACAAGTTCCTGGAGGACGGGACCAAAGAGTATCCGTGGACAATCTTCGCACTAAGGTTTTGCCCCTTTCACGTACAGACCGTTGTTGTTGTTCGTTTTTATGCCATACCACTTGGGTTTATTTATAAGTCTACTTTAATCAAATGTCATATACCAAAGAAAGATAAATATCTCAATGATTATAGAACAAATCTTCAACTTTATTTTCATTTATGAATGTCTACATTTTAAAATTTATTGTCAAATCTCTCTCATCTTTTTTCTTTTCCAACATGACTAGCTAGTCTCTCTTATCATTATTACTATAGGTAAAATTGTCACAATCTCATTTATTTAGTTAAAATGGACTTATAAAAAGGACCAAATTTTGTGGTCAAAATGGACTTTTAAATAGGATCAGAGTGGTATATTTTTTGGCCAGTTAAATAAATAGTTGGATTTAAATCCTTCAAATATAAAAGACCGAGTGTACAAAAAATACCCCTCGTCTCCAATGGCAGATCTTTGAAGGGGCTGGGGGGCCACGGCCCCCCAAGAAAAAAAATTGTTTTAAAAAAATTAATTATGCAAATTAAATTTGAAAATGTGGGATATTTTAAATTAAGCAACAGAATATGGGAATTGTTCAATCAATTAATTAAATTTAATGGACGATGAGCAATTAAATGTGATTGATTGATTGATTCATTATTCCAATTATGTCAAAGATAACTCATTTGGTAACGCGTCTATTACTCTCCCAAAATAAAGACAGTGGCATTGTCATAATTATTTACTTGAATATGAGACTTTAGACAACAAAAATATTAATTTAGGATGTCTAAAAGAATTTTGGTAACCTGAATTAAATTCAGGTCGCCACTTTAAGGAATTTTGGCGACCTGAATTTAATTCAGGTCGCCAATTGAGGAATTAATTATTTAGTACGATTTAGGAAATATTTGGCTGGAATTAATTATTTGGTGCGATTTAGGAAATTTTTGGCACCCAGTGAGAAATTTCAGAAATTTTGGCAACCTGAATTAAATTCAGGTCGTCAATTTGAGGAATTTTGGTGACCTCAATTTAATTCAGGTCGCTAATTGAGGAATTAATTATTTGGTGCAATTTAGAAAATTTTTTGCGAGAATTAATTATTTGGTGCGATTTAGGAAATTTTTGACGCCAATAGTTTAGGAATTTTGGTGACCTGAATTTAATTCAGGTCATCTTACATAATTAAGACGACCTGAATTAAATTCAGGTCGCCAAATTTTTTTTTTTTTTTACTACTCCTCACAAGACGTCCCTAAAAAAAAGGACGTTAAATGGTTCAAATTTAATCCGTTTTTTTGTAGTAGTGCTCATTTACTTTTTATAAATAGCAGTATATTAAAAAAATCACATTTTTTATACATTTATTACTTTTAATTAACATATTTTAGCATTCAGTTTAATTTACGTTTGGCTTGCCGTCTATAAAAATTATGCGAAGGAATATAATTTAAATATTAAGATTATAATATAATATCTAACCCTATTAAGCAACGAAGGGACTCAGGTTGTCAGATGTTTGTATTGTAGTACAAGTTCCTGGAGGACGGGACCAAAGAGTATCCGTGGACAATCTTCGCACTAAGGTTTTGCCCCTTTCACGTACAGACCGTTGTTGTTGTTCGTTTTTATGCCATACCACTTGGGTTTATTTATAAGTCTACTTTAATCAAATGTCATATACCAAAGAAAGATAAATATCTCAATGATTATAGAACAAATCTTCAACTTTATTTTCATTTATGAATGTCTACATTTTAAAATTTATTGTCAAATCTCTCTCATCTTTTTTCCTTTCCAACATGGCTAGCTAGTCTCTCTTATCATTATTACTATAGGTAAAATTGTCACAATCTCATTTATTTAGTTAAAATGGACTTATAAAAAGGACCAAATTTTGTGGTCAAAATGGACTTTTAAATAGGATCAGAGTGGTATATTTTTTGGCCAGTTAAATAAATAGTTGGATTTAAATCCTTCAAATATAAAAGACCGAGTGTACAAAAAATACCCCTCGTCTCCAATGGCAGATCTTTGAAGGGGCCGGGGGGCCACGGCCCCCAAGAAAAAAAATTGTTTTAAAAAAATTAATTATGCAAATTAAATTTGAAAATGTGGGATCTTTTAAATTAAGCAACAGAATATGGGAATTGTTCAACCAATTAATTAAATTTAATGGACATTAAATGTGATTGATTGATTGATTCAATATTCCAATTATGTCAAAGATAACTCATTTGGTAACGCGTCTATTATTCTCCCAATCTCCCTTCCCTGGACAACTCATTTGTGATTTTTCGGCTCTTGCTTCCTACAGGTAACTTCTCTCATCTTATTTCTTTGCTCTGATTCAACTCAATATTTACTTTGTTTGGTCTTGATTCCATAATTTTTTTTCCTATTTATATTTAGCATGATAATAGTTAATTATATTGTTTAAATTGTTTATAAGTTATTTGGGGAGTGATAAAATCTAAGAATAACTCAGTGATGAAAAATAAAACAATTGATTCATTTTTCAAGAGGAAAGCTAATGATCACATAGATGAATGTAACATAGCTTCTACATCTTTATCAGTTGAAAAGACTTGTCATGATGCTCTAAGGTTTGAATGTGAGGAACAACCTTCTCAAATTCCTAAGGTTACTTCCAATAAATTTGATATTAGTTCCTTAGAGCGTGATCCGGGTAAACGCCCTCAAATATGGCAACATCATGTGAATCAAAGAGATGAAGTTCGAAGAGCTTATTTAAAATGGGGTACATATCAGTGTAAACTTCAATGTTATCCTCTTACAGGAAAGAATCATCCAAGAAGATTTCAATATTCTTGGTTTGGTATATTTCCTTCTTGGTTAGATTATTCTCCTACTATAAATGCTGCATATTGCTTACCATGTTTTCTTTTTCCTAAACCAATTGGACATTCTGGAGCATATGTTTTTACTGTTAAAGGATTTCAAAAGTAGAAAAAAGTCCTTAGTGGAAAAAATTGTGCATTTCTCAATCATATAGGAGAAGATCCTTGCTCACCACATAAATTACATTGTTAACTTTTAATATTTTGATATATTATATAACAGGCAATCTTCTAGAATTCCATGATATCTTCTCATTTTGTAATCGATATGACATCTATACTAGAGAAAGGTATGTTATCTTATACATTAGAATTGTTAAAATACTTTTATTATAACTCTGAATATTTTAAACATATTATAAAATCATAAATTTTTTTAATTAGTTAATGAATATGCATTTGCCCCCCAAATATTTATCCCAAGATCCGCCACTGCTCGTAATATATTTTTTATATCACCCCACTGCAGTTTTAAAATTTCAATGTATTTACCATCGAATTCATGATTCAATAGCTTATCGGACTTTGGCATATATATAATTTATTTTACCAGAAAAATATGTACATATAGAATATTTTGTTGGTAAATTAAATTCATGATACAAATTTAAAGTGTTAGTATGTTTCGTTGTTTATCGGGAGGAACACGAAATTTATGTGAAATGAATCAAGAAAATTATCATAAAATATTAGAAATTTTCATTGCAATTAAAAATTTCGAACTCCGGTTCATACAAACATACTTAATTCTATGTCATCAAAATTTCCATTGGTTTAATTAAACTTGGATTGATTTTAACAGCTGCATAGACCAAAATCATAAACGACTAGCTAGTTTTTCAAACAACTTACCAGTTGGTCAACATGAGACCGTTTAATATTTCAATATAATGGTAACTGCTTTCGCACGAGTGGAAGCCATCGCAAGGGAAACTGGGTGTGGATTTAATTTGCGCACTTTTTTTTTCCCCCACTGTTGAAGGTGTTTGACCAAATTAAAGTGGTGCGAAGATCCAAAGAGCCGGTCTTTGACTTTAATAATCATTGCACTGTACTAGGCCATTCGCTGGAAGTATTTGACTTTTTTTTTTTTTGGACAGAGGAAGTATTTGACGATTAAACCGCTGGCCAGCTAAGATTCAAGTCGTGCCTGATAAATTAACAATAATATATGCACCGGTGAGGGAAGAAATAAACCACGTTTTTTATTAGTTATTGTGATGAGATGAAACCAATTAGGTACTTCTTCCTGTCCTAATTATAAGAATACTTTTGTAGTGTAAATTATACTATCAAAGTGTTCCTATAATTAGAACCAAAGATAGTAGCTATTATCAGACTCTGACTATTGAATCACATCATCGATGGGGTTTTGAAACCGCGGTGTATAAAAATAAAGAAGGCCACTTTTACAAAGATGGGTCCGTACATAATTTAAGTCGACGAACAATATATAACACATCCTTAACTAGCTTGGCGGGTAATTGGATAACAAGAGGGCACACTTTGATTAATTAAGAAACAGTGCATGTGTGTCACATGTAAAGCATGGCCCGCAAGTTTGAGTTAGGGGCAAGCTTAAGGACACAAGAAACATGATTCGTGATAGAAGGCAGGAGAATTGACACGTGTATATATATATATATATATATATATAAATGAAATGATCATCCCATGCATCTTTAATTTAACTGGCTTGTTTTTTCATTGAAGAGGAGGGAAAGAGACGGGGCGAGAATATTTGTGAGTCAGCTTGTGCTAGAGCCTACAAGATTGGGTCTACAATAAGAGGTTCTGTTTCTATCACCAACATGGCATCTTGCTCTGTTCATGCTGGTACAGCTACGGTTCTATGCCTCTGGGTCCCCTCCCTACATATTTATGTTTCAGGAACATTTTCAGGTGATGTATAAGATGCATATATATATACACGAAAAATACAGTATTTGATGCATTTTCATACATGGGTCACGAATTCTTTGCTTTAATAAGTTTAATTATGTGTGTTATATTATATTCTCCCTCTGGTGCACAATATAAGGCACTTATAAAATAAATATATGGTTCACAATATAGAACACTAGCAGTTTAATTAATACATTTTTTCCTATTTTATTTATGTGATTAATACTCACTTTCCAACTTTATCCACTAATTATATCTCTCTTTAAAATAAAGATTCCAGTGCAATTATAATGATAAATGGTGGCTGTTCACTCTCCTCACAACCATCGTCTCCCATGCAAAGAGTTAAGTAGTAATTTTGTCTCGGAAGCATATGCTCAGAAATAATGTTGTTCTGAAAGTTTTTTTGGGCCCAATTTTTCCCTAAATGTTTAAAAACATAGCAATGTTACCCTCCATTAACGATGAAGACTAACAGAGTTAGCACACTCGTGCGTGCACAAATGCACACTCATTTTTTGAGTTTGCACTAAGTGCACACTTGAGTGTGATACCCTCACACTCGAGTGTGTTAATTCTATTAGGCTTCGCCGTTAATGAAGAGCAACATTGCTAGATTTTTACACTTCCGGCGTAAAATTGAGCCAAAAACACTTTTAGGGCGATATTACTCCTAGACGTGTACTTCTAGGATAAAATTGCTGCTTAACCTCCCATGCAAATGCCTTTTTATGAAATGGCTTTCTCTCTCATTTGATTTTTTTTTTTTTAAAGTGATGCTCTTACTTTGTAAAAGCTTTTTTACGGTTGAATAATTAATTAATAGCGATTGAAACATTTAAAAACAGTTTTTTAATCGTGATTTACAGTATACGATTATATATACACAAGTGACTTATCATTTATTGTTTCTCAAAATTAGTTAAAGTATCCTCTAATCAACCTAAGTGAGTGTATATATACACACACGTATATATTAGCAATAACTAGTGCGGACAAATTAAGTGACTGATTCCTCCTAGTCTGGTATATGTATCCCTCAGAGGGGAGACATAAGGGTAAACTTGTTTTAAATGGAGTAGGTTAGGTTGGGGAGCAAATTTCCTCAGAATCTCTTCTCTCATTTTTTTCTCAGAATCCTATTTCCACCCTTAAATGAAAAAATGGATGATTCAAATTTGATATTTTCTAAAAACAATGATAATGGTGTTTTATAAATTAAATTTTTTTATTAATTTTGTTTGTATTATAGATATAAATTATATAGATAATGATTTAACAGTTAAGTTTATTTTTTCATGTTCAAAATAATAGTTTTATAAAATATTAAATATGGATCATCTATTTCCTTAAATCCGAAGGTGGAGATTAGAGACTGAAAAAAAAGAAAGGTTTTGAGAGAATCCAAACCCGTTAAGTTGTGTGGATAAATTTGCAGTCCCGTAGAGTATAGAGAGTAAAGAAGGATTTAAATTTTGAAGTAAAAGTAGATAGTCGTACATGATACGTCGGTATTAGCAGAGGGCGGAGGCAACAGATGGAGATGGAGTGTTGTGGCTTCCTTGTACAAAAGAGATGACTTGTCATAAAGACAAATTAGCAAAGGAGGGAGACAACTCATGGAGGTTTAGGAAGCTTTCCCATTGGCGGATAGGCCTCATTATTGGACACTAGAGCACATACTCATTGTATTATGTTTATTGGACACTAGAGCACATACTCATTGTATTATGTCAATGTGCAGCCATAATAATTAGTCGTTGTTTCATTCTCATCATCCTTTCTCTCCTATTATTATTTCTCCACATGTAAGGTCGTTCCGTGACCCCTTCAGATGCACCTCTCAATCAATTCACACCCATTGCTTTTGGTCGATTCCTCTTCATTCCTCCCATTATTAACCTTTTTTTCTTGATTAATTATTGGGGGTACGTAAAATTTAATAAGTTGACTTAAGCTGAGATAAATAAGCGGATCATTTCGGTGACTGCCACTCCATAACCTCATATTTCTTTGGTCTTTATTATAAGGTATCATTAATAATTATATTTAATTCTTTTTATAAGGCATTTGCTTATTTTTGAAGCATATTAATTATTTTGTTATGTATGCTCATAATTAATAAGGGTAGTGTGTAAAAGTAATAATTAATACTACATCCGGTCCTAATTATAAGAATATTTTTGAAATGTAATTTGTACTATAAAAATGTCTTATAATTAGAATCGAAAAGAGTATAATATTAGAGTTTAGTGTAATTAATAAGGATAATATTAGAAGTCATTTAAATAGTAGTACAACTTTAATAAATTTAAGCGTAAGTTTGATTTGAGGGGGGGGGGAGGGAAAAAATGAGATGGAGAGGAAAACTTTGTGGGGCCCACTAGACTAAATTTTGGTACAATTTTCTCCTCCTCTCATTTTTTTTTCGCTCCCCTCCCCTCCCCCTTCCGTCAAACCAAACTTACCCTAAGGCTATGTTCGCAAGTTCTATTAAGGAGGGAAAGGAAAGAGAAGGGAGGGTTTTGGTAGTCCCTTCCCTTGTTCACGAGTTTTAAAAATAGGAGGGGAGGGAATCAAGGAATTTTACAAATCCTCCAAAACCCTTCTCCTTTTATAAAATAAAGTTTACCCTCCTCCTTTTATAAAATAAAGTTTCCCAAATATGGGGGTTTTAAGAGGAACAATAGGTTAGTTACTTTTTTACCCCGTTCACTACTACCACCACCCTACCCCACCCCATCCCACCGCCGCCGCCGGCCGGCCACCACCACCACTGCCGGCCCAACACCACCACCGCCGGCCGGCCGGCCACCAACACCACCACCGTCGGCCGGCCACCACCACCACCGCCGGCCCAACACCACCACTGTCGGCCGGCCACCACCACCGCCCGCCGGCCGGTGGTGGTGGTGGCCAGCCAGCCGTGTTGGTGGCCTAGTGGGGGGAAGGGGATTTTATTTATTTTTTATTTATTTAAAACTAGGGGCAAAAGGGTAATTTCACCCGAATTTGTATATCCCAGGTCCTTAGTACTTCATAGTCTTTTTACAAATTCAATGGACTTTTGGGGGTTTTGCATATTCAAAATGTATTTATTTGGAATTTTCCCATAATTATATTAATTATTAAAGAAAAGGACAAAATGGTAAAAGTATTTCATTAATCCTCCATCTTCCTCCATTACTATTTTTTTAACTCATAAACAAGGGGAGGAGATATCTTCCATTTTCCTTCCTTCCCTTCCCCTCCTTTCTCCTTGTATCCCTTTCCTTCTCTTCCCTTCCAAACTCGCGAACATAGCCTAATGCTATGTTTGGGAGTTTTATTTTGAAGGGAAAGAAAGGAAAGAGAGCGTTTTAGTAGTCCCTTCCCTTCTTTGCAAGTTTTAAAAATTGGAGGGGAGGGAATTAAGAGATTTTACAAATCCTCTAAAATCCTTATTCTTTTAAAAAATAGAGTTCCCCCAATATGGGGGATTTTAAGAGGGGAAACAGGTTAATTATTTCTTTACCCTAATTCACCACCACCACACCACCCTACCGCCGCCGCCGCCGCCGCCCTACCGCCGCCGCCGCCACCACATAAATAATTGTTTGAATATAAAAATTACATAAATAATTTTTAAGAAAGTTTAAATTTAAATTTATTTGTAAAGTATAATAATTATATTAATTATTTAAATAAAAGGATAAAATGGTAAAAGTAACTCATTAATCCTCCATCTTTCTCCCTTACTATTTTTTTAACTCCCAAACAAGAGGAGAGAATATCCTCCATTTCTCTTCCATCCCTTCCCCTCCATTCTCCTTGCATTCCTTTCCTTCCCCTCTCCTCCAAACTCCCAAACAAAGTCTAACTGTTTGTATTGGTTCGTGAAAATTGTTAGTTGGATAAAAAGGAAAGGGAGTATGCACTACTCCCTCCAGTTCTAATTATAAGACATATTTAACCGTTTTAGGGAGATTAAGGAAAGGAGTTAAATTAGTTAATTTTACTCATTTTCCTAAAATACCCTTATATAAACTTAAAATGACAAAAGTAAAAGTGAATCAACAATCCCTATCACATATCTCTCTCATCTAAAATTTTTCTTTCTACGCACTTTTTAATTGAAATAATGGTCAGACTATAAATACATATGTGTGTGTGTGTATATGCGCACGCACACACACATATATATGTTTGTGTGTGTATACAGGGACGGAACATAGATATGACTAGAGGGGGCCATGGCCCCCCCAAAAAAAAATTATTTAAAAATTTTTAGTGCAACTTTTTTTTTTAAAAAAAGTATTAATGTAATAATACAACTTTGGCCCCTTCAAAGTAGTAAAATTAAATTTTGACCCTCCAACTTCTTCTTCTTTTTCACATTTTCCCCTCTTTTTATATCTTTAGGCTTATAATTCAATCTTTGTTTCATGTAGGGTCTTATATGATTTATGTTAATTTTGTCATTCTTTTCTATATTTCATTCTAATTACCTAAAATTTTTAGCTTATCAATGAAATTTACTTTTGTGGTGTATCCCTTACTATGCTTTTACCCATTCTACACTACACTTATAGATGAAGTTAATTGACTTAATTTTATGAATATTTTTTTTTTTATTCTTTTCATTTTTAATGCATTTAAAACTTTCCTTAAAAAAAAATTTCGGGGGCGCTGCCCCCGAACCCCCGAATCCCTACACTACTATTTGGCCCCTCCAAATTTTTCTTCCAAGTTCCGTCACTGTGTGTATATTTTTACACACATATAAACACACACCACACACCCACAGATATATATACATATACATATATATGTTTGTGAATATATATATCTCTACACACACACATATATATGTTTGTGTGTGTATATATCTACACACATATATAAACACACACAGTCACACACACACACATGTTTGTGTGTGTGTGTCTACACACATATGCATAAATACATGCACACACACATATATTTGTGTGTGTCTATATCTACACACATATATAAATACACATTCAGTCACACACACACACATATATATGTGTTTGTATGTATATATTTCTACACACATATTAACACACACCCACACACACATATCTAGATACACACACAACCATATGTGTGTGTATATATACTCAACAATTTAAAAGTTTTATTAACTGGAAGAGTTTATGCACCCATATACATATACTCATCAAAAACTAAATACATTTAAAAGAATAAATAGGGATATTTTAGGAAGAAATTGGCAAAAATTAAAATGTTGTTATATAATTAGGATCAAAACTAACTCTCAAATGTTGTCTTATAATTAAGACAGGAGGAGTATGAAATAATAAATCAAAAGAGCCTGTAGGCTAGCTGCCACGTAAGATATATTGATTGAGTTGGAACGATTTGACTGGGGAGAGTGTGGATGAGGTGGTACTTGATAGAGTGAGAGAAGAAAAGAAGAGAGAAGGCCAGGGAGGGCCCACAATGTAGAAGAATATGATTGATGTCGGGGTTCCGGCGAACGAGGAGGGTGGGAGCATAAATATTGTGGAAGTTGACAACTCTTCACATCACACAGCATGTGATCCATGGACCTGTTTCAGTGTTAATTGTTTACCTCTCTCAACTTGTTAGATCTCATCTCAGCCGTGGCCTTTAAGGGTGTGTATGACAATCATTCTGTTGCTCAGTACTATTTCTGAGATGAAACAGTTTTTTCTGATTCTGTACTTTAGAAAAGTTCTGAGAATTAGAATTACGTTTGTTAACCATTTTATTTTTACTCTGAGAATCATAATTATGTTTGGTAACACATTTTTCTCCTCTTATTTGAGAGTTAAAAAAAATAGTAAGGGAGGAAGATGAAGGATTAATGAGTTATTTTTACCATTTTATCATTTTTCTTTAATAATTAATATACTTTACAAATAAACCTAAATTTAAATTTCCTAAAAAAATTATTTATGTACTTTTTATATTCAAAAAATTATTTATGTGGCGGCGGCGATGGCGGTGGTGGTGGGGTGATGGCAGTGGGGGGGTGGTGGCGGTGGCAGCGGCGGTGTCGGCGGTTGTGGTAGTGGGGTGGCGGCGGTGGTGTTGGGGGTGGCAACGGCGGCGGTGGTGGGGTGGTGGTGGTGAACGAGGGTAAATTTCTATTTCGATTGAGGGAAAAATAAATTCTGATTTTTTGCTCTGGAACAGAGAAGCCAAAATTTTTAGCTTTTTTTTTAAAACTCCCCAGCACAAAAAATAAACCGGTTCATCACGGGAGCAAAAAAAAATACCGGATTTACCAAACACAATTCCCATCCATTTTTGTTCTGGGGCACAGAAATTAAGAAAAAAGTCATTCTGGGAGTGTTACCATACACACCCATTAGTATGGTCTAGATTTGAATTTTTAAAAAATCTATATTTCTTTTAATAAGAATTATTTTAATGAGTATAGAACCTATAATAAAGATAATTTTTCAACTATTATTCTTTTTTAAAATGATTTTTTTAAAAAATATCATTGTAAAAAATTAAAATTTGGATTGTCCAAAATCAGATATCTAATAAATTGAGAGAATGAAACACAGTGCTTAGCAGGTAGCAGTGAAACGAAGAGGGCAACGGATAAGCTTGCACTTGTCCACGTCCCCTTTGCATTCATTTGGATATTTATTTCTCTTCTCTCCAAACGACACCTACTTCTATTATCCAATTATTCATACCTTTTACTACTCTCAATGTAACTTTGGTCCAGATAAAAGCTTAGCACTTGGTTCCTTTCATTTTTAAATAACTAGCTTTTAAATACCAATAATTTTGATGAATTTATATGCAACATGATTGCATTGACTCGTTTTAAAATTTAATAACTTTTGCCTTCCACCGCATCCATCCTCTCCCCTTTGTTAATCACACATATCCAAGAGAATTGATTTCCTTATCTTCTAGATTCATTGCTGTTCTGTTTTGGGAATAGGACTAATTGGACTTGATTAGATGTCAAGCCTAGAGCCTACGTACTCGATGGGATCAAAGTCCACGTAGTTCGCAACACGGGTTGGCGTTAGCCAGAGGGGTGGTGTGTGTGCTCTGTGTGACAGAAAGTAAAGGAGTTGAGAGTTAGAACGTATGCACTTGGTTTACTGTCCTCTGCTCTTATAGAGGTTATTATGGAGGATATCTTGGCCCTGCCTGATATCCGAATCGAATATCTAGGTGCGAGTATCCTGGATATATTAGATGGATACTCCTTGATAGGGCAAAACGTTAAGCCTAAAAACTCCGTAAGTGCACGGGCTGTATCAAGTAATAAAATGATAAGAAAAGTATCGTTCCCACGAGGATTTAGTATCACAACTTTAGTTAAGTATTAATTTCAAAATTTCGTTTAAGTTGAACAAAACAAATTGAATTTAATTAAGAGAAAAAGAAATCTAAAATTAAAATAAACAACTACCACTAATCAAATGAGCAACCTAGAGTCACTAATCCTTTATTTGATTCCTAGATTTTATCCCCACTAAATTAACTTTGACTTAACTTGATCAGCTAATCTAGAGTATTAATGTTTATTAGTGCCTGTCGATCCACTTATACACCTGCCTCAAATAATTATGCAATGCCTCACATAATTAATTAAGATGCAATTTAAATCGAGTTCACTCTAATTTGATTATGCGAAGTTTCTAGGTATATGTCTATCCTAGACGCAAATTAGATTAAAACCTAACTTCACATTAAATTGAAATCTAATTCCACATTATTTAATCACAATGTCAATTTAAGATTCCCTTCGTCAAGTTGAATCCTAAATCCCCAAAACATGCTTAACGGTGGCCAATCACTAAGCAATAAATAATAAAAACAAGATTAAATAAACTGATTAAAATTAATCAAAACTAATGAGTGGGAACAATTTCTATGCCTCAAACAAGTTCATAGTACTATAGGTTGAAAAACCAACTAGCCACACATGGCTTTATTCAAATCCATTAAAAAAAAAAAAGAAAATTCAAGTTCAAAGAAGAAGGAGAGAGAGGAAAGAAAATTTCTTCGTCACCTCCACAGTCCTTCCGTGGAGATGATGAAGAGAATTGAAACGCTCAGCCTCTGCTCCTCTACTTCTTCGTTCCTTCTTGTTCTACGTCTCCCTGATCTGCCTTCGTCTGTTGCTTCACTGTGTCGTGCGTGGTATGTCCCTTATGATGATGAATAGTCCTCTTTTTATAACCACTAGACACCTCCAATTTTACTTTCCTCTAATCGTGCTTTCTTTTTCTCTTCAATTTAGGTCTTCAAGTCCACTTAATTTGTGGGGCCCATTTGTCTATTCAATTCTTCAACATTGCAAGGCAACAAATTGGAAATAATCGCCCATGGTGCTTTTGATTGTGAATAAGAAAAGGAAGTTATATAATAAAAATAATAAAAACTGAATTTTTATTTTTTTTATAGAAAACTTCCTATTACTATTATTTATTTCCTAAACTCAAAAGCTTCTATTTTAAATTAAAATTCACTAATAATGCATCCTGATTGATATTCCTCAAAATTTTAACAAAATCTCTTTAATTTAGCATTGATGACTTCCTAAATATATTAAAAATATCTCAAATCAATTAAAAATAGGAAGTCACCACTCCTCTATTATCACGCGATAGGATCTTCCTATAATATAGGATCTTTCTCTATTGTAGGCGAAATCCGATAATGATCATATCTCTAGTTGGGCCGCACATCGAATATGGGCCTTATGTAGGTCTGTAACAATTGCCAATGCCAATGCCAATTGAATTAAGTCAACACTAATTGAAAATATAGACGTGAATTTATCTCTTTCAACATCAATACTATGATTTTTTTTTCCTCATATATAATTAAGATATCTGTCACACTTCCTCCGAACTCACGTCATCCATGATCAGTTGGCCTCAAACTGCTGTAGTAATTAACAAGTATGCCTTTTGCGCTGACCCACACAGTCTCTCTCACTACAGGGAACCCGACCATTGAATCATTGGAGCTTCGTCTTTACTATATAGTAGTGATCTATATAAAAGCTATGACTCTCTCGTACATTTTTTTCGTGACTCTTAATAATGCTTGAAAAGATTAATCAGAGCAAAAGGGTCTTAACTGTACTCCCTAATATTCACTGTAGGAATGATGTTGTAATCATTTTATATAGTACACAATTTTAAACTCTGACAAACAAACACTAACCACAACGAAATTGATTGATTAATTAGGGAATCGATTATATATATATATATATATATATATTCATCAACATAGTTTCTCATTTAAGAGATATTCCAACAAAAATACTAATATAATATGATTAGGAATTAAGATAAGATAAATGACTGATTTTTTTCCTAGAAGAATTCGTGTTTATATGTTTGTGTTGTTGGGTACGTAGAAATTTAATTAAAAATAAAAAAAGGTACGGTCCATTATTTGAAAGTTAGATATGGTATTATGATTGTATTATTGCTCGCCTAAATAATCAATGACCATCAACCAACAGACTAAATAAGTAATAAATAGACGTTTAATATAATAATAATAGAATCTCTCTCTGATACTGCAGGCGATCCAGTATAACTGCCCAATAAACGAAGGCATATGGCTGTACTTAAAAAATCTTGATCATTAATAATAATTCATCACCAAGCTAAGCATTCGTTTCCTTCAGTTAGTTAGATGATATATGTAAAGTATAAAAACTGAACTACCTAATCAATTCCAATATATATATACACATTAAAAGATGAAGACAACAACAGCAGAAATATACTACCGGGGATCATATTGAGTGTTAAATTAAGACGCATGTATATAGTTGGAAGCCTAGGATGCTCTGCATAGATATATGAGTCCCCACTTTTCCAGGCTGGCCATTGCATACGCAATAAGATCCTTTTGTATGTATATAATAATAGTAATGATAATTATCGAAGGAATCATGAGCCACTGGCCTTGCTAGCTTTTGCCACCTTACTCTATTGGGAAAGAGCTACTTTGGACTCTCTCTTATCCTTAATATAAGACATATTTAAAGAGTTGATCTTATTTTAATTATAATATAAAATATTTAAATCTGTCAATCTTTTCTTAATTTACTTTTATTGATATTCTTTCAACAACAATCAAGAAAAGGAAGGAATAAGGAATTAAAGAAGGTGAATAGGATGTTTTAGAAAATATATGTCATGTTAATTAACTTAATCAATTTTCTTAGTTTAATCAAATTAATTAAATATATCTTACATTAAAAACCGATGAAAGAATGTAAGGATTAAAAATAGAGAAAAGAGACATGCTTGTATGGAATGTGGCAAAAGTGAGATGCGAAGGCCGTAAGATTCCCTCGCGAATAAGAATGGAGAATAGAGACAGCTCCTGGATAAGATTTTTTCCCCGAGCGCGCCAATTAACGTCTTGACATACACCAACGTAAGTGTCAACTCACTGACTTAGATTTAATCAAAGTACATACATGTTTCTAATCATTTTCACAGTTTTACTGTTATCTATATATGTAAAGCCCAGGAGAAAGGTGGTTCTGTGGAACACATGTGAGTTGTGGATGAAGTTTCACGTGGGGATGTTGAACCATGTGCGTCTTCTAATTATTAATTGGCTTTGCAAGCTAGTAATTACTCAAATTACATATACTGCTTCTTTCTTGTAAGCCTGAAATCCACTCATCTGCCTTCTGCTTATTATCACCTCATAAAATTTTCCCAATATAATAATGCAGCCAATTCGAAATTCAAATTTTGAGACATGCCACAAGCTCTTATAAGTTGAGGTCATTTGTGTTCTCATGATGATGTATTATTATTTCTGCATATTTTAATGACAATTATGCGTTTTCTGCCAAGTCATTCTCTGAACTGCCAGTTAATTAAGCACTCTTTTATTTTCAGGCTCGATCTGTACGCTTTATGTAATATAAAATGAAAAGCCTGCGATTCCAAACTCAAAATTTGGGGGAGGGGTCAACTACCAATTGCGCTCAGCAGCCTGACATTTGGCACGGGTTAGGCCATTATATCTGAACAGAGAAGTCAGACAAATTTAATTATTGATCAGTTTAGTGGGTCTTGTACAGTTGCATCATTAAACAGAAAAAAAATTGATTAAGGAAACAAACCTCGTTATTCTGTTGGCGGATGACGCATTAATTATTGCGAGATTTTGACTCTATATATTACTATATCATAACATTGCTGGTTACTGCATCAACCTTGTCCCGTCTGCCTTTGAGTGTACGTTGGAAGTAAAATGAAATGAGTGAAAACAACAGGACAGCAAATCAAGTTTAGATTTTGAAAAGAGACAAGGGGAAAAAAACAAGTGATGAAAAAAGCGGGGTGAGCTATAGTCTGAAAAGGGCTCTCATCGACAGAGAAATGTAAAGGCCACGACCTGGCCAAATATGGCATTGATTGGCCACATTAGAAAAAATGAAAACCACAGCACACACACACAACCCAATGAATGAATGATGGGTTGTGTTCTAGCGTAGAACACCGATGTCTAGCCTCAATGGATTAGTATGTTTATATTGGATAAAAGGATTCTCCAATATATCTATAAGGCAGATATCGAAGAAAATATCAAATGACTTTCCAAAATATCTATAAGGCAGATACCGAAGAGAGCAATGAATCACTGTGCACGAGTGACATTTAGCTAAAAGGGTGGATCACAGTGCATGAGTATGAATAGTAAATAAGATGAATAGAGAATGTGTACCTTTTAGATTAACCTCCTATTTATAGAAATTACCTTAAGATTTGGACTCTTGAGCTTTGAGCGCCTCTTGGCTTATGTATCAGCCGCTGCACCTTCGGTTGGTTAGAGAATTCCTTGATTGAAGCCTTGATTATAGGTCAATTAGGATCTTCCCTGATTATAAAAAGATTCCGGTACAAATTGTCCTTATTAAGCCGCATAGTAAATGAGCCTTATATATAAGTTCATAATAGGTTGGTTTCGGATATAAAAAGTACCAATTATTATCATTTGTTGCTTGAGGAGGGAAGCATAAATTCATATGCCAGAGAACACATTAATTGAAAGGAACAAAAACTCTATGCACCTTGAGCTTCAAAATCTGTACTTTTTTCCCTGAACATTTATCTCTCATTTTACCCTGATGCTGATCTTATAGGTACAGGACGTTCAATTAATAAGTGGATTGATCATGAAGCTGAACCATCAAAAGCCAACAGTCTGACGGATCCGATGGAGGAAAGGCCACAGGGGTGTGCCACTAATTTACACCCTTTCATATAGTAGTATAAAATTTATCAGAAATTATATTCATATCATTCATAGGCAATGAATGAATAGATCTGTACATTGGCAAGGAAAGAAAAGCAAAGAATAGAGCAGTCTACTTGGAATGGATAAGGAGGTAATTAAAAAAGTAGGCCACAACGTTTCAGAGGGATGCCTCAATGGATCATGTCCCGTGAACATCACAAACAGATCTCATAACTTTTTTTTCCCTATATATTTAATTAATTGGTGAGGGAATTGTTTAATTGAGCCCATCCCAATAAGTCAGCCTTTGATAAAGTTTGATGCTTTGAAATAATAGTGGGACGGGAAAAGAAAAGGCCTTTTTCCCACAGTTTGCTTGGCTCCATGCTCTGTTTATTCCCTTTGTTTATGCAAAAAGATATTCCCCCAAATCAACCACACCTCGGTTGAGTTCAAAAGAGAAACTTGAATTGAAAGCCAAGCATCATTTTTGGAATAACATGTGTTTAACTCAACATTCTGACCCATTATTCATCCGCTTTACACTTTGCTTCACATGAGAATATTTTCCCAATCCAAGGAAAAAAAAAGGGTACATCAGCAATAACATTAAAAAAAACATACAGAAGACTTTATTTTTGTTCAACATAATTAGTTATTTGGGAATTGAATATTCAGTTATTCACAATTATAAGCCAGGCGGATGGGCCTGCTTCAATTGAATGGGGAAGTCGTGGGTTCAGATGAATTATATTTATTCATATCACATTTCAGATAATAAATATAGAAGAGAGGGTTGTGATTTTGTTGGCGAAGCACATGGCAGCTTCAGTGTTATAAGTTGGGTGAGTCACATGTCACATGATCCATCATTATCTATCTGGTGGCCAACGTTCCCCTAACACAAAATCCTTCCTAAGCACTTCTATAAATATTTATTTTATCGAAATTATTTCCCCACATGCCCCATTCATCATTCTGCTTTCCCTTATTTTTCCGTTTATACCGACTCTAGTTTATTTCATTCACATTTCACGGGAATATATAAACGACTCTTGATGTCATTTATTAAATCTGTCACCATATATTGACGAAAAAATGACCACTGTGATTAAAATTTTTCGAGGGCACCACTACAGTGGTATTGCCTCCATTGTGCAGCGAAACAGAGGGCCATGAGTCCATAACCCATAAATGCAAAAATGTGGACACTTGTGATGATCTTGTTGGAATCTCACCAGAAACGCAGAAGCATATTGTACCACGCGATATAAGAAAAGTTAAAACCTTCATCATTTTGATTACCTGGAAAGATGTAGCGATCTGAAGTAGCGATCTGAAAGCCTCTCCACGAACAGTCCTCGTATCTGAAGAGTGATCTGAAAGCCTCTCTACGAACAGTCCTCGTTCGCTCTATAATCGATCTTCCAGACTATCTCTCGAGGGGAATAGGATGGTTGTGTGGGCAACCGTTCAGATGATGAACGTCTACCTCTAGGATTTGTTTCTGATGAGAGCCTCCTTATGCGTGTATTTCTCTCAAGCAGGTGAAAGTAGGTTTATATGCTACTACACCCAAGACCTAATCCTAAACCACATGGGCCATAGAGTTCTTGGGCTGTAGTCTCGATTAAGTCTTATTGGGTTTAAGTGACTAAAGAGCACATTAACCTAACAATCTCCCACTTGCTTTTTAAGATACAAACTTGAGTTCGTAAACCCAAGATTATGTAGCCCACAAGCCATCATCATCTGATAATATACCCTATCCCTTGTCTCGAGCTAGCCTGGGGATCTACCATTTGTCATTCATCAAGGCTCATGATAATCTACAGAAGATTATCTAGTTCGGTGCTACTCCACTAAAAGCCAAAACGTGATCTTCAAGAATAATGACACTTATAACAAGAATATGCATTACCCCTTTATAGAATGTCTATAACTTGATTGACTAGTTTTCTGTAACCCAATCAATTATTTATTCCCTTGACTTTAATAGTTTCTCTAATGGATTACATGCATTGGCCAGTGTCTTCAATATCCAGGTACCGAAACATATCAAGGGGACATTTCCTATAAATTCCATGTTGTTTTTCTCACAAACACCGATAACCAAACAATCTCAATCCCAAAATACTGAGTTGTTGGCCGTCATATAGATCAAACCTCACTCATTGGTAAATCAAAGATGAAAACTATTCGACTACCTATTTAAAAGGATTAAGAGCAACTACATGACTATAGTTATCTGGAGATTTGATTCCTTATGACAGAAAGAACAACCTTAATCAAATCTCTCCTTGATCCATTCAATGTAAGTATTAACTCACACCAATATTTTATAATGATTCGAACAAAACCATTTCATAAAATATTGCAGCCTAAATAAAGTGTCCAATTTAATTTAATAGTTGTGAACCAATTCATCAATTGTAAGAACCTATGACCATGTCCTCTATGAACGTATTCATATGATCATATACTCCACAATTGATTCGGACCTTAGAGTTTGTAAATAGTGTGCGAAATAAATGAAAAACACCTCATTTATTAACATTCAGAAAAAAATGCAATGTTATAATGTCTTACTCAAAAAGCACAAAATAACAAAGTGAAATAGCAAATACCTAAAGCTATAGCAAATCTGGAATCCTCCTAAAACTCAAAGATAAAACATGCCTCTCGAACACACATTCAGGCAAACTCTTAGTAAAAAGGTCAGCAAGGTTCTCGTCTGATGCTATCTTTGCTACCAATGTATCTCCTCTTTTAACTATTTCTCGGATCAAGTGGTACTTCCTTTCTATGTGTTTTTGTCTCTTGTAACACCTTGGTTCCTTGAACTGTGCTACTGCCCCACTGTTGTCACAGTAAAGTGTGATAGGACAATCAACACTTGGTATCACTTGAAGGTCCGTTAGGAACTTCTTTAACCATGCAGCTTCCTTTGCAGCTTCAAAAGCAGCTACATACTCAGCCTCATTGGAAGAGTCAACCACACATGATTGTTTTACACTTCTCCAACAAATGGCACCGCCATTAAGGGTGTACACATATCCCGAGGTGGACTTACTTGAGTCAATATCTCCTTGGAAATCTGAGTCCGTATAACCAATGGTTTCAAGACTACCACTCGAATAGACCAACATATAATCTCTCGTTCTTCGTAGGTACTTCAGTATATGTTTAACTGCTACCCAGTGTTCCTCTCCAGGATCAGATTGGTACCGGCTTATGTAACACCTCATTTTCATCACCCAAAAACTTGGTCAAAATATTGAAAATACCATCAATAGAGTTCAACAATATCCAAATCCTTTTACAATGTTACCATTTCGAATAAAACCCGTAATACATAATCAGAATAAATTCCAGAAAATATTTCAGAGTTTAATACAAAACGGAAGTCTTAGGTTCATGGCAAATAAAATAACATATCATAATTTATTGGAGATTAAAAGAGCTTCCAGAGCTCACTCCATAGGTGCCTTCCCTTGCTCTCTACTAGAATAATCACCTGAAAAATGTTAATATGGGATGAGATTCCACGTCTCAGTAACTACTGAATATTTCTACCTTACACGAGCAAATTACATATGACAAAAATAAAAGGTAATATAATGTGAATTTAACATACTCAGATATTTTTAGATATACCGTTGTTCACATCAAATGCCTTTACAAAATACTCATCATTCTTTATTGAATAATTCAGAAATGCACTATGCAGTATGCAGCCTCCCTTATATCCCCTTCCAACCGTATACCGCTGACTGGAACCATAGGCTAACATATAGTCCAATAGAAACTCATTCATTTGACTGGATGGTTTCAAGCTCACCAAAACTTAAGATACACCCGGCCAAAGGTATAGAGCTTAAATCTGGACTATGGCTCCCCTCCTTTAAAATAACAACTAAGGAGGTGTCACATGTCCCACATCTCCAATGAAATCCCGGCCAGAGGAAAACATGGAAGATGAGGCCCTGAAAAGTACCATCCACTGTGCACCGAGTGGTGGCATAAACAATTCTTATCATTCAATTCCCTCCTTACTTCACCCATCACATTACAACCGCCATGATGAATGTATTTACTAAAAAAAATAATGCATTATTATACCATTATATACATTGATATGCGTATTTATGAATAGTAAAATACTATGCGTATATGTGAATAGTAAAATACTATGCGTATCTGTGAATAGTAAAATACTATGCGTATCTGTGAATAGTAAAATACGGTATATACATGAATAGTAAAATGAGTAGTAAATACGGTATACGTGAATAGTAACATGAATAGTAAATACGGTATATGGGAATAGTCACATGAATAGTAAATACGGTATACGTGAATAGTAACATGAATAGTAAATACGTTATACGTGAATAGTAAAAATGAATAGTAAATACGGTATACGTGAATAGTAAAATGAATAGTAAATACAGTATATGTGAATAGTAAAAATGAATAGTAATACGGTATACGTGAATAGTAAAATGAATAGTAAATACGGTATATGTGAATAGTAACGTACGTATAAATAGTACCTCTACAGATTTGCAAGTCAAAGTTCCCACACCAGATCTTAAAACCATAAATATTTTCTAAATATTCTTGCCAAAATAGTAAACAAACAAATTTATAATTATACATAATTCACAAGTATAAGGAAGAATATTCAGAGTTACCTGTTACTTGCTAATACCCGAATCACCAACCAGCTATTATAACTCAAGCAAATATCTCTACTCTCTCTCTCTCTCTCTCTCTCTCTACCTCTCTCTATGGCTCTTAGAAGTTGTGAAGAATGAAATGAAATGGAAGGTCTATTTATAGTTGGAAAATGGGTCCTTAAGTGTAATTTTCGTCTCTGGGTCGTTCTACGTAATTTTCCCGGTGACAAATTTTCAAACCTCCCGTGACTCTTCCCGTGGCTGGTTGTGGAAATAATTTTTCGTGGGTCCCACATGAATAGTAAATAATAATATAATATTATTATTCAAATAGTAAATTACTATTACGTGGGTCCCGCGGCCATTTTTTTCAAAGTCACAAGAAAGTTTGTCACTCACGGGAAAGTTTGCAGAGAATTATTTTGGCCGTGGGTCCCGCATGAATAGTAAATACGTATTTAGGAATAGTAAATACCGTATTTTTAAATAGTAAATACGTATTTGTGAATAGTGAACACTATTCATATTTCACAAATTTCAAGTATTAAATACGTATTTGCGAATAACATATATATATATATATATTTTTTTAAATACGTATTTGTAAATAGTAAAAACGTATACGTGAATAGTAAATACTATTCACGGGGCCCACAAAATACTGATTTCAAATTTATCACTTTCCAAAAATAGAGCCTACTAGTCTTCCCAAAATAGGTTTATGTTCAAAATATTATATTCAAAATTCAGGATGTTACATTTCTCCCCTCCTAAAAGAAAATTTTGTCCTCAAAATTTCGCTATAATAAGAATTCTAACCTATTTAAATAAATGAGGATAGGTTTGTCGCATGCTCTCCTCCGTTTCCCAAGTAGCATCTCCGGGAACCATTCCTTTCCACTCGACCTTTACAAGTCTAATGGTCTTGTTTCTTAATTTCTTGTCCCTTGCATCAACAATCCGCTCCGGCTCGGCTTTATACGTCATGTTATCCTTGAGTTCTACCTCTTCTACTTCTATAATGTGGGAAGGATCCGGTTGGTATTTCTTCAGTTGCGATACATGAAAGACATCATGAAGGTTCGCAAGCTGTGGAGGTAATGCAATTCTGTAAGCTACCGGTCCAATTTTCTCCAAAATCTCATAAGGACCCATAAAACGAGGTGAAAGCTTCTTTGCTCGTATTGCTCTACCAATGCCAGTCATTGGTGTGACTCTTAAGAACACATGTTCGCCCACCATGAACTCCAACGGTCGTCTTCTCTTGTCAGCATAACTCTTCTGTCGACTCTGAGCAGTGAGAAGTTTCTGTTGAATCACCTTAATCTTTTGAGTCGTCTCGTCCACAAGTTCTGGACCTATTAAAATTCGCTCATTCAATTCCGTCCAACAAATAGGAGATCTACATTTTCTTCCATACAAAGCCTCATAAGGTGCCATCTCAATGCTGGAGTGATAACTATTGTTATATGCAAACTCCGCAAGATGAAGATGATCGTCCCAACTTCCTTTTAGTTCGATTGCACAAGCCCGCAACATGTCTTCCAGAGTTTGAATAGTCCTCTCAGTCTGCCCGTCAGTTTGAGGATGATAAGCGGTACTATAACTCATCCGAGTTCCCATAGCATTCTGCAATGCTTTCCAAAATCGTGAAGTGAATCGTGGATCACGATCAGATACGATGCTATTCGGTATCCCATGCAATCTGACAATCTCCTTCATGTAGATCTTTGCTAGTCTCTCCAATGAGTATTCTGCTGCAATTGCTAGAAAATGAGCTGACTTAGTTAACCTATCGACAATTACCCAAATGGCATTATGTCCGGATGTTGTTAGAGGAAGCCCCATGATGAAATCCATAGAGATGCTGTCCCATTTCCACTCTGGGATATCCAAATTCTTTAATAATCCAGGAGGTTTTCGATGTTCGATCTTGACTTTCTGACAAGTCAAACAACAAGTGACAAAGTCAGTCACATCTTTCTTCATGCCGCGCCACCACCAATTCCGCTTAAGATCATGATACATCTTGGTTGCTCCAGGATGGATAGTGTATTTACTCCGATGAGCCTCCTCCAGTATGAGCCTTTTTATTTCTCCATCATTAGGTATGCACACTTTTCCTTTATACCTTAATATCCCATCTCTATCGATCCCAAATTTCGATTCTTTTCCTTCTTCAATATCTTCCCTCACGTTTAATAGATACTCATCTTCGAGCTGAGCGAATTTAATCTCTTTCCAAATTGTGCTTTCAATAGTTAATGCTTCCATGGTAGCAACCAAACCTGACATTACATCAATAGATGTACTTGGTATCTCCTCGAGCAATTTATGTTCTCTGATCATCATCTGGGCTACATGGATTGTCTTTCTACTTAAGGCATCAGCTACAACGTTCGCCTTTCCTGGATGATACTTCAATTCGAAGTCGTAGTCCTTGATAAACTCCATCCATCTCCTCTGTCGCATGTTGAGCTCCTTTTGGTCGAACAGGTACTTCAGACTTTTGTGGTCACTATAAACCTCGAACTTTGAACCGTAGAGGTGATGCCTCCAAATCTTCAGAGCAAACACTACTGCTGCCAGTTCTAAGTCGTGAGTAGGATAATTCCCTTCATGTGGCCTTAACTGTCGAGAAGCATAAGCTACTACCCTACCATTTTGCATTAATACACACCCAAGACCTTTCTTGGAAGCATCTGTGTACAAAGTAAAGGTCTGAGCAGGATCTGGAATTATAAGTACTGATGCCGTAGTCAACTTAGTCTTCAAATTTTGGAAAGCTGCTTCACACTTTTCGTCCCATACAAATGGTTGACCCTTCCTTGTTAACTTAGTCAAAGGCATAGCTATTTGCGAAAAGCCCTTGATAAATCTCCTATAATAGCCAGCTAGACCTAGAAAACTCCTGATCTCAGTCACGGACTTTGGTCGTTCCCATTGGAGAACTGCTTCAACTTTAGTATGGTCCACTGCAACACCTTCAGCCGATACGACATGGCCTAGGAATTTTACTTCCTTCAACCAAAATTCGCACTTAGACAGTTTCGCATAGAGCTTGTGCTCCTTCAACACTTGTAGCACGATTCTAAGGTGCTCTTTATGCTCTTCTTCATCCTTAGAGTAGATAAGGATGTCGTCAATGAAAACCACTACAAATTTATCTAGATATGGTCGGAAAATTCTATTCATGTAATCCATGAATACTGCTGGAGCATTTGTTAGCCCAAATGGCATAACAAGAAATTCATAATGGCCATATCTAGTTCTGAATGCAGTTTTTGAGACATCTTCAGCTTTGACTCTCAGTTGGTGATAACCTGATCTGAGGTCGATCTTGGAGAATATGGATGCTCCCTTCAACTGATCAAGCAGATCGTCGATTCTGGGTAAAGGATATTTATTCTTTATAGTCACTTTATTCAACTGGCGATAGTCAATGCATAGTCTCAGGCTCCCATCTTTCTTCTTCACAAAGAGTACGGGCGATCCCCAAGGAGATACACTGGGTCTGATAAAACCCTTTTCTAACAATTCTTCGATCTGCTTCTTCAATTCTGCTAGTTCCGATGGAGACATTCGGTAAGGAGCTTTAGATATAGGTTCTGTTCCAGGTACGAGATCAATAGAAAATTCTACTTCTCTCTCTGGAGGTAAACCTGTCATTTCTTTCGGAAATACTTCCGGAAATTCTTTCACCACTTCAATGTTCTCTATCCCTTCCTCCACTTCTGTTTGAATGGAGAAAAACACCATGTACGCAAGACAACCATGATGAACAGGCTTTTCATCTTGTACTATAGACAACAATTGTGGTCTACTATGACTCATAGAGTCATCCGCAAGAGAGATAGTCTTCCTCTTGCAGTCAAGGATGATGTCATTAGCTGACAACCAATCCATTCCTATTATTACATCGATACCCTTCGTGGGTAAACAAACAAGGTCTATATTTGAGATCCTATTATCAATCTCAATCGTACAATTTAAGCAAGCCCTAGAAGTTTTTACTGAAGCTCCCGCCGGTGTAGAAATAATCATATAATAAGGCAATTCACTCACTCTTAAATTCAATCGAGGCACACAGTCGTATGATATAAAAGAGTGTGTGGCACCAGAATCAAATAAGGCTTCTACTTCAAGACCTTGGAGTTTGAGGATACCTTTAATCAGATTTGGTGAAGCACTTGCCTCCTGATGTGATAGTGCAAACACTTTCCCTGGCACTGCAGTTCTAGCATCCTTGGCCCCTCGAGGCTCCTCCTCACAAAATCTGGAAATGTGTCCTGGCTTTCCACAGTTGAAACACGTCACACATGGTCCTTGGTGTATTCTTCCACACTTGGCACACATCTGATTGTTGGCGGTGCTTGCAGCAGGAGCTGTGGATCCCCTATATGAACTCTGACCTCCACTGAAGTGACTCCTTTGAGGTCCTTTGAATTGACTCCTCGGTGGTCTGCTGAAATGACTTCTTTGGGGTCCAGTAAAATAACTCCTCGATGGTCCACCAAAGTGATTTCTGGATGGTTGGCTAAACCGCGTATTCACATTACTGAAGTTGTGACTCTGCTTCTTAGTAACTCCTCCCGTTGGTCTCATGAGGTGTGTAGATCTGGCCTGAAAACCCTTCATCTTCTCAGCTTCCTCTTCTCGTTTGTTCCTTGCTATCGTGCGCAGTTTGTCGCATATTTCTTCAAAATCCCTTGTTTCATCAAGGAACGGTGATAGAGCTGTTTTTAGGTCTGGCCTAGCTTTTTCAACCAATCGAGCACTCAACCATTTAGAGTTGTTCTGTGAATATCCGCAGAATTTAGACAACTCTAAAAAGCGAGTAATAAATTCGTCTTCATGTAATTCCCCTTGCCTGAATGTGAGGAATTCAGTTTCTTTCTCTATTCTGATTGAAGGGGAAAAGTAATAATTTTCGAACTTTTCCTTAAACTCTTCCCACGTCATCTCAGCATTTCCTTTTGTTTTGGTGCTTTCCCACCATTCTTCAGCTGCTTTCTGCAACAATTGTTCAGCAACCATCACCTTTTGTTGTGAGCTAATCTCGATAACTCTGAAAATCTTTTCTACACGCTTCAGCCACTCCAGTGCTGCAATCGGATCTAGCTTCCCCTCGAACATCGGTGGAGTAAACTTCCGAAATTTTTCCCAAACCTCAGTAATAGGTAAGGGATGATATTGAGAATGAGAACCGCTACTACCTCCATCTTCAGTGCGAGAATGACTTCCTCCCCTTGATTGATGGTCAGAAGGTGTGACTTCCAGAGCCTTCTCCTTTCCTTCCTTACCACCTTGGCCTCGTCCTTTTGCTAATTCATCCTCGTGTCTATTCACTTTCTCTCTCATCTCCAGGATGACGTCTCGTAATTCTGCCAAAAGGGCATTGTTATCCTGAGGATAGGGACCATCTTGATGCGGAGGGAGACCTCTTTGGGACGGAGCAGGGGTTGAATTAGTTCTTCGAGTTCTTGCCATTATCTCCTCCTATGTTTAATATTATAAGGACACTAAACCAATAAAAATAGCTAAATAAATTCTAAATCTAACAAAGGGAAGTACTCATGTTATGATATTTAATTTGCCACGATTTTTTTTTTTAAGAAATCACTTTAGAAAATAAACAAAATTGCCATGGAACCTTTGGCTCTGATACCAAAAATGTAACACCTCATTTTCATCACCCAAAAACTTGGTCAAAATATTGAAAATACCATCAATAGAGTTCAACAATATCCAAATCCTTTTACAATGTTACCATTTCGAATAAAACCCGTAATACATAATCAGAATAAATTCCAGAAAATATTTCAGAGTTTAATACAAAACGGAAGTCTTAGGTTCATGGCAAATAAAATAACATATCATAATTTATTGGAGATTAAAAGAGCTTCCAGAGCTCACTCCATAGGTGCCTTCCCTTGCTCTCTACTAGAATAATCACCTGAAAAATGTTAATATGGGATGAGATTCCACGTCTCAGTAACTACTGAATATTTCTACCTTACACGAGCAAATTACATATGACAAAAATAAAAGGTAATATAATGTGAATTTAACATACTCAGATATTTTTAGATATACCGTTGTTCACATCAAATGCCTTTACAAAATACTCATCATTCTTTATTGAATAATTCAGAAATGCACTATGCAGTATGCAGCCTCCCTTATATCCCCTTCCAACCGTATACCGCTGACTGGAACCATAGGCTAACATATAGTCCAATAGAAACTCATTCATTTGACTGGATGGTTTCAAGCTCACCAAAACTTAAGATACACCCGGCCAAAGGTATAGAGCTTAAATCTGGACTATGGCTCCCCTCCTTTAAAATAACAACTAAGGAGGTGTCACATGTCCCACATCTCCAATGAAATCCCGGCCAGAGGAAAACATGGAAGATGAGGCCCTGAAAAGTACCATCCACTGTGCACCGAGTGGTGGCATAAACAATTCTTATCATTCAATTCCCTCCTTACTCCACCCATCACATTACAACCGCCATGATGAATGTATTTACTAAAAAAAATAATGCATTATTATACCATTATATACATTGATATGCGTATTTATGAATAGTAAAATACTATGCGTATATGTGAATAGTAAAATACTATGCGTATCTGTGAATAGTAAAATACTATGCGTATCTGTGAATAGTAAAATACGGTATATACATGAATAGTAAAATGAGTAGTAAATACGGTATACGTGAATAGTAACATGAATAGTAAATACGGTATATGGGAATAGTCACATGAATAGTAAATACGGTATACGTGAATAGTAACATGAATAGTATATACGTTATACGTGAATAGTAAAAATGAATAGTAAATACGGTATACGTGAATAGTAAAATGAATAGTAAATACAGTATATGTGAATAGTAAAAATGAATAGTAATACGGTATACGTGAATAGTAAAATGAATAGTAAATACGGTATATGTGAATAGTAACGTACGTATAAATAGTACCTCTACAGATTTGCAAGTCAAAGTTCCCACACCAGATCTTAAAACCATAAATATTTTCTAAATATTCTTGCCAAAATAGTAAACAAACAAATTTATAATTATACATAATTCACAAGTATAAGGAAGAATATTCAGAGTTACCTGTTACTTGCTAATACCCGAATCACCAACCAGCTATTATAACTCAAGCAAATATCTCTACTCTCTCTCTCTCTCTCTCTCTCTCTACCTCTCTCTATGGCTCTTAGAAGTTGTGAAGAATGAAATGAAATGGAAGGTCTATTTATAGTTGGAAAATGGGTCCTTAAGTGTAATTTTCGTCTCTGGGTCGTTCTACGTAATTTTCCCGGTGACAAATTTTCAAACCTCCCGTGACTCTTCCCGTGGCTGGTTGTGGAAATAATTTTTCGTGGGTCCCACATGAATAGTAAATAATAATATAATATTATTATTCAAATAGTAAATTACTATTACGTGGGTCCCGCGGCCATTTTTTTCAAAGTCACAAGAAAGTTTGTCACTCACGGGAAAGTTTGCAGAGAATTATTTTGGCCGTGGGTCCCGCATGAATAGTAAATACGTATTTAGGAATAGTAAATACCGTATTTTTAAATAGTAAATACGTATTTGTGAATAGTGAACACTATTCATATTTCACAAATTTCAAGTATTAAATACGTATTTGCGAATAACATATATATATATATATATTTTTTTAAATACGTATTTGTAAATAGTAAAAACGTATACGTGAATAGTAAATACTATTCACGGGGCCCACAAAATACTGATTTCAAATTTATCACTTTCCAAAAATAGAGCCTACTAGTCTTCCCAAAATAGGTTTATGTTCAAAATATTATATTCAAAATTCAGGATGTTACAGCTTACTACTCCCACTGCATAGCAGATATCTGGTATGGTACATAGCATAGCATACATGAGACTACCTACTGCTGAAGCATAAGGTATCCTACTCATGCTCTTTCTGCACAGGAGTTTTAGGAGATTGCTTCTTAGAGAGATGAATCCCATGCCTGAAGGGTATAATTCCCCTTTTGGAATTCTCCATGCTAAACCTGACAAGTATTTTGTCAATGTAGTTAGCCTAAGATAATGCCAAAACCATATTCTTTCGGTCTCGCAAGAGTTTAATACCAAGAATATAATTGGCTTCCCCCAGGTCCTTCATATCAAAATGCTTGCTCAGCCAGGTTTTTATGTCTAACAATACCTCTGTATCATTTCTGATAAAGAGTATATCATCCACATAAAGTACTAAAAAAGATACCGTATTACCTTGGATCCTTTTATACACACACGGCTCATCAGGACATTTCTCAAAACCATAAGACTCAATGGCTTGATCAAATCTGATGTTCCATGATCTAGACGCTTGCTTAAGTCCATAAATGGACCTTTGCAATTTGCATACCATTTCTTCTTGCCCTTTGGCTATAAAACCTTTTGGTTGCTGCGTATAGATTTCCTCTTCCAAATTTCCATTTAGAAAAGCAGTTTTGACATCCATTTGCCAAATCTCATAATCAAGATTTGCTGCAACAGCTAAGAGAATCCGGATGGACTTGAGCATGGCAACCGACGAAAAAGTTTCATCATAATCCACATATTCCTTTTGGGAGTACCCTTTCGCCACAAATCTAGCTTTGAAGGTTTCAACCTTCCCGTCCAATCCTCTCTTTCTCTTGTAAATCCACTTACACCCAATGGGTCTTACCCCTTAAGGTGCATTTACAAGAGACCAAACTGAGTTGAAATACATAGAATCCATTTCACGATTCATAGCCTCAAGCCATTCCTGAGCATCAACATCTCCTAGTGTTTCGTCATAACTCGTGGGATCATGATAGTCAAAATCGTGCTTAAAGCGCAAAAAACGCCACTTTTACGCTTTTTTTCGGGTAAAACGTGTTACGTGGTGGAAAAAACACACCAGAGGTAAAAGCGTAAAAAGCGCCGCTTTAAAGCGTAAAAGCGTAAAAACGCAACGTTTTTGAAAAAAGCGCCGAGTTTACTAAGGGACTTAAGTGAAAGTTTTAAAAGTTCTGGAGAGGGACTAAAGTGAGAGTTTTCAAACTATTTTGGGGCAGAACTGAAATTTCAAAAACATCTGGGTCCTTTTCTGTAATTAATAAATAAAGATCATTTTACCCCTAATTACACTTAATTCAATACAAATGTTCCTAACTCAACTTAGTACTTAATCATACAATAATGTCCCAGAAAATGCATTAAAAATCCTAATTTAATCATGTAAAATCATATAAAAAATATGGTTTGATCAATGACAATATTAGACATTTTGATTGATATTGCATTGATTAGTATATGTGTGTATGAAGGCAGGTACCTTATATACATATGCAGGTAAAACCTCCGTTTTATTTTACGATTTTACGTTTTACGATTTTTCATTCTCCTTCCGTTTTTACGTAAAAACTACGCTTTCACTACCATGCGTGGGATCACCATCTTCTACAATGATGTCATCCTGATTTGACTCACCCAACAAGAGATATCTTGCAGGTTTATGAATTAATCTCCCACTACGACTTTGTCGCACTTGATGTTGTGCATATTCAGGGGGTCCACATTTTGTGGGTTAACAGTTTTTAGATGAGGACCTTCATTAAGTGGATCAACCAATTCATGATTTTGTTCTTCATTAAGTTCATCATCATGCTGAACTTCTGGTTCTATCTCTGGTTCTTGTGTATGTTCAGGTACATTTTTCCCTCTTTAAACAACCACAGGAATAAAAGCTGGAACGCCTGAGGTTGTGGTGAAACTTGATCTGAGACTAGCTTATCAAGAATAACCTTGCTCCTTGGCTTATAATTTGCCATATAGTCCTTCTCTAAGAAAGTCGCTTGAGTGCTCACTATGACATTCTTTTCTTTTGGACTATAAAACAACCAACCTCTGGTTCCTTTAGGATAGCCTACAGACATGCATACTTTAGTATGCGAGTCCATCTTATCTGGTTTCTGTTTCAAGACATGTGTCGGAGCACCCCAAATCCGAATATGATTCATGGTGGGCTTACACCTTTTCCACAATTCTATTGGTGTCTTTGAAACCGACTTGGACGGAGCTAAGTTCAATAGATACATAGCTGTTTCTAAGGCATATCCCAAGAATGAATCAAACAGAGATGAATACTGAGCATAGATCTTGTCATTTCTAAAAGGGTTCTATTTCTCCTTTAAGCAACTCGATTCTGCTGGGGTGTCCTTGGAGAAGATAATATTGAAACTATCCCCTCTTTGGTCAGGTAAGACCTGAACTCTCCAGATAGGTATTCACCCCCTCGATTAGATCGAAGAGCCTTAATTTGAACACCAAGATGTTTTTCTGCCTCAGCCTTGAACTCTTGGAATTTTCCAAAAGCTTTAGACTTGTGACGCATCAAGTACACATGTCCAAATCTAGAGTAATCATCAGTAAATATGATGAAATACTGATACCTACCTCTAGCTTGGACATTTATCGGTCCACATACATCAGTATGTACCAATTCTAGCTGAAGTGTGGCACGTTTTCCCTTGGTCTTGAAAGATCTCTTGGTCATTTTACCCTCTAAACAAGATTCACATACTGGTATCAGTTCAAAGTTCAGGGATTTTAAAATCACACTTTTGACCAAACCTTGTATTCTGTTAGAGTTAATATGACCCAATCTCAAATACCAAAGATAAGTTTCATTGGAAACTTTTCTTTTCTTTGATGAATTAATATGCTCAACATCTTTTAATTCAACATGATTAACTTCACAGGGAACAGGACTAAGGAAATAAAGACCATTAAACTTTACACCAGAACAGATAAAAGATGAACTTCTTATTGAAACTGAGGAATTATACTGAACTGTCAAACCATGTTTATGCAAACAACTAACAGAAATTAAATTTCTCTTAAAATCTGGAATAAATAAACAGTCTTCTAAAACCAAAGTTCTGCAGTTATCAAAAGTTAAAATGACTTGTCCCACTGCTAGTGCAGACATAAACTCCTTAGTTCTAAGCTTCAAATCTCTTTGTCATTTACTTACAGGCAAGCTATGTTTGAACCACTGCAAAGAGTAACAAACATGGTTAGTGGCTCCTGAATCAACGATCCATTTTTATCGTGATTCTCCACTAAACAAGCCTCAATCACATGTAAATTACCCATACCAGCAAACATGCCATCAAGAGTTTGGAGCATTGTTGCTTCACTTTCAATCATGCTCACTTGCTCCTAAAGGTGATTGGTGAGACTGGCCAAAATGTAGCAGCGAACTGACACATTCGCCTTCTCCCATCTTTCCTTCTCTTGCTGAAATCGAGTCCGAATTGCATCAGACACGTCTGCAGCAGGCTGCGCTGGCATAGGGGTAGTGAGAAGAAAGTTGAGCTTTTTATATTGAAGAACAATATCCAAATTAGTTTTCCATTCTTTGTAGTTTATACCATCCATAGGTTTTTGGCTCAAGATTGTAGCTAAAGGATTGGATAAAGACATTTTTCTGAAAATAAGGAAAAAGCACACTAATTACAAACTATAATTAACAACAAACAAATATAGCGCTAGTAGATTCTAATAACTACTATTCGTTTATTGTTTAACAATCCATTAGTTATCTTTATAAGGCTTACGATGGGCAAAATTCTTGTAAAACTAATATTGTTAATTTTGGGCCTTCAGTTCCATTGCCAGAGCCTCGATGGGAGGGTTAACAATTTTACCAAAGTTGAATGTATTTAACCATCGTTTTCTTTCAAAATTATCTTTAGTGTCTAAGTGTTTCTGACAATGGGCCGTACAAAACTTTACTAAAATTTTGAAAATATTAGGGTTTAATCTAGCGAAGTCCGATTATCCTTATCCGATGGGGCCTCAGCGATAACCATTTCACTAATAAACCCACGATTGGAGCCCGTAGGTTTTAAAATTAAATGCTTAATTTAAAACCTTCACCTATTCAATATTTTAAATTTAGAATTTTTAATTTCCAAGAATTTGTTCAATTTAGAGTAAATTATTAAGTATCTAAAATATAGTCATGGTTGGCAGAGTGTGCGTCACATGACCATTTTAAATAACCCACAAATTACTCTAAAAGGTACAATTCTTTTAGGAAATTTTTTGGATTATTTGTCTAAATTTTAATTCCACAATTATTATTCTAGATTTTATTTTAAAATCATAATAATTGACAATTAATATCTAGATTTTAATTCCACAATTAATTAATCCAATTATTATTCTAGATTTTAAAGTTTAAAATCATAATAATTGATAATTAATGTGTAGATTTTAATTCCACAGTCAAATAATCCAATTATTATTCTAGATTTTAATTTAAAATCATAATAATTGATAATTAATGTCTAGATTTTAATTACACAATTAATTAATCCAATTATTATTCTAGATTTTAAAGTTTAAAATTGTAATAATTGATAATTAATATGTAGATTTTGATTACACAATCAATTATTCCAATTATTATTCTAGATTTTAATTTAAAATCATAATAATTGATAATTAATGTCTAGATTTTAATTACACAATTAATTAATCCAATTATTATTCTAGATTCTAAAATTTAAAATCATAATAATTGACAATTAATGTCTAGATTTTAATTCTACAATCAATTAATCCAATTATTATTCTAGATTTTAATTTAAAATCATAATAATTGATCATTAATGTGTAGATTTTAATTCCACAATTAATTAATCCAATTATTATTCTAAATTTTAATTTAAAATCATAATAATTGACAATTAACGTAGTGGGCAATCTAAATAATCTCTCATAATAACTATTATACTAGTCGATTCAAGGCATAATAGCTACTATGCAATTATGACATGTGATTATGCAATAATATGGCATCTTCCTATTTTATATGACATGTTATTTACCAATATCATGTTAATCGCAAATATAATTCATACAATTTAACAAAGGCATTAAATAATTAAACAAATAACTTTAATCCATGGCTTTCCTAAAAAAAAATAAGAATAAAAAATTACAACTTTGGAATTCCTCTTTTGTCCAGCCCATAGTATCTGTCTCTAGCCCCTTTAGGGTATCTATGGGCCCAAAAACCCAATTTTTGGCTAGAAACCATAGGACACAAAAGAGGAACCCTAGCTATCACTTCTGCCACGCTGTCAGCCGAAGTCATCTCATCTTCTTCGCAGTTTCTTGACTCTAACTTTTACAGAAATTCGAAAAATACATAGAAATTCCAAAATAAAATTAAAAACGGCAAGGAGGAAACCTAATCATATGGGATTAGCCTCCTTGTTACAAATCAAGAAATACACGAGAGAATCTAACCATGGATTAAAGCGATTAATCGATTGAAATTAAAACTAATACCAAATATGAATTATAAACGAATAATTACCATGAAATAAATAACAAAATATAGAAAAAATGTCATATTTTCAAAAAATAAATTTCGAAAATAGGTTTATATGCTACTACACCCAAAACCTAACCCAAAACCACATGAGCTATAGAGTTCTTGGGCTATTGTCTCAATTAAGCCTTATTAGGCTTAAGTGACTAAAGAGCACATTAACCTAACAGATCTGACTCACGGGGAGCAGTGTTCACACATACAGATTGATCTGTTCTTCTATTTGATAAAAGCTGACGAATTCAAATTAGATTTGTAATATGTTAGTATATGCTCTGCTTGCGATGGCTATGAGGTTTGGTGTGTGTGAATAGGCGTTGTTGTATTGAACAATATGCTTTGCAAACAGGTCATCCCATTGAAAGAGTCTGACTTCTCTATAAAATTACTCAGCCAAGTCGAGCAGATTGGACCCGCGGGTCTGACCAATATGAATGATATGATTCCTAGGATTCTTTGCGCATTTTGACGAAATGGCTACAAGTCAGAATACAACCAAATAAATACTCTGGGTCAGCCAATGAGGATGATTTTTTTAGCATCTACTCGGAAAATTATAGAATCCCCAGGATATATAGCAGTTTCAGTTCGCATATATTGTCGCCCACGCAAACAAATCACTTATTTTATTTAATTAACTAAAACGAATTAGGCGCACATGTGTTCAGTTTATTGAAAAGCATGATGACGCGCGTTCGCGTTTGTGTTTTTTTAATGTTTCAACAGCTATCCTCACATATTAGATTTTGAGGGATTGCCCTTGGTGATCCGTGATCACTCAGTAAAATATCACATTAATGATCGTGTTCCCACCTTTTTTGTTTTTACATTTCATTCAATTCGTTTTGGTCCACTACTAGCCCAAAAAAAAAATCGTTTTGGTCCTGGAAATGGGCCGGAGTAGTCAACTCATGAGATTTTCTTAGCCCACTACTAGGCCCAACAAGACCAAGACAGATAAGGTCGCGGGTGGGATCAGACATTGACATGTGCAGATTGGGAATGCGAGGCCCCAGCGCCGATTTTCATTTTGATTTGTAAAAAAAAATACTTGAAGAACTACGGGTTGAACATGTACTTGTATCGGGGGAAGAGATACAATGAAGGTATTATAAGTACTTATTCATATTTATATTACCAACAAAATAATTGTAGGTACTGGTAGAAATTTAAGAATGAGAAGAGTGAATTTTCTTAATGTCTTCTCCTAAAACATCAATGGATCCTGTTTACCTCGGATGCCATATACACACAGCTTGCGCCTTCAATTGAGGGTTCCACAGGACTAAAATCCCTTATAAAGTGTGCCATCTTGAAAGTTACCTACAGCACAGCACCACTCTTATTTTATGCTAACCATGCAAACACTCGGGAATCATGCTAATCAGGTCTTGATGATCCCAAGGGATTGGGCTTGAAGCGACACGGAGTGCCTGAGATCCCCAACGTGAATATTGTGCTGCCCCAATGGAATTCTTCGAATTCCAGATTCATCAACAACGCTCAGGAATTTGCAAACGTGAATGTTGACCAGGACTCGTTGTTGGGCCTTGGCTGGGACATGTACCTTGTAAAAGGCCACCAATTGCTTGTGCGGGGCCCAATGACGCCCAGAAGGTGGGGCCGAGAACACTAACAAGGTATGAGTGCCGTCCTTGGAGCCCATATTCTTAACATCTACATGAAGGGTCATGGACAACTTTCCACATTTTGCATGCGTCACCCTTATTGCTTTGTTCGAAATGTCTGTGGTGTTCACCTTGCGATGCCCGTCCACCGGAACCGACACCAACGTCGGCGCGCTCGCCAGTGTGTGCACGAACTGGCTGTAGCCTAATCCGTGCCCGAATGGGTACACCACCGGACCCTTGTAGAATCGATAGGTTCTTCCTGGGTACTTTGTGGGCAGGCTCGCTCGCATCCTCATATCTGTCATCGGCAAGTTTGTGAGATACTCTTGTGGATACCATGTCATTGGCAGCTTTCCTCCTGCAAATTCATGTTCGATACATTAAGCATTTCACCACATAGATGGTTTAAAAGAAGTTGATATGGCAAACAAAATTAAGCTAACCTGGGTTGGCAGCTCCGAACAGGATGTCTGCGATGGCGGCTCCGCCGGCTTGGCCGGGATAACCCACCCACAAGATTCCCGCAACTCGTGGATTGTTCTTTGCAAAAGTTATGTCAAGAGGCCCACCAGACATCAAGACCAAAATGGTTGGGCCCTTGGAGGCGGCTGCCACCTGAGTAATAAGATCTTGCTGACGTGTGGGTATAAGTAAGCCGTCCCTGTCCCTGGTTTCGGCCTCAAGGGATTGGTCTAGGCCCATTACTAGAACCGTGGCATCAGCATGGTGGGCCGCCTTTACAGCCGCACTAAATAGTTTGTCGTCGGCACAAGCCGCATTTGCACAACCTGGTTGGTGAATTGTCTTGGCGTATCTCCCAATTCCTTGTAAAGGAGTGGTGTATCCACAGGCAACACCAGCGTAATTACCAATCATGGCAACAGAAGCATCGGAATTAGGGCCGATGACGGCGACAGTACGGTGACGGCGGGGAGAGAGGGGCAAAGAAGGGCCGGAGTTCTTGAGGAGAACTATTCCCTGGACGGCGGCTTCGTGGGCCAGGTCTTGGTGGGCCTTGGAGCACACATCTGCAGGACCCAGCTTCCCATATGGCTGAGCCGAGGGCTCTCCATCAAACATGCCCAACCTCATTTGGACAGTGAGGGTATTCACTAAAGCACCGTTAACGTCCGCTTCGCTTAGCAACCCTTTGGTCACTGCATCTTGCGTATGCAATGCTAAGAAAGGGCCACAGTCCAAATCCAATCCTGAAACACACCCCCACTTTTCAGAATTCAATTTATCTCAAATGTTAAAATTTAGTTAGAGTAGACATTTTTCAGAATAGTTGACTCACCTGCTTTGATGGCGGCGGCGGCGGCCTTTTCAGGTGAGGAAGCATAATGCTGGCTGGCGAAGAGAACCCCAACAGAGTCGCAGTCTGAGACGATGTATCTGTATACATATTATTATGCAATAGCAAAGCAAAATATAGTGTTAAGTAAAAGGGTAAGGGCGAATGTTGAGAGAAGAGGATAGTGAAGAAGGTACGGACCCATCAAGACGCCATTGGGCACGAACAGTTTTCTTGAGGAGGTTGGGATCGGCACAGGTGGGGACACCATTGACTTGGTTGTACGAGCACATGACGCTCGCCACTTTCCCATCCTTCACACACATTCTAAATGGCACATCGAACGTGTCCTCTACGTCCTGCTTGCTCACCTGCACCAATATAATCCAATCATTTCACTTTCCTCGTCAGCTGGGCCCCCCACAAAAAATAATATAAAATCCATGTAAGCTCATCCGAGTCATTCCTTATCCTTTCAAAATAATATAAAATCCAAACCCACTTGGATTAAGTAGTAATAAGATGGACAGCGCCCCATAACTAATACCAACTATTAGTAAATATAATAAAGGCAGAGGATAACAACGTATCAACAAGACTAAGTGGTCCCTACAGAAGATCCCCATTTTCTTAATACCTACATCTAATTTAGCTCAACATAAGTCCATCACAAGGCAGTCCAGTCCAATCCAACACTGACTTTGCACACTTCTTTTTGCCTTTCTCATCTTCAAACTCCCCTTTTCAGTGATAAAATAGAAAAGAAAGTGGGGGAAAACAGATTATACTATGCGTTTGTTGTAATTTTAATTGTGAATGAAAATAGATGTAGGAGGTAGCTAGGTACCTGTGCATTAAAATGGAAGCGATCCACGCCGTTCCAGTTATCGAGGTCGTAAGCCGTAAAGTGCTTGCAACATGCAGCAATCTTTAACCGGTTACCGTCGTTTCCCTGGAGGCCCTTGACGTAACTTGCGGCATATGCACCGGCTAGGACAGGATCTTCACCGGGAGTCTCCTGCCCACGGCCCCACCGTGGGTCCCTGAAAATGTTCACGTTTGGGCTCCAAAACGTGAGCCCTGCCATTCCCCCATTATACATTGCCCTGGCTTCGTCTGACACAGCCTGCGCATTCATAACATTTATTTATTAATTAAAAATTACAATGATGAACGTTGGCAACAAAATAAAAATAAAAATAAAAATGATGAAGGAACGTGATCCTCCTCAGTAATTCCGTGAGAGGTGACCAACTTATTTGTAAGTCGTGACTCACTGACACGCACGCACGGTCCACAAGTTGATTAGTAAAAGAGGCCAATGAATGCCATCCCGCGACCGCCGTACCCCACTTGAAGTCGTGAACATTAAAAGGCAACTACGCCTTTGCTTCCAAATGTTCTCTCACTTCCACTTCCAGGTCCCAACGATTGATAAAACTCCCTCCTCCTCTGTTTCCCGTTAGCTACTTGTGAAATCATTATTATTACTACTATAATAATGCATAAATGATGTCCTCTTAAAATTTGTCGCCCCGCTTTTAATACTATAACTATTACTAAGTCCTAAAACTTTAGCTTAATTCAATTTCTTTCATTAAATTTGTCAACAATTTCTATTATTTTTTCTAAACTACTCCGTACCTAAAAAAATTATTACACCCTCTCTCATTCTATTTCCACCTAATGATTGAACATATATGTGAAGTGATTAAGGCAACCCCACTTTTATATACAAGTAATTATAGTACGGGTAATAAAGAAAAATGACTCGTCTATTATTACAAAGCAAAACTTTCTTAGAACCTCTCCTATTTTCTTTCCACCAAATGCTTCCGGTTTTTTTTTTTTCCTTCTAAAAATTGAGAATAAAGAGTGATTTTATTTTATTTTATTTTTTGGTTAGCCACAACTACCCTTTTCTTGAGAAAATCTTGTTCAATGTGCTAACCCTTTTTCATCGGAATTTAAATCTTACTTCGCTCGTCATCTTTTTTTTTTTTTATAAATAAAAGTTTTGGAGGGTTCGACATCAGTCCTCTTACTAAGATCAGGGCACGGCCCCGGGCTCTATGAGCACTTACTGGGGACTTACAAGATCGCCTACCAAAAGAGTCCCAACGAAGGTAGAGGGGATGGAACCCACGACCCAAGGGCCTAGTCTTAAATCTCTTACCATCTATGCTCTATGCCTCGTCATCTATCTTTAAAAAGACTAACCCGTTGGATTGGACTTTATATTTTGGGCCTTTTTATTCAGAAACTTTTGTTAGAGCAAGATTCATCCTACCCCTATACAGTTACTCAGCTAGACTTAACAAGGAAAGCCGACCTTTATATCAAAAAAAAAAAAAAAAAAAAACCGACCTAGAGAATCCATTTGAGAAAATGGGTAAGAAGCGGCCACAGTTCCCCCATTTCTGAACTGTTGTAAACTGTTCCATCCAGCTTCCAAAAAAGAAAAAGGATTTCTTGTATTCAATTGTTAAAAAGGTCAAACAGTCTTATTAAAAGAGTGTGTTTGATTTTAGAGTTGGTCAAGGTGTTGGTGAAGGCATGGTACTCTTAATCTTAAATTTTTTGTGGAGTAGGTTCCAAACGTCCTGCCTTTGGACCTTGGACTATGTTTATTTCCAACCCCTCTCCTAAAATTTATATATATATATATATATATATATATAACTTAAAAAAAAAAAAAAGGAATCGACCAAAAACAAAAAGGAACTGAAGTGCCTATTGATACTAGTTAAGAAGTAGAGCTTTTTTTTTTGGGTCGAGATTAAGAAGCAGAACTTAACAAAAAGGAAAAACCCAAAGCCGACCGGTGTAGCATTTGTTGTTTGGGAATCAGTAAGTGGAAGATGGAGTTCGTAACCAGGGGAAAAAAACAGGCATAAAAAAAATATGACTGACCCGTCCGATAGCCTCCCATAAGGAAGAATTGAAAGAAGCAGCGGCGGTGATGACTTGGGGGAAACTAGTGGCGGCAGGGAACGGAGGAGCGAACCTTGTTCCTGGACCCACATTGGAAACCCCGTGGAGCGCCTCCGACCACCACTCATACCCTTTGATCCCCAGCCTTGGAATCGCCGCCGCATTGTCCCCCAGCAACGTCACCTTCTCCTGCAGCGTCAACCTCCCGATCAGGTCCCTCACCCTCTCCCCTATAGGCAGCGACGTCCTACAAAACCCGAAGTTCTTGGTGTTGCCGTCTCTGGGATCGCAGGCCAGAGGCTCTGCCGCCTCGCTCCTCTGCACCCCCAGCCCCACCAGTATCACTGCCAAGTACACTGTAACCAGCAACGGCGACGTCGACATAGCCATTTGTGGGAGACTGGAAGATGACGGGATAAGTGTGCGAGTGAAGGCAGGAAGGGGGAGCGTGGTATATATATAGAATTAATGATATCCATATCCATTATCATTTATCAGGCGTGGTATACATACTTCCTTTTCCTTTTCCTTTTCTTTTTCCTTTTTTCTACTACTTCTTTTTTGTTTTGTTTTTTTTTTTGCTCAAGGCTTTTTTCTACTACTGAATAAAGAGCGCAACTTGCTGGTGAGATTTTAATATAGGTTGGTGACTAGCAAAACAGGTTCAAGTGACACCAACAAAGCATTACGAGAATCAGACCAGCCGCTTTTGAACTATAACTACATATACTCACTCCGCTGTTGAATAAAAAAATTATTTTAGACATACTATTATTTTTAATAAATACTGCTTTATAATTCGGTTATCGAGTTCATTCAATAGAGGTCAGTGTCACATGCATACGGTATGAAATATGCATAGATGCTAGATGGGGATGGGAGTGTAGGCTTTCATTGGTCCAAAATACGGATGGCTGTGGGTGATCCTGTTCTGGGGTTCCTGCTGGACATACGTATTATATTACACCGCATAAATAATCAATAACTAGAATGAGTGAGTGGTGTTAGATGCATCCGATTGACTTTCTTGGCTTTGAGGGTAATACTTTTCGACGCCATCCTATCTGGCTTTCATTTCTCATCTCTGGCAACTGGCAAGCATAAACTTTCTTGAGGAAGTAAATGATGAGGTGGTCCAAACCTCTATTTTTGATTTGCTTAAAGAAATGACCTCTCTAATCACCTAACGCTAATGGTATCTGTTTAATCATTTTTATTCTCTCCTTGGTTCAGTCTTTACTTTGTGGAAACAAAAATTTTACATCTTTGGAGCATTTAATCAGACATATTTACTGATTAGGATGATTATGATATTATGTCAGTCAATGATTTACCCGGGAGTGGTACCACCTGCATATTTAAGATCCGCAAGGAAGAGATACGAATTCATAGCAAGGTGAACTCTTTAATGTTTGATTAATTAGTTGGAGTCAAATAGTTGTTATGCTAACCGCCTGTATTAAATTTGTTTGGGTCCAACCATTCCAGTTAAGTTTGGAAAAACTTAACGTACAATGGACGAAAACCGAAAGTAGGTAGCGTAAATCACACATTATTATCATTCCTGAGTTAATAAACAGATTCACACTGTCGTGAAAATGGAATTGGGTGTCAGATCAAACATACAGCAACATTATATAGAGCGTTTAATAGTGAGAAATTACTTAGTGTCGTGGGTGTTGTAGATATGCTGTTAAAGATCTTATTAATTGAGAGAGCGGACAGCTTCTTCGACAAGGTCAGGGAAACAGAGTCCCGGGCGGCTTGTGTATATCATCAAGATAACACCATAGTATGATGGCATTTCCAAAAGAAATAAAAGAGACATCTTTACTTTAAAAAGTAAAAGCACAAAATTGAGACAGCTACAATGTATTACGGAGTACTATTATATTATTGTTCTGTTATTGTCGATCCACTTGCAGGGAAAGGTAAAACAGAGGACGACCGACTTTAGGTGGGGAGAGAGAATTTCGTAGATATGCAATAACTAATAAGACCGACTTCCTTAATATATAAATTGTTCTGGTATGAAAATGGATTCCTTTAACTGATTGGTTTGTTTTCTCCAAGGACATGATGGAGGGCCCGCCATGGAGCCCTCTTGCCATTGGGTGGATAACATCGAAGGCTTTTACTGTTTTTAAATAAATTTGAGGAGGGTAATTGGATTTCCATTAATCTATGATAATAACCCTGCACGTGCGGTGATGGGTGAACAGAAGAGAAGAAATCATCCACTTGCATTGAGCATTTCTGCCAAAAGAACATTAATTGAAAACTCTGTTAGGATGTGTACTTTTTTTTCCCCTCAAATTGTTAGTATGTAGTTGGAAGGTGCCCATGACGTGCTGCAGAAGTTTTGTCTGCTTTTCTCCCCCGAAATTTACCCTTTTAATTGTCTATAATCATTCTTTCGTCTCGCTTTCAATCCAACATTTCTTTCTGTTAAATTTCGATTATGGAACACGAGTGCTAACTCTGTTCAATTACTAGTTATGGAGATGCAAGAGTAGAGAAGTTGTGCTGATCTCTCCTAGACTCAACAGCGTTTTCTTTTGGATGGAGTGGTCCGCAACACAGAATTTATTATTTTACATCCTCGCAATCCTTGTGATGGGCCAACTGCGATTCACTGCATCTGTGTTAGTTGGCACAAATTGCTCTGTTTCACTAGACGACACGGAATCTCCTCCACAGAGATTTGGCTTACTGTTCATTCCTATGAGTTCTAATTTCCACAATGATCCATAAAACAGGAAAGTAATAAAATATTACTCGTATTATAGTAAAAAATAGCTCAAGACCTTCAGTGCAACCGACAACCGTGCAGGCTTCAATTCAATGAATCAGAAATTGGTAAGCTCAGACAGCTTTAGATACGTCAGTGACTAGTTGCTAATTAGCAACAATTTACAAAGCGTAAGTGATATTTTGGAATGTAGCCAGAGCAAAGGAAATTGGCAAGGGGGACTAGAGTTTTATCATAATGACATGCATTAAAAAGGGTTCGTGTTTCATACATTTTTCTTGGGCGTTTGTTAGGCCCTTATCCCCTAATTCAGGGGCGTGGGCATTTTTTAAAAAAATTATTTTTATATTTTATTTATTTAGATTAAATTATGGTTAAGTAGTAAATTTATTCCATAAGTTTTCACTGCGGAGTAATGTTGTCCTAGAAGTTTTTATTGTCTCAATGTTATCCCAGAAGATTCAAAACGTCGTAATGTTGCTCATTTTTATTAAAAAGTTAACGATCAACGTTTTTTAACGGAATAGGGTAATAATATTACGTTTTGAAATTTCCGGATCAACATTAGGATAAAAGGAACTTTCAAGACGACATTGCTCTTTGGCTGATACTTCAAGAGCCAATCTGTTACTTAACCTATTAAATTATATGTTGCATCCTGAAATATTTATTTAAATTCAGTATCTCAAATTAATTAATTTTTATTCCTGCTTTCAGAATTTTTTTTCCTATAAACACCAATATTTTGAAAATTAATTAATCTAAGATATTGGGTAAAAAAATATTTTATAATACAACATATAATGTAATCTAAACAAATAATATATATATATATATAAAGGATTAAGGTGCAAAAATACGCATGTGATTTTTTTGAAAAATGCACCCAATACTAAGCATTTTTTTAATACAAAAGTGACTATGTGGGTATAAAAGTGAAGCAAAAGTCAATAGAATAATAGAATATGTGACTTTTACTCTATTTTTATAATCATATAGTGACTTTCGTACTTAAAAAAACACTTGATGTTAAACACACTTTTAGAAGAATCACATGCATATTTTCAATATTTAACTAAAAAAAATGCCTACACCCCTAAATTATGGGTAAGCACCTAACAAAAAGAAAAAGAAACAGAAACGTATGGAATGTGACCCCATTAAAAACTTGAAACAATATGTCATACTTGTGGTCTACGTTGGCTGTTGTAGTAGGAAAAGAGAAGGTACATCAACCAATACGCAGCATGATGGTCATGACTATGACAGCTTAGTAAGTAGTGCTACTAACAGCTGGATCTTACCCGGAAGATACGAACGAGCGAAAATATGAGTGATGTCTTTAAAAAAGAAAAAAAAAAGTCATAACCCCAAATCCTTTTAAGAAAAAAAAAAAGTCCCCATTAATAACGAAATTCCAAAATAAAAAAAAGTTTTAGTGTTAAAATAGTTTTCATATTGAAAAAATTATTTTTCCTGTTATAAAAAATTTTCCGAGTTTTTCTTTTGATGTATAAAATTTTAGAAACTTGAAAAAAATTTTGTAACAAGAAAAGTTATTTTGAAAACAAGAAAAGCCATTTTGATAACAATATTTTCATAGGGAAACTTTAATAATATAAAAAGTCATTACTTTTTTCATATTAAATTTTGTAATTAATATAAAAAAAGCCCTTATAAACTTTGTTAGGAAGGCATTTGGGCTTAAGACTTTTTTTAAAAAATATTTTTTCTCTCTTTTATTGCTCACTGATATTTTCCCTTTAAACTCGGGTTGAATTTTTCTTGTTATTTCTCATAATCTTTAAATTACATCCGTTTAATCGATATAATACTATTTTAACTTTTCTCTCACTTTTTTAGTTAAAGATCTAAAAAAAGTGAATGAGAAAAAATGAAAAATAAGATGAGGAGAAGATTTTCCAACTAAGACTCGTTAAAAAGCCCAAGATATGGAAACTTCATCAACAGCAGCTTGGACTTATATATCTGAGCTGTCTGAAACACACTGATTCAAGCTCGTACTAGTACTACATTGCGTCACAAATCTGAAATCATACATTAGCCTCTATCCCTCTTTTTCTTCCTGTGCCGTCAACCAACTTTGAAATGTCATGCTGAGACATCTAGATGCTTATGTGTTCTACTTTTTTAAGTCCTGGTACTAATTAAGGACTGTTAGGTTTGAGGGATGGAAAGAAACGAAAGAAATTTTGTCTCTCATTTAAATGGCATATAAATTTTTTTAAATATTACAAAAATATACTCTAAAGAAAAAAATATATTATTCTAATTAATGAAAATTTAATTAATATCCTTATTTTCACTCCTTCCCCTCCCACTTCCTCCCTTCAAATAAAAAAGGCCCCTAGAAACAAGACTGCTCTCTTCATTCTTTTTTCTGCCTTTATCCACATCAGCTCAAATAGGTAATTGATTGAAAAGATAAGGGGAAAGTTAAAATAATATTGGAACTTTACATATTGATTGTATGAACATGATACCATTTAGATTTAGAGATAATGATGGATGATGAGAAAATGATGAAAAGAAAAACCCAACCCCATTCACAAGGCATTTGAAGATGGCCCTCCATGGAATCAGGTGCTGCTACCTTTGTGCTTATCTGTGACTGTGTTAGATGGAATGTTGTTGATAGGCCACACTGGAAGTAACTGTACGGCCCAACGCATATTGGCACCACATGTCGAAGAGGGGTCCTACGGGAAATCCTCGCCATTCCCACCCCTTGCTTTCTAGTTTTGAGCTGCTGGCCTTTTCCACTGATTGGGAATTTTAGTTGCATGATTCAGATGGCGAAACTGGAGTGATGGCAAGGCTGGAAATTCGTCCTTTAATTCTGACCTCCAACCATACCAGTCTGAAAACGAGGAGAAAATAGGTAGTGATGGTGGTGGTTCAGAAAATAATTAGGTTAACCACCGGTCATGATATCTGAGAATGGTAATAATAAGAATTATAACTTTTTTAAAAAAAAAATACTTGAGATAAAATGAAAATAGCTAAAGTAGCATTTCAGAGGGGAATTTAATCCCAACTTCTCTTGTAGGACCAAATCTTGTAAATAGAGTGGGCACCTATCTAAGAATTATTTTTTTTTTTTTTTTTTTTTGCTAAGAAGGATGGCACAAGGCCTACATAAAATAAGAAATTACATCAAGAGGGGAATGACTCCCAGACACTCATTGTCAACCCAGCATCTAACAAAACTGGGGCATACATCAAAAGTAGCAGATTGGAAGATACCAGACTTGGCCAAAGCATCAGCCACTCTATTGGACTCTCTCAAAATAACCCTGACATCAACCTGCCAGTTAAGACTAAGCAACTCTCTAGCCTTCAACACTAGATTGCTACAAGAAGAAAAGGAATGATCAAGAATTAATCTGACAGTCTCCTCCGCATCTGACTCAAGAATGACTTTCCTGCAGCCTAGATCCCACACAAGTTGTAGGCCCTCTACAATTGCCCACTCCTCAGCTGTGTTGGAAGAACAAATACCCAAGGACTTACTAAACCCTGCCACCCACATACCATGGCAGTCCCGGAGCACTCCTCCACACCCCGCAACGGAGGACTGCAAGGACATAGCACCATCAACATTCAATTTCGACCACCCAACCGGCGGCCTTTCCCAGCCGCAAGTCGTACGAGGTCCAGCAACATCACCATATCCTCCCTTTGTAATACTTTCCACAAATCTAGGCCAAGTGCGAGATATAACTAATTCCGGGTCTGTTGGCTTGCAGAAATTGGTATCAAAGATAGAATTATTCCGCCATTCCCACAGCTTCCATATGATCACACCGAAGAAGAAACTCCAACATCCATCCCATTTTCTCCCTACCTGGTTAGACAAGTTAAGGGCCAACCAATCCCGAAGAGGCAAGGAGAAAAAGGAGCGGTTATACCTTTGTTTAATAAGGCCAGACCACACACGTCTTGCATAGACGCAGTCCCGTAGAATGTGTAGAATATCTTCTGAGTAAGTGCTACAGAATCCACATAGATCAGAGGAAGTCGACCATGTGCTTCTCCAGGCAAGTGTTGGAAGCTTATTCAGTGCCACTTTCCACATAAACAGTCTGATTCTCTCAGCCCCTCTCCACTTCCAAATAGAGGTGAACAGTTTATCCTTGAGCGCCATGGGGTTAGGCTCAATGAGAAAATAGGCACTCCTAAGGGAGAAATTACCATCACTGGTTGCACCCCAAGATAGACAGTCGTGACCAGCGTCAACTCTAGGGGGCAGGACTGCTACAAGCCTCTGTAAACCAGACGGATCAATACAGGTAGAGAGCTTAGTGATATCCCAAGCTCCCCCCACAACCCAATCAGCTACTACCGACGCTTCCTCCTCTTCAGATAGTACCCTAGTGCAACATTCCCTGACAGTCAGATTGTTGTCAAGCCAACAATCATGGAAAAAATTAACATCCCGACCATTCCTGATTTGCCACTTGAACCCTTTGGAGACCATCTCATTCTGAGCACATATGAATTTCCATGTTCTTGAGTCACCTCTCCTATAATTGAGAAGAGACTCATCATCTTTGATCATGTACCGATGGAAGAAAATGTCAGCCCAGAGCCCTTTAGAGCCCGCTATCAGTTTCCAAGCCAGCTTCATACCACAGGCACAATTAACTGAAGTTAATTTCCTGAACCCCAAACCACCAAATTCTTTCGGCCTAGTCATACAATCCCATCCAATGTAGTGAGGCCGCCTGTTAGACTCGTCATGGCCCCAAATGAAATTCCTCTGCAGTCTTTCAATTTCCTGACACACACTGACCGGTAACTTAGCCACAAGCATTGGATATAATGGAATGGTGCTAATAATTGATTTTGCAAGGGTGATTCTGCCGGCCATGGAAAGACTACTAGCCTTCCAAACACTTAATTTTGCTTTCACTCTGTCAACAATATATTGAAATTTAGCTCGAGAGTACCTATTACGGGATAAAGGAAACCCTAGATACCGCCCAATCTCACTAGACACATGCATGTGAGTAATCTCCTGAATACGCCTCTTGGTTCGCAAAGGGACTTTGGGGGAGAAGAAAATAGATGACTTAGCAGTATTACCCTTACCACCTGACGCATCCATAAATCTCTGAACACAATTCGTCATACACAATGCTTGGGACTCAGTAGCCACACCAAAAAGGAGAAGATCATCCGCAAACATAAGGTGAGACACACTGGGTCCACCCCTGGAAGTAAAAATCGGTTTCCAATTGCCACTTTCCACTTCATCACAGATTAAGTGAGATAATTTATCCATACATAACACAAAGAGCAAAGGAGACAAAGGGTCACCCTGTCTAATCCCTCGTAAAGGATGGAAGAACTCAGTCTGCGAACCATTCCATAGCACATTATAGGAAACGGATGAGACACAGTTGATAATAAGATCCACCAAAGTGTTGTCGAAGCCCACCTCCATTAACACCCGCTTCAGGAATAACCAGCTAATTCGGTCATAAGCCTTCTCCATATCATTTTTAATAGCCATAAGGCCTTTCTTGCTTTTGTTCTTTCCCATAACATGAAGAATTTCTTGGCCCACTAAAATATTATCCTGGATGCACCTACCTCTGATAAAGCTAGATTGGAACGGAGAGATGATCCTATCCATCACCTCTTGCAACCGAGTAGCTATGACTTTGGTAATACACTTATAATGCACTGTACAGAGAGAGATTGGCCTAAAGTGAGAAACCAACTCAACCCTATTGTTCTTTGGAATAAGGGATATTAGAGTTCGATTCGCCTCGTGGAGATCCACCTCACCTCTACATGCCTTCTTCACAAAAGTACAAAGAACAGGGCCAACCAGACTCCAATTAGCTTTGTAGAAAATTGGAGGGAAACCGTCAATTCCCGGTGCCTTATAGCTCCCCATGGAAAACAGGGCCACCTTGATTTCCATATCAGTTGGAACAGCAGAGAGACTATCCATGGAGAAATCCTCCACAGCAGGAAACCGAGCCCTTGAGATCAACTCCACATCATCCGGTGGAGGGGAGCAATAAAGATTCCTGAAGTGGCTAGTTACCAACGCTTTCAAGTCCTCTTCATTATCCACCCAATTCCCCTGAACATCTTTCAAGGAAAGGATTCGGTTCCTCCTACTACGCATTTTAGATTTCAAATGGTAGTATTTGGTATTCCTATCCCCTTTCGTGATCAAATCACTCCTGGACTTTTGGAACCACTTGATTTCTTCCAACTTAAGAAGCCGCTCGAGCTCTTCCTGTAATTCCCACTCTAGGTCAAGTAAGAAATTAGAGTATGGGTAAGCCGTAGCTTTCTGGATGCCTGCCAGCCTATTTAAGAGTCTCTGCTTCTTCTTTTCCAGCAGACCGAAAACTTCCTTATTCCATGGCTCAAGTGAACGGCGAAGATTATCCAAAGAGAGATTAATATCATCCACATTAGCCCAGGTTTGGTTCAAGAACTCATTATAGTTTTCATGAAAAATCCACATGGCCTCAAAACGAAATGGTCTATTCCTCACACAGCGTCCATCAAAATTGGTACATCTAAGACAAAGGGGATTGTGATCAGAGAACCTTGTCCGAGGAAGAACTTGAACTGAGCACTCCGTAAATTGAACTAGGAAAGATTGATTAGCGACCGCCCGATCTAGCCTTTCAAAGAGCCGGCGTCCATCATGCAGTCGTGGGCCTCTCCAAGTAAACTTTGGCCCCACAGCCCCGAGATCCGAGAGATTGCATTGGCTGAGACGGTCAGAGAAGGTAGCAAAGCGTGCCTCAAAACCACCATTACCTCCAGTCCTCTCATCAGCAGAAGCGATATCATTAAAATCTCCTATAAGAACCCACGGTTCTAGGATTGAGGAAGCGAAGCCTCGTAATTCACCCCACAACACTTGTTTATGATGATTATCCGGCACTGAGTACACCGCAGTGAGGAAAAAAGGTGGGAGATCCCCCCCACTGCATCTAAGATGAAGGAATTGGCGGTGTTTCTGAAGAACCACCACATCAATAGCATTCTTCTTCCAAGCAGCCGCGATACCTCCAGATCTCCCCATGCTGGGCACACACTCAAGGCCATCAAATCCTAACCGAGAAAGGCAGTGAAGGCGATCATCAGTCATACACTTTGTCTCCGACAGCAAAATCAGAGTAGGAAAACTCTTGGCACAGAGAAGTTGGATATGCTGAAACGTATTCCTGCCCCCTGCACCTCTAATATTCCAATAAGTAATATTATACATATGGAAGGATTAAATTAAAAGGTTTTTTTTTTTTTTTTGAAAAAACACAGCAAATCAAGGGACAAACGCAGCAGGCCAAACAAATAAATTAGGCGTCTGGATTGGCTTCTTGATGGCCCAAAGGCGTGCCTTCCACCATGTCACAGTCCACTTCACCATCGTCCGGCCCAGCCCAAAATTTCCCTGTAAGTCCATTGAGTGGCCCACGGTCTCCTGGGTCTTGAGAGCTAGAGTCACAAAAGTCCACATCGTCATCTAGCCTTGGGTCAGCAGGTGGGTCCTCTTTTCTTTTATCCTCACAAAGCAAATATGTCTCCCGTGGTTCCTCCTGTTGCGTCAATCTCGATGAATGCTCAGCTATGACGATCGCAGATGGCCTCCCCTCAGGTATGCTCTGATTGTTCACAGTTTTAGCCGTTGACTCCCTTGATCTCTTCTCTTTCTTCTGTTCTTGCGTGGTGGCAGGTACTATTCCGGTGAATTTTACCCCACCTTTAGGTTTTGGCTGCTTTTTAGATTGCTTTTTCCCCTTCTTGTCACGATCCCGTACGCTGAAATCACCCTGTGAATTGACCTTGGTAGAAATGACGGTAGCTTGTCCAGCGGCTTCCTCAGAGCTTTGATTATCGTGATTCTCGTTTTGTCCATCCCTACTTTCGGCTAGAACATCGAATCTTGTGCCACCGTCAGTTGGCCGGAGCTTGTCGCCGTTGTTTCCCTTTCCGGCGGTCTTCTGGCGTCTAGCCTTGTGTACAACCTTCCAGACGTCTTGTTCGTGTGTATTAATTCCTTCCATGGAAGCCTGACCTGTATTCCCATCGGATTTACTCACCTCATTGCTAGCAATAAGCTTTGCATTAGGGACCCCTGTTTTGCATTCATCAGGCTTGTGGCCATACACACCACAATTAGTGCATAAGGAATGTAATCCCTCATATTCCACATAATAGTCCTGTCCTTCAAGAGTAAACCCAGCCATGAGTTGCTTGCTTAAATCAACCAGCACACAGATTCTAGCATATCTGCCTCTTAAGTGACAGGAGGTATTGAAATCGATCTTAACGATGTCTCCTATTCTATTACCAATCCACGTTAAGGCCCTTTTGTCATAATACTCCAGGAAAATTTTTGGCATCCTCACCCATACAGCTACTTTATCAATTGTAGCCCTCCATGGATTGAATAGAGGTTCCCATGGCCTCACCGTTAGATAATGATCAAAGATCATCCATGGTCCGCCAGACAGAGCATTAGCACAATCTTCTTTGTTTGTAAATTTTACCACAAAGAAACCATTACCGATGTTAATAAGAGTAATAACACCCTTCTTGGCCCAAAGAGTCTGGAGAATCGATAGAAGAAGCTTGTATCCAATTTCTTTACCTAGCAACTTCACAATGAGAGCCTGATGCCAGGCTTTATATAGGCTTTTCTTCATTTTTTCTGAAAAGGAGAAGGTAGGAAAATTTCTGTGAGGGTCTTCAGTAATCTTACAAATTGGGGTGGAATCTTCGTTTTCAGAATCAGAGATAGGATCATCAGAAAGAGCATTTGACTCCTCCATTCTGGTTTCATTGTTCCCGTTACCGCTGATGCCTTGCAATTTGTCAGCAAAAGAAGAGCCAGGTCCCCATTGTTTTCCCTGACTGCTACCTAGTCTTGGCCATTCTTCATTGTTGCAAAGTGAATCACTGTTCTTAATTTTCTTGGAACTCCTGTTAATCAGATCCTCTTCCTCAGAAGAAGAGGCCGTTGCAGCAGATGTTTTTCCGATAAGCACTAGCGCCATCCAGTTTGGATCGTATTCCACAAGGGAGAGAACATGTACCTAACCTAACATGGCCAACAAGGACTTGGGCCTTGGTTCTTTTGAAGCTGTGGGGTATGGTGGGAGAGGGATATTGCGTTTGCATACTTTTCTTTGAATCGTCCTTTCCTATTTCCCAATAATGGATAGCTGGCCCCAGAAAACAAGGATAAGCTTACACTATGTACATGTATATTCTTATCGAAAGTAATCTTATTCGAGGTAGTAAATATAGACACCTATTTATTGAAGATTCAAATATTAGTTGACCACATTATAAGGGATTACTAAACCCAATCTGTTAGTTGGTTGCTGATATTTTCTACAACCATATATAGGACTTTTTTTTTTTGATACAAAAATTTTAGGAAAGGGGTTGGGCTCACCCACAGTCCAAAGGCAGGGCGTTTGGAGCCCAGTCCACAAGAAATACTGACCAGAGAGTAACCAGGACTTCCCAATTTGTAATAATTGCAAAGTCCCAATGTCCATGTGCCAATTCGGCCCACTCTTGTGTAGAGTCCATATCTAGTGGCTCTACCGACGTACAAATCCTTCCTCTCGTTTGAGTTGGGTTGGCACTCATGATGCTATTGAGAAAATGGACTTTCATTGGTAGCTGAACTACAGCCGGGCCCTTTTGTTGTGGAATTAATAATTCTCTGAGATGTTTTCAATTTCATGCTTATTGCATCTTTATTATTGCAATCATTATTCATATTATTTATTTTTTAAAAAATAAAGTATTTCTTATTAACTTAAGATAGTATGAAGTTTTGATTTTTACTAGCGTCACATCTTACTATTTCCGCTTGATTTGACCCAGGGATGGCTATGATATTATTTCCTCTCCACAAATTAAAATTGCTTTATATTTTAGTGTATTAGCATCTCTCACTCAGCGTATGCGTGAGAGAAAAATCAGCGAATGAATGCACCATTTGGCTTAAGATTATATTACTCAATTTATACGAAGAAAGCAATTACATGAGATAATTAAGATCATCCAGTGACGGATATAAGGGGGGGCAAGCTTTAATTTTCGGATATGTCGATTATTCCCCCTATCTTCGAGTTCCACCATTGAGACCATCACGTTATTAACAACAGATGAGAAGAAAACCCAAACTTATAACGATTTTTCCATAGGAAGAAATCAAGAGACTGCCTTAAATAAAAGGGTTAAATATCAAATTTACCTTGGAAGTTTTAATAAGGGGGCACTCAGCACCCGAAAGTTTTTTTGGTACCAAATTTGCCCTGGAAGTATTCAAAAGGTACCAAATTTACTCCTGAAGTATGAAAAAGATAGCAAATTTGCCCATCCGTGAATTTTGACCGTTAAGTTTGACTAACTGTCCACGTGGCATGCCACCTCATGACACGTGGCATGCCACCTCATCAACCCAATAAGAATTAAGTATCATTTTTGACCTTGAAGTTTTCATTAAGGAGCAATTTTGCCCCGGAAGTTTTCATTGAGGAGCGATTTTACCCCGGAAGTTTACAAAAGTAGCAATTTTGTCCTTCTTTCTTCCAATATTAAATTTGACTATTAAATCAGTCAAAGACCACATATGTCATGCCTTGAAAAGGTCGAACTTGAAGTCAGAGAAGAAGATCCTTGAGATGTTGAGCTCAAGACAGTCAGAATATGTGAAGCCAAACTGATCACAGGAAGCATCACTTATGATTAGAGCTAGGAATCAGGGCCGGTCTGGCCCTACAGGGCCTGGGCCTACAGGGCCGACCCTCCAGGGCCTGAAATAAGGAAAACATTTGTTTTTCAAAGCCCGGCCCAATAGTACCAGGGCCAGGGCCGGCCCTACAGGGCTTAGAAATTACTATTTCAAATTTTAATTATTTTTCTTTTGGGTTTTTCCAAACAAATATAATTAGTAAATTGCAACCATTAAAGTTCTAATCTATCAAATAAATATTATCAATATCAATATCTAAACAATACAAATCATCTAATAAATAAACACATTCATTAATTCGTAATAAAAAAAACAAACCATTGTCCGACGGTGCGGTAGCTAGCAACTGTCGACGGTGAGTAGCAACTGGAGCGACCGATTTCAAATTTCAGATATATTTTTTAAGTCCGAGCCCTGCAGGGCCAGAGCTTAAACGGGCCCGGCCCGATTTCCTGACTCTACTTATGATCTAAGCAAATGATCAGTCTATACAAACGTAAATATTATCACTATTGATTTGTTTTACTGAACCAATTTTTGGAACAATTCATTTCTCGTTTTGCGTTTCATTTGCTTAGATCATAAGTGATGCTTCCTCTGAGTGTTGCGACAGACCTTTCAGTCCCTGTGACCAGTTTAGCTTCACAAATTTTGGCCGTCTTGAGCTCAACATCTCAAGGATCTCCTTCTCTGACTCCAAGTTTGACTTTTTCAAGGCATGACATGTATGGTCTTTGACTGATTTAATAGTCAAATTTAATATTGGGAGAAAGAAGGGCAAAATTGCTACTTTTGTAAACTTCCGGGGCAAAATTGCTCCTTGATGAAAACTTCCGGGGCAAAAATGATACTTTTTTATTAATGAGGTGGCATGCCACGTGTGATGAGGTGGCATGCCACATCAGATTTTAACGGTCTACGTGGACTTCCGTCACGTTTGGGTAAATTTGATACCTTTTTAAAACTTCCAGGATATATTTGGTACCAAAAAAACTTCAATATGATGAGCGCCCCTTAGCAAAACTTCCGGGGTAAATTTCGCCTTTAACCCTTTATAAAAAGAGGGAATAGTATAACTGTTTCATTTAAAATACAAGTAAACCGACGAGGACGCATGAATAATATCGAAGTGGCAGTCAATGTCAGTTTTGTGTTCATAAAATGGCAGAGTAATTGGCAGCGTTGATGATGGAGAGAATGAAGAGACGTTAAATTCCAACAGAATTTTGTCCAGCCAAAGAAGATGCCCACGTATAGAACGTACACGTTGGTCCCGGACAGGCCCGCCTTTGCTTTTATTTCACTCCATTCACTGAACTTTTTCTATGCTCCAGATCTTCTTCAAATAATCTCAAGGAGGACGCCCTTTTTGGGTTGCCTGTCATCTCCTGTTCCTGTCTCCATATTCTTAGGTGAGAAGCTTTTGTGCTATCCGGATTTTAACTTTGAAATAATACGTCCGTATTCTATTATTATGATGATCTAGCGGCCAAAAAATGAGCTATCTCTGGACTCAGATGGTAAATTCAATTTTCGTTTGTACGTTGAATCCTCCATTTTACCCAGACATCAAAAGAATGACTGCCATTCTAACAAAACAAACTGACATCAATACACCTTCTACTTCCAAACCTGTTGATGTTGTTTGAGATTAATGGTAACGAAACAGCAGAATCAGAACCAGAAAAGTCGCATCATTTCTACTGCCCTTCAAGGCTTCAACAAGGCTAGTATAAAGAACAAAGACCTTATATATATAACACTTAGTGCCCTTAAAAATTTTAAAAAATAAAAGGAAGAAGAGGCAACATGAAACTAGAAACTACTCCGAGGGAAACAGGCAGCCTGACATTTTTCTCTTAATCTTCTTCTCGTCAATGGTCTCCAAGCTTGGCTTCCATTCTTTCCCAGAAAACTGCCTGCTCAAATACTCAGGAGTGCTCTCTGTAATTTCAGGCAAAATCTCAGAACACACATACCTCTCTCGAATCTTCTCTTTCTCTTGATTGGTCTTCAGCACCCCCTCCCCAACTGATCTTCCCCGAGACACCCGAGCAAGCCCGGAAAGAAACCTCGAATTAAAAAACAGAGACTTTGATTTCAGAGCAGAGTCAACCATTAAAAGAATGCGTCGACTTTCTTCGCTGTTCAATCTAACAGGCTTCCCATGCCTCACCGGAAGCATAAGATAACTATTGTTCCTTTCGAGCTTCTTATCAGCCGCCAGAGGAACTGGCCTGTTCTGTTTCAAAGCAGAATGCAACTCCACCACCACCTGCTGTGGATGCTCCACCATCAGCTCCGCCACCGTTACTGGTTTCTCAAATTCCTCCACAGAACCATCCCAGTGAACAATCTTTCCTTTCCCATCTGGGGCACCAAATGAGATTCGGTTTCCCATCACAAGGTTCGAGGGAATTGTGGATGAACAACGTAGTAGAGGAAGAGGGAGGGGTGTTCAAGTTTATAGGGTGTAACGTAGGAGAATTGAAACATAGTTTTATAAGAGAGATGGAAAAGCGTGGGCGTTATATTCGGCAACAAGTGAGAATGTAGGTAACAGGCAGGAATTGGTGTTTGTTAAACCGCTCCATCTTGTGACGGATATAATGGTGCACTTGGTACCTTTAAAAATTCAGTCTTTGACCAATGGGTATGTCATTAAAATCATTAAATAATCATGTCTTAATGTATTGATGGCAAGTTGATCTGAAGAGCAAGGTAAATCTTTCAGAACACATTCTCTACTTTTACCTAATCGAAGCAACCGACCAACAATAACTGTATTAGGATTACCAATTTGCGATTCGATCACTAATGTCATGGTCACTGTCAATCAAAACTAGCGGTTCAACTGAATTAAGTGAGATTTGGGTATTTTGTGGCTGTGTAAAGTGTAAGCCTTAGGATCTCTCGCGTCTTCAATAAATTTTCGAAATTTGGAGAAGAAAAGTACTAGATTGATTTCAGTCGTTTCACAACAGAGGATTACCAATATTGCACGCCATAATTAAATCACATGTACAATGAGCGACTTTACTTGTGAATATTCAACAGTTTTGTGTACGATTTACGTAGCTCCCAGCACATAGCATTCATTATTCATCGTATACCTAGTATATAGCAATATTTGTGAGGTAGAATTTATTTATTAATGAGCTTTTTTTTTTTTTTCTTGAAACATACGATATCATGACGGTAGGTTGGGAATTAGCATACGGTTGGAGTAACATACGGTTTTCATCAAATAAATAATGTATAATGTCACTTTCCAATTTGGCCACTTAATTTTTTTTAATAAGAAGCAATCTTGACTCCCCCCGGGTTTGTTAGATCCTGAAAATTACTCGCCTATTTCCTCGAAACTGAAATGGATGTTACTCCTTCCGGTCCTAATTATAAGAGCTAGTTGACTTTTTTAGAGAAATTAAGGAGACTAATTAACTTACTTTAGAGTATTTTTATTTTTATTTTTTTCTTCAAACTAATTAGTTTGACTAATAAACTAACATATAATCTAAAGATACACAACATATGAAATGATTAAATAACTTATTTAACTTCCTTAATTTCTTCAAGAAAAATCAACTAACTCTTATAATTAGAATTGGAGGTAGTATTATTCTTGTTGACGGAAGTATTTAAGAATGACTCCCAAGGATAGAAAAATCAAGTCAATTCCCCGTGTGTCACGGGAAAGATACAAAATGAAATGGGAAAAAATGTCATCAGCCCAACAAATGATGATTATCATAAAATCGAAGAGATGCCTTTTTCGGCCCGCACGAAATCCAAGAGATTACGTGGAATCACATGGTCTAATTTAAAATCATGATTTTTTATTTAAAAATAAAATAAAATAAATTTTATTAATTGCGGTCCTTCAAACTTACAGATTTACGGTAAGTGTTATTCTTGTAAGTGGGAGCCCTGGCCAAGGAAAAGTCAATTTAAGTTCCACCTTAAATTTTATTTTAATTTTTAATAAAAAAGTTTGGATGAGTTGGATCCCGGAGTTTACCAAGTTCGAGGCATGCCTTCGGACTTATAGAGGTACTTACGATCTCCTACTAACAAGGTTCTTACAACGATGAAATTTAAACTCTTACCCGTTGTCATGAGTCAAACCTCTTATCAATTGAATCAATTTTGTTGGTGTTCTAGCTTAAATTTCTTTTTTGGGGGGGGGGGGGGGGGGGGATTGACTCTATCATTGTACGGAATTGGTTAGTGGCCTTTACTTTGGACTAGTTTATGCAACATTTTGGGGCAGAAAGTGGGTCTTGGTTTGTTTTCAGGGCCCGTAAGTACTTTCACCCAAACATTTAGGGCTACGGGAACCGATGGTGGTAACGAATAACGATATTGAGTTCGTCCACCGGGGTGATGACGTGGCCGAGTTCTGCGATCATGATCTCCGACGAATTCACAGGTGATGTGAGTTTAACAATGTTGCCGGCGGTGAGCAAGAGCGCAACTGTTTTATCTCCGCTATTGAGGAAGCCGTTAGAGCGAAGTGTGGGCAAGCCTCGGTGGTATTTGCGTCGTGAGTAGAGCCAATGACTTGGCCTCTTTAATCCAGGAATAGTGTCAAAAACGCGGATTTTCTCAGCTTATCGCTGGCGTTAAATTCATGTTAACACATATACAGAGTCTTGACTTATTTAGCAGTGGCTCTTTCTATCCTTCTCTTGTCTGTTCATTTGGTAATGACCCAGGAATCTTCTCACTATCTTTTAATCCAATGGTGAAAGTGAGTGCTTATCCTTGCCAACTAACTAACGCCTTTTAACCCTTCGTCATTCACTCAACTGGTAAAAAGGGTTCACACACTCTTACCAAATGGATGGGTTCAATTCTAACATTGATTGAGGTGCTGGAAGAGGCTAGCTCCTACGTTAATTTCAGAAGATCTACATCATGTTTTCAGGGAATGCAAATTAGCCAAGGACTGCTGGAAGCTAATTGTTCCCACGCACCTTCAGATACAAACCATTTGACATATGGCTCAGGGAAAACCTCCGTCCTGGTCCATCACCCGGGGAATTCTCTGTTGGAAGATCTGGGAAGCTAGGAATAAACAGCTTCTTAATGAGGAAACCAAGGAACCATATTGGCTAGTGAATGAAGTGCTATCTCTCTTTAGTCACACTAGACAGGCAAGAGAGATCCTACCCTCTTTACACCAACAATGAACCTGTTCTTAGTCTTTTCTTATTCTGCCATGAGCTTCATTTTCTTATGTAACGCCCTCTGTACTGATGCTGTACATATTTGATTTTCAATAAAATCCTCAATTTCACGCAAAAAAGGGGGAAAAAGAAAAGTGCGTGTTTATTAAGCATCAACCCTCCTTTCTTCCTCCTTCAGTTTGGAGACCACATCGTCATATCAATTTTTCGGTCCCCCTACCTCCTGGTTCGTACTTGACATGGAACAAAGTTACCCGCAACTCGCTGGAGTTTGTCCTCTCTCGTCAGCAATTTTAGTATTTTCTCTGTTCTAGTTAGGTTCCAGACGCTTTTGAGCCCTCTTCTGGATTTTTTATACAAAGTACATCGTAGCGTGCATTACAATATTTCGAAGATAAAGCACCTTAGAAATTTAGAAACAAGGAAAGTTGCTATTTCTATTCCAACTCATATTTTTTCGCTAACAGCAAGATTTATTAATGAAAAGGCAAGCTATACAAATTTGAAATTAGTAGTGATGGATAAGTATGCCTAGGAGGAGGCAGCTGCTTGATGAAGGAAAATAGTTTAATCATGGGTGCCTCACAATTATAACAGGACATTTAGCATGCTTGGAACAGTATGCACTGACGCTCCCAAGGAGGGCCCTGCAAATTCGCATGGAGAAAGTCTGAGTGATCAAATCATTTATATTTGAGCAAAAAAAAAAAATCAAATCATTTATAGAATTCCAAAAACGCTCGTCCGAATTCAGAAGAAAGATTCAGTGGGTCTATTGTTTGTACCTCTTCAGGAACCCATAACCGTGGCTTCCCATGACTAAGGTGTCGGCCTCTAGTTTCTGCACAGCGCTGCAGATTACATTCTTGGCATCTCCACTCCCAATAACTCTCTGCATCTTCATCTGCACAAAGCAAACCCATCCAGGGACAAACAATTCCAAGTTAAGAATAAAATAAAATAAAACCAACCAAAAAGAGACCACATATAGGAATAGGAGTGAAATGAGGAGGCGCGCGTACGTTGTTGCTGGCGTTGCTGTTGGAGCAAATGGCTTCAGCTCTTTCCATTACTGAAGCAGCCAAGTCTCTACCGAACTTTTCCATAGCCCCAACAGCATCACTTGAAAATATATTCCCTGTAAATATATGCAGAAGCAGAGGAAAAGCGTATAAATTATAAATCAAAAAATAAGCAGTGAATTCCTAAGAAGAAAGGGAAGCAAAATAAACCTGGGATATCAAAGGAGGAGTAAACAGAAGGGGATGGCTTGACGTAGAGGAGGACGAGGATGTTGTTGCTGGTGTCAGAAATGAGGTTGCTGAGACACCATGAAAGCGCATACATGCTCTCTTGGCTCTCATCAACCGCCACCATAATCTTCTGACCTTCCTTCTCCATTATCAACGATCGATCGGCCCTAAAATTCAACAACCTAATCTGTTAAGTGTCTGGCTTCAAAAATTTCTAGGCCTTTACAGCTCAAACGATGGATGCGGATTATATAACGCGTTGCCCCTGGTTTCTCTATCGTTTGGTTTCCAGTCATGGTTAAAATTTTTAATTTCCAGCCCTGTCAGAGTCAACCTGAGGACGACCTCATTAATTGCTTCTTCTTTTTTCAATCTTTGGGCCAACAGCTAATCAACTTTAAAAAGTGGGAGAACCTTCATTTAATTTTCCCTTAAGGTTAGTTACTACATAAAGGAATTATCACATTGATTTTCAATTACAGCTTTGATCACATATATTCCATTTCCTCCAAAATATAAATAATTTCTTTTATTTGGTATTACAACTATTATACCGTTGGGTTTTGAGCTGCCATTTCTAACACAAATAACTCATTTAAAATTTGATTTCGAGACTTAAAAAGAACAAATAGAGTTTTCACTGTTAGATTAACTCTAAGTTGGTAAATATAAATCACTTCTAAAATTATGTCCGTGATTGCAATAAAAGTCATTTGAAGAGTAGTTAATGTTTATTTGTCAAATCTATCCATGTGATTAATACTTAATGCAATTCTTTTTTTTATTTGTTGAAACCTCATTAAATATATATGAGTAAAGTTGAAAAAAATTACAATTTAACATGCTTAACGAGTAAGCATATATTTCTTGGTTATGGTGATAAATTAGTTAAACTGACTTATATTATATATTGAATGAGTAATTGCGTGATGTATCCATTCAAAGGAGTTTTAATTATTTTGTTAAAAGTGACAAGTCTCTAATTTATGATTAACCAAAAAAGGTCTAACAAAATTTTGATGCAACACTGTTATTGTTGAATATTATCTATTCATATATAAATCTAATTAAATTATGCAAATATGTGTTATATACGGAGGAACAGTATATGGACATCACATTAATAGTGATGAATAATGAATAAGTAAAATGAAGACGGGGAAATTTCCCAGCTCCTGCTTTTCGATGATGGGTTTGGGATAGGGTCATAGGGTGGTAGGACCCTGACTGGATGCACAAGTTCACTTTATGTTGAGATATTTTGATATATTTCTCCAGAACAAGCAACCTTTTTAGACCCGAAAAGTGAAAGGCAAATTGAGAATGTAGTACTGGACAAAAATGGTGGCGGCACCATTGAAAAGCTCCAGAAATATGAGTTGCTATGAGAAGGACATGGAGAGCTTGAGGCCAATAACGTCAAGGTCACTAAGAAAAGTAAACACTCCGATCAACATCAAGCGAGGATAATGCCCTCGTCAAGTGGGTGGACATGTGGCAGAATAGTGGAGCGTCTTTACAGGATTGGGTGGGCCCCATTTATGTGGGCCACCCTCTATCCCTTTACGAGTGGCTCCCCTTCCCCTCGCTCTCACACATCCCATCTAAATGACGCATGGGCCTCTACTTCCTTACCGGCTCATAATTATGGTCACTAGCTACGGATTCCATCAACCCCCTTTATTGCACCCACCCACACCCCATTCTTTATTTTTTTTTTTGATAAGTCCATTCTTTAGTTTTGATGCCCCTTATAAGCAAAAAATTATGACTCATGCCATCTCTCGGCCCACTCGTCAATTAAGCCCAACATCCATCCACTCCACTGTTATCTAAAACTAGGACGCTTATATTGCATACCCATTTATGTTTAGTTAATAATGTGAGTTGGCATAGATGGTAAGGGATTCAGGACTAGGTCCTTGGGTCGTGCGTTCGATCCCCTCTACTGTCCCCAGTAAGTGCTCATAGAGTCTGGGGTTATGTCCTGGCCTTGGTGGGGGACTGATGCCGAACCCATCCAAAACTTTTATGCATAAAAAAAAATAATGAGCTACAAACTTTATCAAAAAAATAAAAATAAAAAGCTACAGACAAACGGGATACGTGTAGCTGAATGAGTTAGTCCTTCACAAAGCATAATGTAGTGAAATACGGAGTAAGATCCGAATTTATATTATGAAAGACGTCTACGTTTAGTGGCTCTTGAACATACTCGTCTTCAATAGAATGATGCTTGTACTTCAAATTTAAATAAATGAGTTGCACAGATTTCCTTTAAACAAAAAACGGTGCCATTTTTCGTGTTCTGTTTGTTTCCGGTATATAGATTGGGATTCGAGGCTGCCCCTATTAACATAAGTGGGACGTAAGATTTAAAAGGATTTAACGAGTGAAGCATGTTGTTCTATGACCACAAAAATAAGCAGTTTACAATAGTCTAGAAATTCCTCCCAACAAGAGAAGGTTCGAGAAGAATCAAACGTAGCCCACATCCAGATGTCTATGTTTTGGGCCAAGAGTGGGCGAAGAAACCAACAAGTAACAGAAACCGAGCTTTAGAGTGGCCCATATGTACTCTTTGGAAATACTCTTGCGGGACCACTTTTTGTCCTAAAAAGGAAAGGAAACCCATATGTTGTTGCGGATGAGCATAGGCATTAGAAATTGGGGAAATAAATAGAAAGATAGAATAATAAATATGGATGGATAGCTTTCACTTCAGTCTCAAATCCCAACTAAAAACTGGTGGATTCACCAACACTGGATGATTGATTGCTTGGGATGATATGTAAAAACGTAAGCCCATAGCTTAGGCCAAACTCAATGATAACATCACCCTCATCCCTCGTCCCTCATCTAATCTGAACCTAACACAAGTTGGCCATCAACCTCCACCAAATGGATCATTAATACGAAGCAATGTTATTTCTACGACTCTGCTTCCTTATATTGATGGGCAGGGAGGGCCTACGACCGTTGTTCACAGAAGAATGCCAATACTACTATATAATATGTAAATGCTTGAAACGAGGAAGTGCCAATTGCCGTGAAAAGGCACGAGTGTCCCCACCACAGATGCCGACCAGAAGCCCTCAAATTCAAAGGCCCTTCTTCAGCCAATGACAAGGATTGCTCATTATTGTTTTGGATAAATCCAACCAGTTCAGGGCGTCGATGATAACACCGAGGAGGCTAAGGATAGGCACGTGTCTCAGCTTTCTCATTTATAAATTCCCTTCACCCCGCCAAATCATGCTTTTTTTCAGGGTCCATATCAATACCATTAGATCAATATCTGATTGTTATAATTAAAAGGCAACGAAGGACCGATGAATGGATGATCAGAGATTGGATCCATTTCCTTTTTTTTTTTTTGGATATAGTCAGTGGGGGGAGGAGGGGGAGGGGGAGGCAGGATTCAAACCCTGGATAAGGGAAAAGGCCAACTCCTAAGACTGGTCATAGTACCATCAAACTATGAGACGTTTGACGGATCCATTTCCTTTTTTCCAGCATACTACGGGGCCAATACGGTACACCATTAATATTAATTTATTAATTAGCCTAATAATAAAGGAGAGCCGCCGCATCAATCATCCAGATGGCGGGCCCGCCCTTTCTACTTTAAAAGAAAAAAACATTCAGTTTTCTTTTCTTTTCTTTTCCCCAAACGTTTGTTACCGTTGGTGATGAATGGGTCCGATAATTTGAATATTGGACGGTCGGACAGCACCGTTCCTAGCTGTGTACGCGGACTCATTCATGTGGTAAGTTGAACAGCCCCAACACTTTATACGAGTGCTTTAATTTTAGAATAAAATGAATAATCCAGATGGATCTACAGTTTTGTTGCTTGGTGACGGTGTGGATTTAATTTATTCACGCATCCAATTTAAAACAAACTCAACACTAGGAATCTGTTGATAATTATTTTTGCAAGATTCTCCAACCTGCTCTAAGATCATTCGTAATTATTCTCAAATCTAACCTTAATTAAATTGCTACTTTAGCAATATCATGCCACATTGCCACAACTATCTGGAATAGTGCTAATACAACTTTTGTTTTGGTCCCAATGGTTGAAAGTTGAAATAGCAGTCACCATTTATGGAGGAGGGGTGGTGCAGATATTGTACCCCATGATATTTGGTCAAGCCTAGCAGCTTTGACTATGGCGAAAGCCGCGTTTGAAAAATTCGCCACATAAATTCAAAGGAAATAAATATCCTTTAACGTTCATGACCGTGATATGGAAGCAAAGGGCACTTCAAAACTTCAAACGCAAAAAAGGATCAAAATTAATACTACTATTTAATAATTAATACTCCTTCCAATCAAGATTATTAAACTCATGATAGTGTATTAAAATCCAATTGTAGACTCGAATCCCTAACTCTTGAAAGTTTACTTTTATCAATAAATATGTATTAATACCATATAATTAAATAATTAAAATATAAAAAAGAAAACAATTTGATTTAAATATATTTTAAATTCAAATAATTGAAATTAAATCCCTCGACATTAACAATTTATCATAATCAATAATTTTTTCTAATAAAATTTATATATAAAGACTTTGAGCATTATTAAATAAAAAAAGTTAGTACGAGTTTAAGAGCTGGTTGACATTATTTTATAAGATAGAAACGTAAAAATAATAAACTTGACATATAAATTCACAAGTTTAATTGAGTTTATAGCTATCACAAATTTAAAAGTGATTTGACATGATTTTATAATGCAAAAACATAAAAACGGTAAACTCGGAGAGTCAGCTCGCAAGTTTAACAACAATACTTCAGATCCTTTTTATAAGTAACTTGTATCTTTATCAGTCAAAACGAATTCGTGGTTAAGACTAGTTACAAATAATAAATGTGTGAAAAACGTCATATTTCTTCCAAATATGCTTTTATTTATGAAATGAGCATGAGGGAGTAATAAACATGAGAGAATGTGTAATAAATAATTAAATAAAAGAGAATTAGTGGTGAGTGAGATATAATTTATATAAAAATATGTATTTAATAGGGGTTAAAAAAACAAATAGTTTAAATTTTGAGACATAAAGATAAAATTGTTTATAAAAATGATCAGTCCTAAAAAAAAAGAAAGTTACTTATAAAAAGGATTGGAGGAGTATGCACATCTATGAATCTATGATGTGTCCTACTCTTTTTTTTGGGGGGGGGGGTATAAATGCAGGCATAGACTTTAAATTAAAAAAGAGAAGGTGGGGAATTAAATCCCATATAATCTTGTAAAACCAAGTTCCTTAAGAGAGGAGGACATGAATCAAGAAAATTAGACTATAAACGACAATCCTTTTCGCCAGTTGATCAGCAACTCTGTTTTGAAGCCAGGAAATAAGAAAGAATTGAAGATCCCATGGATGTCTAGAAACATATAACTATATGCTCTATGTTGTTAAATATAACTATGTGAACATATAGCTACATGCTCTATGTTGTTAAATATTTTGATTCATGAAAAAAAAAATCCAAAATTCCGCGTGTCAACCACAGCTCACTGTTTAAAAGAGAAAATTTTAAAATAAAAGAAAGAAAATACTTATGCCAAAAATGTTGCAGGATTCTTTTTTTTTCTTTTTTCGAAGGCATGATGCTTTTCTTACAAAAAGGACTACATAAGATGCATTTCTCTCCCACTGTATCTTCCCCTGAGAAAGTCCCCAGGTCAAGAGAAGGACATATTATAGTAATAATTAAACAAACTTAATAATTTCTTCCAGTTTTAAACATCGAACAAAGTTTATAGTACAATCTATATCTAGGATAAGTGGATAACACGTATTTTCTTTTGCAGTGCCACGCTAAAGTTTCAAAACCAATAAAAATCTCAATTATAAATTGAGTTATATTTAAAATTTAAATACCTTATATGTTATTCAGATTTCTGGTACTTATAAACCGGCAATTACTTAAATTGATATTCCCAACTCAATTTTCAAAAAAATTTCCAACATTAAATAAAACTAATTAAAATGTAACTGAAATAAAATTAAATTTCTAGAATATAACTGTCATTTTTCTCTGATTTTTTAATATATTTTCTTAGTTTTGAATTGTTCAGACACTACCCGGACGCTAAAACGAAGTTTCGTTATCCCAGGTCAAAGGCTACGGATAGTTTTCATTAATTATAAATCAGTGAACATGCCATTGTATTGTAGCCAAAAACAAATGAGGCTAATAACCTGTGGAAACCGTACGAAGGGTAGTTTCGGAACTTCAGAGATCTTTTCGGTTGTATAAAGTCCCAACTTCAAAGAGAGAGGGAGAGAGAAGAATACAGAAGTAACAGACCGAATTTAAAAAAAAAACTAGCGAAGCTGTTTCGAGAAACAGAAAGAAGAAGGTGGGAGAAAAATATGGAAGAAGTAGTTTTGTTGGTCGATGATTTGAAATTACTTTCCGCGACTGCTCGCTGCAGAATATGTCACGACGAAGAATTTGAGAGCTCCGAAAGCCTTGAAGCTCCCTGTGCTTGTTCTGGCACCGTTAAGGTAAACCCAGAATTTTCTTTTTCTTTTGGGTTCTCATGGCTTTGATCATTCTATTCTACTTTTGGAAGGTCTCTTCAACGGCTATTTGTGATTGCGCAGTTTGCTCACAGAGATTGCATACAGAGATGGTGCAACGAGAAAGGAAACACAACCTGTGAATTGTGTCTTCAGGTACTAAATTTCGATCGATCATTTAATCTCTTGTTTCAATTTGTTCTCCGCGAAATTTTTTGTTGTCTCTGTTAATAACTAAGGTTGAGAAGCTTGGCTGTCTTTATGATTTTGTGGTCGTTATTGTTATGCAAATTGGGTCGGCTGTCTTTTCTGATTTGAGTCATAACTGATAAAAACTTAAGTTCATATCCTTTTCTCTCTGTTTTTTTTTTTTTCAAATATAAATTTTGAATTTCTGTGCTTCGCGTATGTACTCTGCCGTGCCTTGCTTAGCATATAAGTCTCTCCGCTATCCCTCAGGCGTGTTTATTCGTTTCTCCTTATCACAAACTTTGTGGTTCTTGTTCCAATCTCTGTTTTCTATATAACTTCTTAAGGTGTTTAAAGAATAGAAACGTCTGAGAGTTTAAGAACGAGTTTATTTGGCAAGAGAAGGAAAACAAACTTAATTTTTGTTTTTGCAGCAATATGAACCTGGATATACAGCAGTCCCAAAGAAATCTCAGATAAATGACGCGGCTATGACAATCAGGTATTATCTCCTATCCGGAATTCCGGATATATTTGAATATATTCCACTTTTTCTAAATGCAATTTTAAAAATCCTTTTTTAGCAATCTGTATAATTTAAAGTTTTCATTTCTTTTTAGAGACAGGACATCAAAAAAAATAGTTTGGTATAGCTAAAATGAATGTTTGGTCGATCATATTAAAAATCTTTGGAAACACTTAAATAAAAGTTAAGACATATTTTGATTATTAATGACGTGGCCAATGGCATGTGTGGGAGTCATGGTTTCTAGTTTTCAACTCAAAGGCACTCAACATAACCGCGTACAACTCAATCAAAGTTATCAAACTGAACTTTAGTGCCTTCCAACTAACGATTCAACAGACATTTCAATCTCTCTAATTCTAAAATGCGAACCCATGACTAAGCCTATCGTTTGACTTGTTCTATTTATAAATTATTAGTTGCCTTTTACAATAAAGAATTATTAATTAGCAATACTAAAATGGGCATTATCACAGAGATAGCCTGCAAATTCCAAGGGACGAAGAACCGTTAAGCGCTAGATCAGAGGGAGGTGAAGAAGGAGTGACTACAACAGAAGGAGATTACACAGAATGCACCTCTACTGCTGATAGAAGTGCTTCTTGCTGCCGATCACTGGCTTTATTTGTAAGTACTATCTTGTCTCTTCAATGCTTTTCTTATTTATTAGTGAATCCTCGCAACTTGCATTATTGGCATAAACGCGTTTTGCGCACCGACTTGGAAACAGAGTTAAAGGACTCACCAAATAATCCATTACTTTTGCCAACTGGAATATCGTTTACGGCTCACCACAGGACTCTAAGTCACTAGTTTCAATTTTGGAGTTATCAATATTTTCTCTTTGTGGAGCAAAGGATTTGTTTCACCCTTTGGACTATTTCCATATTATTATTCATTGAAGCCCTATTTGACCAAAAAAAAAAAAAAAATTCATTGAAGCCCTAGACTTAAATTTTAGTCTTGACGAGTCACTCTGTATTATTTTAAGATTTCTTTCATTCTCTTTTTTTTATTTAATTAATTATTGTAGTATGAATCTTGCACTGCAGAGAAAACGACATTACATGTGCAGAGTTGTCTGATTCTTACTAGTTGACCTACTTTTGCAGTTTACACTCGTTCTGCTTGTTAGACATCTTTTCGTGGTGCTAACGAGTGCAAAGGAAGATTACCCATTTTCACTTTTAACCGTAAGAAAGCACTAGGATCCTTTATCAAAGAAGCTGCTTTCTTTAATTGTTGCGATTATTAGCTCTCTAAACTTAAATCTTTCTTGGATTGGTACTGTTTGCAGGTGTTTATACTAAAAGCAAGCGGGATCATTCTACCCATGTACATAATAATGAGGGCGATAGGAGGCATATTTGGGACTATTCAACGTCACTACCAGGTTAGTTTTTAACAGACACTGATTTTTTTGGGGTTGAGTTAACATGCAACCAGAATTGACGGTTCCTTGCATATCAGGATTCTGACGACGACGCATCAATATCCGACAGTGAAGATGAAGATAGCGAACTGATTCATGATACCTTTGTTCCCCATCAATAAGTGGTCCTTCGCTTTCATTTGTATTACTGGAGCATTGTGCTGATGCTCCTCTTCCCAAATTCTTCCATTCTTTTTGTGGCATAGCTTTAATTAAGGCAATGATTCAATTCATATTCAAATATGCCTTGTCTTTTCTTTTCTGCATAGCAACTATTCGAGATATAGAATGGGGAAGGGAAAGGGTAAAAGGAAGGAGAAATAGGAGGGAAGGCGATTCCAACTTTCAATTTCATTTTTTTTACACGAACGATCACATTAGTCGTTCAAAGATATCAAAATATTCGTCAAATCTTTAAAAGGTTGTCAAATTTTCCTATATCATTCGAGTCTTCCTTCTTTTATTGATCCAAGAATTATATAAACCTAAACCAACATGTTAGAAAACCAGAGAGTGGTACCCAAAGGTATCCTTAGTTGGATTACCAACACATCACGACACGGCCATTCTTGCAGGATCAATATGGGACATAGAAGGTGGTTATAAAATTTTAAGTAATCATTTCTTGCAAAGAATAGATAATGATAACAACCGACAAAGTAACATTTGTGGAAGTTGGACATTCCTTTTGTCTTGTGCGATTAGTTTAATATTGATGCAGGATGTTTCTTGCTTTACGTTCCAGTTCAGCTTTAGAAAATATTGTAATTGTAATTTTGATTGTGATTTAACTGCCAAGTCTGATTGAGGCGAAGACAACAGAGTCTGTCATGTTAGACTTTGAAACAAAGCCTTTATATGAGGAAGGCATGATGAAGTTCAATTAATAACAAAGATGCCCTGTGGACAAGAGTCATAAGAAGTAAATATAACTGTGGCAATGACTTAATTCCTGTAATTGATAGATCGCGTCCTGGTTCTCGTTTATAGAAAGAAATTAGAGATGCCTGATACGATGTTTTACTGGGAACTGAATGTGTGATTGGAGGGAGGGGAGATGAAGTGTTCATGTGGAAACTTCAAAAATATAGTAATTTTTCGATCAAATCAGCATATAACCTTTTGAAAGGTGAGGACTTGCGAGAGAATTATATGGAACAAAATTGGGAGGTTGAGTTTGCCACAGAGGTGCAAGTCTTTCTTTTGGCTTGCAATTCATTACAAGTTAACTAACAAACGAAGCGAGAACAAGAGGGGGCATTGGTGAGACAACTTCCTATATTTGGTGTAATAATGATATGGAAGATTCCTTAAATGCTTTTCGGGATTGTGCTGAAATTAAACCTTACGGTTTTTCATTGTTAAACCTAGCCTTCGTGTGAGATTCTTCAGTTGTGATTTTTGGATTTGGCGCTGTATGAATCTCAACTTAAAAGTGGGGCAATGTGATGAACCTTGGCAAGAGTTTTTTTTTTTTTTTGTCATTGTCTGTTGGCTTCTATGGAAAAGATGTAATGACAAAGCCTTTCAGAACATCGATTCTGGCTCTCATGGACTTCTAGCAAAGGCTAAAGCCATCCTGACTAGCTTGAGTATTGCCAAGATTTAGATGCACGAAGCCAAAATTCAAGGGATCCCAAGGAACAAAGAGGAACGTCCTATGGTGGGGATGGAAGGTTGGGTGATTATCAATGTTGATGGGGCTTATTCTCATAAAGAGGGCATGAGGCCTCTGGGGGTATTATAAGAGACCATAATGGAAATCTAACTAAATCTTTTATGCTTAAGTTACATAATGGAAATCTTTTAATGACAGAACTTTGTGTATGCCTTATTAGTTTTAAAAAGGCATGAGATCGTAATTATAGACGAATTTTCTTGAGAAGTGATTTCTCGGATGCAATTAAGCTTATGAGGAAGGGAAATAATGGTTTTCATAATAACTGAAATTTAATTTTGGATAATCACAGTAGGTTACAGGCTACAACGCGATTGTTTAACCGATCTACAACACATAAGAATGGAAAACAATTATGAAGAGGATATGCTAGCCAAACAAGCTTTTATGACACCTTTGGATTTTACTTAGTTCCTTAAGAAGATTTTCATTTCTTTAGTAATCTTTAATGCTTTCATTTTTATAAAATAAAAATAGATATGGGATATAGATGGCCTTACCATCCTACAGAAAAGTGAGGCCTTTCCTCCACAGGCCAATGTTTTAAAAATGATATCAGTAAAGTGTATGTTTTACGTCAAGTTTTAATTTTAATCCATTAATTTTAAGCCATTAGTCTCATTAAAAAAAAAACAAAATTAAATAGCGACAAGACATTTATGAAACCATAATTTTAATCCTTTAATACAATAATTTATTTTTATTTTAATCCCCTAAATTTAATTAAAAAAATGATTTTAATTCACCGAGTCAATATTTTCAATTAACGAGAATGACAGTGTTAAGATTAAATGACTAAAAATACACTTTATAATTTATAAATATAAGGGACTAAACCTAAATTTAATACAAATTTAAAGGATTAAACATATATTTTCACCTACATTTATATTAAAAAAACAGATTGGAGCTCTTCGTCTCATCTCTATGTATTTCAAATAAAATCACAAAGAACTTTCAATTAAAAAAAAAACACGAAAAAAAGAAAGAAAGAGAAAAAAAGTCTTTTTTCCAGACACTCAGACTTTTCACAAAATCTGATCTTTTCTGTTCAAGCCATTTTTCATTCATTAATTTTCGTGATTTATTACCATATATTTAAGATTATGGGGCGGGATTCTACCAAAACTTGCAGCCGAAGAATCACGGCAGATCAAAACTTAGCGCATTTGCATTGGATTCTAACTTTAATGACCATAGGTTAACTTGTTATGACTAAATACTAAATTTTAGAACATGATAAAAAAGGAAACAAAATTCTTTTAAGACATAAATTTACATTGTTTTGGTTCTGTCGTAGGTGGCTCCAGTGTTATATCAAGCATTTGAGATTATAAGCACCTGCATTACGACCATAGTTTTTGCAATTGTAAGAGAGCAAGCTCCCAGTATGGAAAACGTACTGTCAAATAAAGTTAATTTTGATGAGAGGTATTTGCTCCTAATATCACGCCTCATAAATTTATAAGATTTTGTGTATATTTTGGCCGACCATATTTTTACCATTCGGACACCTCTGTTTTACTAATGCCAAACACCACTATATAGTTTTCAAGGTACACCAGAGTTCATCAAATCTAGGAAATCCAATCCAATGAGTTTTCGTTTATCAATGATCTTCCGCCCTTCATCTGCTATCTTCTTTCTTCTGGTAATTATTTGTGAATTTTTCTGACTTGAATTTTCACTGTAAATCAATATTTTCCTTGTCTTATATATATGTTTCCGTTTCTTGGACATGCTCGTCAAATATTTGAAAGTGCTAATCTTCGTATGCGAAGCAACCATGAAACAGAGTATTAAATATTATGTCTCTATTAACTTGAAACATTTGATGTAGGCTCTTGTTGCGATGATAGTTGTCTTATCATTGACGCCATGCTGGTATGTTATGATCACACGCATTCAGCAGCGCGTTAATTCAAACTCTCAGAATTTTCTCTTGGAATTACAAGATGAAATTGATCACTCTGCTAAATTATTACCCCCTTTGAAGTCAGCATCAGCCAACTTGGCACGAATTCTAAATTCAACCTTCTACAAGACAACTAATATCTCATTCTCTGACATTAAGACCAAAGTTGGTAACTTTCTGGTTTTTCTCATCCTATACAAAGATGGCTCCGATTGTTTTTGAAACCATTTTTTTTTTTTTGGTTCTCTCATAGGTGGCTCCAGTGTTATTTCAAGCATTTGGGATGATTCCTCAGCTGTCCGAAATCTCATACATTGGGACGGATGGTCTATTTTTCTCATACCATAGAGAACATGATCAAAATCTTGCAGTGTACTCTAACTCTTCCTTTTCTTCACTATCGAGCGCTTCAGAAATCATTTACTATGTCCAACCTGTAAATATTGACACTGGAGGATTATATGGTGAAGCCGTAACATATAAACACCCTGTTAATGCAAGTTGGACCCACGAAGCAGCCAACAATTCCAACGGATATGCCACATTGGGATACAAGTGGAGTGACAATAATAAGATTTTATACCTTAATTTGGTCAGAATCTCAAGAACAGGATTTATCTCATTGGGGCTTCCAGCAACAACAATCACAGACTTCGTCACCCCGACTAGGCGTCAAGGTGCAAGCTTGTATTTGGCTTCCAAAGATGGAAAAGTGCTTCTACAAGGAATCCAACATGCCCATATAGTATTCCGTGATGACACAGCTTCCTTCTATTTAGTGAAACCAAATGGTGATCTATTGGATCATCAGGGCTCTGTCTCATGTAAGGCTGATGCAATTGCTTCTGTTTTGAAAATTGGGGATACTGAATATTTGACACGCTGCTCATTGATTGATATAATGGGAGTTGAATCGGTACGTTTTAAATCAATTCACATATTCCCTGCATTGCAATATGGAACTATTTTTAACAAAATAACATAGTTTGATCATGTTTTAGGTGTACGTCTTGGCTATCCCCCAAAATGGATTGGTGACCTATGTACATGAGAGGAGAAAACGGGGTTTGGTGATGATGAGTACAATGATAGCGATGACAGCGGTCTCTATCATTAGTTTTCTTTTGTTAAATGCAATAATTGGTCGGCGAGAGATGCATTTGTGTGTCTCTCTCATCAAACAAATGGAAGCCACTCAACAAGCAGAGAGGAAGAGTATGAATAAGAGCCTTGCATTTGCTAGTGCTAGCCATGATATTCGTGCCGCTCTTGCTGGCCTTACTGGTTTGATAGAGATGTCCAATGAAGAAGTTATCCCTGGTTCTGAACTAGAGGCCAATTTAAAACAAATGGGTGCTTGCACTGAAGACTTACTAGGTAAAAATGTTCAATCAATTTACTCGAATCATTCATAATCCGCAAAAGGAAGGCACTGACTTTACAACTTTGTTTACAGGGCTATTGAATTCTATTCTTGATACAAGTAAAATTGAGGCGGGGAAAATGCAGCTTGATGAAGAGGAATTTGATCTATCCCAAGTCCTAGAAGAAGCGATTGATTGGTACTATCCTACAGCTATGAAAAAAGGTGTCGATCTTGTCTTGGACCATTGTAATGGTTCAGTTATCAGATATTCGCATGTCAAAGGCGACAAGAGAAAGCTTAAACAAGTTTTGTATAATTTAGTAAGCAATGCTGTTAAATTTACAAATGAGGGACATATAGCAGTTCGAGCTTGGGCTCGAAAGCCAAGTTTCCAGACCTCAATAGTGGCTTCTAAAAGATACAATTTTATCAAGCACTTGCCATGCTTATTTTACAAGAAAAATGAATCAAATGTAGAAGTAGAAGTCAGAAATGAAATCCAACAAGATCCAAACTTGTTGAAGTTTGTGTTCGAAGTAGATGATACTGGAAAAGGAATCCCTAAAGAGAAGCACAAGTCAGTGTTTGATAATTATGTCCAAGTCAACGAAACTGCTTCAGGTCAAGGAGGCACTGGTTTGGGACTTGGTATTGTGCAATCACTGGTAGGCACCGACAAATTCTTCTTCTTCTTCATTTTATTTTTAATAAAAAAGACTTCATCTTAGTTGTTCCTCACGAATTTAAGACTAAATTTTGAAATTCTTTTGTAGGTACGTTTGATGCATGGGGATATTGAAATTGTGGAAAAGGAAATAGGTGAAAAAGGATCATGCTTTAGATTCAATATCATCCTTCACGTATGTGATACAGTCACAGGTTTTAATAGCAATAGAGAAGATATTGAATTAGGTGGTGACATAAATCTCAATCAACTTCAAGCACAAGATGTAAACACCCCGGGTTCTGGTTCTAGCATCTGTTCCCCCAGCCCAAAATTACCGATGTTTGCCTTTAGTAGGTCAGGGGCTTCTTGCATTATTCTTTTGATACAAAATGAAGAGCGGCGAAGGACTACTCGAAGGTTCATTGAGAGCTTAGGGATTAGAGTTAAGGTTGTGAAGCAGTGGGAACATTTGTCTCATACTCTTAAGAAGATCAAGCAAAAGGGGCATAATTCTAGCCAGAGCTCTATAGGAACATCAGATACTAGTTCTAGGTCTACATCTCAAAATTCCATTTCCAAGGCCAAGGGATTTCCTTTGAGTGATACAGATGGAATTTGCAATATGCCTTTGACTTCTAATATGTTAGAAGATAGAGCTTCCCAGGGTTTGGTTCTGCTTGTGATTGATGCAATAGCAGGACCCTTGCCAGAACTTAGCAGAACGGTGTTTGCATTCAAAAAAGACCTTGGGAGTCCTTGCAGGGTGGTTTGGTTAAATAAGCCACTTGTTTGTGGAGATAGTTTCAAAGCACTTGATGAGGATGCATTAGATCCTGATGACATTATCTTGTCCAAGCCATTTCATGGTAGTCGTTTGTTTGAAATTATAAAGCTTCTTCCTGAGTTTGGCGGTAGTTCAACTAATATATCTAGATTTGGAAAAGTAAGGAGGGACATTTTTCACAACAGATTTAGCAAACCATTCAAAGATTCCCACATATCAAAATATCAGTCACCTATATCTGACACAGGAGAATTTTCCTCAGCTAATGCAACCTCATTTCTAGACTATGGTAGTTCATCAACGAGGGATCAACTATATTCTTCTAGGAGGTCCAAAGCGAGGAATTCTCAGATCGCCCACACAGAGATACAAGAGAGAAATGATTCAACTAATGAAAAGCCCTTCGGTGGCAAGAGAATTTTGATTGTTGAGGACACTGGATATCTACGCATGATAGCTTTTAAGACTTTGATACAGCTTGGTGCAACCGCAGCTAATGTGAATGAATGCGAGAATGGGGAAGAAGCAGTGAATCTAATTGAAGAGAGTTTAAAAGGGGCTTTCCCTTTTGATTACATTTTAATGGACTGTGAGGTAAAAATGCTAACTTTTGAACGAACTTGTTTCACTTTAGAGTTGTGATGATGATAGCGGTTAATTACGTATTGATGATTATGTGGTTATTGAACAGATGCCAGTAATGAATGGATATGAGGCAACAAAGCAGATAAGGAAGATGGAGAAGAGGTATGGGGTTCACATACCTATCTTGGCCTTGACAGCTCATTCGTCAGGGGAAGAGATCAACAAGACCAAGGAGGCAGGAATGGACGCTCACTTAGAAAAGCCACTAAGAGCACACCATTTACTGGCTACCATTAGAAACATACACAATGGTACAAACTGAATTGAAGTATTATCCTTTGACACAACATTTCGTTCAATACGAAGCTTAATTTTCTAGTTTTACGTTTGCTTGTTTCTACTCACTGTTGAGACACACACATGTATATGTGTGCGTATACATAGAGATATACACACACAAATATATATATATATATATATGTAAATTTATATATATATATATATATATATAGGGGAAATGATATATCCAATGATTGGATATAAGGTTTTTTCAAGTGAGGTATATACTACGCCGTTTTGACTTGTTTACATGCTATGTTACTAAAAAAAAAAGTAGAATAAACTGAAAACAAAATCTAATAGGAATCAATTTCAGATCGAGCTTATAAAAAATCAATATGACATTCACATTTAAACGATTAAAATAAGATCTAATTCCTAAATTTAAAAATAAAATCGGTAATGGAAGATAAAAATCGGAATCGCTAATTCTCTATTCTTTATTCGGTGATTCTCCACAGATTATCAGTTAATCCATGGCAACAATAATTCATTGCAATTTCAAATTGGAATTGGTAATTCGTCACATTTGGAATCGCAACAATAATTCTCTGCAAACTATCAATTAATTAATCGCAATTTCAAATCAGAATCGCAATAATAATTCATCGCAACAATAATTCTTTGTTTTTTGAGGATTGTTTCTGATTTTTTTCCCAATGACATAGCATCCAAACTGGTCAAAACAACGTAGTATATGCCTCATTTGGAAAAACCTTATATTCAGTCACTGGATATATCATTTCCCCATATATATATATATATATATATATATCATATATGGGGATATGATCTATACTGTCACTGCATATAACATTAGGTGCAGTGAGGCCTTTACTGTGTCGTTTCAATTGGAAAATACGCATGAGTTTGTATTAGCGACAATCACGGCCGACTGAATTATTTTTGTATACTTGGTCAAAGATTGAATTATTTAATGCTTCAATTGAATTATTTAATGAGGATCTGATTTTGTAGCAATCACGATTCACGCCCAAATAGAAAGGTTTGAGGTTAGTTAAATTCATTGTTCTACTTGTGATCTATATATATATATATATATTTTTTTTTTAAGGTGCATAAAAAAAAATCTTGTTTCCAATATTTATTTTATCTTTCTCTTCTTGTTTCCCGTGCATTTTGACCAAATTTGTTTTGTTTTTTTAAAAACTATTTCCCGTATTCCCATTTATTTCAAAATATTGGACGCACGGTGAAATAAGAAGAGAAAGATAAAATAAATATTGGAAACAAGAATTTTTTTTAATGCACCGTTAAAAAAAAAATTATAGATCACAAGGAGAACAGTGAATTTGACTAACCTCAAACCTTCCTATTTGGGCGTGAATCGTAATTGCTACAGAATCAAATCCTTATTAAATAATTCAATTGAAGCATTAAATAATTCAATCTTTGACCAAATATAACTCATACGTATTTTCCAATTGAAACGACGCAATAAAGGTCTCACTGCACCTAATGTTATATGCAGTGACAGTATAGATCATATCCCCATCATATATATATATATATATATATATATATATATATATATATATATATATATTACTATTAGGTTAAGCCAATTTGCATGTAACGGTTTCTTAATTTTGCAGAAAAATTATTATAAATCAGTATCATAAGAATTATATCTTTGAGAACATGTGGAAAGATAAATATAATTCTTTATAGTTAAAAAAGGGTTAGCAATCTTTGGTTCGTTAAATTTTTCTTTATTTTAGTTTTGGTTCCTCAATTTTAAATAATACTCTATTCAATCCTTTTTATAAGGAATAATTACTAAAATTATGTGGTTCAAAATGTTTGTTAAAAATAATAAATGATTATTTAGGGATAGGATATTGTCACTACCAATTTTATGTCACTACCACTTTTTCACCGTTAGATCAGAATCTCAATAGGAGAGAGAAATAATAAAAGTAGATGAGATTCTGATCTAACGGTGAAAAAGTGGTAGTGACATAAAATTGGTAGTGACAATATCCTATCTCTCGATCATTTATACTCTTGTTTATAAATAGAGTACATAAAAGATTATATATGAAAATTCATTGAAGAGATATAAATGACATATATTTATTAGGGGTAAAAATGAAAAAAATAAATTTAAATTTTTAGATAAAAGAGTTTGTTTCTTATATTAAGGATCACCCCTATGAAAGAGGATATTCCTTATGAAAAAGACGAAAAGAAGTAAGTTTTGCACTTTCAACTTTCATTCCATTTTAGACAATAGTACACATAATTTAATAAAAACATAGACTATTTTGCCTTTTCAAGAACTAAAACCAAAATAAGAACAAACAGACTAAATTGAATTAATCCTAAAAAATAAATGTGATTCTATGTAAATGCTTTAAAAGACTCTTTAGATAATCCAGTAATGAATCTTAGAATGGAGGAAAAGCAGCTAACAAGCTATACTAGTTATACTAGAGAAGAGACGATTGTTTGACGAAGCTCCCCAATATATATAAATATATATATATATATATATATATATATATATATATATATATATATATTTTTGAGTAAACACAGGTACCTCATAAGAATTAGGTTATGCTTTAGGCTTAAAAAGTACTTATAGAGATATTTACAAATTATTCACCGACGAGACCTCACATCGACTAGCAGGTATCGAATCTCCTCCCTTTTAGAATTAAGCTGTACCAATGTCATCGGCAAATCCCCAGCAATTAATATTTCGTGCATTCAGATATGAGACATGGTATAAACCTTTCTAGTACCAAGCCTACAATGGATGACCAAAGCATTCAAACACAGAAAAGGGCAAAAATGCCCATCTCTATTAGAAAATCGACATCTACAAAGATGAGCCGGTATATATAATAAATATATACATATGCCCATGGATATACACGAACCATCTAAACATTTCCATTCTAAGAAGATACTGCCTATAGACCAACTCACCCCAAAATTGGATTAAAGAATGGAATACAATTCAAGAAAATCATAAAATTTGTATTACACTTTCTCTATCCTTTCAAGTTTTCTTCTAAACCAATCTGATATGCGCTTGATCCTGCTCAACAGCGAAGGATTTTTTGTAAAGAAATTCTCAGCATTTGTTAGCATTACCATGATATCGTGCTTAACAGCTTCAACACTCCGATAATAGTCATTCTTCAACCTTGATAGAATCAACTGAGGATATAATGGAACAGGAAACCTGTAATACAAACCAAAGAATTTCAAATTTTCACTCGATTATGTAGTGGTGACTATATTTAAAGATGAGACCACTTCCATTGTTCTCTGCCATCGTCCTTTTTTCCTTGGAAAGAAAAAAAATAATTAAAGGTTTGCTTGCAATAGTACCTATTTAAAAAGTCCGACTTCTCAGCTGCTCGGTTTAATGCCTGGATACCATCACTATCCTGGATGAAGGGGGGAAATCAAACATCTCAATCCTATTTCTGTCGTTTTCAAGCTACTTAGTTCCTATTTTATTTAACTCAATATATAAATTATGAGAAGGAAAAGATGTATACTCACTTTGTGGATTAATTTATAAAAATAAGACAGCAGCTTATTTCTGACTTCATGACCGATGTGAGAATACTCCAGTTGTATCTCAGGATCATACAGTTCCCAAGGACTGTGCAGATGGGTTTCTGTAGGATCAGTCTTATACTGTATCAGATACCTCTCCCAGGGACTATCTGGAAACTCGAGACTCTTGGCCTGTGCTGAAAGAATACGGCCTTCCCACCAACTTCCCCCTTCCCCGTTTGCATTTCTCCACCACACCATGCATTTATCTCTAGGGGACCAATTTCTCCTCATGGCAGTATCATACCATGTTTTTTCAACAACAAAATCCGGAAAGTTAATCAATTCAGGCAGAGTTAATTTGAATGATTTACCACACACATTAGAAGAAGGATCTACAAATCTAAGTTTGAGTTTACAACAGCTATCTCCAGAACCTGCTACAGTTGCATAATCAAGTTCTTCAACCTTGCAAATCTCAACAGCACGGAGTCCTGCAGTTGATCTCCAAGGACCAACTTCATTGGACTGACATGACTCTATGTACTCTTGGTGGCCCTGCCAATAAAAAGACCATGTAAACTAAGGAACAGGTTATAGAAGCAAACTACTGAAGTACCAAATTCAATAAGGTAAAAAGAACCATAAACGACCTGTCTCAAGTATACAACTTCATCACCAAGTTGAGGAATATAACGGTAACCCTCCTCATGCTCTGACAGCATCAGCCATGGCAACTTCTTGATAGGGGGGTTTGACATCCTTTGAATCAATGAATCAGAATCATCTGCAAAATACCCACCCCGTCTGTTTCTTGAAGGCCTTGATCTTCGATGAAGTTGATCAGACATGTCAGCGGAAGATCCTGCCTGATTCAATGTTCCACCTGAATTTTGACCCCCTCGAATCTTAATCCTTAGGTTCATGTTATTTGACTCCTCTGATGTTGTCTTTATTCTAATGGATCGTGTTCTACGTATTGGATCACTTACTGGATCACATCGGTCATTTTCTGAATATCTACTGACAATTCGAGAGCTCTCTTCCATGTCAGTACCAACTTCAGGATTGACCTCACATTTTGATGATCTGTCCTTTCGTTGGGTGTGGTCATGTACTTTATTGTCAGAATATGAACGCAACAGCTGCTGAGAACTTATTTTGTCATTATAGTCACCTTCTTTAGGTACTTCCATTCCTAAATTAGACGCCATAAATGAGGATTTCTCAGAATCTATCTGAGGGATAACAAATTTCAGTTTGCATGGGCTTCGATTGCCCTCTGAATTTTGTTTCTTTTTAAGAACTAACTTTGTTGAATTCATAGTTGCTTTCATTTTGAGGTCAGGATTGATTTCAGTTCTTTCTAGTGAGTCCTCTGTCCGTTTGTCATCACCATTCAGATAATGGTCGCCAAGCAATGAAGACTGGAGTGCACTATCAAGATGAGCAGACTTCGGATGACTCCTGCAACTCATTCTCTCTATGTCATTGGTTGCTAAGTGTTCCGGTCTTCTGCAAAACAAGGTAGGAAAAATCTTAATTCTAAGACACAGAAAAGTTTTTTTTTTTTTTTTTTAAAAAGGGATTTACAATAATCTAGAATTTAACACACCCAATAGTATTTTGTCCAAGATGGTCATCCAATCCTGGATCAGTGAGCATGGCATCAGTTAATGTTGAAGATTTGGATGTGTCTATCTTATCTTCAATTGTGTCATGACTTTGGGAAGGTGCAGCGTTCACATCTATAAACGATGAAGCTGGGTCCGTAGAACTTTTGTCCAGTACAGATTCTTGAATACTTTCCAGGGATTTGGAAGACTGACATCCCATATCAGCCTTAGTGTGGCATGCATGTCCCATGTTTTCTGAAGGTGACTTGTTCTTAGAATCTCGAAGTGAAAACTTAAGAACCAGTTTCCGTCTATTTCCAACATTAGCTTGAGACTCAGAATGTGCAGGAAGCTTGGATGCATCAGGAATCCCATCCAGAAATGGTTGTTTATGTTCCTTACACATATTCTGAATATTCCTTTCAGGCTCACTAATAACATCTGAATCTTGCAAACTGTCAGATGATTCATCTTCAAGATCAGCATCTTCCCCATCTGTAGTAGATATTTCATCCATTTGGGATAGCATGTTACGAGCAATCCGTGCAGCAATCCGTTGGGGTCTTAATGTCTTAGTGTTAGAAGATTTTCTTTTAGATGATTTCTGGCTGTTTTTTGATTTCTTAAGTCTGTTACTTCCAGACGGTGCACCATCACAATCATTCAAATTCCTTTTCCTGACACGCCTTCCAGAAGAAGTTGTTGACTCCGCCTGAGAGATATTAAGATTAGGGGAGAAGCTGTAATCAAATATTTAATCCAAAATAGTTAAAGACGCCACTTACTTCAACATTTTGTTTTTTCCTTCTTGACCTTCGAAGGCTATCCCAACCATCTCCACTGCACTCTGGATCACTAGAAGAGATTGTGCCTATACTGCCCTGCTCAGCTTCACTGCTATTATCATCATTTACATTGTATTCTGAGTCATTATCATCACTTATAATTTCAACTTCTGGCTCCCAGAACATGGCATCTATGAACTCGGGTTGTGGCTCAACTATTCTTTCCAAATCTGCCAAGGGGATCACCTGGTAATCCTGGCCGACGCTGAAATCTGGACCTACAACAAACTTAATTGATGACGGACGCCATTCAATGCCAAGAGTACCAAGCCGGCGTTGCTGAAATTGACTCTGATAAGGCTCTGGATATGGCACCATACCTGGTACCATAAAGAAAATAGTTTATTGGTGTATTTTCACCCAAAAAAGGTGCATGAATTACAGAATAGGAACCAAGCATACTAGAATCACACAGAGGATCTTGAATGTTTCTACGGTATGGTGTAAGTTGAGTCTCCTGCATCAAGTGTGATATATATTAGTCGATGTATTGAACACCTAGAAAAACAAAATATTTATTTTCAACTCAATCATGATGACAAAACCACCAAGTACAGTGGCATAAAGGTTAGTAAGAACCTGATCAAGAACGTTTCCTTGGGTATCCCGAACAAGGGGCCGATAATCCCCAAGAAAAAACTGCAAGATAAATCGAGACAACACATCATAACTAAACTTACAACATCAAAGATAATCTTATTTAATACTAAAGAGGTTAACACATAGATGGGGAATCAGCATGTCTATATTTAACCACCTGATCATATTTTGCATCCTTCTGGGACTCGCCTTGACCGGTATTCAGAAGATATATTTGGCCAACATCATCTGACAGCACAATTGACGTTCCATCCCTATGTGCCAAAAAAAAAAAAAAATCACAAGAAAACAGAGAGAGCTAAATAGAGTTGATCATTGCCAAAGTCAAATACAATCAAGTGACAATTCAATTGAGAAAACAAAGTCAATTGAGAAAACAAAGAGCAAGAAAACATTAATTATATTATTACCCATTTACCATAGTATGGTAATGGAAACAAAAATCTTCAGACAGGAAATCATAAACATGTATGGGGTCATTGAGGAAATTAATGAACTTGAGAAGCAAATTTGTGCAGGGATTCAAAGATGGTCTTTAGCTTTCAAACCCAAATGGCATATACACTGTGGCATCAGGTTATAAGTGATTACAGAAACAGGGTAACCAGGTTTATTCAAGCCCCTTTTGTATGAAGTAAATACAGTATACCAATACATTGTTCTGTTATGTGGTTAGTGTTTCCTTAAATTGTAAAGTTGACTCTGTTTTGAGCAATGTAGAAGATGAATATGTAAACCATTTATCTTCTACTTATAAGTGGTATAGGGAGCTATTAAATGTTGCCATGGATTGGATAAATTGTATATCCAAAGTAGAAGGCTTAGGAACAAGCTGTGCCGCATTCTTTCAAGCAAAAAGGAGTTAAGAAAAATGTTTTATTGCTGTTGCTGCTGCAGTGACCGTTTGGAAAGAAAGAAATCTAAATGTCTTCCAGAATGCTCATTCTTCTCTGATATGAAAAGTGAAGAAAGAGAGAGAAAGAGGGACTAGAAGACAGAAAGGGAAGATAGAGGGGAAAAGAGGAGAACAGGAAAGGTTCGGGAAACAGAGGATTTGACACGGATTTATTCACTTCATTATGCATATGATCGCAGGCCGCAGCACACTTACAAATAAATATATCGGCAATACTAATAGTCTAATCCTACAGGTTATATTCATAACTAACTTTAGGTTATATTCATAACTGACTTTTACATCTATTTAGACTCAGGATAAATAACTCTTCTAACTGTCATGTATTATTATTACAAAACATTCTCAATTGCAGATTATGATGAATATCAAAGCTGAGATTTGCATTAAGTTCAGTCATGTATTCCCATGAAATCAAGACCAGCTGAAACAGAATTTCAGAGAGCTTGGAATGAAAGGTTTTTGGGCATGACGTATGTGTTTTGCTGCTGCTGAGGTTTTGAAATGGTTCACTAGGAACCTTTTCTAGAAGGTGGCCTATTTATCTCTTTCCCTCTCAGCGTCTATGTGTTGTTGACTGTTTTTGGAATGAAAAAGACTACTCCCTCTTTCTTTCCCTCTTTCAGTGTGAATGTGTTGTTGACTGTTTTTGGAATGAAAAATACCACTCCCTCTGGTTCAAAATATAAGAGCCAAACTTGTGAGGGAGTGTGGTTTTTCATATAAGATTCATTTTGTTATTGTCTCATCATTTAATGCTTTCTTTCCCAATTTTACCCATAATTAATTATGTCTCTCTCATCTATTTTTTTTCACTCCTTCTCTATCATCTCTTTTTCCACTAATTCTCTCCATAAATAGGGATTTTTTATTTAAAGAAAAGTAAGTTATAGTTTTTACATATTTATTGTCTTTAACCAATTTTAACTAATTTTTCAAATTGCATAATTCAGTTATTTGGCTCTTATATTTTGAACCAGAGGTAGTATTTCACAAAAAAGAAAAGAGAAGAGAATGAACATAAGAAGAACAATTTTTTGTTTTTGTTTTTGCCAAAAGAAGGACAATAGTTGAATGTATTATAATAAGAAGACATGAATGAATAAAAGCATAGTAATATAGATTATTCTATTGATACTTACGGAGAAAACTTCCCATCCACCAGCTTAAACCGTCCAATTTCGTATGTTCGAATAGGTACACCCTCCCATATCTTGACAGAATATATCAGAGAATCATAATTTAGAGGGTCATACGTTAAGATGCACAATTCTAAAAAACGTGAAAGATGAGAAGCTTACATCCCACACAATCGTTTGCCCATCATAGCCAGCACTCATAGCTATCCTAGGGTTGAAGGGATGAACATCCAAAACATAAGACTGACAAACATTGAAAGGCGAAGCAACATTAGAAAGTTTAAATTAAGCTGAAAGACTACAGATAATATAACAAAATCAAACTTGTTTCAGTCAAGAGCAAACTATCACTGCAAAAAAAAAAAAAAAAAAAAAAAAAAAATATATATATATATATATATATTGGGTGGGAAAGTTTACAGATGCAGTATGGCCAGTCAAAGAGTGCACTAAGCTCCCATCAACTGCATTCCAGACACATATTCTGCAATCTGCAATTGAAAAGACAAGTCATCAGCAGATGAATGGAAGCATCTTTGCTGCCATTATAGATTCTACTCTAGTAAATGTTTCCTCCAAAGAGGCATGGTAGGGGGAGATATTAACAAAGTTGCCATGTATGCATGGATAAATACAAAAAGATGTTAAGCAATGCATTGAGGATATGACATGGAGAGCGTATCAGCAGTAAAAAGAAGATAAAATAACTCATAGATGCTCTCCACTTTAACTTAATGGAAAATTACTTTCCAACACTGTAGCAGCCAAATTTGCCAAATTCAACCTTTGGAATAATTTAGGCAAAACTGTGGATCCGAATTGGTATGAACTTTCCCACCCTGTTAAAACATCAATTTTAATTTAGTACATTACCCATGATAGCAGCAAGTACAAATCGATTGTCCAGGCTCCATACAATCATATTGACACCTCGAGGAGTAGGTAGAAATCTCTGCCTTGGACCCCCTCGAGGAGGCTGAGGAGGCAAAGGTGGTGGAGGCACTTTTAAATGATATGCACGAGTCCAACGTCCCACTTTTCCCTGAAATAGAATCAGGGAACACATAAATTACACATTAAAAAAGAAACAGTATTTCATATGGGCATTTATTAGTTACCCAGTTCGATCAATATACCTCAATTGATTATTGATAAAAAAGGAAACAAATTTAAATGGAAACCTTATTTAAAGAAACTCACATGAGATCTACGAGATCTAGGGACCCAAATAATTGCACTTCCATCACGGGAGCAGGTAACTATGTTATCATGACAAAACCTGAAGAACACAATACATGACAACAGTATCAACACATTTAGTAAAGAGAAAAGGTTACACTAATTATATTAAACATCATATAAAAGTAACGGACTATAATATGCAAGACTTAAAATATATATTGACCAGGAATTTCTGAACTTGGGGACATTTTCTTCCTTCAAAGAGTCAGATGTTGAAAATTTCGAGGCCACTGAGCAACCACTGCATTCGGAAGTTGCAAAGACAAATGAATCTATGCATAAAATAAATAAACAAAACAAAAGAAAATAAAGATAAAAAAAATGACTGGCCAACCTAAACTGCACGTAATTAACATCATCTTCATGGCCAGCCAACAAATCCATCTCGTGCACTGGTTGTTCTGAATCATCTGAGTTAGACTTAAAAGCACTCCACACCTACCCACAATTGTAGCCCAGTCAACAGATCTCAGTAGATGTAACATTTAAGCAAGTAAAAGTCAAAAGCAATAGAGGAAGAATAATAAAATGCATCAGAGAAGTCCTAAGTAAACATACCCGTGCAAAATTATCAGAGCTACCAGTGACAAAAACAGTTCCATTTGCATTATACGCACAGCAAAGTATTTGGTAGCTTTGTTGACCATTACTTGAGGAAGGTAAATTAGTAGACGGACCATTGTTCTTCCCTGCAATAAACTTTACAATTCTTCTCACAATCCTATGAGCAATCAAGAATAACTAAATAACAAGAACTTATGACAATCAACAGGTCAGACTACTGATCTAAAATGTCTAAGAGAGAAATTATCAGGTTATAATTATATATTTGAACTAGCTTCAGCGCAAAGATGACAAAGAAGTTCAGATCATGTGAAAAAACCCAAATTTGAGAATTTGGTTTCAGCGAGATATGAAAGTTACATTTATTCTTGTAAGATACATATTACAACAAAATGCGCTTTTATATTTGAAATAAAATTTTTATAGAATCTAAACTTTTGCATAGCACCATCCCCTATATAGTACATAGTACATAGTTATCCCTGACTAATAAACTCAGACCATATCTAGATATAGGTCTGACCAATAATAACACTAGAAACAAAGATCTGACCAGTTGAAGAATCTGAAGGCCGAGGCAGGTATATCCGTGGATTGCACTGTGAATATCTTGCATCCCATATCCGACAAGTTCCATCATCAGAAGACCTACGTACCTCAAAATGTGGAGTAACAGAATAAGAATCCTCAGACTTGCAGATCTCTTGGTTGCCTTTATACATTCTTTGTTGAAAAGGTAACTATGTTGATGTAATAATTTAATTGCATATCTTGAAATGCAGATAACATGCCCACAGGATTTGGTATTTAAGGGCAGCAAATAAATTTAAAGCTCAGATCATAGGAACATTTTTAATAATTATTATATCTAGTACCATCACATAAATTCAAATTATAAGCAGTAACCATAAAATTTAACTAGACCTCTCAGACAAATACTTTCAAAATTTTTCATAAACAATGCACTTATCCAATCTTGGGATAAAATTTAATATGTAGCTGTTATAGACTAGCAACAAGATTTGAAAGCCAAAAAATCTTAATAAAGTATTATAGGTTGGGCTCACGATAAAAGCTGGTATATGGCACTGGGCCTGGGACTAAATGCGATTGTGGTAACAGCTCCAGTGTGTCCCCGTAAAACCGATATTGGCATTCCGTCTGGTAAGCGCCACTGTTGTAAAGTAAATATCAGCTCATTTTTCCAAGAAATACAGGAAGACAATAAAAGTTAACATAGACTTACAACTCGAATGACAAAATCATTTGATGCAGATGCCACCAAAGCATTGTTTGAGCTTACAGCCAAATCAGTGATATCACCCTTCAATCCACATAATCAAAGCAGAAGATTTAATGACAAAGAAGGGTAAAATCACTCTTATCAAAATTATTTTCATGAACCATATTCTTGACTCACTTCATGTCCACGGCAACTGGCTAAACAAAATGCAGTTTCCATAGACCAAACCTTAACAAGACGATCATCGGAACCACTGATCACGTATCTTCCAGATCGATCAAATATAGCTGCAAGATAATTGTCCAACGATTTTTTTACCAAGTAACTCTTAACTGCTATTCATCTTCAAATCAACATTTAACTTACTATACTCAAAATTTTAGCAAAATAAATTAGAAAGAGGAACTGAACATCAAATCACAAGTTTAGCAAAAGAGTAAGCCATACCACAATAGACAGCCACACGATGTCCCCTCAACTTCTTTATGTTTTGCATCTTCTGTACCATAGTTGATGGTTTGGCTATTGCATAACATGCAGATCGAATTGATGGGGCCCGATGGTGTCTTGTGAAACCCCCTCCAATTTCCCTTAAATATAGCCCTTGAACCTGATTAGCCTGCATGTGAGGCCAGCGCAGGTAAGCTGGAAGGGGCTTAACTTGCTTGTCCGCTGTTTTCCTATCAACTGTGCAAACACCCAGACATCAAGTTAAAATAAATAGTTATATTCTGTGATTTACAATGCAGATAGGGCCAAGTGAATATGGCAAGAATATGAGATGTTTAAATACAGAGTTGATGACACAAACTTTAGAACAGTACTGCACTTAGAAAAAAGAGAACACCAGGAAGACATACCAAGCCAATAGAAAACTATTCGAACAAACATCCAGATATTTATCATCCCAGCCCTTCCCTTTGTTATACAAGCTCAGAAAAATATTTCCTTAACAAAAAAAAAAAGCCAGACAATGGCTACATCGTACACAACCCAAACAGCTATCTCATTAGAGAGGTTGGCTGTACATGACACATGCCAAAACGTGATCAAGCTAGTTCATTTGAAATAGAGTGGACCCATTTTTTTTTTTTAAAAAAAACAACTTTATACCATATGTGAATAATATTAGAAATTTTAGACTAATAAGTATTTGTGTTTCGGACTTTTAGTGAAGCATATAGTTTTGTCCTCATCAAAAATCTTCACTAAAACCATATCTGATAAAAATACATATTATATCACTAACCAAGTTGTTTGCGAGCTTAAATAGCTGAAACTTCACATTTTGATGTTTGACTTGTTTAATTAAACTAATATAATATGTTAATAGAGTCTTTTCATTTAACAAACAAGTCAAGCCTAATTTTGTAAAGTGTACCCTTAATTTAAAACAGGAATATAAAGGGAAAATATAACTATAGTTTTGTAAGTCGTACAACTCAATCCCTATACTTCCTTAACTCAATAAACTATAAGGACTAAATCATCCTGATTCAAAGTTCAGAAACTAAATTCATAATCAAGAGAAATTTCAGGGATTAAAAGTTATTTTTTCCCTGAATATAAATGATAGGTCAAATAATTGCCTAGAGAAAGTAGATACTATAGCATATTACATACCGTCCAAAAGAGAAAAGGAACCAGATCCAAGTAAAGTAGGAACATCAGCAGCATTAGGAGTACTCCCTTCAAGTTTGCTGTGCATGGGATGGGCTGTGCTCAGCATTAATTGCTTCAGAAGCTTTACCAAGTGATCCTTTGCTATGTGAGAATACCTTGTGGTTACATAAATGACCAAAATTCAATGCCCAAACAAATAATAGTAAGAGAAGGGCATTACTAAAATGGTTTCTCAAGCTAATTAAAGCAAGAGTTTTCTTTAGAAAAAAACAAAAAAAAGTTTGTTTTAAAATAAACGAGATCCCCATTACCATATGCACAACTTGTTTTTATCAATAGAATTTCTATAGGCACACTTATTTCTTTATTTTTAACAAAACACTGATATTTGGAGCAAGCAATGACCACGAAAGACGTAAGTTCCTAAAAGTTGAAGACATTGGACCTCTATGAAATAATCTGCAGGATATAAAAATAGAAAGCAAAAGAAGTTTAAAACGTACGCTTTTTCAAAAACATTCCTCATAATGGCACATTGCTATTATTTTTTAGTAGCACGGAAGAAATTTACTGCCACGCCGTTTTTAGAGGGGAAAAGGTACCTGTCCAGCAATACGTTGTAATTCAAAGGTAAAGAAATGCCATCATCATCATCATTCCCACTGTGCAAACCACTTCTTGAAAACCAAGCATGATATCTTCTAGGTAGAAGCTGATGCTCCAAAAGTTCATTCCAGAAATGCTCAAAAGTCTTCTTGCATGGCCCAGCAGACAAAAAATGCATAATCAAGAAGTAAACTTCTCTGAGGTCTATATCCACATCAGTGTCAACAGCATGACCAGCAGCTCCTTTATCATTACAAGGTCGAGCCATCTTATCCACCTGATTTGTAAAGCTTAAAGGTGGTACATTAACTAATGACGCACCAGTGGAAGCCATGCACTTTCGTGAATCCATGTTTTGTAAGAAGCCTAAAACAGAGAGAAAGTTCCATTTTGAATAATAAATAAATAATTTCACTCAGCAAAATAGCAAATCTCAATTATATATGTACAAGAAAACCTGGCGCACACCACATTAATAACAGATAAGGAATAAAATCAAAGAGAAGTCATACACTTGTACACTGGCAAAATTAGGGATCTATTGCCAACCATGGTTCATATGGAAACAACTATGATGATATGAATTCTATTTTTTCATGACCATACTATCATTAGATGCTCGATTTGGATGCAATTGATTAGCCCAACATTTAAATGGTGAAAAAGATTAAGAAAGAGAACTGAAATTACTAACTCAATTACAATAAAACTGTATTGCCGTGTTTGGATGTATAGTAGATATCTTTTGTAATAAAGAATTTTTTAAAATGATAATTACATGCTTGAAGTTATTCATTAAAAAGTTTGCCAGCTAAATCATTTTTTTCTTTATTTCTTGAAAAAAATAAAATGATCCTCTAAAGAAAGCATTTTATCACGTGAAAGATGAAAGGTCATACAGCTCAAATAGAGTGAAACGATGTAAGGATTTTCAATATCATCAGACTTGAAGCATTAAGCTTCTTATCATTTATATTAGGTGTCCCTTCATAAGCAACTCATCATTGGCTAATATTTGGCAAGGATCCACAAGCTTTCAGTGGGACATCGCTGTCAATTTTACAGAAATCATTGGAGGTTAAATCCCCTATTCTCAAATTTGGTCAACCTGAAACTATATTTATCTATGGAGGCCTGATAAAGGAAGGACACATTCAAAAGCTGAAACTTAATTAAAACTAATGTACATCCTCCCTTTTATGAGGTAATCAATTAAAAAATCCATTTGATGAGCCGTCCAACATATGAAATCTGAAACACATAAATCAAATGAATGACTGTTCAATTGATTCACATGTCTTCTTTACAAAGGTAGCTTTACATGGCATTGCATTCACAATAACCATCTAAATGAAAAATTGCTTTTCGCTCTTCCAGTGCAAAAAAGTACAGTTGCATAAAAGTAAAAGTTATGAAACAAATTAAGAATTCAACCAAGTAGAGGGTGGATGATATTCATCCAAAGTTCACCGCTAAACAATGCAATCAATAGTTCAATATAACATGTAGCACTACAAAATTTCATGGATAAGGGTACAGTGAAATTCTTTTCAATCTGAATTCCCTTATTTTCATGGCCGTTCAGGATCTTTTTCTCCATGACTACAACAAGGTTAGCCCAAAGTTGAAGATTGAGTACTGCGAGAGTGCGAAATAGACATTCACAATAAGAAAAACTAAACAATCAACATTTCAATATCTTTCGCGGTAAATTTAATTTCTGTGCGATTCTTTGGAAGCCTGCCAATAGAGAGAACTGAAAGAAAGGACTGAATTGGAAAGGAAAAAAAAAAAAAAAACAGCTATTTAACCTGTGAAAAAGAAAACAAAATATAGAACGGAAGACAAAAAAAGCATAATTGAAACAAGATGGATGGAAGGACCTCTAAATTGCTTCAGGAGGGAAAAGCAGCGAGGAAGTTAGGTTGAACACCGTAGTCATTCGAGTCCATGATGAAGCCGAAGGCACCTGAAAAATGGCCCACCGAATCCCAAAAAAAAGAGAAAGCAACGTTATTTAAAATCTTTTGAGTAGTATCAATACAAAAGGAAAAAAATCCATTTACAAAAACACTTACCATTAAAGAAAATCTAAAAGAAATGTAAGATTTAATTCTTTTCCTATCTAGGGCTTCGTTCCTACTATAGACCCGGGTTGATAAGAAGAGATTTGAAAATTGAACTTGCAGTTGTGAAGAAAATTGAAGCCTGTGCTCTTCTAAGTCTCAAACACTAACTTACCCTCGGAAATAAATTTATATTTGATGTCAGGAGCCGAAGAAGATTCCCCCGAAACTGTAGCTTTTGCTTACTATCGTTTTCGGTTTTGATGGCTGAACCGGTCGGAAAGTTGCCCTCTTTCCTCAGTGACCGATGACGCAGCCGCGGGGGTCACCGAAATAGGAGTTTACAGGATTTATTTATATGTTTTTTGGCCAGGAAAAAAAACAATAATAAGTTAATTTTTTTTTTGGTCACATAATAAGTTAATAACACCAAATAAATAAACTTAAGTTTACAGAATTGCGGGCAAATGTTTTCATGCAAAATTTTTCCCATTTTGCTGCCAACAAATGTTTCCAAATATGTATCTGTATGTTATGCCTGATATATTTTGTGTATTATATTAAGAAATACTATGAATAGTATAGAACTTATTGTTTGCTGTGCATAACGCTCCGATCACACCTAGTTTCGATCAAAAAAAAAATTGACGGGAAACAAACAAAAATATAGGATGACGGGGAAGAAAAAAGGACTGTGTCTGATCGAGCGCTACAGGATGGCACCGGCATGCTCTAAATTTCATCAGTTGCGGAATAAAAATGTCTGAAGAAGATTTTCTAGCTTGCTTTTCTAAAATTCTAAGCCCTCCATTTAATATGTTTTTTTCTAAATAAATTAAATTTTTATCCATTTACTATGTTTTTTTTTTTTTGAAATAAAATCATCTGTCCCGATCATTAGTATGGCCTTATGCAATTTTTCCCTAAAAAATAAAATATTTTTTCAGTAAAAATAACTATATACAACATTTGATTTGGCATGAACATGATACTTGTAAAAGGACATGTTTAAATTTCAAATATAATAAACATTATAATAAAAATTTCATTAATTGTTTGTTGAAACTTCAACAATTTATCTTATGTATGCGTAAGACATTTATCATTGTCAATTCTTCAAATTTAGTTACTACACTTCAGGACATTAGTCTCAAGTGTAGCTTCTTGTTTATCTTTTTTTTTTTAAAAAAAAAAAAAAACCTGAGTGAAGTAGAATAATAGAATATACAGCCAAGCACGTCGTAGCGCGAGGACCAGCTTTAGTAGTTGGCTTTCCCTCTTGTCCAGGGTTCGAGCCCTGCCTCCTCCTCCCCATTGGCTGTATCAAAAAAAAAAAAAAAACAATAGAATATACTCACATTCATGTTTTAGTAATTATAGGATTATTTTATTATTATGTATGCTCTCTTAACTTTTATGCCATCTAAGCATTTATGTTTACCAGTAAATGATAGTGTATTAATAATACGTTGATCTTCATTCTCATTAAAACTTTACATCAAATTCATATTGAACGAGACTTGTGCAGAATGAGTCATCAAATAGGATCACAGAATGGCGAGGCTGTCAATAAAATTTAGGACTCAAACTTCAGATAACTGATTAAGCATAGCATGGCAGTTCATCTTTTCCTGGCTAATAAAGCATAGCTGAGGCAAGGCAAGTCAGTCTCCTGTGTCCGGATGATGGGGTCCATTCAGATTCAACCTGACTTCTAGTTCTACGATGTCATCTTTACAAATATATAATGGCTGATGCAAATCCTAATAGATTAGCAACACAATCAGCGCCTCCAATTTTATCCAAACTGAAGCATTAACATTTACTTTAAATATGAAAAATCCTAACTATCAATACCCAAGAAAAAGCCTAGTGAGATCAAACTACAGGATAAACCAGACACGGAGAAAACGGGGTTAAAAAATGGATTGCCTCTATTTCCAGTATGAATGCAACAAGGTACCATCAGGCATCGATGAATCGGATATCAAAAGTGTGGGGGTGTATCTGCCAAACATTTAATGCGGCATACTCCTCCAAACACTCTTTCAATTGTGCTTCGCTGTAACCCTGTCCACAAGCCACAAGAAGTTCAATTTAAGGACTGGACATTTCCCAAACCTCATTATTAAAGATTGTCTACTTAATCTGCAATCCCGGCAGTACTTCTCTACTTGAAGAATAACGGCTGACAAGGTTTAAAAAAAAAATGGCTTCTCCAAAACCTTGATTTTGCTTAAGGAAAAGAAGGAAAAAAAAAAAGCTTCTGCAAAAATTTAAGTTTGGATTCCTTTCGGTAAAACCATGGTTCGAGGCTCAAAAGGTGCTTTTTTTTCTTTTATTTTCTTTTTTTACCCAAACGCATGTAAATTTTATTATCGTATCGATTTTCTGTACAATATTGGCATGTGTTTCAGCGGTCAAGCTTGATTTTAAAACCCTTCATCTGTGCATGAAGTCATTTTAAACTACTATCGCATATTAGATGGAATTCAACTCTAGAGCAAACTCACCTTCCTAGATATCCAATTGAGGGCGCGGGCATAGCTTACGTCCATCCTATTACTCCTAGCAGCTTCATCTCGCAGAATAGAATAGATATCGGATATAGCATCCAGACCCGATCTTTGACGCTCATCAGAATATAAAGAGAACTTCGACATCTGCATTAACCTCAGGGCCTCGTCCACATCACTCTGAGCCACTGTTTCTGAAAAGCGGAGTCTTGCTAATGCCTATCAAGAATTGCAGATGGCCATTCAGCAACTTATTAGAAACAGTTCATGCACATTAATCACCTATAAGGCTATAACCACAATAGTCAATGCTAAGAGACATGACTCCCTTCTACCCGACCATTGCTTTTATCAGCCCAATCTGAACTTATTCCCCGGTAGTAATTACTCCTTCCACTCCTAAATATAAGATAGAGTTGACTTTTTTACAGAGAGATTAAAAAAGTTAAATGAGTTAATTAATCATATCATATGTTGTGTATTATTCGATTATCAATAAGTCAGGCAAAATAGCTTAGAGAAAAAATGATAAATATAAATATTTTAAAGTAATTAAATTATCTTCCTTAATATCTCCAAAAAAAAAAAAAAAAAGCAACTGTCTTATATTTAGAACAGAAGAGGGTATAATATAATTTGCGGTTGCTGTCTTTAAAAGGAAAAATTGAGAGCTTACAGCTGATATGCGGAGAATGCTGAGCAAAGTTCTGACAGTTGTGTAGGAATGGGGAGTGCTGGACTTGGCTTCTTCTTGGCGAATGCTAGAGTAAGCAGTAGCAATGTACTCTTCCAATTCCCTGGGGATACTAGGAGATAATCTTCTTGCAGTTGATATATATGCTCTAGAAAAAATCAAGCATGATTTAATTAGCAATCACCCAAGGATAACAGGAGTCAGTAGAACCATGCAATCAAATAAGCACAAATTCAACTGGAAAATCCGATGAAAATTGTTGAAACTCTGTTAGCAACAGTGCTTTAATACATGACTATGAATTTACCGGAGAACAGATGGTTCAAGAGGAGTGAATCCCAGAGCAGGAGATTCTTTATTCTGGTGGACATAGACGACATGTCTAGCCATTTCAAGATCACTGTCCATATCAGCTCGATCCAGGATTAGCCACAGAAGATCAAATCTTGATAGCAGGGCAGGAGGAAGATTAATATTTTCTGCTGGAGTTCTTCTTAGATCATATCTTCCCCTTCACATAAAATTTAGGGAAAAAAAAAGTGAAAGATTTAGGATATGCTCAAGCGTCAATAGATATAAGATCTAGTCTTGCATTATCCCAAAGAAAGACAGTAACCAACAAAGAATATTATCTAATTAAAGATTAAAAACGATCACATAAAAAATGCCACCGAAGACCAAGAAGACATATTTACCATGCTGGATTAGCAGCAGCAAGGACAGCAGTCCTTGCATTCAAGGACGTAGTGATCCCGGCCTTGGCAATGCTAACAGTCTGCTGTTCCATAACTTCATGTATAGCTGTACGATCAGATTCATCCATCTTGTCAAACTCATCAATCGCACAAATACCCATATCTGCTAGTACCTGAGATGCAGTATTTCTGTCATTATGCCCATAACAACCAAAAAGTAGCTTTCCTAATCAAAGTGGATGTAGAATGAATTGCTGCAGAAAAAAATGGAAAGAAAAGCTTGAATTACCAATGCTCCTCCTTCCAGAACCATCTCATTGGTCACTGGATCCCTCTGAACAGCAGCGGTTAGACCTACACCACTACTTCCTTTGCCAGTGGTGTACACTCCTCTTGGTGCTACGTTAATTATGTGTTTAAGGAGCTGACTCTTTGCCACACCAGGATCACCCATCAAACATATATGCAAATCACCTCTTATCTGCAATTACATATGAAAAATATGACGTTTACAAACATAACAAAATGCAACAAATGCATAATAACAAAAGGTAAGACCATGAAGGGAGGTGCAAAAACTTTATCCTCTAATTTAACCCAACTAGCTAGCGCTCTCCCGTGTGTTGCACTGGGAGCTTATGCAATCAAAGCAGCACACAATCTACTGCTCAACTTATTAGCCATTGATCATCACAGCATCACCTCCAACAACGTTATAAATTATAAACAATGAGCGACCAGTTGTAATGTATGCATTCAAATAGAAGCGAACGTGTCTTTGAACCATGTAATCAACATGATTTTTTGGCCAAACCACAGATGAACATGCATAAGTAAAATAGTCAAGCATAACTCATTACCTTCATCCCATCTTTTAACTTCCGGTGGGGAGCACCAACGAGAAGGAGAAGCAATGCTTTCTTGATATCTTCATGTCCAAAAATTTCAGGAGCCAATGATCTAGCCAACTTGTTGTAGATGTCACCGTCTTCAGCTAATTTTATAATCTGCTGTTCTTCATCTCCTAAAAATTCGTACCTGGAAAAGAATTCAATGGAAAAAGATAAATTTCCTTCCAACACTGGTGAAATATCATTTATATGAAAGCAATTCTGCAAGATATGTGAGTGGACATATAAAAATAAGCAGCATATGAGAGAAATCAAGTATATTACACGTAGTTTATATAATTTGGAGCCTTAAGCACTGACGAGTGAGAGAAACAACATTAACTTATAATGGAATAAGAAAAAGTTCCAGCTTTCATTAAGATTTAAAACGTAACTTACTCTTCATATCTTTTCTTGAAATGTGTAACAGACATGGCCTCTAAGTAAGTATCAGCAACTAGCCCAGCACGCATTGCTCTGAAACCAGTGAAAGGTATGGGAAGAAAAATGCCAGATAATTCAACAACATCACCTGGAGCTACCTGAAAATGTTCAATAAGCAGCAAATATTTATAAAAAGTACAATAATTGAATCCAGCAAAGCTTTATGACCAATGTCCAGTTATGTAAGGCTAACATTTTTGTTAGTTTGCAAAACATGTTTCTCAACTACCTTTCCAAAAACCACTTTTAAAAAATATAAAAAAAGAAACTCTCAAAGCTTTAGCAGTGCTAAAAATTCTTAGGCTTTGCCCGTGGCAGGAAATGACAAACCTTTCTTGTGAGCTCTCCCCTGAAATGAACAGACATTGTTCGGGGGATGTGTCCTTTTGGAACATGTTCAGCTAGTTCTTGAATTTTTGCCTGCAATAAGATCAGCTTACTAGTTTATTTTGTTAAGTATTAAGCAATTGCATGCCACAGAATATAAAATAAATCAACTTATCACATATGACAGGCTGTTGAGTATATGGAATAGGATAGAATTGAAAAAAGAAACGCAAAACAAATAATTTTGTAGATGAGAAATATGTTTTGTATTTCTAAATAAAAAGTAATAAAAAAAATTTAAGTCAATGATGGAAATTTAATCAATATTATATATCTCGTTTTCTTTACAAAAGAAAAGGAATCTATTTCCTTGAAGATAACCAAAGATTTACTTAGACACTATAACAAGAAAAAACATATTTCTTCTACAAGACATATTTTGATGGCTGAAGCAGTGTTAAGGGCAAACCTCCTGAAATTTCAAGAACTTTGATGCTCTTAATTGAAGGATGAGATTCCCTTTGCTTTGATTCAGATCACAGCGCTTAGAAGGACACTCAAACAAAGGCATGAAGACTCGAGCTGTAACTTCCTGTTTAAGAAGGGAAGAAAACACCAATCTGAGTGAGCTATGGCGTATGAATTTCACAATAAAAAAGGCATCTTTTCTTTATTTACTAAAACTGTACAACATCAAAAAACAACCATATCAATAAGATTACCTGATAAATTTCAAAACCACAATCCTCACATGTGTAAACGGCTACCTGCATCAATGGTTTAACATCCGAACATCGTGTCACAATACCAGATATCTTTACAAGCTGACCAATATAGGAAGCCTTCACCTCCCTAATTGTAAATGGCCGCCCTTTTGAAGATGCCTTAATATAAACTTCACTGGAGTATAGGAGACAAAATTAATCAACATCACATTTCATGATATTTTCACAATTATCAATCACTTCCGAGTTAAAGAAAGAGGAATTCCAGCAAGGGATTAAAGAAAAAGTAACAGATTACCAGTTTAAGTGTACGTAAATGTACTGAATGCAGAGGAATTAAGCCTAGTAAATGTTACACATGAATTTTGCACAATTATCGACATATAAATGCACATACTATCATTATAGCTTTGATGTAAATGGGAGAAGAGGGCTTTTAGTCAAACTTACAAGTAGCGCTTGATCTCAGAAGGCATCTTTTGAAGAGGATCTGAACCATCAGCACCTTCCGCTCCTTCGTCAGATCTTTGTGTCATCAATATATCATGATCATCATCCGTAAAGGCTTCAGTGGGCTCTGGCATAAGGCCATCAATAGCATCGGCAAAAATTCCAATGTACCTCCGAGTATTTTCAGTCACCCGTCTGAGAAATTCTTCGTCCAGATCTTTATACTGAAGTTTTAGATAACAGAAAATTTGGTTGTTAGTATAATAGACAATAATGGCGTAACATACCCACTTCACACAAAACGACAAGTAAATTTTTAAGGAGGGAGAGGCAGAGAGTGTTACATTGATCAAGTCCCCAATATCAATTTGGACAGCTCGAGTTTTGTGGTTAGCAACGTCTTGCTGAAACGGGAAAACGACAAATTAGGTTAATTTTCATTCTGCTCTCTCTATTCCACGAAGAAGGTAGAAAATCAAGGATTTTAAGGGTCTCAGAGACGATTTGGGTTTCCACCTCGTGAATTCAGAAAACAAGGGAAGAAATACAAGTTAAATTAAAATAAAGCACTAACCAAAATATTCATGTATTTGGCTTCACCATTTGCATCTGCAAAGTTCGAAAGAAACTCCTTTGCCAGAGCTAGGGACAGAAAGAGCGAATCGATTTAACCGGAGTAAATAAAAATTAGAAAGAATCAATAAACTCAACGAGTCGCAGCGAAGAGTAAGGGGAAGGAAGGTCTCACCAACATCTGCATCGAAGTCCAGGTCCTTCATGGTTCAACTAGGCAAGGACAGGACAGCGGCTTAACTCCTAGGCTGAAATGAAATGTGTGAATCGGCACAGACAAGCTAGAGTAAGAAGGAGATTTAGATTTGACGGATTTTGGCGCCAAATGAGAAACCATGTTGTGACTTTTGGCGGGAAAGGACTGCGGCAAAATGGGCCCATAGTAAGGGAAAAGGAAGAACAATATGTTCGCTCCCCTCCACTTATTTCTTAAACAAGGAAGAACTATATAACACAGTTTTATTTTATTTTTTTTTTAACTATATAACACAGTTTTTTTTTTTAAACTATATAACACAGTATGATTTTTTTTTTGTCGAAATAACACAGTTCGATTAAATTATTGTATTTTTTCAGTAAATCAAATTATACACATGCTATAAATAATGTGATTCTTTTTTTTTAATTTGTTAATTGTTAAAGATGGGTTTAATTATGCATAATACTTGTAAGTATCATGACTCATGAGGTTAATATAATCATATATATATATATATATATATCATATATATTGCTTTTCAACTTTGTGTTTGTTACATTGAAAGATATGTTCATATTTAGCTTCTGGCTATACCTGGAATATGTTTAATAGGGGATAGTTGCAAGCTATACAAAAGATTGGAATATGTTTAATAGAGGTGTTACGGACCGGCCCAACAGGCCTAGGTCCGGACCTCGGCCCAATCACGCTAGGGATAGAATCCACGCCAGGAAAGGAATATTATCAGAGATCCCACAAATATGGGATCTCATTAATAGCGATTCCCCTACAATTATGGCACCAGCCAATCAGCCCTTGACAGCTCAATCTAAGATATTGCTCATTAAGGCAAAGATACGCGCACCAGACTCCTCTATAAATAGAAGGAAACCCTAAACAGGTGCAGACGTTCTATCTTATGCTCTATTTACATTCCATCACACAGAGCACACACCCCACTCCCCTGGCTACGTGCCTCCCAGTTTGCTGCGAACTACGTGGACTTTGATCCCTTCAGAGGGTACGTAGGCTCTAGGCTTGACAACCTAGTCAAGTCCAACATCTTCGTTCTTCATACAGAACATTGGCGCCATCCGTGGGGACTGTAAACTTCAATCCTCGTGACTACTGATGGTGAGCACTAGAAGCCACAGCAGAAACCCTCAGCTAATGGGAGGAGACCCACAAGCTAGCCATCCACCACCGGATCAGCCGCCGCAACCACCGCGGCAAGAAAACACCCCTGAAGGGCATGTCACCGACACGGCAACCACCCCTTCAGCAGAGGACCAGCAACCACTAGGATCGCTCACACTGACTCCAACGCGCGACGTCCAGGCAGTCGATGCCGACGTTCGCATGATGTGAAGGACACAGGAATCGTTCCTGCGACGGCTGGAGAACAAGGAAAAACGAGACGACCTGCAGAGACAGGATGACTTTGAAGCTTTCAGAAAAATGATCCAAGAAGCACTCGAGAAGGACCGCCGCGAGAGGGGCCGCCGCAGGAATCATAGGCGGGGAAGGAGAGCCCCAGTGGATGACAGCAGTTCCTCGAGCAACTCTGAGCCGAGGGACACGCGCCGAGACAACGGCGAGCCGGGGCGGAGGGCGAGTGCAAAACGAGGCAGACCACGGTCCCCAGAAAACAGAGAGAACCACGGTGTTGGTCTTAACCGCACTGATCGATTAGCAAGAGAGGACCGAGACCGTGAAGAAACCCGCGTGGAGGATAGAACTCCCCGGGCCCACAAATCGCCCCGCCACGGATCTCCTCGGGAATACCGAGTGACATATCTATCGGAAACCGGAAGATCCCCGTTCTCAAGGGAGGCGGCAACAGCCCGTTACCCAAAGCACTTTGACCTGGCCGACCTGCCGAAGTACGACGGGACCCAAGATCCGCGCAACCACTTGGTCACGTTTGAAAAGCTCATGTGGGTCCAACAGATCACCGGTCCGGTCATCCAGCGTCTCTTCGCAGCCACTCTGGACGGGCCGGCACACCGATGGCTGACTTCTCTCCCGGACAACTCTATCCGGAGCTATGAAGACCTCAGACGAAAGTTCGAGCTGCACTTCACCACCAGCAAAAAGCAGCCAAAGACCACGTTCACCTTGAGCAAAGTGCGTCAAAAGAAAGGTGAGGCCTTGCAGAAGTACCTGGATCGTTTCCGCGACGTGGCCATGCAAGTACGGTCATTGCCCAAGGATGTCCACGTGCACTGCCTAGTCAATGGACTGGACCCATCATCCCGGCTGGCTCGTCACCTGTGCAAGAACCCAGCGTACACCTTAACCGAATTCTATACCGAGGCAAAGAAGTACCTGGAATTGGAGCAGATGGAGGCAGCCAATGCCGACGAGCCCGAACGGACTAGGAAGAGTCAAACTAGTGACGAGGAACGCCCAAAAAGGACAAAGACCGACCCCAGACGACAGAGCCGAGAGAACCGAGCCAAGTCTGACCGGGCCGACCAGAAGGGCAAATACGACAGCTACACCCCGCTAAATGTCCCTCGGTCCCAGGTATGGAAGGAGGTAGCCCAGACCGAAATGAAGCGGGTGGACAGGCCGAGGCCTATCCGTGAACGCTCCAACACGGACCGTTCAAAATTCTGCAAGTTCCACGACTGCAACGGCCACACGACCGATGAGTGCTATGACCTCCGCGACGCCATCGAGAAGTTCGTAAGGGATGGAAAACTGCGTCAGTACGTGATCAAGACTCAGGGAAGGACGAGCGGGAAACGCAACGACCGCGCCCGCTCCAGAAGTCCGCCCAAGGAAGCCCAAAATCCGGGAAAAAAGTAGAAGGCGGCCTCGGACGACGAATTCCCCGACGTCGATTTCCAGTGCAACGTCGTCAGCGGAGGATTCGGTGGAGGAGGAGACACCGTAAGCCAGCGGAAGAAATATCTCCGCGAGGTATTGACCGTCCGAGACCCCCCTAAGTTCAAGGAAGACTTAAAGAAGCCTCGGCCGCCTACCCTGACCTTCACCGATGAAGAGCTGGAAGACGTCATACCCGGACACCTAGACGGACTGGTAATTACCGAAACTCTGGTAAATTGTCGAGTTAAAAGGATTTTTGTGGATGCAGGGAGTTCAGCCGACATTATAAGCTGGGACGCCTACAAGAGGATGCACCTCGACAAAGAGGACCTCAAGCCATGCAAGACCACCCTGGTCGGCTTCAATGGCGAGCAGTCCTTCCCAAAAGGCTACATCGACCTCCGGTTAACTCTTGGCACCAAAGAAGCCTTCAAATCGGAACGAGTACGATTCGTAATCGCCGACTTCCGGTCCCCTTACAACATCATTCTGGGCCGACTAACGATCCACAACTGGGATATACTAGTATCCACTAAGCATCAGAAGCTAAAGATGGTCAATAGTAAGAACCAGATAGTCGTGGTATCCGGAGACCAGAAAGAGTCGAGGCAGTGCTACTTCGAAGCTCTCCGTGTCGAGGAAGGAGGACCCTCGTCTCCACCCCGGCTTGGATCCAATGAGCAAGTAGCCGAAGCCGGCTTTGACGAGCGCCCGCGGCAGCAAGTCAACATGGTGGAGCTCGACCTCCGAGAACTTGACAATCCGAGGCCCGAGCCAGAAGGAGAACTGGAGGAAATAGTGCTAGGCGAAGACCCGTCCAAGACCGCCAAAATAGACCGAGATATGGAGGACAGCCTAAAGGCTCTCATGATCTGCTTCTTAAGGCGGAACCAAGACGTCTTCGCATGGACCTCGGCCGAAGTACCCGGCATCGGCCCCCACTTCTGCTGTCACAAGCTCGGCATATGGCCGGGGTCGAGACCCGTGGCAAAGAAGAAGAGGAACATTGCGGATAACAGGCAGAAGGCCCTGGAAGACCACATAGAAGAGCTCCTTGCGGCCGGTTTCATTCGAGAGGTGCAGTACACCACCTGGCTCTCCAACGTAGTCATGGTCCTAAAACCCAGCGGCAAATGGAGAGTATGTGTCGACTACACCAACCTCAACAAGGCCTACCCAAAGGACTCCTACCCGATGCCAAACATCGATAAGCTTGTGGACAACTCGGCCGGGTACCACCTCCTCTCCTTCATGGATGCCTACTCCGGTTACAACCAGATCGCCATGCATCCGGACGACCAAGAAAAAACCGCCTTTATGACTGATAAGGCGAATTACTGCTACAACGTCATGCCTTTCGGACTCAAGAATGCCGGGGCCACCTTCCAGAGGATGATGAACCGGGTTTTCGAGGATCAAATCGGGTGCAACATAGAGGTCTACATAGACGACATGATCGTCAAGTCGAAACTTCCAGAAGACCACATCCGGGACCTAGAACAGACGTTTGAAAAGTTAAGAAGACATCGAATCAGGTTGAACCTGGCCAAATGTGCCTTCGGAGTTCCGGTTGGGAAATTCCTAGGCTTCATGCTGACAAACCGAGGGATCGAAGCCAACCCGGACAAGTGTAAGGCCGTGCTCGACATGCAGCGCCCGAGAACCAAGAAGGAGGTACAGCAGCTAACAGGCCGACTAGCCGCCCTGATGCGGTTTCTACCAAAGTCGGCCGAGAAAGCCCTACCCCTCTTCAAGTTGCTGAAGAAGGAGACCCGAGGTGGCTAGAACCCAGACTGCGACGCCGCCTTCTCAGAAATCAAGAGATGTTTGGCAACCCCGCCGGTGCTCACTAAGCCGGACCTCGGAGAAACCTTATTCCTCTACCTCTCAATCGGCGACGAAGCTGTAAGCGCCGCCCTAGTAAAGGAGTCCGAGACCGGGCAAAGGCCGATATACTTCATCAGCAAGGCCCTACAAAGCTCTGAGCTCCGGTATCAGAAACTGGAGAAAGTGGCCTTCGCCCTGCTTACCGCGGCACGAAGACTCCGACCTTATTTCCAGGGACATCAGATCGTAGTCCAAACCAGCCAGCCGATCAGACAGGTTCTCCACAAACCTGACTTGGCCGGGAGAATGACCAACTGGGCCATAGAACTCTCCGAGTTCGATATCATATTCGAAGCCCGCCAGGCGATTAAGTCCCAAGCACTCGCGGACTTCATCCGAGAACTCACCCCGGCCACTATAAATGATGGGATTTGGAAGGTCTATGTTGATGGGTCATCCAACGCAAAGGGCAGCGGTGCAGAAGTCATCGTAGAAAGCCCGCAGGGGGTAGCCACCGAACACTCTCTGCAATTGAAGTTCCAGACCTCCAACAACCAAGCCGAGTACGAGGCCCTTCTGGCCGGACTGCTTCAGGCCAAGGACAATGGCGCCCAGCGAGTCAAGGTTCTAACCGACTCGCAGCTCGTCGCCGCTCAAGTAGACGGCACTTACCAAGCGAAAGGCCCACTAATGGCAAAGTACTTGAACAAAGCCAAAGAACTCATGGCCGAATTCGAGGAGGTGACGGTTTCCCATATACCCAGAGAAGAGAATGCTCGAGCCGACATCCTCTCTAAGCTTGCCAGCACTAAGGGGCCGGATAACCACAGGACCGTGATCCAACAAAATCTGACTGAGCCGAGCTGCATCATGGCTATCTCGGCAAGCCTCGACTGGAGGAAGCCAATAAAAGACTACCTCGAAAGGGGAATCATCCCCACTGACACCACCGAGGCCAAGAAGCTGATCAGAGAAGCCGCCCTCTACGCTATGGTTGACGACCAACTATACAAGAAAGGGCTCTACTGCCCCATGATGAGATGCCTCGGCGAAGTACGTGCTGGCCGAGCTACATGAAGGCGCCAACGGCCATCACATGGGGGGCAAGGCTCTCGCCAGAAAGGCACTGCGCGCCGGATACTACTGGCCCACTATGAAGCAGGACGCCATGGAAAAGGCCAGAACATGCGACAGCTACTAGAAGCATGCCAGAATTATATGGTCGCCACCCTCAGAATTGAAAGGAATGCCAGCCCCCTGGCCCTTTTACAAATGGGGCATGGACATCCTCGGACCATTCCGACCAGCGCAGGGGCAATGCAGATGGCTCATAGTCGCGGTAGACTACTTCACAAAGTGGATCGAAGCAGAGCCCCTCCCCACAATAACCTCGGCCAGAGTGATTAAGTTCTTCCAGCACAACATCGTCTCCCGTTTCGGGATACCAGCCGAGGTCGTCACGGACAATGGCACCCAATTCATGGACCATCATTTCCAAGCACTAATGTCCAACCTGGACATCAAGCAGCACTTTTCATCCGTGGAACATCCCCAGACAAATGGCCAGGCCGAAGCCGCTAACAAAGTCGTCCTGGACAGACTCAAGAGGCGAATGTTGTAGGCCGAGACCAGTTGGACCGAGCAGCTCCACAGCGTCCTGTGGGGATACTGCATGAGCGTACAATCTTCGACTCAAGAAACCCCGTATAGGCTAACCTATGGATGTGAGGCAATGATCCCGGTTGAAATCGGACAGCCATCCTGGAGAAAGGTCAGAGCTAGACAAGAGGGGCAGGAATCGAACGACGATGCCTTGAAGACTGACTTGGACCTCATTGATGAAATCCGGGTTACGGCGCACTGCCGGGAACTAGCCGCCAAGCAACTACTCGCGGCTAAGTACAACAGAAAGGTCCGACCCCGGTCTTCCAACTGAGGCAACCTAGTACTCCAACGGGCCGACATAGGCAACAAGAATGCCAAGGACGGGAAGCTGGCGGCAAACTGGGAAGGTCCCTACCGATTAAGGAAAAGCTCGACAGAGGAGCATATACCCTCGAGACTTTGGCACGAAAGCCAATCAAAAGGACATAGAATGCCGACAAGCTGAAGATCTACTATAGCTAGACTCTTTCTCGGCAGTGTTTGTTTGCTTTTACGATTGTTCCTTTCCTCGCATTTGTTTTCTTTTCGTTTTGAGTCCAAGTTATGTCATTTCTGATTATGATGCTTTGTAAAGCCCCGTAGGGCTATTTCTTTCTATCAATAAAGGAACCCACTATGGAGATTTACGAATGTGCACAAAGCTTAAGCATGAACCCGAAGCCATGAAGCTCGGCCAATAACAAAAAGACCGTGGCAAAGAAGCCCGGCCAAGAAACCGAAAGCCGAGGCTATTAAGCCCGGCCCCGGTAAAAGGCCCCGAGGTCACAAACCCGACCTAAACCAAAAAAATCTAGATATACGAAAACCGGGCGTTGTACTCCAACAGGCATTGGTTAGAGCTCGGCGAAGGCGCCATATATGGCCTTTCGCGAAATTGACACGTCAACGCTCGCCCGACTAAGCAAGCGGACTATCATGCCGACCCTGATTAGGTCAAAATGTCCGACTCCAAGCGAACAGAAGCCTCAGTTAGACACGTGGTAGCCTCGCCCTTACGCCGGTACAAACCAATCCGACTATGTGAAAGTTGGAGCTCGACTTCTAGAAAGTCGGGCCGAGGCAGTAGGTTAGTTACGCCTGACGAGGCTGAAACAAGACAACCTTACCCCAACCTCCCACTCACTAAATGTGGTAGAGTACCAACAGCCTGCACACATGCGGCCGACAAACACCTTAACTTAGTCAAAAGGTCGGCAAAGTTACCTATTGCCTAAGTCACCTAAGCGGCCCAAGCGGCCTACGCACATACAGCCAACGAAGACACAAACCGAGGCCACAGAACGATGGCAGAAAATAAGCCACCTTCGGCCCCAGGTAGCTACACGAGCTCGGCCGTGCATAAGAAGGATGAAATGAATTTAAATCGTTCATTATCGGAAATAGACAAAAGGGACGATAAAAATCAAAATCATTCATCAAGTAAAGACAGGAAAAGTATTGTCGTTAATTGTCAAAGTCTGTACAAGAATGGCACCAAGGCCAGAATCATTCAAAGTTACAAGGGCACCAACGCCCCAAAACTTACAACAAAAACAAAAATGAAGCTAGGACTGGGAGTCAGGTCCGACGTCGGCATTCTTCGCCTCAAGGCCCTCAGTGTCGGCGGCATCTTCCACCGCATCCTCGGCAGCTGGCGGCTCAAAAGGAAGGAAGGACCCGTCTTCCTGCACAAAGGCGCAATGGTCGTACCCATCTACATTGAGCTCGGCCCCAGGATTGAAGTGCCGGATTTGGAGCAGAGCCTGCTTAAAGCACGCCTCGGCAGTCTGCACCAGGGCGTCAGAAAGCTCCCGGGAAGTCTCCTTCTCTGCAGCAACGGCCTTCTCGAGCGCCTCCTTCTCGGCAGCCAGAGTAGCGAGCTGCTCCTCTAAAGCCTTGGCCACGGCCAGGCTCTCAAACATCCCTTGTCGAGCCCGAGCATACTCCTCGGCCACCGAGTCGGCATGCTCCCGGGACAGCTGAAGCTCTCGGTCAGCCTTCACCGTTGAAGTCTTGGCGGCATCCCGTTCCGCCCTGGCCGCATCCCGCTCAGCCTGGGCCTCAGCCAGCTCACTCTTAGCCGCCCCTAGCCCGGCTCTGGCCTCATCACGCTCCGCCCAGGCCGCAATAAGCTCGTCCTCGGAGGAACTGGCCCTCGCTCTGACCTCGACCAGTTCCTTCTTCAGTTCTGCAGCAGCCGCAGCCTGGGACTTCAGCTTGGCCTCCACTTTCTTCAGCCTAAAAACCTCGCCCTCTGCCCGAGCATAGAGGTTCCGGACCATCCTCAAAGCCTGAAGATAGCCCACCGACCTGATAAGCTCCTTCTGGGCCACCTGTAGACAGTCCTCTGCATCAGGGGATAAAGGGCGGGCGCCCTCCAGGAAGTGCCGAGGCGGGAGGAAAGCCACGTCAACCTCTGTGACCACCCCGTTGTCCCACAAAAAGCTGCGGGGGAAAACCGAGGAAGGCCCTGTTGGCGGAGGTGGAGGAAGGGGAAGGTGCACCGGAGAAGACGATGGTGACGGTGAGCCAGCAGGAGAAAACAGCCGATCAATCTCCTCATCAGTTATGACAAGGTCCTTCCCCCTGGGACCCGGAGAAACGGCGACAACTCCTCCCCGCTCAGAAGTTGGGGGCTCAACGGCCGAGAGGGGACCAGCAGCGGCAGCAGCGACCCCCTGACTCCCCAGAGCTGGAATCTCCACCACAGGAGCCGACTTGTGGGCCGTGGCCGAAGAAGGAACCTCGGCAACAGGACCCTTCGTCTTCTTCGAAGCCGGCGCAGCAGAGGTATCGGCATCAGCAGCAGCCGCCCGCTTCTTTTGGCGACTGGCCGGCGCAGCAGCCCTCGCCAAACGGGCGTACAGCGGCAGATCGTCCATAGACCTAGCTGCAATCCAAAAAAGAAAACACGAGTAAGTAAATCGAAAGAAGAAGTCAAAAGCAAATGCGCAAACACTAAGACCTACAAGTAGGAGGCAAAGGCTCAAAGGCATCCCCCGAGATAAAACTGGCCGCGCTATGGACTCCATATTTCTCTACAAAGGCGGCCAGCCTAGGGATATGGGAGACTGTCTCAGGCAGCAAATGGTCATCATCCACCAAGTAGGACGTCGGCGATTTCTTATAATGCCCCTTGTCCCAGTAAAAGGGGAACCGCCACTTCACATTCGGGCCCTCAGCCCCGTCCAAGAACCATGGCTGCTGGCCGGGTACGGCCACCACCTTAAAGAAAGCACTCTTGAACCGCTTGAAGGAGTCCGAGAAGGCCCCCATCAACTTCCTGTCCGACACGTTCCTGAGCGAGACCAGCCCTTTAAGCTTATCGCCCTCCTTGGTCAGGCCGGGGGTGAAGGGGCAGAAGTAGTAGAAGAAGAGGTTGGCGGTACAGGGGATAGGAATGGGATAGGAGCCGCATAGCTTCTCAAAGGCCACTAAGTAAGCCCATCCATTCGGGTGAAGCTGCGACGGCGTGAGGCTGAGGTAGGCCAGAGCCGACATCTGGAACTCGGTAAAAGGAAAGCGAACCTCGATCCATGTATACATGTCCCGATAAAAGGTGAAGAAGTTCGGCCTCCCCTCCTCGCGGGCCGAGCACACCAGCTCCCCCGTCCCCATAGGAGCATACACACAACCCTCTAACCCGGGAAGCTGGAGCCGGGTCACCTCCACCTCGGACATTAAGGACAACGTCACCAGCGTCTCGAAAGAAACCCAGTTGAAGCGTCAGCGGAGGGCCTCCGGAGGGCTAGAAGAGCCCAAACCCTCTGGCTCAGAGCGCGACTTAGGAGTCCGGGATTTGGGAGCCATAAATAACCCTATACGGAAATAAACAAAGCTGGTATTAGCAGAGAAGCAGAAATACCTAGCATAGACACAGTAGCAGGCAAGAAAGGCCGCGGACTCAAATGAACGGGGGCAGGAGAAGGAGTGACCGGAGCCGACCAATGACGGCATGAGCCAAGCATGACGGAAGCCTCACCGTCTCCACCACGGGCCATCAGCGCGGATGCCTCCACCAGGCAGTCCCAGCAGGGACCGAGATACCCCTCCGGGGCGAACGCCGGGCGGACAGTAGAAGGGTCCTCATAGAAGTTGAGGGGTTGGGCCATCACCATCGGAGACCTAAAGCCGGAAGAGGTGCCTACCCCGGCCCCACCGGGCGACCCGAGAGGAATGGCACGCACTAGCGGCCGGAATGGACGGCGAGGGATTGGAACCGAGACTCTGGCTGAAGATGGACGAGCCCCAGCACGCCCCGAATGAACAACGCCGCCCCGGCGCAGGGGAGCCAAAACCCCCGAAGCAGGCAGTTCACCCCCAAAAATCCAGTAAGTAGCCCTGGGGAGACGGGCACGGAGGAACATTTCCTCCTCAGGCGTCAATGACGCCCTTAGCCTAGGAACACTTCCATCTCTCGCCATAACCAAATGCCTACGGTGCTAGAAACTGGAGTTTGAGGGAGTTTTGGGGTGAATTTCGGGGGTGGTGATACTAACAGAAACCCAGAAAAACCCAGAATCCTCGAAGAACAGTAATACAGGCAACACTTCCAGAAATAAACGGCAAAACAAAGACAAGTACTAGCCAAAGCTGGTAGAAGGTAAACGGAATACCTGTGTAAAGGAAATGGAAGAGACTGGAACGCTGGAAGACGGTGAAGCTCCTAGACAAAGAAGAATCCCCTCTTAAGCTCTAATGAAGTCAGAGAAAAATCTGGGCAAGAGAGTGAAGTAGTGGGAAAAAGTGAAAGAGAAAAGAAAGAGGGCTATTTAAAAGCCAACGCAAGGGTGCAATGGTCTATTCCCGTGCAAGATGTAACGGGATTGGCGCAGCACGACACCAGCGTAATAAATGCGCACTAGCCTCGAAAGGCGGAAAGACGCGGCGGTTGCAGACTTCCTCTACTAAGAATCTGACAGCTGTGAAACCGCAATAATGACACGCGTGGGGAAGACCCAAGGCGTCCGAAGAATCCCAAAAGGCAATAGGTCAGAATGAACCCAGCGTTCTTGGCAGGACAAGAGAAGGGTAAGCCGACCAGTTCGCCGGATCGGACTGACAGCCGCGGCACCCCTAAGCCGACTCAGTCTAGGCAAATGGCCTCGACCACTTCGAGGACTGGGGGCAATAAGCACCTCGGACGTCCAGAAGCCTAAACGACCAAGCTGGGGGGGCAACTGTTACGGACCGGCCCAACAGGCCCAGGTCCGGACCTCGGCCCAATCACGCTAGGGATAGAATCCACGCCAGGAAAGGAATATTATCGGAGATCCCACAAATATGGGATCTCATTAATAGCGATTCCCCTACAATCATGGCACCAGCCAATCAGCCCTTGACGGCTCAATCTAAGATATTGCTCATTAAGGCAGAGATACGCGCACCAGACTCCTCTATAAATAGAAGGAAACCCTAAACAGGTGCAGACGTTCTATCTTATGCTCTATTTACATTCCGTCACACAGAGCACACACCCCACTCCCCTGGCTACGTGCCTCCCAGTTTGCTGCGAACTACGTGGACTTTGATCCCTTCAGAGGGTACGTAGGCTCTAGGCTTGACAACCTAGTTAAGTCCAACATCTGTGTTCTTCATACAGAACAAGAGGATAGTTGCAAGCTATACAAAAGAACCGCAATATTTCATAGCTAACGAATATTTATTCCCTCTTTGCATTCGTGGCAGTGATGTTCGAGTGCTTTTTCCCCAATATCATCACCATACTTGTCAATAATGAGATAAAATTAATTTAATGGGAAAAGTATTTCTCCAGTCACAGGAGATAGAGTTGTTTCCAGTAACCCAAAAACTATGTCGTTTTGAATTAATGAAGAATTGATTAGTAATTTCAGGTGAATTAATGAAGAGTGTTTTGATAAAATGTATATGATTAAAAAATAAATAAAATTACAGAAATACCCTTCATTAATCCAAAACGACGTAGTTTTGGGGCCAGTGGAGTCTAAAGATAACTTTATCTCTAATGACTAGAAAAATCTTTTACCCTTAATTTTAATCCTCATTATTTATGTTCATTTTTCATTTAGATTTTGAAGTTTAATTATGCTTAAATTATTCCATATAATTTATGACCATTTCAAAGTTAATTCCCTTTTTTAGCAACGCATTTTTTTTTTGGCCAGAAAACGAAGTTAATTTCATATTGCCAAATGCCTAAAATACATTCCCTATACATCACTTATATATATATATATATATATATATATATATATATATATATATATATATATATATATATATCCTACCTAGCAGTGAAGGATTAACCATTAGGAGTAGATAATAAATAATAAAAATCTTTATGACAATTCTAAAAAGAATATTCCAATAATAACAATTAGTGTAAGAAAAGAATGCGAAAAGAAAAATATCTTGATGGATTGAGAAAATACAGCAAAAAGATACAAAAATTATTAATTAATCTGGTTCAAAATTTGTGATTGAATTGCATTTCCAGGCAAGTGGTTCTCCATATGTTGGCTGACCGGAAAAAAAATACAAGAGGAGCCTGTTTTATATTACAAGTTTACAACAGATTTACAGAATTAAAAGGAATCCGGTCTGTAAGTGCTCATAGAGCTCGGGACCGTGCCCTAGCTTTGGTGGGGGGACTGATGCCGAACCCCTCCAAAACTTTCTTTTACCAAAAAAAAAAAAAAAAAAGAAATCCGGCCTAAGAACAATCAGATACCACGAGAGATGACAACTAACAAAACTCTGAATGCTTGATGGGTAACGTTTAATTGATCCTGGAAACGGATGTCAGCTAAAATTGACTAAAATATCGCTCTCTGGCTCAATAATCCTTGAAGCTGCGAAGGGATGTATAATCCGCGCAGCAAATATGAAAGGTAAATAGGATCATCGCCTCCATAATCCATTACCATTAATGATCATGGAGACACTGTGTTATGTTCCTTAGTTTTTGCTAACTTGGCTTGTATAAGTTTGTCAAGTATTGGGGGCTCCAAAGGAACTGGGTCAAGACACCGCTCTGCTGCAGCAACAATCACCTGTGGCACAAAACCATAAAAACAAAAGACAGGGAGAAGATAAACATGACTTACCAACTATACAGCTGTATGAAAATCAAAATCCATAGTATGAGTATGACTTTAATAATTCCAACCTCATCCAGCAAGAAGTCCATGGCAGCTTCATCTTCAACCGTTTCTCTTAAAGAAGTCCTTAGGAACTGAATATCCAATTGAATTTGCTGGAATCCACTCCGATTAAAAGTTTGGAGTCGAGCAAATTCTTGTAGACTTTTTAGGCACAATTTCACTATGGTTGTAACAACAGACTCCTGCAGTTTTACGAGTAAAGATTCGATAACCTGGTCCGCAGCCACTTATTTTAACTTTAGAATCACCAATTTGATAATTACTCAATACCTGCGTGAATTCTACTTTGGTGAATATTTCAACCTTCTGCTTAAACAGTTTTGCTAAATGTGTCTCTAAAAGCTGGCTTCTCGCCCTCTGAGTATTTGACCTGCTGAGTTTCTCTTCACGCAAAGGGTTGCTCCTCGATGAAGCAGTACTTCCATTACTATCAGTCCTCCGGTGCCTGCGCTTACCTTGTGGCAAAATCTGCTTCACTTCATTACCTATTACTTCAAGCTGGAAAAGAAAATACAAGAAATTAAAATACTCTGTTCATTTAACATGCAAGTTTATCCAAGAAAATTCATGATTCCATCCTCTGAACTATCCAGATAGAAATTCAATGAAAACTAGTATTCATGTAAGATCGCCAAACCAGTTAAATTTTAATGCCGCTCAAAAGAAGACAGCAATGGAGAAATCCATTTAAAAAATAACAAGTATACCAACCTCTTGCAAGAATAAATCCACGAACATATGAACTTCTCTAGGCTCCTTATGCTGTGCAGAGGATAAAGCCAATTTCAGAACCAAACTCTCGTCATATTACAACCGTAATAAAACTGGAAACAAAGATGTATAATACAAACCTTAACCCAATTAGGTGTGTTAAACCTCTTCTTCAGGAGAAGTGATAGCTTCTGAGTTCTCATGTTTATGTACTGAACAGAATCAAAAGAAGTATATGTGAGTGCCTCTTAACTTAAAATGAGGTACTAGTATATTATAAAATGGAGAAAGAGAACCTCCTAAGCAAAAACACTCAAACAAAAATAGTAAAGCGGAGGAGCAGAACATAAAAGATGCAGCAAAGCTCGCCTGTAAGCTCAAAGAAGTCACAAACACATTGGAATAGGGTATATGTGAATATAATATTAACAACTTACCTGGTGCAGGAATTTTTCACCAGCTGATCTAAATTTCCGACAGATCTCTCCAGGAACAAATGCAGGTCCATGTTCATATCCTCTAGCACTACCACCAGAAAAGGAAGCTGCTATTTCCTGAAAATCACAAAGCATGCCCTGAGGATGTGGAAGGAAAACTAAGGGCAGAAATAAATGCGTATACAGGAACCTCAGATAGCTTTATCAGAAGGATCCTTGCCTCAGTGATTCTTGGTATTGTAGTTTGTTCAATAAAAGCAGAAAGCTGTGACAGTACTAGGATGAGGCCAGCAATAGCTTTGTCGCCTTGAGCTCCCTCTGTCACACCCTGATCTTGAATGGCAGAAGCATAATTCCTTCTAGAAAATAAAAGGAATTTGCCCTCAAGTTGCCTGAAAAAATCTTGCAATTCTTCCTGAACCATATCAATAATGGTCTCTCTTAGTCTAACAACTAGCCCAGAGTTATCATCTAGAATTTTGCGGAAGTCCTGCAATGACCAATGAAAAGCATGATGAAATCAGACCTCAAAGAAGCATAAGAAGAAATAGTTAGAAAAGCTTGACAAAAGATATTTTGCACACACACAAATATATATAATCCATATTTAACAAGGTTCTGAAACTAGGACTGGCTCCAAAACCGGCCGAGGTACTGGGTTAAGGGTCAGTGGGCCAGACTGGAGTCAAATCGGAGCTAACTCGGGGCCAAATGGGTAAGAAATTGAAGATTCCAAGGTAATTAATATAAAATTTTAAAAAAATCGATTTCTTTTTTTTAAAAGTACCAAACCAAGTTGATGCTTGGATTGGACCGGTTTACTAACCAGTTCACCGGTTTCCAATCCAGGTTTCAGAACCTGGATATTTACCCATCAAATTAGACAAATGTGCTTACCAGCAAGACATTTGTGCTTCCTTGGAGAACCGTTTTGGTGCTAGCATCTAAAGCAACTTGCAGAGAGTAATCCTCCACTTTTTCCTTTTTCAGGACTTTTAAGAGGGAATCTACCAAAGAGAAGTTAGCTCATTTTCAGTAAGACAGTTTCCATAGAACATTATTTCCCGTTAGCTCGATTCATGTATACAACGACCATCAAGCTATCTTGACAAGTCACCTTTTCACAAACCTACTGTTTGGGCCAAAATGTGGCACATCTTCAATTTTCTATTTTGTTTGTGTGGCAGAATAAACATTTCAAATTTCAGCAACTAAGAAGTAAGAACTAGAAGTTTCATGCACACAGTCATAGAAGTAACCTGATATATCTTGCAGAAGATGAGATAATGCACTGCTAACATACAGCTTAACAGTAACCTTAGAAGCCTGACAAGGAGAAAGTATGGAGAAGTTATTGAGAGGCTACATCCACAACCAAAAAGAAAATTTTAGCAACTAACCACAAAGTATAACCTCAATAGTGTGGTCAGAGAGTGCAGCTTCGTTCAAGACATCATCAATCAAGAGCACATCATTCCAAACAACTCCTGCATCCACATCATAATCCAGTCAAAAAGCAGGAAATTTATTTTAATTTTTTTATTAAAAAAAATTGCTAAGTTGAAGAGAAACCATGCCACCGAAATGCACATACACACTTCTAAAATGTTAGAACAGAAAGAATTGAGGGTTTCCTTATTATTGAATCAATAACAAAGTATCACATGCCTTAGACCAATTGCTGCAAGATGGACATAAATTGATGTTACACGTTAAATTTTGAAAATATTGTTGGAAAACATTTATAGTAGTGGATATTTTATATGACGAAATGTCTGCTAGACACATTAATATAGGTTAAAAACTTCCCATTAAGGACACGATTCGCATCATCGAAGGACATCATTAAATGTCCATTCCATTGAAGTAAAATTGTAAAAAGACTTCCAGAAGCAATAGAAAACAAATAGATGCTTGCAGTGTCATCACTAAGAGTCACGGTAACAATTATGTACACTCTCTTCTGTGTCAGATGCATTCAAGAAGGAATGATATGATCAATAGTTCCACAAGCCGACCTTCTCTTTTAATCAATTTGAATGTCACATTAGCTAAGCATGGCATATTAATAATAACGAATTAGTCTGGGCCTCATCCCCTCTAGTACATGTACTGTAATTTTAACGTTAGCCATGCCATGTATTTTATCATGATCATCAACAACACAAGAGACACAGAATATTATATGCCAGATTGTCAGTGTTCCAACAGTATTTGTCTTCAAGGCATTAGAGCCACTCACATAACCCTAAAAATAATCTCATAGTTCTTGTACTGCTGGCATGTAAATGTCAAACGCTTACCACGTCATACCACATGCCATGCATTGGATGTAATCATACATACAGGAGGCTGACTGGTATGCGTGAATGCTTCAAAGAAAAACTCTCAACTTCCACACCCTTTTGTTAAATAATAATTATTATAAATAAAATTGGAAAAAATTTGTTATGATTGTTCAAATGAAGAACTACTCATGTATCACAACAGATGCTTTAGAGTCAAAGGCCATTGACTCATACTCAAGGTGAGACTCAAGTACACAAATCATCAAGTTGTAGAAATCAAGTTGAAATCCAGAGAAACACAGGATGATTAATATAATCACACTACTTACGTAGAATCCCCAGTAGATCGGCTGCACAAATTCGTCTCTTTACGTATTCGTCAGTAATTATAAAGTTCCTAAGAATATTTCGTCAAATAAATTGTATATTAGGCAAAAATTGTATAGGAGATAAAGATACTTCATGTTGTAGATGAGGTTACAAACTTAGTAATCAAGTCTTGAGCAAGATTGTTCAATTGCTTTTCTGAATCAGGAAATATTACTCGAAAAGCACGAACTGCCTCCACAAACTCTCGAACAGCCACCTATATAAGAAAGAGAATGACACGACACGTGTTTTCAGATATTAACGCTGGAAGGAAAACAAAAGCAAGGAAAAGCAGAGTCCAAAGTCCAGACACATAACATGGCACTAGCAATAGCTGTATTAACCATCACAAGTATGTATACTAAATTGAACATCTTATCTAGCCAAAGATATGATAGCAATAACATCTTAATGGGAAGAAAATGATTTTGAAAAACAGAATACTACTACTATGATGCTTGATTTATCATGCTTCTAACCTCATGAGCAGAAGCAAAGGAAGAAGGATCTGTTGAAGCATTGTTTATCTCTTCAGGGTTCAGTTGAATGTCTTTAATAGACTGTTCCAACTTCTCAAGTAGCTTTTCCTTCAAATTTTCCACCTGCCAGTAATAGGAAGATAACACGTATGAATTATGAATATGGACCTGACTAGTGCATACTTTAATACACTATTGTTCCTTCCAACAGTTGATCTTCAAAATTCTCAGCAATATATGCGAGGACCAGATGGATTTTACATGACCATGGCAGCCTTCATATTTCTAATAGCATAATTTCAGATTATACCAGATTTAAAAAACAGACACAAAATTGATATGTGTATCCATCATGTCTTAACAGTAATTTTCCTTTAGAACTCGGGAGAAAGTTAAATGGGTTCCTCCATTGAGGGAGGGAGGTGGTTGGAAGGAGTGGAATAGTATGAAGGAAAAGAAATATCTACTTGGCTGCAACAATATTAAACGCAATTTTGAGGATGCGGAAAAAGTAACAAACCGTAAAGTCCAGCTGCTTAAGGAGTACTGCAGCCTCAGATCTTGCTTGCATGGGTTCCGAGTCGGAAAATAGCCTTCCCTGGTTATAGGGGGAAAAAATGTCAAACTTTGGTGACTAGCTTCTTAGTTATCTGAAACACAATGACCATCAGCTTGGAATCCAGGATATCACGAGTTCCTAAATTCACCGTAATTTCTAGAACTCTTAAATCAAAATGAATAAGAGGAGGACAGGATGGTTGGATAATATCAAAGGGGGAAATGGTATGCCCATTTCCCTTAAAAATCCAAAATCAGCCTAGAGGAAAAAGAAGAATTTACAGAATTGATGTTGATAGAATATAAATAATCCTAAACCTCACTTTAGAAGATCTCTCAACTATTTTATTTTATTTGCCTTCCAAATCCAATAAAAACAGCAACGAAACCAAAATCCACTGCATGTTATAATTCCAGGACATCCTGCATCAATGAAATTCTACTCAGCTACTAACAGGAGGATTTCTCTCATAAACAAAATTTTAACGCCGTAACCAACATAGAGTTGGTTTAGCGGTGTAACGCCCTGCTAGATCCCCTAAGTCTCGAGTTCAAATCCTTGAGGAGACACCTATGTTTGGAGGAGCAGCCACAAACCCCGAACTGGATACCGGATAATAATATTAAAATATATATATATATATATATCAACGCCATAGCTCAAAGATTATTCCGAAAATGAAGATTAGTTATACCAGGATTGTTGTAGGTCCAAAGATCAATGATATTAAAGTATAAGCAATGCATTATTTACATGGGCCAGATGCCAACAACCGATGAAGTGAAATCAGGCTTATAGAACTACCATCAAACAGTAGAATTGGAAACATGAGTACTTCATCCCAAAATGAAAAAGATTAATAAATTGACTACTGAATAATCTTGAAGATTACATGGAAAATGAATGTTGCAACATCAAGCAATATATGAAAACATTCGTAATTATCTCTCAGCTTATGTTTCCACTCATGCATCGAAATCCAGATAGAATAAGGAGAAATAATTGTACCTGCAAATTATTTATTATGATAGCAATTGCTTTTTCAGATTCTCGTTTGCAATCTTGGAATGATGAGTCTCCATATGCCTGCCACAAGGAAAACAGCAACAAGAGTTGTCTCATCAAAGCAACAGATTTATCACATTATGTGAAACATATGCCAATAACTTTTTCAGGTGACAAATATTAATTTCTAAAGAAATTAATATTTGCTAAATGTAAACAAAAACAAGTGAACGGATTGAATTGACAATAAAAAAACCATGCCAGCCCCACACAACCTTAAAGATTGGAATTGCTCCAGTGTAGAACCTGACTGCATCTGCGTAGGCCTCTGATTTGATGCATTTTCTTAATCTATCAGGTAGATCATATATGAACTGCTCTTACACCAAGGTGAAGAGTGTGTTAATCATAGGACCAAAACATCTAGAATCAAAGTCAACAAGCATAATGCGAATACTGATATGCTTCTATAAAGAGTTTATAACTATGTTTAGTGGATGGATTACCAGGAATTGAATGGTCAATTTGGGGTAACCTCTTGTCTAAGAGAATTTTTTACAATGACATGGAATGGAAAATAAGGGACTCCAACACCTTTCCTTGCCACTCAGAACCAAAAAAATTTTGTCCCTCCATATTGGGGGCGTTTGGAGAATGGACAAGTGGTACAATAATATCTATATTCCCATTCCTAAGGATCCACACCCTAAAATCACATTCTAGTTATAAATGTAATATTGAAAAAATAATTCAAAAATCATTCCATTCCTAAGGATCCACACCCTTCCCTCAGTAAATTCTGAAACAATTGAAAAATGCATATATCTTTTCATTCGACTCTCTCTGCCTTTTTACTCCACATCATTCTCTTCTAAACTCCCCAACATAACCCAGGAGTAAATTACTCTTCCCATCACTAGGAGATGCCTAAATTGCCCAGCCCTCTCCTTTGTTTTTAAATTATATACTACCCTCCCTTGAAATCAAAGATGCATTACATTATCTCTTCTGCACCCATAATGATAAGTTTTTAAAAAAAAAAAAAAAAGAACCACAATTACACTCATTTTCATTGCAATACCCCAAGTCCCCCATGACCTGTTATATGATATAACAAGCATTAAATCATTTTTATCAGTGAATGTTTTAAATACAGAAAATTATAAAATAATTTAATAAAAAATAAAATTATTAAAAACAAAGAACATATTCACAAAATGACATTTTAAGACTGCATAATTTAAATAAAAGAAAATAATACTATTCTTAAGGTTATTTTAGTTACCTTGTTAGTTCAGGGGATAACTGTAAATGTTCAAAATCACTAATGGCCTAAGTTACAAGCAATATCAAACCAGTGACCTCCAAGAAAACTTTCATGTCATTAAGTCACAAAGTCATTAGCTAATAGCTCAAACTTAAATGCAAGGTTTTCTGATGTTGAGCTTAACACCAGAGTGTAACAATGTCAATCTGTGCTGCCAAAAGCTGTCACTGCTTTAATACCTGGACTTTACGAAGAAGATTGCAAGTCCGATGCAGTTTCTCTACATGCTCTCTCTTCTCATAAAGAGAAGTGTTAACAGTATCACTCCTCGATTGCACAGACATTATCTGCATTGGAGATAAAAAATAGGATTCCACCAAAAAACCTTCTCTGTTTTGATTCTTCAAAAAGAACAAGTAAAACATGATTGAAAAATTAACGCTACGCTTACCTTCTCAAGAAGTTGTTCCATATTTGCCTCCATCCCGGATATGTTACTTTTCATCCTGTTTGGCAAACAAATTGCGTGACACATTTTTTGAAGAAATAAATTAACCAAGTTATTGAAAACGCAAGAGACACACACCAAGAACAGGGAGGAACATTTTTTTATGAGGGAAAAAAGGGAAATTTGTAAGAGCACTTGAACGACAGTAAGCAGTAATTTCCCCATAAAAAATAAACATAAGTTAGTAAGCAAGTCATATAACTCATGTATCGAAAGTTCGTAAGCAGTAATTTCGCCACAAAAAATAAGCATAAGTTGGAAAATAATAAGCAGCGCAAAAACAGAGAAATAATAGTTAGGAAAAAGAAAACCTCTTTATTGTATCTGTGGCGCTGATGAACTTGTTATAATTCTCGTAGACCAACATTTGCAGGTCAGTGTCAAGATTCTTTATTTCAGCCGCCATTTCAACATGCCTTTGAAGCAGACCTTCCAAATTCGACTTATGTACCTTCATAATTTACCGATAAATGCACAACAGAATCAACCACTTCGTACTCCAACTTCAAACTCATACTACCGTGACAACAATTCGCAATAATCCAATTCGCTTTCTTCCTCAATTTCCGTGAGGGGGGAAAAACAAGAGTTCAATTTCGACCTCAGAATACCCATGGGGGTTGATAGATTCGATTAGAACGAGAATTACCAGTTTATTCATGTAGTGATCAGGATCGAAGGAGGTGGAATTGATGTCATCGAGAGTGGGGGATCTGGACAAGCCAATGCTGGAGTTGGACGACGCGGAAGGGTCCTGAGAGTAGAAACTGGAGAGAAGATCTCTCGTTCGCTTAGCTTTATCGTCTAATGATACTTCATCAGTCCCCATTTTCCTCTTTTCTTCGATCTACCTGTGTCGACGCGGCACCGATCTGTGAACTGAAATTGCTTTGTTCGATGGCAAAGCCGTCTGCTGGGCTTGGACTGGTACTCCTATATATTTTACTGGGAAAGGAGCCGAAAAAATGCTATCGGTTAATACTTCGATTGAACGCTGTCAGACCCACCGGGCGACCTGGGTGTCACCCGTGGTGATTGGTGAGAAACGCCATTACCTCGGTACGACGTCGTTTGTTATGTTCTATTTTCTCAAAAGATAACTTTTTTTTTTTCCAAAGAAAATCTCACATATAAAGATAATTGAATTACCCAAATTCTAATGGGTTAAAGAGCAAATTAGTCAACCAACTATTAGGTCAAGAGTATCCAGCACAAAAAAACTTTTAAGGGAACCAATAATACCAACAAACAATTGAAATATTTTTTTGCTATTGCACCCGGTTCAACAGAGCTTTGCCCTGCCTAATCTGGATCGAGGTATTGAACGCTGTCAGACCCACCGGGCGACCTAGGTGTCACCCGTGGTGATTGGTGAGAAACGCCATTACCTCGGTACGACGTCGTTTGTTATGTTCTATTTTCTCAAAAGATAACTTTTCTTTTTTTTTTTCCAAAGAAAATCTCACATATAAAGATAATTGAATTACCTAAATTCTAATGGGTTAAAGAGCAAATTAGTCAACCAACTATTAGGTCAAGAGTATCCAGCACAAAAAAACTTTTAAGGGAACCAATAATACCAACAAACAATTGAAATATTTTTTTGCTATTGCACCCAGTTCAACAGAGCTTTGCCCTGCCTAATCCGGATCGTGGTTCTGTCGGGCGCATACGCGGGGACCTCTCCAATTGAAATATTTAAAAAATCATAATGCCGTTAGTTTTCTAATAACATTCTTTTATGAAGGTTGCCAATGTAGGATTTGAAGTCCAGGTGGGTTTTTCTTTTTTGGTCAACATACAAGTGCCTTAAATCACGAAAAAAAAAAAAGAGAAAGCACAAAACGCTATACGCTATCGAAATTGACACAAAGAAAACCCAAAGCAATCGAGAGCAAGCCTGATAAAGAATCCTTTTGCTCTTTTTATGCGAGAAAATTCGGGTATGGTAATGGTGGTTTGAGAAGCATAGTTGAAGTGAGATTGTGAAAAGGTGGGTGGTAGATTTTGGGGATCCATCAGTGGCGTTGTTGACAGCCTGTGGGGGTGATACAGTGAAGTTGTTTGATTCCTCCGTCAAGCCAGGAGATCCTTGCTCATTGAGCTATGCCCCTTCTCCTAGATTCCAAGCCAATTCAGTGAAGTGGAACCATACTAGTGAGTCAATCTGTGATCTCTTTCCTTTACGCTGCATAAATAATTTTTCTTCTTGGAAGGGATTGCGTTTGTGGAATTTTTATTCCCTTATAAATCTTTCTAGAAACTGCTTCTCTATACTATTTTCCTTCACTCGCAAACGGATTGAGCGCAAATGAACTAAACAGTGGTGTTGATTTTGTTGATGAATTTGATTTTGTGCTTCCTAAATTGTCGTAGAAACAATTTAAGTTATTTGATTACATGGCAGCGGCCTGCTTTCCCAACGCGTCGGCGATTCTCTACCAGTGTTTTCCATTAGTTTTTTCTCTTTCCACTTTGCAAATCTGAATGAACGATTTCATCCTCAACGAGCCCTCTTTCCAGATCTGCTCCTCCTCCTCCGCCTGACTCCATCTCGGTCGCTTTAACTCATGGTTGACATTCTCATCAGCACTTTCTCCACATGTCTGGTCAACATAATCTCACGTCTCCCCAATGGCTTTCTATTTGTTGAAGCCTTTTTTTTTTGGTCGACATTTGTTGAAGCCTTCAACATTGCACATTTGGAAGGGAAAGTTGCAAATTTCATAATCTTGTATAAATATTTTGGCATTTAAAATTCTTCTTTTGGTTCTTTTATTCTTTCTCTATTTCTTTTGGTGGCTGGAATTTCTGACTGAAGATGGGAGGGAGAGAGTCTGATAAGTGATGAAGGGATGACAAAGAGAGGAAGAGAGAAGCAGGTAAATTTAGTTCTTTATATGACTAATGGCTTGATGATGAAGAAGATTGAAGATCTGCAAAATTTCTACATAAAGAATCTATGTTATGTCAATCTTGATGGCGTTGTGTGCTTTCTCGTTTTTTTCCGTGTTTTAAGCCACCTGGATGTTGACATAAAAGAAAAACCCACCTAGACTTTAAATCCCACATTGGCAACCTTCATAAATATATGTTATTAGAAAACTGACGACATTGTGATTTTTTAAACATTTTAATTGTTTGTTAGTATTATTGATTTCCTTAAAAGTTTTTGTGCCAGATGCTCCTGGCCTAATAGTTGGTTGGCTAATTTGCTCCTTAACCCAATTCTAATTTATATTACTAAACTTAAAAAATTATTAAATTAATGGGAAAATTATAATAAAAGATCAAAGAAAAATAATATTCATTAATAAGGACCATAAAAATTGTAATTATTTTGAAGGACCATAAATTAAAACATTAAAATAGAAAGACTAAATTGCCCTTAGCTATATTTTATATATTCTCTCTAACTAAATCAGAATATGGAGTGGTTGATAAATAATGACAATTAGAGACCAAATCAGAATCAATTAAGTTGGTGTCTCTTCTGCACCGAAATCTCCTCCCAATTATGATCAAGGTGACTTCTTTTCCCGTCTCTCTTCTGAATTCATATTATTCAGTAAAACAAAGCCACTTTTTTTTTTTTGGCAAATCGAAGATAATCCCCTTAATTTGCCGATTGAACCATCGCTATCATGAGATGAAACGCTCTAGCAATTACACTTCAGTGGCTATATGTAATATAAAAGCCAAAAGAAACTGTTTCCTTCATTCTTCAATCTAAATTATATATCTCATATTATTAACAGAAAACTTATAAATGTCTAGGCATGAGTATACTCAGTTCTTGATCATAAATTTTTTCAGTTTTTCCATCATCTCTCTCCTTGATTTTCTCAGATCAATGAAGAAGATTTGGAGGATAATGAGTAATCAATTCAAATTCTGATTTAATTATAAAGAATATAAGAAATCTGGCTAAGGGCAATTTAGTTTTTTCATTTTAATGGTTTAATTTATAGTCATTCAAAATAATTATCATTTTTATGGTCATTCTTAATAAATATTATTTTTCTTATGTCCTTTATTATAATGTTCCCATTATTAATTAGGTTATATGACACGATTAGGATTTAGAATTTGGGCAAAATTACATCTATATCCCTTAATTATTTTAAAAAAAAAGTAAAATTTAAGACAAAATAATATTGTTTGCGTGCTAGATAATAACCCTAAGAATGGAAAATTCATTGAAGGCATCGGCAAAAAAGGCCAAGTAAGTAAGTTGGTTCTAATATTAAATATTCATTCTTTAATATTTTTCCTCTTCTCCCATGAGATCGCAAACGAACCCAAAAGATGAAGACATGATCACCAGAAACGAAGTAAAGGAGCCTCTAGATTCAATAATTTGCCCCAAGTTGTTCAGATATATTGAACATAGTGTTGCTCCAAAGAAATATAACCAGAAATCTATTACTCTTAACATCAACTTCACCCTCAATTTCTTTTCTAACATGAAGAACCTCATGATCAAACTCACAACTGAACCATGATGGACTCTTACTCCTTCTTTGTGGGTTTGTCATGACCCCACCCAATCGTTGATCTTCTACAAGATTGGAACCAAAAAAAAAAAAGGCAAGAAAAAGGGAAAGGATGTTTCTTCTACCCGTCTCCAGCTCTCCAAATGCAGCAAAATCTAAATACAATTTTTTTTCCAAAGTTTGATCGGTCAAGATGCTTCAATTTGATAGCTTGATTCTGATTCTTTGTCTAAAATCCAAGAATTGAAGAAACCAGGGAGATCATTCATTTAATAATGAAGTCCTTCGTGGATTTATAATTAATCGGAAAAATGAAATCCGATAAGATGACTTTTCCTTACCTATTTTTTTAAGACTATGCGAATTGGGGTATTATTACAAAATAACCGACGTTTAAATATTGTACATTAAGTCGCTGGTCCAATTTAAGATTTGTTAAATTTATCAACGATTTTCTTATTTCAACAGTTTTTTTTGGGAATTCTCCCTTTTCCACCACATACTTTAAAGTATTTTCCATCTATACCTAACTCCTCAAGTTATCAAAATGGTTAAGTGTAGAATTAAACAAAAAATACTTAAGAGTGGTGGACACCCTAAAAAAATACGTTAAGTTACTCAGTATTCTAATAAAGTACTTAGGGTACTAGATGCACATCAACCCTTCCTTTTTATACTAATTTGATTTTTAAGGTTTGATTCTCCCATCACTTTTTTTTTTCTTTCTTTCATTTTCTTCTCAAGATCTCATTCTCACCTTCATATATATATATATGAGGCTTGTATTTAGAATTTTGTAAAAATTTTTTTGTAAAAATAAATAAATTAATTAAAACGGTTACATATTGATCATAATGCAATATAAAATAATGGAAAGTTGTTAATTTATGAAAATATTATAGGGTTTAGTGTTTCTGTTTTTGCTATAGAAACATTTTTTTTGCCATATTCATATAAAAATGAGTGTGTTCCATTATAAAGAGAAGATAGATATTGGAACACACTCACTTTTATGTGAGTGTGGCAGAAAAAAAAATGCTTTTTATAATAAAAGCAGAAACATTAAACTCAATATTATAATAGTAATTTTAGAAAATATTTAAACTGAACCAACTATTTTTTAGTAATTTAAAGATTTTTTTAGTAATTTAAAGATAGAGAAGAGATTCTAAAGGGGAGAAAAATGAGAAACAGGAAAAATGAGAGATCTCCCTCCTCATTTTTCCTTTTGTGTTGTGCGTTTCGATCCTTCCCCATCTTTTTTTTTTCTTCTATTTATATTTTCTGCTATGGGATATTTGGATCAAATAATTTATTTATTTTTATAGAATATTACAATGATACTTTTTCCCAATATATTATAACAATTATTTTATAAATTAGAGTATAAAATTTAAATCTATTAGAGTCAGTGAGATGAATCAAATAAGTTGACTAGTGATGAAATAGCTTAAACGTAATAAATATTTTTTAATATATTCAATCACACACCAATTAGTTCCATCCAAATAAGTTGTTTGCAATGCATGTAAGATTAATATTAACTGAAAAGTCGTGAAAGTGCCAACAAAGAAATTTCCACCTATATCATCTTCAATAAAATGAGACATTATGAACCAAGAAAACAAACCAATCATGGTAATGGTCTTGAAAACACGACCTTAACTCTGGTACTGAGCCATATGGGCATGTGTTATGTTAACTTCTAGGTTACAAGGCGTGGAAGTGATAACAAAAGAACTTAAGATCAGCGCCAAAAACAAAAGGTCAATACATTTCCAATCTCCACGTCACTACACTACTTTAATATAATCATTAGTACTTATATGCTTTCTATGATAATCCTGGGGGATGGACTTGTATGTATACAACCAATTAGGATAACAGACCAGATTGGATTGTTATATATTCAATAGTGCAAAGACTTTTGATTCTTATAGAAAAGATGATATGAAATTTAGAATGACCCCAACCTTTGGGAAAACACAAAAAACCTAAGGTCAGTGTTGTCAAGCATGCAAAAAGACCAGATGGACAATATTGAGAAATGCATATTATTACAATTAGTTTGCATACTACAATTGAATCGTGTAATTTGGAAGATAATTTGGATTTAATCCGGTAGAAACATGCAAGAGAACCCAATAAAGCCAACAAAATAAACCAACCTGCAAGAAATTTGGAAATGATAAGCCAAGTAAAACCTTAAACATCTTCTCAGTTCAAATTTTCCTGCAGTACCAGTCCATAAGATGCACATGTTAAACTATCATGGTCTTAATTGTAGTCGGGAAATCGGGCCAAGCCCATCTGACCGGCCCTTTTAAGCCATGACCCTTCAAGGGTTGGGCTTAAAGATTAGAGGAGTTTAATGAGATAAGCCCTGTGGGCTGGCCTTGTAGGGCCTTGGGCTTAAAAGGCCGGCCCTGCAGGCCTTTTTAATTTATTATTATTTTTTTGTATGCATAGATTCACATAGAATGATAATTTACTAATTTATATGTATTTTGTATTTGTTATAAAGTTATTTATCCATTTAAGCACAAGTATATAATAGCTATATATATTCTAATTTTATGATTTGATTTATTATTTATTGCAGATAAAAATTATGGATGTGTTTATAATGCAAGAGAAGAAATTCATGATATTCTTATTTTTGAACTAGAGTCTACTCAAAGTGAAGCACAATAAAATATAATTGAAATTGATGATAGTGACAAAGACGATGACAATATAGTCATCGTACTAATGTTGTTTAGTGGTATGCTTTTTATGTTTTATGTGAGTTATTTGTTAATATAGTTTGTTTTTTTAATTATAAATCAGTGATTGTGCTTATTTGTTAGATGGTTAATGTTATTTTGATATTAAAGTTAACAACATTTATTTGATAAATTAGAATTTTAATTGTTGTAATTTACTAATTATATTTTTTAAAAAAAAAGAGAGAAAAATTAGTTAAAATTTGGAATAGTAACTTCCAGGTCTTGGAGGGCCAGTCATAGCTTTAGTGTTTTCGGGTCGGGCATTGAAAAACAAATGTTTTTCTTATCCTAACCTCGGAGGCCCGACCCTGTTAGGCCCTCACCTTTTATAGACCGGTCCTGATTCCCAACTCTAATCTTAATGATTCCAATTTATTGATATGCAGGCCAAAAAATTATGGATTGAATAGCTTCAATGACATCCATTTGATTCTTAACCTCTTGTTTATATTCTCCTAAACCCAGGGGCGGAGGGAGGGGGTGCTAGGGGTGGCCCCCGCCCCCTTAATATAGCAGTTAACGACCTAAATTTTTGTAAAATTATATTTTGGCCTTATAAAATTTTTAATGTTTTTACTTTAGTCCTCTTTTTTTTCTATGGTGAAGAGACTAAAATAGAAATATTGAAATGTTTGTAGGGTTAAAATGAAATTTCATAAATACTTGGGTTCTATTCTATAAAATTCGACCCCCTAACTGCAATTTCTGGCTCCGCCTCTACCTAAACCACGCTTTCTTCAACTTCCCTTGATCCATCTCAGAGATGAATAATGCTACTGAATCCATGAACATATCATACATTTAAGAAATAAATACCTGGATACTGGGTCAAGAATTACACCAGTAGCTTTAGAGATTTCTTTTACAGGATTAAGCTCCTCTGAGGCGTTCATTGAGTTCATTCTGTAGACAAGACCCTTGGCTTGTCAAAAACGTAAGAAACATACTTGAATTTTTCTTATCAACCGGCATGTTTGGTATAAGGAGTTGGTGGGAAGAGAAAGGAAAATTAACAAGTTTTTTCATTTGGTATGTATTTTGGACAAATCTTAACCCAAGTTTCCGGGCCCACCAATCTTTACTCATATGTGAGAAGATCAAATCCCACCAAAATTGATGGGATTTCAAGTTCTTACGCCACTATTCATATTTTTTGACAAATTTGCCTCTCAAATTCAAACTTGGTGGGAAATTTTTTGCACCACTTTGAATTTGATAAGAGCATATTTTTTAAAAATATATTTTAGCAAAAAATTATTTCCCTTTTCTGTTTTGAATTAATTACTTTTGAGGGTAAAATAGGCATTTACTGATTCTTTACCAACTACTTTCATTTTCTTCCTACTAAATAACTCATATTCCCTCATTTTTCAAAAGCTTCCCCACCCTTCATTTCCTTCTTCTAAGTTTTTTTCCCTCCTCAAATTTTCGCCATACCAAATGGAGCGCAATAATAAGCAAACTTATTCAAACGACAAAGCAAGTTTTGCCCGTCATAGTTATTTTGGTCCCAATAAAACTTGAATTTGAAGAGTTTAATGCTTTTATTTTTGTTGCATAATTTTTTTTTTGTCACACTCGCTCGCGTAAAAGTAGTGAATCCCATTATAAAGAAAAGAGAGAAAAAAATTAGTGGAATCCACCTACTTTTATGTGAGTGTGACCTATAAAAAGTTTCTACATAAACATTAAAACTAAAAGAAAAATATTTAATTTATATCATTGTTAAAAAAAAAAAAAACGATTAGACGACACAATATCGAACCTTTCCCAGCTGATTTTGCTTGCTTCATTTCATCATTTTGTTTGATTATATTCTCTATTTTTCCAATCAGTTCTCATATTCTATTGATATATCTGCGTAAGCAGTGCAAATCTCCTTTTGCACTGAACATGGTAGAACCCTGAAAAGAAGTACATGGTAGAACCCTGAAAAGAAGTACATTAGCATTGCTAAATTATGCATCAACTTATATGCTCGCCTTTATGTTAACTAATTCAACCTCCGGTCATAATTATAAGACATAGTTGATTTTCTTTGAAGATATTAAGGAAACTAAATAAGTTACTTAATCATTTCATATGTTGTGCATCTTTAGATTGTATATTAGTTTATTAGTTAAACTAATTAGTTTGAAGAAAAAAATAAAAATAAAAATATTCTAAAGTAATTTAATTAGCTTCCTTAATTTCTTCAAAAAAGTCAACTATGTCTTATAATTAGGACCGGAGGGAGTACATATCAACAATCAATTTCGTTGAATCATTTTATATCTTATATTTTTTTCCCCCAAAAGAAGTCTTATTTTTATAAAGTGGCCACTGGGTAAATGAGTAAAGGGCGAAGGAGCGATTTTACACACGAAGTTTTCCCCCAGGAGCGTTCAGCACCACGAAGTTTTTTAAGGAGCAAAAATACACACGAAGTTACGTTTTGGGAGCGCTCAGCACTACAGCCGTTAGTCAACCGTTAGTTGACCGTCAACTTGCTGACGTGGCGTTGACTTGGGCTGACGCGCTGACATGGACGATGACGTGGCCGCTGACGTGGAATAAAAAAAATCAAAAAATTTAGAAATTTTTTAAAAAAAATTAGAAAAAATTTCAAAAAATTAGAAAAAAAGAGAAATAATTAAAATAATTAGAAAAAAAATAAAATAATTAGAGTAAATATTAAAATAATTAGAATAAAGATTAAAATAATTTAAAAAATTTCAAAAACTTAAAACAATTAGAAAGAAATTTTTAAAAAATAAAAATAATTTGAAAAAAAATAGAAAAATAATTTGAAAAATGAGGAAAAAAATAAAAAAATTCGAAAAAATTTGCAAAAAAATTCAAAAAATAAGGAAAAAATTAAAATAATTAGAAAAGATATTAAAATAATTATAAAAAAATTCAAAAAATTAGGAGAAATTAAAAAAATTAGAAATAAATTAAAATACCCTGCTAGTGACCACCCTTTCATCGGCGACCTGTTGCCCTTTATTATATCCATGGTTGAAAAGAGGATGCGTTTTCAAAAGAAACGATGAACTAAAGAAGGAGAATTTGACAATGCCCATTAAATTAAAATAAATGAAAAAGAAAAAATAATTTAATCTTTTGGACTAAAGGATGGGTTTTCCTAATTTTTTGAATTTTTGTAATAATTATTTTAATATTTTTTCTAATTATTTTAATTTTTTCCTAATTATTTCCTTATTTTTTGAATTTTTTGCTAATTTTTTCGATTTTTTTCAAAATTTTTAAATTTTTTTCTAATTTTTAAATTTTTTTTCTCATTTTTTTTCTAATTTTTTTAATTTCTTAAAAATTTCTTTCTAATTGTTTTAAGTTTTTGAATTTTTTTAAATTTTTTTAATCTTTATTCTAATTATTTTATTGTTTTCTAATTATTTTCTCTTTTTTTGAATTTTTTTTCTAATTTTTCGAATTTCTTATAATTTTTTTATAATTTTAAAAAAAAATTATAAATTTTCAGATTTTTTTATTCTACGTCAGCGACCACGTCATTGTCCACGTCAGTGCGTCAGCTCAAGTCAACACCATGTCAGCACCACGTCAACAAGTTGACGGTCAACTAACGGTTGACTAACGGCCGTGGTGCTGGACACTCCCAAAATGTAACTTCGTGTATATTTTTGCTCTTCAAAAAACTTCGTGGTGTTGGACGCTCCTGGGAAAAAACTTCGTGTGTAAAATCGAATCGCTCCTTCGCCCATGAGTAAATATAGCAGTTTCCATGAGTGTAAATTTTGGACGCCTGAACACCAAACACCATTACAATCAGGGCCAAGAACTCCAGCAGGATTGCAGGAAATCATTAAAGCATAATATCAACGATGGAAAAAATACAAGCATAAAGGTGTAAAAATCAGTGTTTCTCCATCCTCATCGTTGCTTCTCCGCCGAGAGGTGATCAGACCACCCCACCGTCCCCTCACTTATAGGTCCCCTCACTTTCAGGTAAACTTGAGGAATAAAAAAGAAGGATGTAGAGCTATGGAGGCAGAGCGAGAGAAAGAGATGGAACTAAAAAAAGCTGTATGGTGGTAAAAAGATTTGAAATTTAGAATCAAAGTGATGACCCCGACACATCAAATGAAGAGAAAGAGAGGGAAAGTGGAGAAGGGGGTTTTGAAATAAGAACCATAATTGAAAGATGACATCCTCCGTCACATCCTTGCCGGTTCCTCTCCGTCGTCGCACATCATCACCTGAAAAAGCCCATCATTAGTTCCCCTCTAAAAGACTAAAATCGGCGAAGGCGCCTTCCATCCATCGTATCCCCACCTCGAGTCAAACACAGGCGTCAGCATCACCGTCGCATCCACTTCTCTGCCTCCTCACCGTCCTCACTTCTAGGGAAAACCTGGAAAATGAAAAAGAAGAATGGGAAGGGATAGAGAGATTGTGGAGTATGAATAAGATGAATGAAAAAATCATCACAGAGCTCGGTGGAGTCGCCGTCAGCGGAGTTGGAGCGACACAAAACGGCGAACTTGGACAGGTTAATGAAGCCATTGTGGAAACGCCTGTACCGAGGGAGTTGAAAGGAAGGGAGCAGTCTTTCGGAAAGGACCAAGAAGGAAGGTAATAGAATTTTAAAATGAGAGAGAGAAGAAAAAAAAGAAAGGAAAATACTACTATCAGTGAGGTTTAAAAAGAGAAAAAATATATATAAAAAAATGGGTTAAGGTGCAAAAATATTCATGTGCTTTTCTTCGAGGAGCGCCCAGTAGCAAATGATTTTTTTTTGTATAAAAGTGTACATGTGGTTACAAATTAGGTGCAAAAATACCGTTTGACCGTTAAATTTAACTTTGACCGTTAAGTTTGACTTTGACTGATGACGTGACATTTCAAAAGTGCAAAAATACACATGTGATTTGTCAAGAAGAGCGTCAAACAACAATTTTTTTTAATTTAATAATTTTATTTTAATTACTAATGTGTGCTAAAAAGATATTTAGAATACTGACCTGTACTGAAAAAATACTTCATAATCTTGAAAATTTATTTTTAGATCTGAAAAAAATATTTCAAGGTACTAACTGGTACTAAAAAGATACTTTGAAGTATTTTTTCTGTACCAGTCAGTATCCTAAAAGTACTTTTTAGTACTAGTCAGTACCCTGAAATATTTTTTTCAGTATCCTTTTAATACCGGTAAACACTTGAAATATTTTTTCAAAATTCTAAAATAATTTTTCAAGATTATGAAGTATTTTTTCAGTATCAGTCAGTATCCTTTTAGTTCTGGTCAATACTTGAAATATTTTTTCAAGATCCTAAAATAATTTTTCAAGATTATGAAGTATTTTTTTCTGTACTAGTCATTATCTGAAAAAAAATATTTCAGGGTACTGACTAGTACTAAAAAGTCCTTTCAGGATATTGACTGGTACAGAAAAAATACTTCATAATCTTGAAAAATTATTTCAAGTATTGACTGGTACTAAAAGGATACTGACTGATACTGAAAAAATATTTCAGGGTATTGAATGGTACTAAAAAGTACTTTCAGGATACTGACTGGTACAGAAAAAATATTTCATAATCTTAAAAAATTATTTTAGGATCTTGAAAAAATATTTCAAATATTGACCGGTATTAAAAAGATACTAATTAATACTAAAAAAATACTTTATAATCTTGAAAAATTATTTTAGGATCTTGAAATAAACTTATTAAATTTTTTTTTTTAAAAAATGCTGTTGGACGCTCTTCTTGACAAATCACATGTGTATTTTTGAATCTTTGAAATGCCACGTCATCGGTCAAAATCAAACTTAATGGTAAAATGATATTTTTGCACCTAATTTGTAACCACATGTGCACTTTTGCACCCAAAAAAACATTTGATACTGGGCACTCCTTGGAGAAAAGCACATGTGTATTTTTGCACCTTAACCTAAAAAAAATTTAACACTAAATTTTGTATGGAGTTTATTTTTAATACTATTACATAATTTTAATATTAAAAAAGTTTCATTGTCAAAATAATTTTTCATGGTGTTAAAATAGTTTTTCCTATTATTAAGATTTTTCTATATAAATATTACTGTTAAAATATCTTTTCATGTTGTCAAAATAATCTTTTTTCTGTTACCAAAAATTCTGTAAGTTTCTAAAATTTTACACGTATAAGGAAAAATTGGAAAATTTTTTACAACAAGAAAAGTCATTTTGACAACATTATTTTCATTGATTTTTTTTTTGGTAAAAATTTTCATTGAAAACTTTTAACAACAAGGAAAAACTATTTGAATAATGGGAAATACATTTCTCATGTTGTAAGAGAAATGTATCATAATGTCATAGATACTAAGATTTTCATGTTTGATTATTTATTTATTTTTTAATAAAAAAGATATAGGTCTCACCATTTCATGTGTGTGTAAGTATCTTTTTCTTCTCATACAACATGAAAAGTGTAAACCCCTTTAACAATATAAAAAATTATTTTGACTACAAGTTTTTTTTTTTATATTAAAATTCTGTAATTAATATAAAAGAATTCCTAAGAACTTTTTTTTATGAGATAGAGTTTTTTTTTAAAAAATTACTTTTCCTCTTCTTTTAAAATCTACTGATATTTTCCCTAAAAAAAGGGGCGGGTTTGGGCCAATTTTCAAAATTGAACTCAAATCTTGACTCCGGTTTTTTTTATTGACACTTCCCTCGTTATTTTTCATCATTCTCTATGTGGATCGTCCAATGTTTGATCCAACGATTTAGAGGGGCCTTTAAAAAAACTGCATGTGATAATGTTTACCGCATACAATTTTTTTTAAAAACTTTTGGATGGTTAGATAAAAAATTAGACGGTCAAAATGAGAATGATGAGGGAGAACCAGGGAGGTGCTAACAAGAGCATCTCCTTCCCTCAAATCTCGAGTTCACATTTGGTGCACATAATTATGTGCTCATACCTCTATTAGAGGTATAGAGGTATGAACATTTTTTTAAATTTTTTATATATTGTATTTATTTAGATTTAAATTATATGCTGCTTTCTAGAATTTTTTTTGCATCCAGTATCTCAAATTAATTAGTTTTCATGATACTGGTGTTACAGATGAATGCAGGATTGGAAACTAATTAATTTGAAATATTGGGTGCAAAAAAAATTCCAGAAAACAGTATATAATTTAAATTTAAATAAATACAATATATAAAAAAATTTAAAAAATATACTTATACTTCTAATAAAAATATGAGTACATAATTAAGCACCTAATTATATACACCAAATGAGAACCCTCAAATCTCCCCCTTAAATGAAAGGGTGATAGAAAAAGTGAGTGCAAGCAGCCCAAGAGAAATAAATCTAGAAACAGTGCCAGAGCCGTACATTAGCTGTCACTGTTCAAATGAACAGTGAGATTAGAGGGGAGCCACAAGTAGAAATGGCCTGGCTGAGCTGTATGATGATACAAATTTATAAACAGCAATTAGATCCTCATTCTGCGTTCCCTTCTCCGTCAATTTGCGCCGGGCCGTAGCTTTGTCCGCTCCATTTCTCTTTTTCTTCTCATCATCTTTCCGCCTCTTTCATTTGCTTTGATTATTGTCCTTCTCGAAACATCGTGTCTTTGATAGTCAGGTTTCTCTTAGACTTAGGGTTTCGGTTGTTCTTCATAGTTTGATTTGATTGGGTTTGATTTGTGAGCAGAGGGCATATGCCTTTGCAAATCACCTCAATGTTTTCGGAATTTCTATGATCTACCCCAACTCCATGCGTCGATTTCGTTTGCTCCACTCCTTCTCTGTTGTGTTTCTGTACTGGTTCTACGTGTTCTCATGAACTCCCTGTCATTCCCATGATCTCTCACCCTCGGTGTTTGAGTCCTTGTTTTCTTTTGTATTTCGACCAGTAGATCTCACTGTCCAGTTTCGATTGCTTATTAACAATCACCCATTCGAGTACGCTATTCGATTAGGAAATCCCTCTTTGAAGTTTTAGAGTAATGGCTTCGAATCACCTTCCAGCAAGCTCGGGACCTGATGACCCAAGATCTGATGTCATGGACGAGAGGAAGAGGAAGAGGATGCAGTCTAACCGTGAATCCGCGAGGCGATCGCGGATGAAGAAGCAGAAGCAACTTGAAGATCTGACCAATGAGATCAGCCGATTGCAAAGTGCAAACAGTCTTTTAGTTCAGAACATAAAGGAGAAGGAGGATGCATACAATGAGATCGAATCCAACAACACTGTCCTTACGGCGCAGACTATGGAGTTGTTCGAACGATTGCGTTTTCTGAACTCGATACTTGAGATCGCTGAAGAGGTCAGCGGGCTGTCTGTTGAGATCCCCGAGATACCAGATCCTCTCCTGAAGCCATGGCAGCTTCCTTATCCGATACAGTCGATCACGGCTTCAGACTTCGTCCTGCATTGATCTGAGGCTCCTTAGCATGTGCATTTTGTGATTTATCCCCTTTGAGTTATCTGTTGGCATGATGTGTTTCTGTTGTTCCGTTGGGTTCTGATGAGTCTGTTAGTTTTCCTCTGTTGGGTTTCTTTAGCCAATGATGTCAATACCGGGAAGTGCTCCTTCGGTTTATTGGTGCAGTTAGTAGATAGTGGAGCTATGTTGTCGGGTCGTGTGAAATATGTGTGCTTTTTATGTTATTTTAATATGATATCTCGTAGGTGTTCAGTGTTTTACCTGCAAAATAACATGTGCACTGATACGATTCCTCGCAGTGCAGTGGTACTGCAAGTGTTATTGAGATGTTTGATATCTCCCAGTCCTTGGTTCGATACTTCGATTCCCCCTCCCCGCATCTGTAGCAAAAAAAAAAACATGTGCACTGATGAATGGTGATTCTGCATGGTAGTATTCGCCCACATGCCAACGTATCCGCATTATAGCCCTTCAATGTTAAATTTTGAAGCCTGTGGCAGTTGCAGTGGTATGAGATATCGTTCAGTTCTGAGCTGTGGGTGATTAATAGCAATTGGACATCAAGGGTGTGTTTTATTTTGATTTGAGGTCTCAACGAATGAATGCTGCTTCTGTTTTGAGTTCGGAGTAGGTTTTCATTCGATTTTTCTCATATTTTGCGAAGGCTTTCAATTTCTGAAATGGCCTTGACTTAGATTAGCGCTAGTTTTTATGAGCTGCGAGTTAGAAATTTCAGTAAACAGAATCTACCAATGCGATCGGCTCAAATGCATAGCAAGAGGCGATTTCATCATTCGATTGAATTGATTCAATTAGCGCTAGTTTTTATGAGCTGCGAGTTGGAAATTCCATTAAACAGAATCTACCAATGCGATCGGCTCTAGTGTATAGCAAGAGGAAATTTCATCATTCGATTGAATTGATTCAATAAAATAAAGAATCATATTTGAAGTAAATTCATAATTGCTATCATCCGTTTGAAAGTGCATCTTAATCCAATTCTAAGGAGTCTTTGGAAGACGCCAAATAGGTATCGTTTGTGTTGATTCCGATATTCCCAACTTCCCATGGACTTCCTACTTTGCAAAGAGCCTTTGAGGAATTAAAAAGGATTGGATAACGACAATGAGGTATTATTCGTGTTGATTCCGATATTCCCATGGGCCTCCTAATTTGCAAAGTGCCTTTTGGAAATTAAAATGGATGGATCCCAAAATTTGTATGATCATGGCAATCATCACGAATAATCCGGAAATAAGAAGATAAATGAATAGTAGCAGCAACAGTAAAAGTGAGGTGTTTCCATAATTTTAAACAAGCACAGTTGACTGCATATCATGATAACCTTTAGCTGATTCCAATCTTCTTTTATGAACCATATTCAATTTACAAGGCACATGCTTCGTCTGTATTCCTTTATCTCAACTCTCAGGTCAAAGACACCCACCCCACGACACCCTTCCTTTCCCCGATCCTTCTCATTACAATCTGTAAATGAATAATTGACATTGCAAGCGAGACGATGGAAATTAGTGTCGCCTTCGTCGGTGCAATTATAAAACCAGATATAATACTCTATAAGCTCATTATATTAGCAATATAGGCACTACAATCAGGCTTCATATACTCCAGCCAACCATACGATGTTAAAATCAATTAGCTGGAGTAATCAGTATGATCCTAATACTATCTTAATTAATCTCGTTTCAACACTTGTCTATCTTCTTAGATGCTATTGTCATAAATAATATAAAAAATACTTTTCCAGGCCGTGATGGGTCGTTAATATAACAAGTTGATTAGTCTATGCGAAGAAACACAATTAATTGTCCCAAGGACTGGAAAGTATGTTTTGGAGGCCAAGGCGATGTCAGCGTCTAATGAAAGATTGTATCTTTGCATCTGCAAAGTCCTAATATCTCAAGTTCACTAAGTTGTGAGTTTTACCTCTTTACGTCAACAGGAATTAAAATCATTTATCTCTGCCCATACCTACTCTACCCTGAAGTTTCAAGGGAATCCATTTTACAAATATAAATTTGGTCTCGTACTTCTATGAAAAAGATGACAAACGCAGAGTAGAGATACCGTCAGAAGATTTGATCCCGTCTCACCTAGAGCTCTTCAAATTTCACAACTTCCAGTTAAGTCTTACCAAAAGTATTGCTTTGAAGTTTGAATTGTTGCTCCCCATACAACTTTCGAAAAATAATTTCTTAAGCTACAATAAGGCAAATAAGTAAACGGATTGCTATATATAAAATGATTCTCTTTCAGATATAATTTTAATTAAAACAAACAAAAAAAGAATTGAGGAGGCAAGAGCTAACTGATTATTTCACAATCTTATAATATCTGTGCGCTCATATAGTGTAACAGAGAAAGCTAATAACCACCAATTTTCACATATATGTGGGCTGTGGCTATCAATTATCGTAAGTGCGGCACTCATCGGTCTCCGGATTGTCCTTGCAATAGTTCTCAAGCGGGTCGGATTCCTTCTTCCTGTCCCTCTCATGGCTGGCCGCCGCGCTCAGTTCCTCCACCTCGTCCCATGCCGCCACACATTCACCGCCGGCTGGGTTATCTGAGCATGCCTCCTCCGCGTTCTTTATGCTTTCTTCAACCTTTTCGGATATTCTGTCTGGAGCAGCACGCACGGGTCGGATGGAAGTAAGAAGTCGACCCGAACCAAACTTGGCGGTGTACCTTTGGGTGAGTAGCAGTGGGAACTTGACGGTGGATGACTTCTGCGACGGGTCTGAAGCCCGGAGCACAAGTCTAGGACTTGAAAGGCTCACACCACTAATTGTTGCCATTGTTGTTCCTCTCTTGAGCTGCGATTTGGAACGAAGATGATATCTAGTGGGGAGAAAGCATGGGAAGACCTGCGTATATATGGACGATGAAGCCAGACGGGTGGGTTAGAAAATCACACAAACTTCTTATCATCTGACAACCAGTTGAGTTCTGCCACGTGGAACCCTGTTAAGATATTTTGCTGCGGGGAAAAAAATGAAAGAACTTGGTTTTAGAACTTCCACATACATGGCGTGATGGAAGGCAACAACTGGAATTCCGTCGGCTAATGTATTGTTGCGGGAGAGGATGCGGGAGGAAGGAGTCAAAAATAATCGGAAAAATCTCGATATTTTGGTGCCTTCGATGCGATTTGTCTACTAATTTTTTGTCCACGGGTGAAAATATCAACCCTCCATCTACATTCTCCACGCTCCTATATTTTCCGCCAACCACATGTTAATCGCCCAACTATTTATAACTGTCATGTCAAGTAATAAGTGATTTTTTCCCGGAAGGGGGTCGATTTGGGTGGCAACATCTTTGTTGTATGCATAAAAGATAGGGTGATCGGTAATTTTGCTTTGGAGAATTTTACCAAGGTAATTTTTCTTTGAAAATATAAAAAAAGAAAGCAACTTGACTTTGCCGTTATCCAATTAATTTGATTGTTAGTTGACTAAATATACTAAGTTAATAGTTTACATTTTGTCCATGTAATCTTTTTAAGGTGTAAATTTGCCCTAGAATTTTTAAATCTTACTTTAAAAAAATGAAGTAAATAAGTCATGGATTTCTGGAATAAAGTTGTTTCTTAAAAAAAATAATGGGAAGACACGTGAACTGATAGCTCAACATATTTAGTTAACTAATGGTTAAAATTAATTGGAATAACGACAAAAGCAAAATTGCTCCTTTTTTTACACTTCCGGACAAAATTATCCCTTAACTCTAAAAGATATGCCCAAGACAGAAGCTTGAAAAGAGTTTTTCTTTTCTTTTCGAATCTTTAAAACAGTTAACATTGATATAGAAGTGTTAATGGTGCATAAACTAATATTAGAAATACAAAAATATTAGCGGGAACAACTTGGTGGTGGGCCTATGCAGATTGCAGTGGCAGCCCAAGCCCAGGCTACGGGTTTCCCCACAAATACGTTGTCACCGCAATTATGGCTAGCAGTACATGCCATCATGGCGTGCGGGCGTGCCTTGACACCTGCACACTTATGGCGTCGGCCTGTGAGCTTCCTATTCGACCCGACCAATGTAGGCTTGATGGAACATAGGGGTGCTTTTTTGTCCTCTTGTACCTATTGGAAGGTGCTGGATAGAGGCTAACCATCGAGTGGCTTGCTTCCTTTGAAGGGGTAGGCGCCACAAGAACCAACCTTTGCGGAACCATCCAACCTCACACAACCGACGAGGATTGCCTGTCGATCGTTCGGTGAACGAGCACAAAGCCGGCCAGCAGAAATAATCCAAACACCCCTCACACGCCTCTCAACATCTCAACTTCCAATGGTGCATAAATTAATATTTGAAATACAAAAAATAAAAGCAGTAACAACTTTCAACTTCAACGTGGGTTGTTTGTATTCTGAAATTCCCAATAGAAGGATTTCTCGGGAAAAAATCACATTCGAATAACGTAAATGGTAAGAAACATCCAAACGGCAAAGAAAAGTCAAATGATTAAAAGAAATATCTTTTGGCTTGAAAATGATTAAGAAAAATAAACGCGACTTTTTCATACAAGTCTTTTTATCTATCTTAAATGATTCTCATTATTACTAATTTATACCATATATTGTGGCGAGGCAAGTTCTCTCTACAAGGGCATATTAGTGTTCATTACCCTCTCAAGCATATTGGTCTACATCGTTCAAGCAGATTAAATCATGGACCCTAATAATGGGAAGGATGGCCTCGGTACTAAAGTTAACAAAATTAAAAGCAACACACTTATTCTTGTAGTCACCATTGTCCGGATGCTGGAGAAGAGCATGCAGACGTCACTACACAACCTTCCAACAAATCTTTCATAATACTGGGGCATATATCAATATGTTTAGCAAACACATCACCAATTAAGTCACTTATAGCAGGAATTATGAGGATTCAAGAAAACAACTTAAAAACTCATGACCTGATTCCTAGAAAACCTTAATACAATAATGAAGTCAAACCTAGAAAATCCAATTGTTCTTCTTCAAATTTACGAAATCACAAACTGCTAGTTCCATACCAATGGTAGGAAGCATGAACGTTGACTCAAATGACACAAGATATTTGCAGTGCTACTTCGGGTAATAAAAGTGTCTGATACGTGTTGAAACACGGCACTTTTTAGAAGTATCCGTGTTTCATAAATCTCCAAGATAGATACATAACTTGTTTCAGATTTCTACAAAAGCTCCGACTAATGATTTTCCTTTTTGAATGCTTGTTCAAACACTTTGAGTTTTAAAATTGAGTTACATACCCCAAAGGAAGATATAACAAAACAAATACAATTAAGCAGTAAAAGGTAAAAGATAAGGGAAGCAAGGAAAGAAAATAGAGCAAAACTTCATAAAATTTCCAAGCCAGCAATACAGTACACAACTCAGTGCAGGAAGCTTATTCTTTTAAATCTTAAAATAGTTCAGCTCATCTGATTCAAAGAGCCAGTCAAACTGTCAAGAAATGGCTTATAAATGGATGTCACAGACACAAGGCATGAGGTTTACTCTTCCTCTGCAATAACACTAATCTCACCTTTCTCTAGTAAATCATAAAAGGTCCTGACTTTCCTCTGTTCATTCCAGTGATGCATCTTCCACACACTACCAGCAGCAAGAGCAAGTACAAAACCAATGCATATCTCCTTCACAACACTTGGCCCTTTCAAGGTAGCATGAGCAATCCTAGGTCCAGCCATTTACTTCTGTCTTCAAGCTTGTTAATTCTACCAAAGAAGACCCAAAACCCATTAGTTTATCAAACTGGGACAGAAGTCAGAAAACAATGGCATCCATTCCCAACAATCAATCCAAATCTAGATACAGGAATTCACATCGGATTAAGTTCATTCTAACATGTTTAATAATTAACAAGAAACAGTCACGCCAGAAAAACATTTGCTTTGGGATACATTACAACCTCAAAACCATCATCATTTTACCTAACAAAGAAATAATAATTTCTGAGCTCGGGTATTTGCTTCTTGAAGAAAGACATACTCTATAGCCACGCATCAGAATCAGTCCTAGATATAAGTAAATAGGAATAATGCTACAACTATCAATTCTTAAATGCTAGTTTCACTTCATCCTTGATCCACAACCCCGAGTTCGTACACAATATCAGTTTAGCGAAGCTGCTTCTGGCTCATCAAAATTTCTGCACAATCAATTCTACGATATTGATAATTCTGCAAGCATGATACCCAGAACCCTTAAAGTAAGCAGAAAACTTGCATAGACATTAATTTCTCACACCAAACAGCAACATATTCCACCATCTATGATTTCTCATTCGCCTTGTAATATTCCGAAAATCGCTCAATGACGTGATGAAACTTCAGCAGCCTAAACGATCGTCATTTTATACCTAAGGTTTCAATCCAGTTTCCCATTGGCATGTTGTTTCAAAAATCTCTGTTAGGGGGTTAAACAAATTCTAATTGTGAATTTGTGATTTAAGGCGCAAACAGGCATTCAAATTCTAATTGTGAATTTGTAATTTAAGGCGCAAAGAGGCATTCAATTTCACCAAAAAAGGCACTAGCGAAGAGAGAAAACCTAGATCGACCTTACGAGCAGCTAATTCTCATGAATTAACAACGGCGGTCCAAATGAACCCTAAATAGCAAATTACAATAGAAAAATCCCCGAAGAAAAGCATTGCTAAATGAATCGAAACAAATCGTGTGAGTGCCGCTGTGGCTGTGATATGAATATCCATTACATTAAACAGAGAAGGGGATGCTCACCGGAGATGATGACAATGGATCTCTTGTACGCGAGGGAGTCGTTGGGGATGGGACGCCGAAGGGAGGATATTCGTTCTTGAAAAACTTCGTCCTGTCGATACGGTCAAATGGGCCGACCCAGCCCAACTAAATTCCATAACCCATGCCGATTTTTCTTCTTCGGTCTATCATACTACACGTACGGGCAATCATCCTTGTGAAGGTGATTTTCCCAATAAAAAATATTCGTCCAGGCTTGAGGTGATTGACCCAATCAAAAACATGAGCGTATTAATTAGGGTACTCCGTGCTTAATATAATATCCACTTCAATAAAAAAAATGGGTTAATGAGTGATTTTACTAATAGACTATTGGTCGATGAGCGTCCAGCACAATTAACTATTAAGTGGACCAAAAATATCAACAAACTTTTAAAAAAGGAGCACCCAGCACAACGCCGTTAACAAAAAGTTTACCTTCGTTATCTAAGGTGCAGATTGGCCAACGAACTTTTACTCTAGGAGCGCCCAGTACAAAATTATAAATTTTACTAAATTAAATAATTTTTTCTCAATTGTTATTATTCAAAACTACTTGTATAGATATTTATGGACAAAAATTACTTATTTTTCAATTTTGTCAAAATTATAATTTGCTAAAATAAACAAAATTTTTAATTAAAAATATAATTATATTATTTAAATAAAACTCAAGCTATTTTATAGTTTATTATATATGTTAAAGAAAAAAATATATGATTTATTTTTACTTTAGAAGAAATTTATGTGAGTTAAAAAATTCATTTAATGTTGATAAAATTTAAAAAATATATTATATCCTGAAAGAAATGAAATGAGTTTCATTTTTACTTTATAAAAAGAGCTTAATAGATATTAATGTTATGCTTAATAATATAAATTCGGCAACTTGATGATATATTTGTTAATTAAATGACCTATCGCTTATATGGATATGAGACTTTCGTAGGCCAAATTACTCCATAACCTACTATCAAGTTGTCATTCCTTAAGCCTCTTAAGTTATCTTTTTTTTTTTTAGCAAGTCTCATATTCAATAGATCATTTAATTAACAAATATATCATCAAATTGCCAGATTTATATTATTAAGTATCAATGTTGGTATCCATTAAGCTCTTTTTATAAAAATAAAAATTAAATTCATTTCATCTCTTTCAAGATATAATAGATTTTTTAAATTTTATTAACATTAAATGAATTTTTTAACTCACATAAATTTCTTCTAAAATAAAAATAAATCATATAATATTTTTTTGGTTTAACATATATAATAAACTATAAAACACATTTATTTAAATCATATAATTGTATTTTTAATTAAAAATTTTGTTTATTTTAGCAAATTATAATTTTGACAAAATTAAAGAATGAGTAATTTTTGTCTATAGATATCTAAACAAGTAGTTTTGAATAATGACATTGAGAAAAAATTATTTAATTTAGTAAAATTTAGAATTTTGTGCTGGGCGCTCCTGAAATAAAAGTTCGTTGGCCAATTTGCACCTTAGATAACGAAGGTTAACTTTTTGCTAATGGCGTTGTGCTGGGCGCTCCTTTTTAAAAGTTTATTGGTATTTTTGGTCCACTTAATAGTTAATTATACTGGACGCTCCTGAGCCAATAGTTTGTTGGTAAAATCGCTCTTTAACCCTTAAAAAAAATTAAACTATAAGCTATATCTTATTTTAAGGCTAAAATATACGTTTGATCCTTCATATTTGTCTCTAACATCATTTTAGTCCCTTAAGTTTGTAAAATCCATGTTTGATCCCTTAATGTTAACACTATTAGTCTAACTTAATAGAAAATACTGACTCAATAATTTTAAGTGATGATTATATAATTAAATGCTGACCAAGCATACTTAATGTCACTTTTTTTAATAAAATGATAATCAAGGAAGGATTCGAACAGGCCCATGGCAGAAGATAGAAGGCAACCATTGAGGACACCAATAATATGCACGAGGTCAAATGATAATCATCAAAAAATAGGTTCTTGCACTTTTCATTCTGGCATTCTAACACGTGCTTTCGAAAGTACATTTTTAGAGTGAAATATGCTGATTGTTTGAATTTATGTATTCTGATTTTGTTTTAACAGGTATTTCCACAATTTCCCACCCCGTTGGTAATATTCTGTTTCACTTTTAATCTCTATTTCGTAACCAAATATCTTTCCGGCTAAGAAATGGAAAATTGTTAATATTATTATTTTTTTATGAAAAAAATAAATTACTTAACTTCCTTTTTTTTTTTTTTTTTTTTTGTTGAAAAACGGGGCCTTAGCCCTTCCTTTTTATTGCATCAGAATGAGGCGTGGGTAAGTAATACCTACCCATTACATCCCTGTGTAAGAAATCTTTTACAAACCCTGGAGGATTTACAAACTGGACAGACATTTCCTCCTGTATAAAACTATGATTTGCAAGTGCATCAGCACATATATTTCCTTCTCTGTATACATGTACAACAACTAGCCTAGCAAACTTTACCATTAAACAACGTAAATCTATCAGCAACCTAAGGTCTGTATCAGCAATGCCCCCCATCTGCACTCTTCTCAGTGTTTGTGCCACGGCCTTGAATCACATTCCACAATCAGATGGTTAATTTCACATTGCTCAGCTAGCTGTAGTCCTTCTATCACAGCCCATAACTCAGCAACAATGGCTGGACAGTAGCCTAATTTCTTTGAGAACCCCGAGATCCACTCACCCCTTGGCCCTCTTATCAATCCTCCACATCCTGCTACACTCTCCGGTCCTCTAGAAGCTCCATCCACATTTAATTTGCTCCATCCCACCGTCGGAGCCATCCATCCTATATACAGCTCCTGTCTGGATCCGTTAATCCGACCAAATTACTTAACTTCCTTTAAGTGTAGTTAAATACTTGTCTGTTGCTTATCACTTTACAATTAGAAAGATCTAGAATTCTTTTGTTCCAAAATCCTCAGAGGGCACTTCTAAACAATCAAGTTTTCTGCACCCCTATTAACATTGACTTTCAACAACTTTCTCGAAGTTATTGTTACAATTACAACAATGAATGATGCTAAATAGTTCACATCCAGTTCTATACATAAGCTCTAGTCCCTAACCCTTTCCCAGCTAAATAGGATGCACGCTGCCCATTTGTTTGTACCACAAACCTCAATTGAGCAAATGGACAAGTTGCAGATGGTTTATTCTTTATACAGGCATAAGCAACACCGACAGTCGGACATCCAAGTACATCATAAATCGCCAGCAATGTCAACAGATGGTTTCAGCCGTAAACGTCTCCTGAACAGCTTTGTAGCACTGCAGACTGCAAAGGGGAAGCTTGGACTTCGAATCCCGATACTTGTATGGATTGGGGCAAGATGGAACCGCGCATTTCTCACGCGGAGGTGGATAACTGAAACAATCACCAAATGATATTTTATCATTAAAGAATGTCTCCAACAAACTTAGACGAGCATCTCAAGCTCCTTAACAATGTTGGTGGTCAAGATCACGGAAATTCAAATTCAGATTAGCTAAAAGCTTGGTACCTGGAGGGCTTGGAGGTAAATATGCTTGGGAGGCCCATCTCCTCAGGAAAAGTAACAACCGTTCCAGCAGGACCCATCACATATCTTATGGTGTTTGATGCCAACATCTCTGCATTAGCTGCCTTCTCCTGCAAAGAATCAATACAAATAAGATTGAAGCTGCATAGAATATTAAAATAGTGGGCGAGATCCATTGGTGCTGCCATACCCGTGCCAGTTCTTCATGGCGTTTCTTCATTTTCTCTTCTCGCTTCACCCTGCTGGAGTCTTGACCAAGTATTTTTCTGATAGCTTCAGCCTACAAAATGAATTCAAATAAGCATTTATATTATCTGAAATCAACCATAATAGAAAGATAACAGTACTTTGGACGAAATAGAACAAACCTCAGATTCCCTAGCAGCCTTCTGAACTTGCAGTCTACGCCTCTGGGCAGCCTCAGATTTCTTTAGTTGCTGCTCCACCTCTGAGAGTTTTTCTTTTTGCTCTGTATTTGAAGAATAGCAACATGAATAAAGCTAAATAAAACCACATAATGAAATAAAGGCAAACAAAATAAATGCAAGAAAATTCTCACTTCTAGGTGGAGGGAGTGGTAATCCATTAGGAAACTCAACTAGACTTGCACCAGATGCAGAGGCATCTTTGCTTGATTGAAGAGCCCTTTGGCGTGTTGTGAGAGTCATTTCCCTCTTACTATCCATCAATACATCAACAGATCCCTTCTTCTGCTTTCTCTTTTTCTTGTGCTCAGGCTCAACATCAGACACAGAATCCTCATCTTCCTCGTAATCTGTGTCCTCATGCATTCTATCCAATCTAGACTTGCTTTTGCCATCTTTGACTGACCTTGATGAGGCAGAAGTTTCCATATCAGAGACACTAGATAATTTTCGATGTTTCTTGCTTAATTCTTCTTCATCTCTATACACTGTAGAAACTTTTGATGTTTTGAGCTTTTCCAAATAGCGAATCTCGTCGTCGTCGTAATCACCAAATTCCCCATCCAATACACGCCTCTTTGGTACTCGCTTGCTCTTGCGAATTGGTTCAGTCATATCGCCTTGCTTACTGGATGTGTTCTTTCCTGATATCTTGCCCATTGTAGAATCCACCTTTCCAAGACCAAACCCACCCCTTGAGAAATTTTTCCACGGAATGCCTAGTAGGCCACTCCTCTTATCTGAAGGGGACTGGTTATCATCTGAATTTACCTGCAATAACATAATTTAAGAGATGAAACAGTGTGCTATAATGATAAGAAATCAGGACACTAGATGTTGTTCCATAGAAGCAAGATTTAAATAGAAGATTGAATTGTAAGTCCACATAGTTAGCCAGATAAGTTGTGCTTAGTTTTTTTTTTTGACCTGACGACAGGATGTGATCAGGTTCTGAAAGGAAGAAATGCTGAGGAGGAAGCTAGGGTCAAGAATGATGATTGAAGCTATAATCATTTCCAAGTGTGACAGACCTGTTGCTTTTGGCGTGGTCTGGAGGCACCTGACAACTGAGAGCTCTTTGCAGTGAGCCCGCTGCTAGATGAACCATTAGGGGCAGAGTTAGCTTGGATCATACGCGTTGCACCACCAACCTTCAGTTTAACCTTTTTGACCCTGTTATCATTCTCCAAGCTATCCTGAGAAGCTCCTGGCTGCCCCAAGTTCATACCATACATATCTGCGCTTCTTGATTCTGATTCCAAGCTATCCTTTGATTTGCTGGAGCCCTTCCAGTTAGCAGGAGCAAGGACACCCTCGCTGCACCGTTTGTTATATAAAACATGTCCAGGTTCATTATTAAAAAACAAATGGAAATCTCCATCTGTTTTACTCTTCTTATGGGATTTATCATCTTCAGCTGCAGCAGCAGAGGGCATGCTGGAGACATAATGGTTTAGATTAAATTCTTTTCTCTTAGGATTATTATCACAACCACTATTCTCATCACTAGAGGCCTTGCTTGCATCATCTGAAGGTGATGACAAGGGAGATGCACCATCAGAAACAGGTTGTGAATCTGGCCGAGGCCGGCGAGAAGTTTGACTGCGTTTCTTCCTAGCCCCACTGCCAAGGCCATCAAATCTGGTACCACCCAAATCTTCCATTAATCAATTATTACTATGGCACAACTTCACTGACACTCTTTCTACTACCACTGAGATGACAAAATAGACCTAAACATCCTGAAATTTCTGCTGCAACAAAATAAAAACAAACCATCAGTAACCATATTTTACAATTCTTTAGAGATGACTAAAGTGAAGTTATCTCGCAAACTTCATAACGAAAATAATCTAATAAAGACATAACATCCAGATATACTGCAAAGTAGTTTATCTTTTTCTGCCATAGTAAAGTTATCTTAGAAGAAGGGTACCTCTAAAGTGCATGCAAATACATAGAGAATAGAATTGAATAAGCCATGCCAACATTGGCATGGTGTTTCAAAAATCACAATAGGCAAAGCCGCCATAGCAAATTCTAAACAATAGTTAAGATCACAACCATTATCAGTGCCTTCCCAGGCTCCGTTTACAATTTTACAATAAGCATAAACTCAGTAATTAAAGTATTTCGATGGGGGAAAATAGCATCAGTAATTATACTTTGATACATTGAACATAAACTTGTATCAATTGAGTGATACGTGAACTAGAGAAGGATCAGAGGGGATCATAATAATTTCTGAGCTCTGGAGTTTGTTTTCTGAATAAAGACATACTTTATAGCCAAGCATCAGAAGATTTAAGTAGATAGGTATGAATGCTATAACTATAAATTCTTAAATACTAGTATCAGTTTAGCGAAGCTGCTTCTTCTGGTGCATCAAAATTTCTGCGCAATCAATTCTACGACACTGATAATTCTGCAAGCATAATACCTAGAACATAAAAGTATGCAGAAAACTTGCATAGACATTATTTTCTCACACCAAACAGCAGTAGATTCCTACGTCTATGACTTCTCATTCGCCTTATAAATATTCCAAAAATAGTTCAATCGCATCGGATGAAACTTCAGCAAGCTAAAAGATCTTCATTTTATGCGTAAGGTTGCAATCCAGTTCCCCATTTAGCATTATTTTCCCAATGAATTCGAGAAAATAAAATAGATAGACCAAACAAGCAGCTAAATCTCATGAATTGACAACGGCGGCACAAACGAACCCTAAACAGAAAATTATAATAGAGAAATCGCCGAGGAAAAGAAATACTAAACGAATCTAAAAAAAATTTGTGTGAGAGCCGCTGTGGCTGCGACATGAGTATCCATGAATTAAACAGCGAAGGAGGTGTTAACCGGAGATGATGGCAATGGACCTCTTGCACGCGATGAAGTCGTTGGGGATTTAGAAGTGGGACGCAGAAGGGGTTCTTTTAAAAAAGAAAAAATATACATTATCATTGCTGCCCCTCATAATCCATGCCGATTTTTCTTTAACGGTCGAACATACCCACAGCCAATATCAGCAAACTGAAGCTTGATCAGACGGAAGAAAATACGGAGCTGGCTTTCCTCCAATTCCTTTAAGGACCGCTGCCCTCCTTTTCTCCTAAAGTGGAGCCGTTTTGGTGATAAATGGCACTGTTTTTTTTTTTTTTTAAATTTTTTTTTAAAATGGCATTCACTATCTTTAGGTATTTTTTTAAATACCAGTTAGTATCATGAAGTATATTTTTAGTACGATCCAGTATTTTAAAGTATTTTTTTCAGTACCAGTTAGTACCATGAAATATTTTTTCAAAATTCTAAAAATATTTTCAGGGTACTGAATGGTACTAAAAAGATATTTCAGGATACTGACTGATACTAAAAAGATATTTTAGGCGACTGACGGGAACTAAAAAGATAGTTAAGGATCTTAAAAAAATATTTTATGGTAGTGAATGGTACTAAAAAATATTTATAGATACTGACTGGTATTAAAATCATACTTCAGAGTACTAACTGGTACTAAAAAATACCTTAAGATGATGAATGCTATTAAAAAAAAAAAGGAGTTGAACAGTGCTATTTAGCATCAAAACGGCGCTGTTTTTGGAGAAAAGGAGGGCAGCGGTGGTTAAGGGAATTGGAGGAAAGCCTGATCCAGAAAAGACTCCGGGCAATGGAGGGAATAGTCAACCATGATTAGATGGCTGATTGTTTCAGCTCCCCCCAAAAAAATGGTTTTACGATTTATTGTGTGAAAAGAATTTTATTTAGTTTGGAACAGTGCTTAAAAAAAGTAACCATTCTTTTTTCTTTTTGGTAAAAAGAGAGGCCTTAATCTTAATATATTAAGCAAAATTAAAGGAGGGAAGCGAGTCCCATACAATTGGTTACTAACTCAGTTCCAAAATGATCTGGACAAGGACAAGAACATAAAAAGGTGGAACAAGAGATACCATCTTTAGCTAAATGATCGGCTCAGGTTTCTCTCATAATCTTTTTCTCATTATCTCTCATCATCTCTAAATCATATCCATCCAATGAATTACAATACTACTTTAACCTCTCTCTTATCTTTCTAATCAATGGCTAGATGGTCCTAATGAGGGAGAGTGAGAAAAATGATCAGTAGGACATTTTGACACCTAGGGTATACTGTAACTGAACTACCCAATCGAATTCAAGCAAATGTCCTTTTTTTTTTTTTATACATAGGCGATAGGGGATGGGGGGATCGAACCTAGTACAAGGGAGTGGGGAGACTACTCCAAATACCACTACACTATTAGTAGTGCCGGTAGCAAATGTCCTATTTGAAGGTGAGCTATACCGCCCACAGACGTTGCATTTCCCAGCCAAAAAATATATGCCCAAACTTGAGGTGGTAGCAAGCCCAGCCAAAGATTGCCCGGACTTGAGATGGTCGACCCAATTAAAAATAGGAAAAATTTTATTTAAATATCAAGTGAAATTTCAAAATTCCAAAAAACTCCATTAATATTTGAAAAAGACATAAAGGTGACAGAATCAAATTGAGATTTTAAAATATTGATAAATTTATCATTTTACCCCCACTTTTTAGATAAAAAAAGAAAAAGAAAAATGAGTCTTGTCAAAGTACCGTCGCGGTCAGCCGTCGTAGTTTCTACGCTGTTTTTGTTTTGGCGGGGTTGATTTATTTATTTTACCAAAACTCCTTTGATATATATATATATATATATATATATATATATATAGGATTTACCAACATTTGTGTGCTCCAACAAGGCTCATTTTATTTAAAATTTGAGGGTATAATGCTAAATTCATTAATATTTTAAAATCTCAATTTGATCCCGGTCAGTTTTATGTCATTTCTAAATATTATCAGACTTTTTGAGGTTTTGAAATTTCATATGGTATTTAAATGGGAATTCTTCAAAATATGTTTGCATAAATAAATATATATCCCTTTCATCCACAATACAAGACTTATTTAGTCTAATTTGATTATATTAAAGAAATCAATTGAATTAGTTAACATGACATGCATTTTCTAAAACATTTAAGTAATTTTTCTCATTTCCTCTCCTTTTTTTTATTATGGTTGAGTGAATATTAATAGAGGTGTCAATGTGCGTGTGAATGTTGGTTGGTTGGTTAAGAGCAACAGTTTCCTCCCAACATGTCATAAGTTGAAACAAGGAAAAACAATAAAATTAAATTAACAAAATATTTGACAAATATAAAAATAGATCTTATATTTATGATTAAAATAACTTCCCATATTGGGCTTTTTATCAAGGACAAGAGGGGGAATTGGTTAAGGTACTACCTTTTATGCTGAATATAATATACTTCAATTAAAAAAAAAAGATTGCAAACCACTAAATCTAATTCTTAATATTAGACTCAGTTTATTTTTTTAAAAAATTAATAAAGTTAAATAAATTACTTTAAAATATTTATATTTATCATTTTTCTTTAAGCTAATTTGCTTGACTTATAAACTAATATATAATTTAATGATACACAACGCATGCTATTATTAAGTAATTTTTTTAGCTTTCGTAATCTTTTTAAAATATAAATTGAGTTTTATATTAAAGGTCAAGGAGAAATATGAGGGAATTTAGAGGAGTAATTAGGAGGAGGCTTCGTCCATGTGATATTAGATCAAGTTGAGGTGAGTGTAGTACAAATCCATTCGCTTTGTCATATGAGCTAATAATAAATATCATTATCCCGGTGCTTGGTTCAAAGAAAATAGAGAAAGTGGGAGAAGTGGGGTTGAGAGATGATAATGAATTTGATTTTTTAAAAGGGTGGATGAATGGGATTTTAGAATTTTAATAAAGAGAACTTACTTTTAAAAAAGAGAGAATATTTATGTGTTTAAACATGTCTTTAGGACAGCTTTGATGATCTGGATTTCATGGGTTTATAAGCACATCAGCCATAAAAAAATAATTAAAAAAAAAAATCAAAGGTTTATTTCCAAGTCCGTTGCCTTCTTATTTAAAAAACATAATATGTCGTTGGCATATATACACACACACGCGCATGTATTATGCCTAGCTAGCTAAGATGTTTGTCTTGCGAACTTGCATTTCAACATTAATTGTTGAGCAATAAATTGGACTTATATGACTATGGCAGGGTGAGGTTTACAAGGTTAAAGAAATTTAGGAGGACATTGTAAGAAAACAACGCATCTTCTGAATGAAAATTAAGTAGAAATTAACCCCCTAGACTCTGTTCGTAAGAAACACATACTCCTTGCCAAAATCTCTGAATATGAAGTATATTTCAGAGTATTTCAATTGTATTGATTAAAAACTCATGGTTTACATTATATAGAGAAGACTACAGAAGGAATTGACAAGCTGTAATGAAAATAGTGTAACAAAATGTATAACAAACGCATAATACAGTGATGGACCTAGGATTTTAGGTTTGTGGGTGTATAAATAGTGGTGGAATGCGGGGTTCGGGGGCAGCGCCCTCGTTTTTTTTTTTTTAAGGAAAGCTTTAAACTTAAAAAACAAAAGAGACTTCTATACTCAAAAGGCGCCAATTCCCTTCAGCAGGCATGAATCTAACCAATGGTGATTAAACGGCGCAATTCCCACCCTTTAAGAACACAAGCTTCGGAGAACCTTAACAGGTAAGCCAAAGACTTTGGACTTCCCAAACTTTGAAAAGAACTAGCCAATCATAAGAAATAGCGAGGTGCTCCGAGCAGGTGATAAACGAAAGACAATAAACCTAACTCAGAATATAGAAACGACCCTGAGATTGGAAATTCGGAAGGGAAAACAAAATCCTCTGATCCCAAAAAATCGAAATTATTCTTCAATGAATCAAGAAAATCCCCAAAATAAACCCTAAATGCTAAGAAGAAACGATCAAAAGCTAGCAGCAGTAAAAAATGTGAAAATAGCCCTATGCTAGTAGTGTTACCAAACAAGTCAAATTTAACAGCATAGAATTAGAAAACATAAAAGGCATAAGTGCCCAAGATAGAGAATAATATGAAGGGCGGAACCTAGAACAGGAATTGAAAGAAGAATCCATGACAATAGAATCCAGATAAACTAACCCATGTGCGGGGGAGGAGCTTGAGGGACGAGCGGACGAGCGGCGGGCGAAGGAGCCTGAGGGACGAGTGGACGAGCGGCGGACGAGCAGATGAGTGAGCGAACTTTTGGGGAATTGGGGGAAATGTCGAGAAGTATTTAGGGATGGGGAAAAAAAAGAGGGGAAAGGGCAAGCTTCAGGTTCGAACTGGAGACCTTTGGGAAAAGTAGAAGAGTCTTTACCATCTGTTCTAACTACACATACCTTTAAAAATTTCTTACAAATTATATATATTTTGTGTCTGCACCTGTCCACAGTTGCACTAACGTAGGTCCGTCTCTGGCATAATAGAATGACAACTAGCGTGACACATGCCATAGCATTCCTTAACAACATGTTGTAGACTAATATAACTAATCTGCCTATTTATTTATATTTGGTTAATATTCTCCCTGCTAAAATCTGGCTCCTTTTCAACCAGTGTTTTCTTTTCTTTGACCGAGTCACCATTGTGAACTTCATCAGACGACAAAATATTCAACTTATACCTACAGTAGGCAAACATCCCATATACTTGTGGCTTGGTCAATTTGTCTGCAACCTGATATGCTGATGGAACATATCTAATAGTAACAATACCTGCTGCTACCTTTTCTCTAATAAAATGAACATCCAATTCCACATGTTTAGTCTTGGAGTGTAAGACAGGATTGGATGATAGAGCTACGGTTCCTGTGTTATCACACCAAATGCATGGAACGTTAACAACCTTTACATACATCTCCTTTAATAGTGACAACACCCACATCAAATCAGTGATTGAGTCTGCAACACTTCCGTATTCATCCTCTGTAGCAGACCTAGAGACTACTTGTTGCTTTCTGGAGACCCATAGGATTGGGTTTGCACCAAGATAGATGCAAAAACCGCTAGTGGACCTTTTGTTTTCAGGAAACACTTCTAGAACTTCATCTTCCTTATTTTTCTTTGTGGTAATACCTCCCCAATCAGAGTCTGCATAAGCCTGCATGGTAAATTGCTGCACTGGTTTGATAAGTAATCCATGCGTGCTTGTGCCATTTAAGTATCTTAGCAGCCTCTTAACACAGTTTCACTGCTTTATAGTGGGTTCATGGAGAAATTGGCTTAACTTGTTGACTGTAAAGGCAATATATGCTCTTGTATAGCACAGATATTGTAAGGAGCCAATAACACTACGATATAGACTTGGATCTGAGAATGGCAAGATATCATGTGCAAACAATTGTGTATTTGCAGCCATGGGTGATCCATAAGCATAGGCACCAACCATATGAGTTTTGGCCAATAGATTATGAATGTACTTCTTCTGCGTCAACTGAATGCCCTTAGATGATCTGTGAAACTCAATACCCAGAAAAAATGAGAGTTCACCAAGGTCCTTCAAGGAGAAGACTGAGCTCATTGCAGTGATGAGTTCTTGCACTTCAATTTCATTTGACCCAGTAATAACTAAGTCATCCACATAGACTAGGAGATAAGTAGTATGACTGTCAGTTTTTTTAACAAACAAGCATGATTCAACTTTGGCTGCAACAAAATCCAAGGTTTGCAAATAAGTACTTAACTTGATGAACCAAGCTCGAGGGTCTTGTTTCAACCCATAAGGAGCCCTTTTAAGCTTACAAACAAAAGGTTTCCCAACTAGATCAAGTTTAATAAATCCTGGTGGTTGCTCCATGAACACTTCTTCAGTCAAATCCCCATTCAAGAATGCATTATTGAAGTCAACTTGGTGTAGTTTCTAGTTGAACGTGACAGCAAGAGTGAGGAGAGCACAAAGGGTGGATGCCTTTACTACTGGACTGAAAGTATCTCAATAATCAATGCCAGCCTCTTGAGAATACCCCTTTGCAACTAGTCTGCCCTTCTACCTTGCAATTGACCCATCAACATGAGTTTTGAGTCTGCATAACCACTTGCAACCAATCACTTTCCTGTCAGATGGCAATGAGACAAGATCCCAAGTATGAAACTTCTAGAGAGCATCATATTCTTCTTGAATAGCTTTGGTCCAATTAGGATCCGAAAGTGACTCATCAATAGTTTTAGGTATGGATACATCCTCAGCCACAGTGAAAATTTTTGGCTTAAAAACACCTGCCTTACTGCGAGTGATCATAGAGTGTGTGTTAGCAAGGGAGGAGGAGTGATCAAGTGAAGGACTGATGGAGGTAGGTACTACACCAAAAGGTACAGAATTAGAGTCAGAGGATACAACAGATAAAGATGGTGAGTTGGGAGGTAAGACAACAGTGGTGGTGGTTGAGGAGAATGTATTGGGAGATAGAGATGGTGTAACACCCCTACAGTTGTAATCCCCGTACTTGTAAATATTGTGGGACTAATGAGAAGTTTTATTTCCAATTATCGTCATTATTGGTATTATTTTGTTTTTAATTTGTGTGATAATAATAAAAGGAATAAAAGTAAGGGTGAAATGGCCAATTCTTTAACCTAATAATTTCCAATTTGGTTACCATGAAAAGGAAGAGGAAATCAAGTAATTTAGATCATGTTCCAGCCAAGACATGTCATACGAGTTCTACAAGCGAGTAACCGACAAAAAGGGACCGATAGGGACCAATTAGGGGGTTCCTTTGGACCGAGTAGGTCAGGTGTGGGACCATATATGAAGTTTGGAAAGTGTTATGTAGGAATGTCTATTCATGAGGGAAAAGTTTGGCAAAGATAAAGGAAAGTGCAAAGAGAACCATCCTGATGGCCGGTGGGACCCACACGAACCGATAGGTCGGGAACTTGACCGAAAAGTGAGGAAAAAGGGAATTAAATATCAGAGACCCGATGTGTGGAGCCCCTTAGGCATCACACACTCTCTTTAATCAATGAAAATATTTACTTGGAAGAAAAGAAAGAAAAGTCAGTGTAAAAGTCAAACCGCGGGACCCGCATTAGGAGAACAGGGGTAAAATGGGAATAAATAGGCAAAAATTGATTTGGACAGGTATGTTGGCCCAAAATGGCGCCACATGTGTCCAAAAATGGAAGACAAAAGGTGGGAAAAAGTTGGTAATTATTAAAAAGCTTTGGGCCAAAATCGCTATTTTCAAAAGTTTCGGGCAAAAATGCATAATTTACCCTAAAAGCAGAGAAAAATCTGGATATTTTGAGGGTGCTGCGCCACATTGCAGAGCCCCACAACCCCCTGGATTCTTCTGGAATGACTTGGAGATTAAGTCAAACAAATAATGATTAGATTACCCCCTACCAGTCAGAAACTTACGCCAGTTAATTCCAGTTTAACCGGATCAGATTCACCTTTATTAAAAAGGTGTTTTGACCCCATTTTTCCACATTGGCCATGAAATTTCCAGAGAATCCAAGAGAAATCCATCAGCCACCATTGCTAGGGTCTCCAAGCTCAAGAATCCCAAGTTCCTCATCGATTCTCCAAATCCAGGTAACACCGGCAACTTCTTCTCTTGAGTTCTTATGAAGTAATTTCGTGCAAATAGTGGAAGCATGGTTTTGGGGTTGTATTTTTGCATTTTTAGGGTCTTCAAAGGCTCTGGAATGAAGTTTTGTATAGGGTATAGCTATGGTTAAAGTTTCCGAAGTCGAAAACACCGAAAACCCCATGAGAGGGCTTGCTGCCAGCTTCAGCAAATCTGGGCAGTGATCCTTCTAACGCGTTTTTAATGGGGTAAAAGAACTTTTTTCAAGCTGTAATTTTTTATGGAGAAACTAGACATCTGGGGCATGATTTTACATATATAATATGTCAGATTTGGATAAGATTTACTAGGTGAAATAAATAGTTGAAAAATAAGCTAGGACAGTGACGCGAATCTGGACCAGAGGAGATAAAGCAAGCAAGACGCCAAAATATTTGTACTTTAATGGTCTGGATATATTTTTCATGTAAAATAGACTTATTAAAGGTTCGAATAGCACTAGTTTCATGTCAATATGATTTTTTTGGAATTTATGAAAAATACCAGAAGTTGGGACATAAACAGGGACCTTCTAGAAAACTCATGAAGGGCACGGATTTAACAAAAAATAATGTAAGGGCATTTCTGGAAATACTGAAAATGATGTATTTTAATGTTTTAGCTCAAGGGTACTTTTAGAAGGGCCACAGAGCAAAAAGTTAGTAAATACGGTATCCTCCATACCAGGTAGTAACCTCTTTACTCCGGCACTTTTATGTGTTTGTTGTATGTACTTGTTTGCCATATGTGTGTTTTTGTATTGTTGGCCAAATATGTATATGGAACATGTTTGTAATTGTGTCCCTAGCGTTGAGGGTGCCTGCTGGGGTCTGCCTACGTGGCGACTCTGTGGAGACAGGCTTGTGATTCCGGTAATTCCGGGGTTTGCCTTGGTAAGGTGACCCGACGGTGCGAAGACGTGATGTTGTTGTGATATTTGTGGCTGTTTGCATATTATGGCATGTTTATTACACTATTTGCTGTTACACATACTCCCATGGTTGCATGCATACACATTTCACATATAGTGCATGAGTATTGACGGTTACTCTGGGGCCATTATTGGACCTCAGGAGCTTGTGGACACAGGGGAGCAAGTTTAATATAGAAAGGCCTTTTTGGAGAGGTATGGAGAACTGGGCTGTGAAGGATAGGGAATGCCCTATCGTATATTGTACTTTATATTTTGGGATGACTGTACTTAATATCTAGATACTTACTGCTGGATGACTGTAACCTAACCCTGCGGGGACTTTACTTTTTGTTGACTTTTACTTTTTACCAGTACATAGTTTGTCCAAACCGATCCTGTGCTCTGCTACGCGTACTCTGATTTATCATTAAACAAACTAATAGCGATAGAAAGGTAATTATAAAAGGAATCCCCTCTAACCCGCCACCCGAAAGGGTGAGGCCGGTGGAGGTGTAACAGATGGTGAGGGTGGAGATGGATTACATATAAGAAGGTGATGAACTGGTGTAGATGGTTTAACTGATGTGGGTGGTTTAAAACTAGTAGTGGCATTAGATTGAGAAGAAGCCTGCCTAATATTAAATTGAGTTTGAGCAAGAAAGGAGTGTTCATAAATTGCACATGCCTGGTGATATAGACACGGCCAATGGTTTGATTTAAGCATTTGTATCCTTTATGATGGGTACTGTATCCAAGGAACAAATAGGAGCTGGATCTGAACTCAAGTTTATGCTTGTTATAGGGACGAAGGTAAGGGAAACACTCACAGCCAAACACTTTTAACAAGGAATAATTAGGTTTGGAATTGAAGATTTTCTTATAAGGTTTAATGCCCTATAAAGCTAAGGTAGGTAAACGATTTAACAAAAATACAGCAGCAAGAAAAGCATCTCCCCAGTAGAATAAGGGAAGAGAGGCAGCGACCAGTAGTGTTAATCCAGTTTCTACTATGCACCTGTGCTTCCTTTCAACAATACTGTTTTGCTCAGAGGTGTAAGGACATGAAAATCTGTGTTGAATGTCACATTGAGTCAGAAATGGAGTAAAAGATAAGAACTCTCCACCATTGTCACTCTGAATTTGTATGATCTTAGTGATAAACCTGTTTTCAGCAAAGAGTTTGAACTCTTTGAATCTGGCAAGTGCATCAGATTTTTTCTTTAACAGATATAACCAAGTAAACCTGCTATAGGCATCGACAAATGCAATGTAATACACAAATCCATTACTAGCAAAGGGTGCAAGACCCCACAAATCCATAGTCACTAACTCAAGAGGTTTATTGTATATTGTGGATGAGGCTACAAAGGGAAGGCTATGACTTTTTCCCATCTTACAAGCAATACAACCATCATTCGTGTGTGACTTAGGTAATGAAACATTGATAGATTTGAGTACATTGTGAACAGTAGTGTCATGAGGATGACCAAGCCGTTGATGCCATAGATCAAACACATCCACAGTGGTGGTAACATGACAGTAGTCAGATGAAATTTGATGTCTAGTAGTCTGAGACGCCAGTTGAGATAAGGGCGGTGTAGTAATGTTCAGCTTGTACATACCAGTTGACTCAATTCCAGTCAAGAGAGGTTGCTTGGCCTGCATGTCCTTAACATCACATGAATGAGGGAAAAATTCAATTGATACTCCATTATCCTTTGTGAGTTGAGCAATAGATACTAAGTTTTTTTGCATGGTTGGTACACATAGGACTTTAGTCAACTGTAACTTAGCAGGTGATTGAGAATTATTCAAATATGTATGGCCAATATATGATACAAGTATACATGTACCGCCTCCAACAATTACCATACTTCTACCTTTTGGTGGAGTAGTTGATTGAAGCGCATTGGCAAAGTGAGTAATGTGTTGTGTGGCGCTTGAGTCTAGGTACCAAGCTTCATCAGATATGATTTCAGGAGATGTTACAAAAGCTTGAGCAATACTTGGATCAAAAGTAGGATTGCTGTTATGCACATGATTATTGATTGACACACCAGGCACATTGGAGCAACAGCAGTAGATGCAGTAGGCGTAACACTTGAAGTATTATGAGCATTCACAGTTGGATTATAATTGACAGGAACTTCAGTGTATTGTGTAGGCCAGTTAGCAAAATTGACAGAATCATATGGCATCATATTAAACTGGTTAATTGAATCAGTGTATGAAACCTGACCTGCCTGTCGAGAGGAGTCATGTCTAAAGAAGCATACATCGGCTAGATGTCCCACCTTATGACAAATTTGACACGATGGCTTGTTCTGAAAGGGAAAAGCTCGACCACGTCCTCTGCCTCTGCCTCGACCATTAGCAAACTAAGGTCTATATAACGGTCCAGACCCTCTACCAAATGGCACAGGAGCACCATGAATATACTGAGAAGAAAACACTGACTAGTTCTCTTGAGAGTAATCCATGTAAGGATTTGAGGAATTTGTATAGTGAGCTTGAGCTACAGAATTAGCAATAAAAGACTTTTGCCTAGCTTCTAAGTCGAGAAGCATTGTAGTTACTGTGTCTAAGTCAAACTTTTGTTTAGCTCCATTAATGATAGCAATAACAGATTCATACTCCATAGCGAGACCATTCAAAATGTGTGATATCCTGTTTGTATCAGTCACAAGTTCACTTTGCTAAGCCAAATAATCACAGATTGATTTCAAATTGGCCAGATAATCTCTCATGCTTAATTCTCCTTTGCATTGATTGGTTAAGAGATTCTTATAGTGTAGAATCTTTGAATTTGATTATCAGAATAAAGGCAATTAAGTTTTTGCCAGATCTAAGCAGAAGTTTCCAATCCAACAAGATCAAGTAGAACAGAAGGAGTTACTAACGCTAGTAACCACGATGCAAGAGCGGAATCAAGTTGTTCATAAACAGCAAACTCTAGATTATCAATCTCTAAGCCTGTTGTAGCGTCTCTAACACGTGGAGCTGGTGCTCTGGCAGATCCATCTAAGTAAGAGAACAGACGGTGCTGCTTAGCCATGAAATAAACTTGTTGTTTCCATATAAGATAATTGGAATCGTTGAGCTTCACAGTGATCTTCTTGTTTGTGAAGTTCCTGCTGTTGAGTCCCGAATCTACAGACACTGGAAAAGCAGTGGACATTGTTTTGGCAATTTATCAATCCAAGAATAACGGAGATAGATCACCGCCAACGTCTCTGTATTTTTTGTTTCAGATTTAACCGGAAATAGAGCTTCATCGGCATGGCTGTGGCTCTGATACCATGCCAAAATCTCTTAATAGAAAGTATATTTCAGAGTATTTCAATTGTATTGATTAAGAACTTATGGTTTACATTATATAGAGAAGACTACAAAAGGAATTGACAAGCTGTAATGAAAATAGTGTAACAGAATGCATAACAGAATGACAGCTAGTGTGACACATGCATAGCATTTCTTAACAACACGTGGCAGACTAATATAACTAATCTACCTATTTATTTATATTTGGTTAATACTCCTCATAAAGTAATTAAAATAACACCAGTAATTATATTTTGATAAATTGCACATATGATATGCAAACCGGAGAAGGATCTAAGGATATTTGAGTGAAACAAAATACTGAAGTCCATAGTAGATTGAAGTTGTCCATTTGTCAAATCTTTGATTTACTTTCTCAGAGGAACCTCCAAGCTGAAACAGAATGAACAGGGGTCCCCTTCCACCCAACCATAAGACTCTTTCCATTTGCGTCAAGAGTGCAAAATTTGCCACTAGCGAATTCTCTGGCCACCAATCTAGCTTGGTACAGAGACGACTCACTAAATCCAATTTCCACCATTCTGTATCTTGCAAAGAACCTCCTCCACACTTCTATACCCACATTCCTCACTGTTCTTTCCCCTCCTTCCGTTGCAACAATGTTTCTTATCCCTTCAGATAATATTGCTTCCATCGCCATTCTGGCACTAATTTCATCTTTCAGGCAGGTCTCAACGCAGTCAAAAAACGCCGAGTAGTGGAACAATGCTTCAATGAAGCGAATCACAAAGGAGGACGAATTAAGGTTGGCGTTTACTTCAAGAACTATCATTATAGTTGGTTTTATGTTTGTTAGAACACTCATCAGGCTCTCCAAGCAAGCAGGCCTTGATTCCATATTCCTAAGTCCATACGCAGAATAGACAGCCACAGTTTCATCATCTTCAATTTCAAGCTGTTGTTCTGTAATTTCTGTTATGTCTCCAACATAAACTTGTTTACATGCAAATGGCAAGTTCAACGATTTAGCGAAACTCTTCAATCTCTTGACTGTTTCTTCTATGTCGGGTTGGCCAGCGGTTCCTATAGCTGTTATCTTCAAGAGCTCCACTTTCCTCTCATTCCTCTCTACGAGTGCCTGCATCAAGCATGTCCACCGAATTCCATGCCTGATATCAAGATCTATAACATGGATTTTTGTATCATATGCGATGTGCTCTACTAGGGCTTGCACGCCTGTGAATTGCATCACTTGATTGAATGGGATTTTCTGATGACAAGCAAGAGCTATGTTCGTATCCATCTTTTTAATTAACTCGTCCTCTGTGTTCTTAGCACAACCCATCAAAGTAGTATTACCGGTTTCTTTTTCGATTCTTTCTCTAAGTGCTTGAGCGAAGTGAAAGATAGTTCTCTGTACAGCATTTGCGCCTGGAGATGAATTAAATAGACAATGAAGAAGCATCCTGCTCGCACGTTCATATTGTTGGCAACTAACCCTCTCGGCCGCAGCGAGAAGAAACTGTGCAAGTTCAATATCTTTGTTTTCTTCTTCAGACAGAACCTCGAGACCAGAGGCATATGGGTGCAGGGGCATGCAATAATCATCATACCAATGAGAAGATAATTGTACATACCTTGCCCCAGCCACTCTTATTATTTCTTCAGCTGACAATTCCTGGCGATCCACTTGAGCTTCACTGTTATTGTTCGGTTCGGTTCTGTCTTGGACCCTAAGCTTCTTGAACTTGCTTGCGTAATTACTGAGAATCTCCAGGTATGCTAAAGAAGAAAACTGTGGAACCTGCTTATTGTTAATTGGTTCTGAACTTGTCACTTGCTGATTCTTTAGCCCCACGATTTCCTGAAACGGTGGTGTCATTTGCTGAGCAGGGTCGATGTTGAACTCCTCTAAAACTTTGATATCAAATTTGGGCTCATCTTGCTGCTGCAGTTGAATTTGGCTTTTATATGATTGGGTTACTTTCCCATTCTCTGCAGAGAAAGAACCGATATGATCCTGAAAGAAATCTTGTTTCCCTTGAAACTCAACTACTTGCTCTTGTACGGTACCACAACCGCCCTGGATGCCCCTGAAACTGAAAGGTGCAACAGAAGGATGGTCATTCCCCATTCGGATGACAGAAGAAAGCAAGGAAATTCTTTTAACGGTTTGCTTTCAAGACAATGATTCATTTAAATATACGACTGGGCTAGGTGCATTATCTTTAGTCACTGTAGGATATGTGAATATTTTAATTGATTGAAGAAACTTCACCACATGAAGTACACATATCAATGTAAGGAATAGCGTCGATTATGATATTTCGATACTTCCATCAAGGCTGATGGGCAGAAAATTATAAAATCCCAACAATTTGTATTAAAGAAATTAAAGATGGTATGGTTTACGTCTGCCGGATCTTGGTTTGTCGTTCAGTAAACGATTTTTGGCATCCAAACAGACCGCCGACTAACGTGTCCAATATTATATCACGTTATAGTCTCCTAAGAAATTCAGCCCAGCAGTGGAGACAATTTTGAAAAACGGAGGAAGGGCCTTTTCATATTGATGAAGCATGAAGGATTAACTGCTTCTATAAGTACAGAGAAGTAAGACAAAAAGAACTTTGAAATCTTCTACACGCATACAGAAGATATATATAATAGATGAATAAATTTTGAATGGGTTACGATTGAGTATAATTATCTCTACAGCCTACAGGGACTTGGAAAAGGACTGAAGATTATTTGTAAGACAATTATATTTAACTTCACTTGCACTCCAATAATATAATTACCCTTCTAAATTTTAAAACGCGTATTTTTCGCCCATCTAATTTGTTTCAAATAAAATCAAATATGTATTTCTGACTAGGTCAATGATGAACAAGGGTGAACGACCACTTTATGGAAACAGCTCACATAATCACAATCAATATCCCTCACAGCGAAATAAATTACAAGCTGCGAGCAATAATGTTTCTGATGAGAAACTGTCAATGGATAAGCACATCGATTCGGCCTTTTCTCCGGTTTTCTCACCGAATTGTCGTCGCATGTGTATAGATTTGTTCTTGAAAAAATAGCACCTACAGTCCCATACAAGTATTTTAATGACCCTACTTGAGGCGCAAAGCATATATATAATAATAATAGTGAATGTGTAAAATAGTTTTGATTTGGCATCCACAAAAACGCTATAATTGGCGCCTAAAAGGATTTAATTGGCGCCTTTTAGGAGTCAATTACGGTTGACACATAGTGGCGTCAATTACGGTTGACACACAGTGGCGTCAATAGTGTTTTGTCAGGGGTGGTATCAGTACCCTGACGCGATTAGAGGCGTCAGTCAAATTGTAAGTTTGATTGCCTTACTCTGGTAAATATTTTCAGAAGTACTTCAATCTAGTATTTTTTTTTTCTTATATTGGTCAATTTCCCTAGGCATTTGTGTTTGGTTTAATAATGTGTGACTCACTAAAATAGTAACAGAGTCAAGCCATTTTAGTGGTGATGGTATTTTTGCCTAAATTTTAAAAGTTAATGTGTAGTTTTGTACATATTTAAAAAAGAAAAAGAAAAAAGTATTTGGTATTGGACGCTCCTTAAGATAAAATATATGTATATTTTTTAGTCTTTACACTTTTTTTTAAATGGTTTTACCATTTATCATGTATGTAAAAAAAGTTTTATTTAGTTTAAAACAATGCTTAGAAAAAGTAACCATCCTTGTGAGTGAGGGGATCAAGCCCGGTCAAAAACATCTGCCTAGAGTCCCAGACTTGAGATGGTCAACCCAATAAAAAATATGAAAAAATTTATTTAAATATCATGTGAAATGTCAAAGGGAAATTTTTAAATAAATACAAAATGAATATGAAAATCCCCAGAAGTCCGTCAAATTTGCAAAAAAACTTAGAGGTGACAAGGACTTTTGGGGGATATGCAAATTCGCGCCAAAGGACATTTTGCCCTTAGATCTAAATAATTTTTTTTTTAAAAAAAGAAAGAAAATACCCCCTCCCCCGTGGTGGGCCCCACTGTCGGCGGCCACCACCCCCGGCGTTAGCCGCCGATGACCGGCGACGGGGTTTTTTATTAAGGACAAGAGGGAGGATTTGTTAAGGTACTACCTTCTATGCTTAATATAATATCTACTTCAATAAAACAAATTAGATTGCAAATTAAACTACTACAACTAATTCTTAATATTAAAATTAGTTGATTTTTTTAAAAAATTAAGAAAGTTAAATAAATTACTTTAAAAGCTTTTTGGTTTTCTTTAAGTTAATTTGCTTGACTTATAAGTTAATATCTAATCTAATTATACACAATGTATACTATGATTAAATAATTTTTTTTTAGCTTTTTTAATCTTTTTAAAATATAAATTAAGTCTTATATTAAATATCAGAAGAAATATATCTTATATTAAAGACATAATTTAAAGGAGTAATTAGGAGGAGGCCTCGTCCATGTGATATTAGATCAAGTTGATCCATTCGCTTTGTCTTATCGAGCTAATAATTTTCTTGACCTTGGATCATTATGCCCGTGCTTGGTCTGAAAAAAAATAGAGAAAGTGGGAGAAGTGGGGCGGGGCGATGCTAATGAATTTGATTTTTAAAAGAAGTGGAAGAATGGGATTTTAAAATTTTAATAAAGAGAACATGTCAAGAAAAAAATTTATATTCATGTGTTTATATGTGTCTGTAGGATAGCTTTGATGTCTGGATTTCATGGGTTTACAAGCACACCTACCCTTTAAAAAAAAACACACACACACACACACACACAAACACACACAAAGTTTTATTTCCAAGTTCGTTGCCTTCTCATTTAAAAAATATAGTACTACCTCTGATACTAATTATAAGAGCTAGCTGATTTTCTTTGTAGATATTAAGGAAGCTAAATGAGCTACTTAATCATTTTATATGTTGTGTATTCTTAGATTATATATTACTTTATTAGTTAAACTTATTAGTTTGAAGAAAAAAAATAAAAATACTCTAAAGTAATTTAATTAGCTTCCTTAATTTTTCTAAAAAAGTCAATCAGCTCTTATAATTAGGACCAGAGGGAGTATGTCGTTGGCAAATATACACACACACACGCATGTATTATGTCTAACTAAATAAGATATTTTTGTTGCGATCTTGCATCTCAATTCTCAACATTAATTATTGAGCAATAAATTGGACTTATATGACTATGGCCGGGAAATTTAGGAGGACATTGTAAAAAAAACAACTCATCTTCTTGATGAAAATTAAGCATTGCGCACCATAATATGAATGAAATTTTTGGAGGAGTTTACAGAGTAAATGAATATAATCAAACCGTCCAAATATATTATGGAAATTAGAATAGTCATTCTTCTAGCTTTCACTGTGACTATTTATTTAATGGATAGTCATATTTTTATTTGGGAGAGAAAAACAACAAACAAAGGTAACTTGTGTAGCAGTCAAGATTACAATCATTATCAGTGACTCCTTAAACTCTGTTCATAATAAACACAAACCCCCTCATTAATTAAAATAGCACCAGTAATTATACTTGGATAAATTGAACATATGATATGTAAACCAGAGAAGGATTTGAGGATATTCGAGTGGAACAAAATATTATAGTCTGCAGTAGATTGAAGTTGCCCATTTGTCAAATCTTTGATTTGCTTTCTCAGACAAACCTCCAAGCTGAAATAGAATGAATAGGGGTCCCCTTCCAACCAACTGTAAGGCACTTTCCATTTGTGTCTAGAGTGCAAAATTTGCCACCAGCGAATTCCCTGGCCACCAATCTAGCTTGGTACAGAGACGACTCACTAAATCCAATTTCCACCATTCTGTACCTTGAAAAGAACCTCCTCCACACTTCTATCCCCACATTCCTCACTGTTCTTTCCCCTCCTTCCGCAGCAACAATGTTTCTTATCCTTTCAGATAATATTGCTTCTGTCGCCATTCTGGCACTAATTTCATCTTTCAGGCAAGTCTCAACGCAGTCAAATAACACCGAGTAGAGGAACAATGATTCAACGAAGCGAATCGCAAACGAGGATGAATTAAGGTTGGCGTTCACTTCAAGAACTATCATTATAGTTGGTTTGATGTTTCTTATAACACTCATCAGGCTCTCCATGCAAGCAGGCCTTGATACCATATTCCAAAGTATATAGGGAGAATAGACAGCCACAGTTTCATCATCTTCAATTTCAAGCTGTTGTTCTGTAATTTCTATCATGTCTGCAACATAAACTTGTTTACATGCAAATGGCATGTTCAACGATTTAGCGAAACTCTTCAATCTTTTGCCTGTTTCTTCTATGGTGGGTTGGCCAGCGATTTCTATAGATGTTATCTTCAAGAGCTCCACTTTCCTCTCATTCCTCCCTGCGAGTGCCTGCATCAAGCACGTCCACTGAATTCCGTACCTGATACCAAGATCTATAACATGGATTTTTGTATCATATGTGATGTGCTCTACTATGGCCTGCACGCCTGTGAATTGTAGCACTTGGTGGCTTGGGAATTTCTGATGACAAGTAAGAGCTATTCTGGTATCCATCTTTTGACGTAGCTCGTTCTCTATGTTCTTAGCACATCCCATCAAAGCGGTGTTCCCGGTTTCTTTTTCGATTCTCTCTCTAAGTGCTTGAGCAAAGTGAAAGATAGTTCTCTGTATAGAGTTTGCGCCGGGAGATGAATTAAATAGACAATGAAGAAGCATCCTGCTCGCACGTTCATATTGTTGGCAACTAACCCTCTCGGCCGCAGCGAGAAGAAACTGTGCAAGTTCAATATCTTTGTTTTCTTCTTCAGACAGAACCTCAAGGCCAGAGGCATATGGGTGCAGGGGCATGCAATAATCATCATACCAATGAGAAGAGAATTGTACATACCTTGCTCCAGCCACTCTTATTATTTCTTCAGCTGACAATTCCTGGTCACCCACTTGAGCTTCACTGTTATTGTTCGGTTCGGTTCTGTCTTGGACCCTTAGCTTCTTGAACCTGCTTGTGTAATTACTCAGAATCTCCAAGTATGCTAAACAAGAAGACTGTGGAACCTGCTTATTGTTCATTGGTGCTGAACTTGTCACTTGCTGATTTTTTAGCCCCGCAATTTCCTCAAACGGTGATGTCATTTGTAGAGCAGGGAGGATGTTGAACTCCTCTAAAACTTTAATATTAAATTTGGGCTCATCTTGCTGCTGCAGTTGAATTTGACTTTTTATATGATTGGGTTACTTTCCCATTCTCTGCAGAGAAAGAACCAATCTGATCCTGAAAGAAATCTTGTTTCCTTGGAAACTCAACTACTAGCTCTTGTACGGTACCACAACCGCCCTGGATGCCCCTGAAACTGAAAGGTGCAACAGAAAAATGGTCATTCCCCATTCGGATGATAGAAGAAAGCAAGAAAATTTTTTTTTAACGGTTTGCTTTCAAGACAAAAATTAATTTAAATATACCACTGGGCTAGGTGCATTATCTTCAGTCACTGCAGGATACATGAATATTTTAATTGATTGAAGAAACTTCGCCATATGATATTTCGATACTTCCATCAAGGCTGATGGGCAGAAAATCCCAACAATTTGTAGTAAAGAAAGATGGCTGCTTTAGGTCTGCCGAATCTTGGTTTGTCGTTCAGGAAACTATTTTTGGCATCCAAACAGACCGCCGATTAACGTGTCCAATATTATATCCCGGTATAGTCTCCTAAGAAATTCAGCCCAGCAAGTGGAGACAAATTTGAAAAACGGAGGAAGGGCCTTTTCATATTGATGAAGCATGAAGGATTAACCGCTTCTATAAGTACAGAGAAGTAAGGCAAAAAGTACTTTGAAATCTTCTACACGCATGCGGAAGATACATATACTAGAGGCAATTATGGGCTTAAATGATCGCCAGCACTTCTAATAATAAGGATCTCTCGCGGGGATGAATAAACTATGAATGAGTCACGATCATTCATTGGGCCACCTACCGTATAATTATCTCTTACGCTGTCAATGGATATAAGCAAATCGATTCAGCCTTTTCTCCGATTTTCTCACCAAATTGTCATCGCATGTGTATAGATTTGTTCAAAAACAAAAAGTAGCACCTACAGTCCCATACAAAGCATATATAAAAAGATCATTCATTGGGCCACCCACCTTTGAATCAACCAGTGTTATCCATCTCACGTATATATTTTATATAATGCTACCTCTTGTCTTAATTATAGGAATACTTTTATAATACAATTTACACTATAAAAGTGTTCCTATAATTAGAACCAGAAGGGTATATATTATCCAATAACATGTATTATAATTCAAGAATAATGGCTCAATAATGCTGTATATATATCAAACAAGTAATTATCTTCTTTTTTTTTTTTTTGCTACAAATCAAACAAGTAATTATGAACAAAGTTGTTGAAGCTTTTTTTCCAAAAGCCGTTATATACAATTGGACTGGTGCTCAACTGGCACCGTTGAAAAAGAAGAAAGAAAAAGGGAAAATTCATTTCAAGGCCCGAATTAGCCAAAAAAAAAAAAAAGTTAAAAAAAGCACAAGAAAAAGCTACATGTCAAAAAAGACCAAGGACCTTTTCTGATATTATTTTATAAAACGTTAGTTATTAATGTCTACTGATATAGTTGTTAAGTTGTTAATGAGACTGATTTAGTTGTTGGGATATTGTTGTTAATGCTACTGATTTAGTTGTTAACGAGTAATGATTTAATTATTAACGGGAGTGATTTAGTTATTAATGTTTATGAAATAATACCAGAAAGGGTTCTAAGGTCTTTTTCGACATGCGACTTTTTCTTGTACCTTTTTAACGTTTTTTTACTAATTTGGGCTTGAGGTAGATTTTCCCAAGAGAAAAAGACAAATACATAATTGGTCAAATTCACACCTTGTCACCGTTATCGTCGGGCTCAGCCAGGGAAGTCCTTGTGACCCTTCTCCTACGCACAAACCATGGCCATCCACAACAGACCCTTAAGAATCCTGACCATCCCAATGGTCACCGTCAGGTAATACAACCACCTTCCCACGAAATCCCTCATTTCCATATTTCCATATCCATTATTTGCTCCGTCTTGGCCGCCGCCATAACCACCAAAATCTCCACCTCCCCCCCCCCCCCCCCCCAACCTCCACCACCACAACCTACCTCGCCGCCCTTTCAACCCATCTTTCCTTTCTGGAATTTCCGAGCACCGAATCAACCACAACCGGCTTAACCACCGTCCTGCACCAAACTTGTGTTGTCTCATCACTCTCATGCAGCCCCAGGAGAAAAATTAATCTGCTGCAGGAACTTCCTAGGAGGCCAAAACTAGGATCATCAGACTCCTAAAGATCCATCGCTGTGTTTCCTTCGATGCCTAAGCCAACGCAAATTTGAAAAGAACAGAGAAGAATCCACGAAGCATGAAGAGGAAGTTTGAGAAGAGAGGTTGTGATGATTGGAGAAAAAGGCGAATTTGCAGGTCAAGCCGTGAATTAGAGTGGCGACGCTAACAATAGACACAAGAAGGTAGAGAACGTTAGGATTGAAGCGAAGCAGAAGCGAGTAAAGATGAAGAAACGATTGGTGATTTGGAGAGAGTAATTATGAAAATCAAAGAGCCTGGCTGGGAGAAGAAAAGAGGTAGGGAGAAGAAGACTGAGGATTGTGAGGGTGAAAAGGTGGGAAGACCTCCATTTTTTTTTGGGGGGGGGGGGGGGGGGGGTGAAGATCTTTGGCCTTCTGGTTCTGAAACAACTTTGAACCAGATGTGAAACTGATCTTAGATCTGGAAGTGGACCTGAGATCGTGAAGCGCAGAAGAACGAAGGAAGAAAGTCGGAAATGTGAAATTGGAAAATAATTCTCATTACCTCAATTCTGTACAGTGCACTTTGTCCTTATATCAATCCCTAGCTATTTACGCGTGGGGACCACACTCAATCAACTAGAATCAATTACAACCGAAATAGTAATACAATTAATAAAAGTTAATTGACTCAATCAATTAGAATCAATTACAACCGAAATAGTAATACAATTAATAAAAGCTAATTGACTCAATCAATTAGAATCAATCCCTATCCATTGTCTCTATTTACATATTCTGTCAGCCCCCCACAAGCTGGAGCATCGGTGTCAATCATGCCCAGCTTGGAAGTAAGAGAATGAAAAGGACCAGACCCAAGTGGTTTAGTAAATACATCGGCAAGTTGATGTTGAGAACGTATAGGTAACAAGTGAATAACACCCTCTTTGACTTTATCCCGAACAAGATGGCAATCTAAGTCAATATGTTTAGTACGAGCATGAAAAGTAGGATTGGAAGCCAGCTGAATGGCAGACTTACTGTCACAATACAAAGGGGTAGCCTTAGATCTGGATATTCGCAAATCAGCTAACAAATACAACAACCACTGGATATCACAAGTAGTCATAGCAAGAGCACGATACTCAGCTTCACAAGATGAAAGAGAGACAACACTTTGTTTCTTTGATTTCCAAGAAATAAGTGCATTGTCAAGAAACACACAATAGCCAGTAATAGAACGCCGAGAATCAAGACAAGCAGCCCAGTCACTATCACTAAAACCTTTTAGAGACAGATCAGAGGTGGAAGGGAAGAAAAGACCATGAGATGGAGTGGATTTCAAGTACCGGAGGACTCGGTTAGCTGCCTGAAGGTGAGAGTCAGTAGGGGCAGCCATGAATTGACTTAATTGTTGAGTGGCAAATGAAATGTCAGGCCGCGTAGTGGTCAAATACAAAAGACGCCCAATAAGTTGGCGATAAGAACTGACATCAGTCAAAGGAGAACCAGAATTGATGCTTAACTTGACCTTCGGATCCATAGGAGTAGAAGCTGGCTTACAATCAAGATAACCTGTATCAGTCAAAAGATCCATAACAAACTTGCGTTGACATAAAGAAATCCCAGAATTACTACGAGTAATCTCAAGACCAAGAAAGTACCGGGCTGAGCCAAGATCCTTAATCTTAAAAAGGAGATCAAGAGTGGATTTAACATTAGTAATTTCAGACAAATCATTACCAGTAAGGAGAATATCATCCACATAAACCAACAAGGCTGTAAAACTAGATCCAGAAGCCTTAATAAACAAAGTGTAATCTGCCTTGGACTCCACATATCCAGCAGAAATAAGAGCCGAGGAAAGCTTATGAAACCATTGTCGACTAGCTTGTTTGAGGCCATAAAGTGACTTTTGAAGGAGGCAAACAAGAGAAGAATCAGTAGAATAAAAACCAGGAGGCAAAACCATATAAACTTCCTCATTCAAATCACCATGTAAAAAGGCATTATTGACATCAAGTTGGTGAAGATACCATTTATTAGCAGCAGCAAGGGCAAGTAAGAGACGAACAGTGGTCATCTTAGCAACAGGGGAAAAAGTATCAAAATAATCAATGCCTTCAGTCTGTGTAAAACCCTTAGCTACTAATCGAGCTTTGTAACGATCAAGGGAACCATCAGATTTATATTTCTTTGTAAATACCCATTTACAACCAATGGGTTGTTTCCCAGTAGGTAAAGAAGTCAAGGTCCAGGTCTGATTCAGTTCAAGAGCAGCAATTTCAGCATCCATGGCATCATGCCAAGACTTATATTTAGAAGCTTGGCGATAGGTAGTGGGAATGACATCAGCAGAAATATTGAGACAAAAGGTGTGATAAGAAGAAGGCAAAGAAGGAGAAAGAGTAAAAGAAAAGGGGTATTTATCACCTGAAGAAAATGGAGCAGTTGAAGTAGTGAAGGCCGAACAGTGGTAATCCTGCAAGTAACTAGGTGGTTTACGGGTTCGGGTAGAAACACGTGATGGAACCAAAGGAGGGGAAATAGGGGAAGGCACAGCGGGAACTGGGGATGGAACAAAATCAGGATCAGGGAGGGGAGAGGTAACAGCGGAAGTAGGGGAAATAGGTAAAATAGGGGCTGGAACAGAATCAGAGGCAGGGGAAACAGTGGGCAAAGAAGGGGAAACATGAGTAATCAAGGGGAAATAGATCAATGGGAAGGGAGACAACACTATCATTTGATGAATGCAAAGGATAAGAAAAAGAGGACTCATAAAAAATAACATCTCGAGAAATAAAAATTTGATTATTATGGACATTGAAAAGCAGATATCCCTTGGTATTTGCGGGAAAACCAAGAAAAATACATTTTGAAGCTCGGGGATCAAATTTTGAACGATGTGCTGAAATAGTTGACGCATAACACAAACAGCCAAAAACTTTGAAATCAGAATAAGAAGGATGTTTATTATACAATAAATAAAAAGGGGTAGATTGATGGAGGAGTGGAGAAGGTAAACAATTAATGAGGAAAACAGCATGAGAAATAGCAAAACACCAAAAAGATTTAGGGAGATTAGCTTGGAACAAAAGGGCACAAGCAACATTTAAAATATGCTGATGTTTGCGTTCCACAATGCCATATTGTTGAGGTGTTTCAACACAAGAGGTCTGATGTATGATGCCCTTTGATTTATAAAAAGAATCCATGAAAAATTCTAAACCATTATCAGATCTAACAATCTGAATATCAGCATGAAATTGATTAACAGCAAAGAGAATAAAGTGTTGGAGGTGAACGCGAACCTCAGATTTAGATTTCATGGGAAAAATCCAAGTGTAACGACTAAAATCATCCACAATAGTCAAAAAATATTTATAACCTCTAATAGAAGTAACAGCAAATGGACCCCAAATATCAGTATGGATCAAGGAAAAAATTTTATTACTCGAGGATGTGCTTACAGGAAATGAAAGTCTCTTTTGCTTAGCCATATGGCAAACATCACATGGATCAGATTTGGAATCACAGTGTATAAAAGGAAATTGTTGATGTAAAATGCGTAAAGTAGAATGTGAAATGTGGCCTAAACGATGATGCCACAAATTAAAAGATGCAGTAGGTAGATCAGGAGGAGGTGAAGCACTCATGGTAATCATGGAAGAAGGGTGTGCTGGATTAAGGAAATAGAGGCCTTCGAACACTTCAGCTGTACCAATCGTTTTCCAGTGAGAAAGCTCCTGAATATAACAAACAGAAGACAAAAAAAATGAAGCAACAAGGAATAGCAACCATGAGTTTAGAAACAGAAAGGATATTGAAGGTAAATTGAGGAATATAAAACACATTATGAAGTGTTAAGGACTGAGATATACACACGGTTCCAGAGATAGTGGCAGTAATGTGGCTATGGTCAGGAAGTTTAATAGGAATAGGAGTAATAGAATGATATTCTGAAAAATAATCTAATGAATGGCATACATGGTCGGTTGCTCCAGTATCAAGTATCCAGGATTGGTTTGGAGAAAAACTAAATAAAGGAACAGAGGTACCTGGAGTTTGATGAGCAGAAGACATACGATGAACCGATGGAACAGAGGTAGGCTGAGGGGACGAAATCGAGGTTTGTTGAACTAGAGCAAGAATTTTCTGATATTGGTCTTGCGTCAATTGAGGAGAGGGTGTTGGCAAAACACCAGCAGATGCCTTTGATTGCTCTAGAACAGAATTACTGACTGAACCTTGAGTCTGGAAATTATGAACTGATGGAGAAGATTGATTAGGGTTCGAAGTCACCGTAGCCGTCGCGATTGAACCACCAGTGCTGGCAGAAGGAGTCTCCATGGAGGTGGTTCAGCTCTGATACCATGAAACAACTTTGAACCAGATGTGAAACTGATCTTAGATCTGGAAGTGGACCTGAGATCGTGAAGCGCAGAAGAACGAAGGAAGAAAGTCGGAAATGTGAAATTGGAAAATAATTCTCATTACCTCAATTCTGTACAGTGCACTTTGTCCTTATATCAATCCCTAGCTATTTACGCGTGGGGACCACACTCAATCAACTAGAATCAATTACAACCGAAATAGTAATACAATTAATAAAAGCTAATTGACTCAATCAATTAGAATCAATTACAACCGAAATAGTAATACAATTAATAAAAGCTAATTGACTCAATCAATTAGAATCAATCCCTATCCATTGTCTCTATTTACATATTCTGTCAGGTTCCATCTCTGCCAACCCATAATAACTCAATTTGACGAATACCAGCCACGCCAACTTCAACCTAAGGTTTCTCTATATATGCAAACTTGGCAGGCACTGAAGGAGTAGACCAAGAAACCCCGTTTGTTGACACACTGCTCTTTGAAGAATCAACAATTTTATGAGGCTGGGTATACTCGACACTGCATGCTAAGAAGCTCTCCACAAGCTGAACACTTGCATCTTCAGAGCTATGGCTTTTAGCAGCATCAGAAGATGTGGTAAATGTAACACCCCAACTTTTCTAAAGCATTTTCGAAATTATTTGATCAGAGTTCAAAATAATTTAACCAGAGTTGAGCAACGAAATGATTTTAAATACAAAGTAACTGATATTCAACCACTGTAGTGTACTGGTTTGTTGATACAAAGAGTTCGAAAGACTATACATATCTACAGGACTTTCTCCAGCTAGTCCTTCTGCCTGCTGCTTACCCTTGTTTCTGTTTCTGTTCACTCCGAAAATCCTGAAGCTACAGTAAGAGCTGAGGTTCAATACCCATTGAACCTCAGGTAACGGTTAACCTCATGCTTATGTATCAAATATGTATGACAGATATTCATGTCAAAACAGCAATAATCACATACATTATTCATATATTCACATAATAACATAACACAGCCACTGCAATATGCATGTTATTATAGTCTGCACTAATCACCAGTGCCACGGTGTACATCCGTGTCCTCAGCGCTAGGAAAACATAACGGCGTTATCAAGACTATAACCCGTATCAAGTTGTATGTGTATGATCAATTTTCAAAAACAGAATTTCAGACTATCTATCACATATAAGCATACCATAAGCATCAGAGTTAAGGTTACAATACGCGTCCGTACCTTCCTTCCACGTGAATAGTAAATTACTATTCATGTATACGGCACTATTCATGTATACGGCACTATTCACGTATCCCCAAACTTCCTTTGAATCTGACTCCGGAATCCTCGGATATCCTATAATATCATTTTTATCAGTGACCATTAATTTTCAGCATTTGCGGAAACTATGTTGGATATTCACTATTCATGTACGTATTTGTGAATAGTAAATACTATTCATATTCAAAAATACTGATTTCAAATTTGTCATTTTCAAAAATAGGGCCTAGTAGTCCTCCAAAAATAGGCTAGTTTTCAAGTCTTTAGGTCCAAAATTCAGGATGTTACAGTAAAGCTCTCTTCACATGGAATGCCAAAGTGTTCTGAAATCATCAGGTGGTCTTCTTTTGCTATTTTTGGGTCTGAGAACTCCATCTTCTCCAAGTCCTTGGTCGGAGACTTACAAGTTTTCGAGTCCCTCTCAACGACTTCTTCAGCTGGAACCACCATAACATCAGGTGAAGCTCTAGTGTATGCCAGAGACATGTGAACAAAACATGCCGGTGAATGAAACAAATCAATTGAAGAAAGAGAGAACTCCTTTTATAGTGTCCCACCATTCTTGAAAAGCACTTCAGACAAAGGCGCCAAAGCAAAACCAAGAAGCTAGTCGTCTATATAGTTCTTCACCCTGCTTAGCATCCATATCACACATTTGAGAGAAGACTCCGCAATTCTAATGTTTAGAGAAAGGTTCTCATCCAACATCGGGTTCCTTCCGCCGCCATTGATGATCTTGGTGGGTGCAGTGTTCTCAGGGTTGGTGGTGAGGCAAATCTGGCATAAACATCTTCCTTGTGGTATATGCGGATGTTGTGGATGTCCCTTGCTTGATGTATGTAAAACTCAACAATACGTGTTTTTCTTGCTAAAGCAATCAATCCTAATTAATTATGTAGTTTAGGGTCAACCTTGGTCATTCTTTCAAAAAATAATATGTAGGTTTTTTATAGGTTAAATTTAAATAATAAAAATGCAAGATATGGATGAATGGAACTATATGAGAATGGAACTAATCTAGATGCAAATGCAATTTACGGGGTTATAAAATGAGAATTAAAATCCTAAGCAAAGAAATTAACTAACTATTAAGAAAATCAAACAATGAAAGGTAAAGAAGGTTTACTTCAGGTATATATTGTGAAGGGAATAATAACTCGGGATTTACATGGAATTAGACCAAATTAATTAGTTAGATCAAAGAGATATGGATTAAAGATTGGAATTAATGAATTTAATATACCTAATTGAAATATGGAAAACCCTCAAATTTAATAACATCTAATCCACTAGAAAACTCATAACAAAATAAGCGTTAGTTTAATCAAGTCCATTAAAACCAGTTAAAATAGTTTTAAGATAATTTTTGGAATCATGTTCACAATTGTCTAATTAAACAACTAGACAATTAACCAACCTAATTAAACAAACAAAAGGATAAACCTAAACTGACAATTAAAGTAATAATGAAAACTCAATTAATAATATAATCGACAATCAAACAGTATGCAGATGAAAATCCCAACAAATATTTTAATCACAATTCAAACCCGAATTATCAATTTAATTTGAATTAAATTATATGTCTATAATCTAAAACTAAATTATTCTTAAGAAAACAATTTAAAATTATCTAAAACTAAATAATTTCTAAGTCTTAAAATAAATCGATAAAAGGAAAGACACTCCCTTATGGTCTTTAAATGTAAGTCCTAAACTTTAGTTTCCTCCATGCTCTTCTTAAATTGTCTCCCAAAGAGCTTTAGCTGCCATGAAAATATTCTCCTCACGCTTGAAACAGCAACTCCCCGCCATGATCCAAAGAAGTTGGTAGATTGATGGATAATACTTTTGACACACACCCTTGCATGAATGGAAGAGAGGAATGTAATGGATTATGATGATGGGTTTTCCCTCCAATTTCCAACGTGCCCCAATGATTCTAGGGAATCAGTTTCCCTGCTCGGCTTTTGGTCGAGCAGGGACGAGCGCTGGGGAAATCTGGGTAGTCTAGATCTCCCCTGGAGATCTGGACCGTCCATTTTTTGCTTTTTTTTTATATAATTTTTTTAAAAAAAATTTGAAGTTATTTTTTAAGAACCAATTAGTATCTTAAAATATTTTTTTCAGTACCAGTTAATACCCTAAAATATTTTAAGATCATGAAATTTTTTTCAGTAGCAGTCAGTACCAGTTAACTGGTATTGAAAAAGATATTTCAGGGTACTGACTGCTACTGAAAAATACCTCATGCTCTTAAAATATTTTTTAGGGTCTTCAAAAAATATTTCAGAGTATTGATTGGTACTAAAAAAATATTTCAAGATACTAAGTGGTTCTTAAAAAATAACTTCAAAAATTAAAAGAAAAACTATTAAAAACAAAAACAAAAAATGGACGGTCCAGATCTCCAAGGGAGATCTGGACCGCCCAGATCTCCCAGCGCTCGTGCCAAGAGGGACGAGCGCTCCCTGCTCGGCCAAAAGTCGAGCAGGGAAACTGGTTCCATGATTCTAGCGGCTGCCTCCCCTGAGCGTGCGTTGGCTAAGCGTGTTCTATTTTGTGCTGTTAGGTTAATTTTTACGAAAGGAGAGGAAAACTTTTGATACCAACTTGAACCCATTAAAGTTTAAAAGCCCAATAAAATTTTACCCTTAGTTTTTCTTTTAGCTTTTAGAAAAAATTCTGCACCGTAGGATCTTTTAATATGTTTTTCCTTATCATATAAGAATTGAATAAAATTGTAATGTATCATATATTTAGGAATATTATTTAATCACAAGATATAAATCAGAATATTAATACTTTAAGCTAAATAACCTCATAATAAATTCAGATTTATATCACTTCTTAAAATTGGCTAAGAATTCTAATATTATCTAATAATTTCAAATTAGCCTAAAACAGTACTCAAAATTAATGAATAATGTGAGATAAAATATATAAAATTAGGGTTTATCAAACACCAATTAAGTTGTCTTCTACTGCATTTGACATACTACCTCCGGTCCTAATTATAAGACATAGTTGACTTTTTTTGGAGAGATTAAGTAAGCTAAATAAGTTATTTAATCATTTTATATGTTGTGTATCTTTAGATTATACGGAGTATATTAGTTTATTGGTCAAATTAATTACTTTAAAGAAAAAAAAATAAAAATAAAAATACACTAAAGTAATTTAATTAACTTCCTTAATTTCTTCAAAAAAAAAAGTCAACTATATCTTATAATTAGGATAGAAAGCTATTCCCATTGACCTCAATGTCCTTTGACAAGACGGAGCTCTTGAAAGGTGACACCACAGATTGCGGAGACTACTACATATCACACAAGGGAACCGGATATGGTGCCTATCTAAGGGATAGGCATCATCTCCCTAGCTGATCTGGACCGTCCAGATCAGATCTAGACGGTCCAGATCTGATATTTTTTACTTTTTATTTTTTTAAAATAATTTTTTTTTTTTGTAAAAGATCTAAAATAAAGATAATCTGTTAACTAATACTTTTTTAAAAAATTATTTTTTTATTTAGAAAATGTATTTAAAAAAATATCAGATCTGGACCGTCCAGATCAGCTAGGGAGGTGGTGCCTATCCCTTGGATAGGCACCATATCCGGTTCCATCACACAAGGATAACTAGAAGAAAAATCAAGTGATTCTAAGTTAAAACAAGCTTTAACTGAGATAAAAGCCACAGACAATTCTTAAACACTTAAACAAACCCCAGCTCTAAATGACAGTAATTAAAACAAACATGGATGCCTAGAACTAAAAAAGTCCAAATCGATATCCATGCTTTAGACCAAAAAGGCAAAAACATCTCTATGTTCATAATTCGACCCAAAAATATCTTATCCAATTATCCATCCTTCAGAAAAAATGTGGGCTCTTGTGTGAATTAAGAGAGGGATCTGTATAGGATTACAAGACGTTCGGATTCTTCTTCCCTGAGAGAAAGGTCCGTATTCTTGATTCTTGAGTGGCACCAGAGCAACAGAATGTTCCTTTTCCAAAGAGCGTCGATTTTAATTTTCACTCGGATCCAACCACTGCCATAATTAAATTAGTGATGGAGAGTGAAAATATTTGGGAAAGTAAATTAGCTGTTATCGTGTGAGTACGTGTTTGGTCTCTAAAGAAAATAAAGAAAGCGGGAGAAGTGGGGCGGGCAGATGCTAATGACTTTGATTTTCAAAATAAGTGGATGAATGGGATTTTAAAATTTCAATAAAGAGAACGTTTTAAGGAAAAAATTATATTAATGTGTTTAAAAGTATCTTTAGGATAGCTTTGAATGATGTCCGGATTTCATGGGTTTACAGGCACATCAGCCCAAAAAAAAAAAATCAAAGTTTTATTTCCAAGTTCATTGCCTCATAATTTAAAAAACATAGTATGTCGTTGGCAAATATTATCTATTATGTCTAACTAGCTAAGATATTTTTATTGTGATCTTAAATCTCAACATTAATTGTTCAGCAATAAATTGAACTTATATGACAATGGGAGGGTGAAGTGTACGGTTTTAAAGAAATTTAGGAGGACATTGTAAGAAAACAACTCATCTTCTGAATGAAAATTAAGCTCTGCGTACCATAATATGAACGAAATTTTGGGAGGAGTTTACAGAGCAAATGAATATAATTAAGTTGTCCAAATATATTATCGAAATTAGAACAGTCATACTTCTAGCTGTCAACTTGACTATCTATTTAATGGATAGTCATCCTTCTATTTGTGAGAGAAAAACAACAAAGGTAACTTGTGTAGCAGTCAAGATTACAATCATTATCCGTAACTCCCTAGACTCTGTTCATAATAAACACAAACTACCCATAAAGTAGTTAAAATAGCACCTGTAATTATACTTTGATAAATTGAACATATGATATGTAAATTGGAGAAGGATACTAGGATATTTTAATAGAACAAAATATCAACAGTGGATTGAAGTTGCCCATTTGTCAAATCTTTGATTTGCCTTCTCAAAGGAACCTCCAAGCTGAAATAGAATGAAAAGGGGTCCCCTTCCACCCAACTGTTAGACACTTTCCATTTGCGTCTAGAGTGGAAAATTTGCCACTAGCAAATTCTCTGGCCACCAATCTAGCTTGGTACAGAGACGACTCGCTAAATCCAATTTCCACCATTCCATACCTTGCAAAGAACCTCCTCCATACTTCTATCCCCACATTCCTCACTGTTCTTTCCCCTCCTTCCGCTGCAACAATGTTTCTTATCCCTTCAAATAATATTGCTTCGAACGCCATTCTGGCAGTAATTTCATCTTTCAAGCAGGTCTCAACGCAATCAAAAAACGCAGAGTAGAGGAACAATGCTTCAATGAAGCGAATCGCAAACGAGGATGAGTTAAGGTTGGCGTCTACTTCAAGAACTATCATTATAGTTGGTTTGATGTTTCTTATAACACTCATCAGGCTCTCCAAGCAAGCAGGCCTTGATACCATATTCCTAAGTACATAGGGAGCATAGACAACCACAGTTTCATCATCTTCAATTTCAAGCTGTTGTTCTGTAATTTCTATCATGTCTGTAACATAAACTTGTTTACATGCAAATGGCTAGTTCAACGATTTAGCAAAACTCTTCAACCTTTTGCTTGTTTCTTCTATGGTGGGTTGGCCAGCGATTGCTATAGATGTTATCTTCAAGAGCTCCACTTTCCTCTCATTTCTCCCTACGAGTGCCTGCATCAAGCACGTCCACTGAATTCCATGCCTGATCTCAAGATCTATAACATGGATTTTTGTATCATATGTGATGTGCTCTACTATGGCTTGCATGCCTGCGAATTGCAGCACTTGGTGGAATGGGATTTTCTGATAACAAGTAAGAGCTATGCTGGTATCCATCTTTTGGATTAACTCGTTCTCTGTATTCTTAGCACAACCCATCAAAGTGGTGTTCCCGGTTTCTTTTTCGATTCTCTCTCTAAGTGCTTGAGCAAAGTAAAAGATAGTTCTCTGTACAGAATTTGTGCCAGGAGATGAATTAAATAAACAATGAAGAAGCATCCTGCTTGCACGTTCATATTGTTGGGAACTAACCCTCTCGGCCGCAGCAAGAAGAAACTGTGCAAGTTCAATATCTCTGTTTTCTTCTTCAGATAGAACCTCGAGACCAGAGGCATATGGGTGCAGGGGCATGCAATAATCATCATACCGATAAGAAGATAATTGTACATACCTTGCTCCAGCTAGTCCTATTATTTCTTCAGCTGACAATTCTTGGCGACCCACTTGAGCTTCACCGTTATTGTTCGGTTCGATTCTGTCTTGGACCCTTAGCTTCTTGAACCTGCTTGCGTAATTACTCAGAAGCTTCAAGTGTGCTAAAGAAGAAGACTGCGAAACCTGCTTATTGTTAATTGGTTCTGAACTTGGCACTTGCTGATTGTCTAGCCCCACGATTTCCTCAAACGGTGGTGTCATTTGCAGAGCAGTGTCGATGTTGAACTCCTCTAAAGCCTTGATATCAAATTTGGGCTCATCTTGCTGCTGCAGTTGAATTTGGCTTACTTTCCCATTCTCTGCAGAGAAAGGACCAATATGATCCTGAAAGAAATCATGTTTCCCTGAAAACTCAACTACTTGCTCTTGTACGGTACCACAACCGCCGTGGATGCCCCTGAAACTGAAAGGTGCAACAGAAGAATGGTCATCATTCCCCATTCGGATGACAGAAGAAAGCAAGAAATTTTTTTACGGTTTTCTTTCAAGACAATGATTCATTTAAATATACGACTGGGCTAGGTGCATTATCTTTAGTCACTGTAGGATATGTGAATATTTTAATTGATTGAAGAAACTTCACCACATGAAGTACACATATCAATGTAAGGAATAGCGTAACTTCGATTAAGATATTTCGATACTTCCATCAAGGCTGATGGGCAGAAAATTATAAAATCCCAACAATTTGTATTAAAGAAAGATGGTATGGTTTACGTCTGCCGGATCTTGGTTTGTCGTTCAGGAAACGATTTTTGGCATCCAAACAGACCAACGACTAACGTGTCCAATATTATATCGCGTTATAGTCTCCTAAGAAATTCAGCCCAGCAAGTGGAGACAATTTTGAAAAACGGAGGAAGGGCCTTTTCATATTTGATGAAGCATGAAGGATTAACTGCTTCTATAAGTACAGAGAAGTAAGACAAAAAGAACTTTGAAATCTTCTACACGCATACGGAAGATATATATACTAGAGGCAATTATGGGCTTTTAAATGATCGCCAACAATAAGGATCTCTCACGGGGTTTCGTGTGGATGAATAAATTTTTTTTTTTTTTGATACATATGAGAATCCATACATTAACTAAGTAATATCTTCTTCAATGATTTCTCTAAGAACCCTATCAGCATGCGAAATTACATGGAAACCTGGCATACTAGATAAACTTGCTTTAGCTAGCCGGTCAGCAGCACTGTTCACCCATCGACTGATGAGTTGTATCTCAACGTTCCAATCTCGGTCAATTACATCTTTAATCTCTTCAACCACTCGTCTATCTTCATGTGTTTCATTGATGGGGTTCTTTAGCAATGCAATTGCATCTGTAGAATCAGTCTCCCAAATGACGTTCCTGAATCCCATGTCCCACGCAAGTTTGAGACCGTGAAGGCATCCCCAAATCTCAGCAGTCAAACTGTCTCCCTCCTCCCCTTTAAACATGAAGGCTTTTAGAAAGGCACCATGAGCGTCCCGTAGGATTCCTCCACTAGCAATGCCAGGAGTTAAGTAAGAAAAAGCTCCATCAGTGTTGACCTTAACCCATCCAGTTGGTGGTGGTCGCCAGTGTTCTCTATGCTCACTAGCTAGCCTCTTTTGACCATTTCTAAGACAAAACCGGTTTTGGGCTTCATTTAGACTACAAATGGTGGCAGTAACACTGGATGTTACAGCAAGATTGAGTATAATTATCTCTACAGGGACTTGGAAAAGGACTGAAGATTATTTGTAAAACAATTATATTTAACTTCACTTGCACTCCAATAATATTTAAAACGCGTATTTTTCGCCCATCTAATTTGTTTCAAATAAAATCAAATATGCATTTCTGACTAGGTCAATGATGAACAAGGGTGAACGACCACTTTATGGAAACAGCTCACACAATCACAATCAATATCCCTCACAGCGAAATAAATTACAAGCTGCGAGCAATAATGTTTCTGATGAGAAACTGTCAACGGATAAGCACATCGATTCGGCCTTTTCTCCGGTTTTCTCACCGAATTGTCGTCGCATGTGTATAGATTTGTTCTTGAAAAAATAGCTTAACTTATAAACTAATATCTAATCTAATTATACAACGTATACTATGATTAAATAATTTTTTTTAGCTTTTTTAATCTTTTTAAAATATAAATTAAGTCTTATATTAAATATCAGAAGAAATATATCTTATATTAAAGACATAATTTAAAAAAGTAATTAGGAGGAGGCCTCGTCCATGTGATATTAGATCAAGTTGAGGTAAGTGACTGAGTGTAGTATAGATCCATTCGCTTTGTCTTATCGAGCTAATAATTTTCTTGACCTTGGATCATTATGCCCGTGCTTGGTCTGAAAAAAAATAGAGAAAGTGGGAGAAGTGGGGCGGGGCGATGCTAATGAATTTGATTTTTTAAAGAAGTGGAAGAATGGGATTTTAAAATTTTAATAAAGAGAACATGTCAAGAAAAAAATTTATATTCATGTGTTTATATGTGTCTTTAGGATAGCTTTGATGTCTGGATTTCATGGGTTTACAAGCACATCTACCCTTAAAAAAAACACACACACACACACGCACACAAAGTTTTATTTCCAAGTTCGTTGCCTTCTCATTTAAAAAATATAGTACTACCTCCGGTACTAATTATGAGAGCTAGCTGACTTTTTTTGTAGATATTAAGAAAGCTAAATGAGCTATTTAATCATTTCATATGTGGTGTATTCTTAGATTATATATTACTTTATTAGTTAAACTTATTAGTTTGAAGAAAAAAAAATAAAAATACTCTAAAGTAATTTAATTAGTTTCCTTAATTTTTTTAAAAAAGTCAACTAGCTCTTATAATTAGGACCAGAGGGAGTATGTCGTTGGCAAATATATATACACACACGCATGTATTATGTCTAACTAAATAAGATATTTTTGTTGCGATCTTGCATCTCAATTCTAAACATTAATTATTGAGCAATAAATTGGACTTATATGACTATGGCCGGGTGAGGTCTACGAGTTAAAAGAAATTTAGGAGGACATTGTAAAAAAAACAACTCATCTTCTTGATGAAAATTAAGCATTGCGCACCATAATATGAATGAAATTTTTGGAGGAGTTTACAGAGCAAATGAATATAACCAAACCGTCCAAATATATTATGGAAATTGGAATAGTCATTCTTCTAGCTTTCACCGTGACTATTTATTTAATGGATAGTCATATTTTTATTTGGGAGAGAAAAACAACAAACAAAGGGAACTTGTGTAGCAGTCAAGATTACAACCATTATCAGTGACTCCTAAAACTCTGTTCATAATAAACACAAACCCCTCATAAAGTAATTAAAATAGCACCAGTAATTATACTTTGATAAATTGAACATATGCTATGTAAACCGGAGAAGGATTTGAGGGTATTCGAGTGGAACAAAATATTATAGTCTGCAGTAGATTGAAGTTGCCCATTTGTCAAATCTTTGATTTGCTTTCTCAGACGAACCTCCATGCTGAAACAGAATGAACAGGGGTCCCCTTCCAACCAACTGTAAGGCACTTTCCATTTGCGTCTAGAGTGCAAAATTTGCCACCAGCGAATTCCCTAGCCACCAATCTAGCTTGGTACAGAGACGGCTCACTAAATCCAATTTCCACCATTCTGTACCTTGCAAAGAACCTCCTCCACACTTCTATCCCCACATACCTCACTGTTCTTTCCCCTCCTTCCGCTGCAACAATATTTCTTATCCTTTCAGATAATATTGCTTCCATCGCCATTCTGGCACTAATTTCATCTTTCAGGCAGGTCTCAACGCGGTCAAAAAACACCGAGTAGAGGAACAACGATTCAATGAAGCGAATCGCAAACGAGGATGAATTAATGTTGGCGTCCTCTTCAAGAACTATCATTATAGTTGGTTTGATTTTTCTTATAACACTCATCAGGCTCTCCAAGCAAGCAGGCCTTGATACCATATTGCTAAGTACAGAGTGAGAATAGACAGCCACAGTTTCATCATCTTCAATTCCAAGCTGTTTTTCTGTAATTTCTGTCATGTCTGCAACATAAACTTGTTTACATGCAAATGGCAAGTTCAACGATTTAGCGAAACTCTTCAATCTTTTGGCTGTTTCTTCAACGGTGGGTTGGCCAGCGGTTTCTATAGATGTTATCTTCAAGAGCTCCACTTTCCTCTCATTCCTCCCTGCGAGTGCCTGCATCAAGCACGTCCACTGAATTCCATACTTGATATCAAGATCTATAACATGGATTTTTGTATCATATGCGATGTGCTCTACTATGGCTTGCACGCCTGTGAATTGTAGCACTTGGTAGCATGGGATTTTCTGATGACAAGTAAGAGCTATGCTGGTATCCATCTTTTGAAGTAGCTCGTTCTCTGCGTTCTTAGCACATCCCATCAGAGTGGTGTTCCCGGTTTCTTTTTCGATTCTCTCTTTAAGTGCTTGAGCGAAGTGAAAGATAGTTCTCTGTATAGAGTTTGCGCCAGGAGATGAATTAAATAGACAATGAAGAAGCATCCTGCTCGCACGTTCATATTGTTGGCAACTAACCCTCTCGGCCGCAGCGAGAAGAAACTGTGCAAGTTCAATATCTTTCTTTTCTTCTTCAGACAGAACCTCAAGACCAGAGGTATATGGGTGCAAGGGCATGCAATAATCATCATACCAAAGAGAAGAGAATTGTACATACCTTGCTCCAGCCACTCTTATTATTTCTTCAGCTGAAAATTCCTGGCGACCCACTTGAGCTTCACTGTTATTGTTCGATTTGGTTCTGTCTTGGACCCTTAGCTTCTTGAACCCACTTGCGTAATTACTCAGAATCTCCAAGTATGCTAAAGAAGAAGACTGTGGAACCTGCTTATTGTTAATTGGTTCTGAACTTGTCACTTGCTGATTCTTTTGCCCCGCGATTTCCTCAAACGGTAGTGTCATTTGCAGAGCAGGGTCGATGTTGAACTCCTCTAAAACTTTGATATCAAATTTGGTCTCATCTTGCTGCTGCAGTTGAATTTGGCTTTTATATGATTGGGTTACTTTCCCATTCTCTGCAGAGAAAGAACCAATATGATCCTGAAAGAAATCTTGTTTCCTTGGAAACTCAACTACTTGCTCTTGTACGGTACCACAACCGCCCAGGATGCCCCTGAAACTGAAAGGTGCAACAGAAAAATGGTCATTCCCCATTTGGATGATAGAAGAAAGCAAGAAATTTTTTTAACGGTTTGCTTTCAAGACAATCATTCATTTAAATATACGACTGGGCTAGGTGCGTTATCTTCAGTCACTGTAGGATACATGAATATTTTAATTGATTGAAGAAACTTCGCCATATGAAGTACACGTATCAATGACAAGTATTATAATTTAAGAATAATGGCTCGCTAATGCTGTATATATATCAAACAAGTAATTATGAACAAAAGTTGTTGAACCATTATATTTTTTTCGAAAGGCGTTATCATGAACACAGTATTGGTTTCAAGTGTATACAATTGGATTGGTGCTCAACTGGCACCATTGAAAAAGAAGAAAGAAAAAAAAGACAACTACAGAATTGGTCAAATTCACACCTTGTCATCGTTATCGTCGGGCTCAGCCAGGGAAGTCCCTGTGACCCTTCTCCTACGCGCACAAATCATGGCCATCCACAACAGACCCTTAAGAATCCTGACCATCCCAATGGTCACCGTCAGGTAATACAACCACCACCCCACAAAATCCCTCATTTCCATATCCATTATTTGCTCCGTCTTGGCCGCCGCCATAACCACCAAAATCTCCACCTCCTCCCTCAACCTCCACCACCACAACCCACCTAAGCTGGCGGCGACGGCCGCCCTTTCAAACCATCTTTCCTTTCTGAAATTTCCGAGCACCGAATCATCCACAACCGGCTTAACCACCGTCTTGCACCAAACTTGCGTTGTCTCATGCAGCCCCAGGAGAAAAATTAATCTGCCGAAGAAACTTCCTGGGAAGCCAAAACTGGGATCATCAGACTCATAAACATCCGTCGCTATGTTTCCTTCGATGCCTAAGCCAACGCAAATTTGAAAAGAACAGAGAAGAATCCACGAAGCATGAAGAGGAAGTTTGACAAGAGAGGTTGATGATGACTGGGAGAAAAAGGCCAATTTGCAGGTCAAGCCGTGGATTAGAGTGGCGACGCTAACAATAGAAACAAGAAGGTAGAGAACGTTAGGATTGAAGCGAAGCAGAAGCGAGTAAAGATGAACAAACGATGTGGTGGTTTGGAGAGAGTAATGATGAAAAGCAGAGAGCCTGGCTAGGAGAAGAAAAGAGGTTGGGAGAAGAAGACTGAGGATTGTGAGGGTGAAGAGGTGGAAGACCTCAATGGGAGAGGCAAAGCTGAGAAGATCTTTGGCCTTCTGGTTCCATCTCTGCCAACCCATAATAACTCAATTTGACGAATACCAGCCACGCCAACTTCAACCTTAAGGTCTCTCTATATATGCAGACTTAGCTGCTGAAGAAGCAACTTAATTGAAAGTGGTTGCCACGTTCACATTAATGTCCTTATAAATAATTATTTTATTTTATCCATTCCATGCTTGCTCCATGTTTTTTTTGCCATCAAGAATCAATCTTGACCACGAACAGACTAGCTACCAGCTAGCTAAAGTAAATACATCGAACTAGCGTATAACTTGTTTGATCAGTTTTCGGTTAGTTTTGGGGGGTCTTTAATTATTTCAATTATTACAGGCCCTTGGGGGAAAAAAATCCTTCAATTGTTGTCAGCGTATGCATAGAGTTGCTGAATCAGAATTCAGAGGCATGTACTGAAACGTATAGAATCAGTAGTTTCCCTCTATCTCTCTCGCGTAATACCTGGATTCACATATCGTCTCTTACGGAACGTACACCTGAAAAGTCAACAAAGCTATCTGCTTGGGAAAAAGTCAAATGGATCCAACTCGGCAATTTAATATGAATAAGGTCCAATAAAGTTCCATCAGTTTTATTCTTCATCTTGAATTCATGAGCTAAGAGAAAATGAAGCATAATTAAAGTAAGTGGAGATGAGATTAATTGGATTATCCTGCTTCGTGGGGGCGCGACAAGAAATGCCACTGAACATGACCTCTCACGGCCAACAAATTAATTCTCTTATATACGTTTATTTGCACAGATGACACTGTAGATCTTATCATTAACTGATAGCTTATATATTACAAAGAAGACACTGATCTCCTTTTCCTCTTTCCCATTTTCACCCTTATATATATTATATGCCCGTTCTCTTGTGCTTATTTGCATTCACAGCTTATAAATTTGATTGAATCTATACAGCTTTCTGTACATATTGTTGCATTTATTAACATAATATATACATTAAAATGTCATACAAACCTTTGAAAACTATATATCGTATCTAATTCACAGAAATCTCAAAGTGAGTAGGTGGAATTTAAAAATGAAAATTTTAGCTGTTATTGTTTTCCCTTTTTTGAACTTAGTAGTCGGGGCAGTTTACTCAAGTAGTTATCAAATAGAAAGTTGAGAGGAAGACCGAGTCTCTATTGACTGTCCGACGTTGCTGATGACGAAAATGATTATAATTAAATAATTTTGGCCGAAACTATAATTAAATATCGAAACCACATTTTTGTATTGTGCCGGACGTGCCCACTTAAAAGGAAAATAGTCGTTTGGTACGCGCGAGTCGTCGCATATCAAATAATTAACTAATTAATTAATTAAATAAATTAAACAGAATTGTGATGTTAGCTAGGCGGAGGAGGGTAATCCTGCAGTCGTGGACTTACGTTACAGCGACACAACAACTGATTGAAAAAAGGATTAGGGGATGGAGAGTGGGTATCAGTAGTAGGTGGTTCTTAATTTGCCCAATGCCTCTTCTTCAACCAGAAAACTTAAATCTCACTTCTCAGCACTTAGACTAATATCTAATTGATTTCATTTTTCTTAATATTGTCAACTTTCTTTTAAAGGATAGGGGAAACTTGGCCCAAAAATCTGGACCCGCGAAGCCCCATGGACTGGACCAAAATAGTCCCACAAATCTAAATAGCCTTTATCATCAAAAACCAGCTATTTGGACCGCTCAGTTCACCGACCAACACACATGGGTTGCTTCAATTGGTTATACATACCCAACCCATCGTTGTTAGGTTTAACTGGTAAAAGAGTTAGATATTCTTATCAAAAGGGTGAAGGAACAAATTGGCCAACCGACTTTTAGCTCAGGAGCGATCAACACAAAAAACTTTTAAATGTGAAATTTATACCAACAGACTTTTAATTTAGGAGCGATCAACACAAAATCGTTATCTGAGCAGTAACACTCCATTAGTGGATCACATTTTTGGGAAATAATGAGCTGAAATAAAAAATAAAATGCAGAAAAAACTAGTGGCACGGGTTCTAGTGAGTTTGAGAAGGGTCTTTTAGACCTCATTGCTTCCATTCTTGGACAAACCAGTATCTTATTATTCAGCTTCAGGACCCCCTGCAAAGCTACGATTTTTACAGTCGGTTCACTTATCCCAACAAACTTGATAACTTCCATTCGCCCACAAAAGATTAAGGCAACTACGAACACTTGGAATATGGAAACTAAAGGAAAACAGCAAGAGAACCTGGTGAAATAAAAATAATTTCTAGACACAAACTGCAAGACTTGTTTCTAGACGCAAACTGCAATGATCCCGTCGACGAAGATGGTGGTTTCGCTCAGCCTCGATCTCGCTCCTCCTTTTCTTCTTTCAGAACCAGGTTGGAGCCATGTTTTTGATTAGGTTGTGGCCACTTTTTTTCTGCTCTGCATTTTAATTTTTATTTCAGCTCATTATTTCCCCAAAAATGTGACCCACTAACGGAGTGTTACTGCCCAGATAAAGATTTTGTGTTGATCGCTCCTGAATTAAAAGTCTGTTGGTATAAATTTCACATTTAAAAGTTTTTTGTGTTGATCGCTCCTGAGCTAAAAGTTTGTTAGCCAATTTGCTCCTTCACCCTTATCAAAATGAGGGGTTTGGATTCTCTCATTAGCATTTCTCATTGTCCCTCATTAGCTTTAAATTTAGACCATAGATTTGATATATCTTCCCACACCAACAACCTCATTTAAGTCAAATCAATGGTTGAGATTTGATGATGAGAGATGAGAAGAAAATATGCCAATGAGAGAATCATCTTCCCAAAATGAGGGTGTTCGATTCTGTAATTGGTCAATGAGTTGAAGGAGATATGTTAACTCTTAAGTGCCTAGATAAACGTCTAAGGATAATAGACGGTTTGTTTTGCCCAACATTTGTAGGAGGAAAAGACGACTCATCTTGTCTAACATTAGTATCACCTATGACTAAGAGGAAGGGACGACTCGCTCTATCTAACATTGGTATCACCACCTAGGAGAAAGGGACGGCTTGCCCTGCCCAACATTGATATCATCTAAGAGGAAGAGAGGTTTTGCGTTACTTTTGAATAATTGGTAAACCTAACCCCTTTTCCAAAATTTTCATATAAAAAAATAGTTATACAGAGATTGTACCTAAAAAATTAGTATTGGCAGGAAGAAAAAAGAAGGGAAATTACATAATAAACAATTTTTAAAATGCTAAAAAATAAAAAAGGTGTTTCAAATATTTATAAGCACAAATAGAGATGTTAGGATAAATTTGCCTTTTTTGAAAATAAAAGGAAGTGACCAAATTGCTCTTACAAATTTTTTTATTTAAAAAAACTATCCCTAACGACCGAAGCTCCGACGTAATATTAGTGACTATTAAACCACTAATACCATTCAATATAAATATACAAACAAAAGTATATATATCAACCTTTGATCTTTAACACAAACTCAATAACAAGTTTAGATAAGGAATTTGTCGCTTTCATTTTTTAAGTAAAAAATTTGCTTACTTTTTCAGGCCATTCACAAATTTATATAAGAATTTCACAAGTTTAAATAAGGAATTCGCAACTTTCGTTTAAGTAAGAAATTCACTCTCTCTTTTGATTGTTCACAAGTTTAGGTAAAGAATTCATAAATTCAGATAAGGAATTCACAAATTCAGATGAGGAATTAACAAGCTTAGGAAAAAAAAAAATTCACAACTTTCTTTTTCTGAAGTATAAAATTTACTTACTCTCTCAAGTCATTTACAAATTTAGATAAAGAATTGAGAAATTAAGATAAATAATTCGCAGGGCAAGATAAGGACTGCAAATTCAACGCCAGCGTTCGAATTTGATTTTTGCCGCCAGCTATCATTCTTAACTTTCCCCACAATACTAAGCCACCCCCATTCCTAAATATAAACAACATAATCACTATATTTTTCTATATAAAAAACATTTAAATATATACGAGTATTCAATTTATATCTGTATAAAATAAAAGCCTACCATTAATCCACGTGTTTCCTTTAGCACACACATAATTTGTTGTCTCCACTCTCCGCACATATCAGATGAATTTTTGGAAAGACATACTAGATAAATTCAAATATATATATACACACAAAATTAGAATAAAGAACGTTCCGGCTTAGTTGTTTATATAATTTGTGCCCTTTTGTTGGGGGAAAAAAATCATCTCATTTTTCTTTCAAATTAAATGCTCTAATACTTTTTTGGGGTTTTAGAGAATCAAAATAAAATCATAATCATGCCTTGTATTAATTTGTGGATATACCATTGCTTTTAGGGTTTAAGGTTTTTTTTTTTAAGTTGTGAATTCCTTATATAAATTTGTAAATGAGTTGATAGGGTAAATGAATTTTTTTTATTTAAACAAAAGTTGTGAATTCCATATCCAAATTTATCAATTTCTTATCTGAACTTGTAAATTCCTTATATAAACTTTTGAATGGCCTATGAGAGTAAGTAAATTTTTTACTTAAAAAAATGAAAATTGTAAATTTCTTATCTAAACTTGTCAATTCCTTATTTAAACTTGTTAATGGGCTTGGGTTAAAGATTAAATGTTAATATATATATATATATATTTTGTTTACATTATTTATATTAAATGGCTTTAGTGGTCTAATGGTCACTAACATTTTATGCAAACAAAGTAGTGCGAGTTCATACCTTACAACCACCATTTTGAGAATATTTATTTCTAAAGGAATATTCCTACAGAGCTTTGGCTACGGAGGGGTCCGAGTCCGATGGCTCTTGTTGGTGGTAATTTTTTTTAAATAAAAAATGTGTGCAGCAAAATTGGTATTTTGCTTTTAACCTTTTTAAATATTATAAATATTCGAAACATTTTTTTCCTTTTAACATCTTTAAAGTTTTTTCTATTAAGGATTTTTTCAAAAAAGAAAAAAGAAAGAAAAACTTTCATTTGTTGAAAAATAAATGAAAGGTGGTCATCGGGATTGGTCAATGAAGACAGTAGGTAGTGGCACCCATTCATAAGACTTTCTTCTCATATGTTTATGTTTATGCATATTCTTCAATATAAAATATTTTACAAAATTTATGAAATATTTATTATTTTTTTCAAATATATCTTTCATAATTATAACCCCATCTTACTTTTTAAAAAAACTAGCCTAGCCTGCACGATAGGTGTGTGAGAGATTACATATATTTTTAATGTATTATTATGTAAAAAATCACTTAAATCTTTAAAGGAATAATCAAAATATTAAATTCAATATTTACTAAATATTTTTTTAGGCTTTTCTCTTAAATTACCCTTTATTAAATAACTAATTACCGAAATGTCTCTGTTTCCAAACTATTTCTCAATCAGCCTCTATTTAGTCGACTAACCCCAAGTTTAGTCGACTAAAACGCGGGGCATTAAATTTTTTGACTTTCCCCGCGATTTAATCGACTAAGTACTGTGACTTAGTCGACTAAATCGCGACAGAAGGGTTTTTTTAAACTCTTATCACGTTAAACACCACAGATTTTCATTTTTATTCCGCCATATTAATTAAAATATTAATAATATTATAGGAGAGATTATAGGAGATTATAAATTGTCAAATAAATTAGTATCTCCATTGATAAATTCCCCTTTCATTCTAATTAATTAAATTAGAGGTTTTCACATATCTTTTTAAATATAAAACCAAAAAAATCTAATTGTCAAATAAATTAGTATCTCCATTGATAGATTCCCCTTTCATTCTAATTAATTAAATTAGAGTTTTTCAAATATCTTTTTAAATATAAAACCAAAAAAATCTCTTGATGAATTTAAGGACATAAGATATACATTATCTTCCCTTTATTAATTTAATATTCATCTATACTAGGAGATTTATTAACTACCATATCAATCAAATCTAATATATTTATTAACTAAAGATATTCAAAACTTCAATGAAAATAAATTCATCGTGGGAGTAATCAATAATTAAATAAAAATATTGATTTCTATCAATACTGAGAAATCGACACATCCAATATTGAAAGCAATAATCACATAATTGAATTTTTAATAAATGTCCACCAATATTCCAATTATTATTAATAGAAATCAATATTGTTTTCAATATTGGATGTGTCAATTTCTCAGTATCGATAGAAATCAATATTTTATTTAATTATTGATTACTTCCACGATAAATTTATTTTCATTGAAGTTTTGAATATCTTTAGTTAATAAATATGGGATAGGATATTGTTACAACCTTTTTTTTGTTACAACCAATGTTACTACCACTTTTCCACCGTTAGATCAGAATCTTAATAGGAGAGAGAAATTATATAGGTAAACGAGATTCTGATCTAACGGTGGAAAAGTGGTAGTAACATTGGTTGTAACAAAAAAAGGTTATAACAATATCATATCCCAATAAATATATTAGATTTGATTGATATGATAATTAACAAATCTCCTAATATATCTCCTAATTTTATTGATGATTTGATTAATATTAAATTAATAAAGGGAAGATAATGTATATCTTATGTCCTTAAATTCATTCAGCGATTTTTTTGGTTTTATATTTAAAAAGGATAGTATAGAGTCCTAATAGGATGTTATATATTTGAAAAACTCTAATTTAATTAATTAGAATGAAAGGGGAATTTATCAATGGAGATACTAATTCATTTGACAATTTATAATCTCCTATAATCCCTCCTATAATATTCTTAATATTTTAATTAATATAGCGGAGTAAAAGTGGAAATCTGTGGTGTTTAACGTGATAAGAATTTAAAAAAACCCTTCTGTCGCGATTTAGTCGATTAAACCACAGTGCTTAGTCGACTAAATCGCGGGGAAAGTCAAAAAATTCAATGCCCCGCGTTTTAGTTTACTAAACTTGGGGTTAGTCGACTAAACAGCGTCAAATTGAGAAATAGTTTGGAAACAGGGGTATTTCGGTAATTAGTTATTTAATAAGGGGTAATTTGGGAAAAAAAGCCTTTTTTTTTTTACCTACTTCTTCCATTATGAATTTATAAAATATTGTGTAACTACCTTTCCTATTATCCATTGTTTTTTTCAGTATTTTGAACTTGCTATTTTACTATGTATCCGTGAGGGAGACACTTACTACTATATTTTTATGGGATAAGATATTGTTGCTATCATTTTTTGTTACTACCACTTTCCTACCGTTAGATCATAATCTCATCTACCTTTATAATTTCTCTCTCCTATTAAAATTCTAATCTAACGTTAGAAAAATTGTAGTATCATTGGTAGTAATAAAAAATAGTATTAACAATATCCTATTCCTATTTTTATTTTTATAGAGTTAAGATATTTCACGTTATAATAGAAGTTACAGAATAAAGGAAAGAGTAAGGTGGTAAACTTCAAATGTAAGATAATTCTAATAACTTCTTTCAATCTATTATTTTTAGTGCCAAGTTAAGAAGCGCTTATTTATTCCATTTCGTGACTCATGAGGAGATAAAATATTGAGAAATACCGTAACTTGAAAGAGGGGACACACGCACGCGTAGCACATAACAAACATGGACTACATTACATGGTTTATAGGTGGAAACAAGACCTTAGACCTGTGTGTTGTACGGACTACAGAGTGTGTTGTTTTATTCGATTTTTAAATCGGACAACTAAAGTATTAATGTAATAACAACGTAATTTTATTAGTAAATAGATTAATTGTAGACGTAACAATAAACTCAAATGAACGTATGAAAAAGCTGAATTCATATAACCATTATATTGAAAGTACAACAATAACAAATTAGAAGAAATTTTCGTTTGACAACTACAAATGTAAGTCAATACAGCTGTACTGTTTAGGAATCATATATAATAAATAGGACTTGAGCTGATCTATTAGGTATTTTATAAAGGAAATTTTATAATTTGAATTCAAAAAAATTTTACTGTTTAGGAAAAATGTTGGTTTCTTATGGGAAAAAAAAACTGTATTGACTTACGTTTGTAAATGACCCTAGCCAATTACTGTTTAGGAATCATATATGATAAATAGGACTTGAGCTGATCCATTAGCTATTTTATAAAGGAAATTTTATAATTTGAATTCAAAAAAATGGAGGGAGGGAATGATTTTATAATATAAAATTTAAATCCATGGATTGAGGTAAAATTGACAATATTATCACTATCAAATCAATTTAGATTGATGAGTCATGATCAAGTATTACCGTGGATTGAAGAAATTTTATAATTTGAATTCAAAAAATTTTACTGTCTAGGAAAAATGTTGGCTTCTTATGAGAAAAAAAAAATTATATTAACTTACATTTATAAATGACCCTGACCAATTAGTTTAGAAATCATATATGATAAATAGAACTTAAAAGATAAATAACTTGAAAGAGGGGACACACGCACGCGTAGCACATAACAAACATGGACTACATTACATGGTTTGTAAGTGGAAATGAGTGGAGTGAGAGAGCAACTTGCGGGCCTTGCCATCATATCTTAGCTATATATCCTTCTTCCCCTGTCTCTCTCCCCTATCTATCACCGCTCTCCTCTTAATCCACCTGCTTTCTTCACTATTCTCTAAGTCTGTAGCCGCAGAGGCCAATAGAAGACTGAATAAGCAAGCTACTATGGGTGATAATGGTTCTGCATCCCCAAAACTCGAGTCTGAAGCATCTCCTGAACTCAGCGCAAAAGAATCTCAACCACTCAAAAAACGGTGCGTTAATGCTTGGCCAAAATGTAAAAAATAAAGCTGTGTCTTGGATTCTCAAGTTTGATTTCAAATTATTGGTAGTTGATTGGGTTGTTTGTCTGTGCTAATTGCAGGAAGACAGTTCAGAAAACAGTTGTGACAGTGAGAGTTGGAGAAAACGCAAGCAAACTTAAGAACGAAGGGCTGGCTTCTGATTCCTGGTCTTGGAGAAAATACGGACAAAAGCCTATTAAAGGATCTCCTTACCCAAGGTTTTAGCCTTCTTCAAGTCATGATACTGATACAGTTATAATCTCACATTAATTCTTCAAATGTTTGTTCTGTCGAATATAGTTAATCCATTGTCTTGCTTAGCAGGGGCTACTACAAGTGCAGCACATCCAAGGGTTGTTCGGCCAGAAAGCAAGTGGAGAGATGCAGAATAGATGGTTCAATGTTCATCGTTACTTATACCTCCACTCATAACCATCTACCTCCTGATCGTCCCTCCAACTCCAATCTGAACCTAGCACAAGAATCCCAAAACCAGGCCATTGAAAATCTCTCAGAGACCTCGAAAGCGGGAGACCAGGAAGAGAAAGAGAGGGAAATGGATCATAAGCCCCTGGCAGGCCGTGACCAATGTGAAAAGGAAGAAAATTTCTATTACTTGCAATCGCCAATTCAGTGCTCTGAAGACATTATTGTTGACCAAGAAGACCCTTTCGAACTGAACCCAGAGAAAGGACGTGGCAGAATAGATCTCCTCCTAGATAAAGAGCTCCCGAGTAATTCTGAGCTCAAGAACCCGTCAACACCCAAATCCGAAGAACATGACTTTTTCGATGAACTTGAAGAGCTACCCATATCTTCACCTTTCTTAAATTTCATGAGTCGCAATTTCTCAGAGGAGAGGATAGTGGTTGCCCCTTCATGATCCAAGCTTATTTATTTTTCTTTTGTGGGTTTGCTGCCCGTAGAATGTAACTGAAATGTTCATATGTACAATACCCGTTTCAGTTATTTTTCGATTCCGAATCTTTCTTTTTACTCCTCCTTTATTATTATTAGTAGTAGTAGTATTGTTTTTCTTGATTTTGTTGCTGCTGAGAGTGCATCACTAAGTCATGAGCATAGTTAGTGGTAGACACAATCCTGGGAGGCTGGAAATAATGCAGAGCGTTGATGGGGAAACCCCAATATCTATCTCTCTCTGTCACGCCAAAACAAGAAGGGTTATTTCGGGTAGTGAAACAAATTAAAAGAAAGGGAAGTGATTGTCCTTTAGTATAATAATTAAAAGAGAGCACCAGGTTGAGGGGTGAGTGCTCAGATATCATTATTATTTTTTTTTTTTTGGTCAGAACTCAGATATCATTATTCCAAGATAAGGTTTTTCTTTTACTTGGGGGTAACCTTAATTGATGGTGGAAGAGGGAGTGGTGCTTTTTTGGCGGCCATTATTTTCTTTGCTTTTCGTTTTTTTATGTTTTGGGTTGCTATCATGATCCCTGGCTGATTCATTACTTCATTTGGTGGAAGAGTAGCTAAATCTAATAAAACTTTTTTGTTGGCAGCATTGGTGGATTGATAGGGATGTATGGACGGGCCTCTCGAGAAAGTCTAAGGTACACTCTTGTTCTTATAATAATCCTTCAAAAGTCGGGAGATTCCATGTCACAAGATGCCAAATCCTCAAGTTATCCCGTGTTTGCAGTAATTTTGGTCTTATTCTATAACACGCATTGTGTGTGTGTTCATTTTGTGGAGGTGGCTATTTCTACTGGCTGTCCCTTGTACACCTCCCTCTTTATTTACAGGGCTTTGCACAGATTTTCGGGCTTCCTCGGACCTCGAATTGGATGGATTCTCCACCAAACTTGTGAACTGTGAGAAGAGAGCTCTATAATTATGAGAACTAGTTGATTTTTTTTTTTAGATTAAGGAAGCTAATTAAATTACTTTATAATATTTTTATTTTTTTTTCTTTAAACTAATTAATTTAACTAATAAACTAATATATAATTTAAAGATACATAACATATGAAATGATTAAATAACTTATTTAGCTTCCTTAATCTCTCCAAAGAAAGTCAACCTAGCTCTTATAATTAAGACTAAAGTTAGTATTAAACTAGTACTCCCTCCGGTCCTAATTATAAGAGTAAATTAACCAAATTTAGAAGGATTAAGGAAGGAAGTTAAATTAGTTAATTATATATATTTTCCTAAAATAGCCTTCCCTAAAATCTAAAATGACATATCTTTTTTCTGTTCTCTCTCTCTCCAAATTTTGTCTTTGCACGAGAAAAAACACAACGTTTTAATCGCTTATAGCTAATTTTGTCTTTGCCGGTCAACATTATCTGACAATTATAATATTTAGTTCAGCTTTTTATTATTATTACCACTTTATTCTATTTTTATATTTCAGGACATTAAGATTAAAGATAACATATTTGTTATTTGATCTCTGATTGTCGTTTTTCTCGCAATATAGTTAGCATCACCGCATTAATGCTAATAAATTGTTTAATTATATGCATTTAATCACTTTAGACAGATAGTTAAAAAAATATTCTTAATGGAAAATTTTTTAAAAAAATTATTAAAATATTAAATAAAGTATAATATCTCACTTGATAGAATATAAGCGTGTTGTTAAATTAATTATTGTGGAAGAAGTATTAACAGGGGTGATATAGGAAAAATATGACAAAAATTGCTCAAAATTATTTTATATAAAAAAGTATAATTTAGGTGTATATAACGTTAATGAGTTGCAGACATTATTTGCTTTATAAAATATATAGGTGTATTATTAAATTATTATTGAGAATGTATAAATAGGGGTACTATAGGAACAAATTGACAAAAGTTAAAACTTGTTCTTATAATTAGGACCAAATCCAACTCTAAAATTTGTTCTTATAATTAGGACCGGAGGGAGTAATATGTAGAAGAGGGAGAGAATTTCAATTTTTTTTCACAGGATTAACTTAACTTCAATCACCCAGTCATAAAATTTTCTGGCCGGCACCACTATACAAGGCTCAGCATATTTAACGAATCGCGCAGATTTAAACTCTCAGCCCAAAAATGCAGTCTTGTAAAATAGATTCAGCAAAGAACAGTTTTTTTTTTTTTTTTTGAAGATCAAATTTCCTTTTTTGCTGGCAAAAATTGGAACCTTGGTTCTCTGCGATGTGAGGGACTAGAGTCTTTGGTTAGAAGATGATTTTTTTTGACATAGAAGATCAAATTTTATTAGAGATAAAAACGATTAAACAAAGGGTTAATAATCGAATACTGCAATTCTCAGGATTTAGATGATGATGAAGTCACATCTTTTAATTGGAATCAAGAGCGTTATGCAGATCAACCTTAATCCCCTATCAAAGTCTGATGATTTTGACGAATAAGATCTAAGTTGCACTTGTTTTCAAAGTGATCAAGATTGTTAAAGTTTATAAAGATAACTCTACAGTAGTATTTGACTATTCAATGAAGCATGAAATGTAATTAGATTTCATTGCAGTTTCACTGCAATACCTAACTTGATTTGAAGCATCACTACCTGCTTGTGAAAACTATTGTTTTTCTTTCCGAGGAACCAAAAAAAAAAAAAAAAAAAAGCAGCATTGAATCATATAGTCCACGATTAAAGCTGAAATATTGCGTCGCATGTGTCTGATATTTCCCCGGCAATAAATATAGAAGGACGGTTGTTAATAAACAATAGTGACACAGACGAGTGAATCATAATAGTTATAACTAAGAGAACTCATTGATCATTGTCGAAGTCGCGAGTGCTGGCTCGCTCCTTTAGTAAACGGAGGTTTCACCAGATAGATGCATGAGGATGGCCAAGCAATTTCCGCCCAACTGGAACAGGGTCTTGGAATCCTCCTTGAAGGGAATGGGCGATCCACCTTCCCTGAAAGCATCTTCGCATGCCTGTTGGAACGACAGCACCGCCGAGAACTTCATCCAAGCACCGTAAACGTCGTTTTGCTTGATGGAATCCAAACAATCATTAATAGTGTCCACAATCGATGAGTACTGGTCTGCGCATATTTCCAGTGACGCCTTGTCGTCGTTACTGATATCTGGTTGGGCCTGCAGAGTCTTGATTGTATCAGAGACCTTAACAGTCAAGTTCATGGTCGCTCCAAATTCGGCATTAACGGCCACCACGGGGTCAAGTGCGCCATGGATGAATGGTGCGATGGTTTCCACGCACAGATGTGGTGCCTCTGCGTCTTTGCACAGATCCACCAGCTGAGCGCTGTGCTGTGACGCCGCTGTGATGGTGGTGACGGCGCTGGCTTCGAGGTCGACGACTTTTTCGTCATAGGGAGACGGAGTCGGGGCGGGCGACGGAGGCTCTTCAAATAGTTTGAATCGATGTGAGGGGACGGCGCTGATGCCGGAGAGGAGCGAGCAACAGATCAGGGGAACCAGGAGGATGATTTTTTTGTTAAGCTCCATTGTCTCTATCTCTTTTATTCTGAATAGGAAGGTTGAAGAGCAGAGACAAAGGTTGAAAATGCCCGCTGCTCCAGTGCTTTATTTTATATGGCCAGGTCGATTTGCGCAGAGTTTTGCTGAAAATAGTGCCCTGTTCTTGTTTTTCTGTTATAAATTTAGCACTTTTTTCTTTTTAAAAAATTGTGATTTGTGGTTTATATTTTGTCCACGGTTTTCGCTCTAGTCCAATTCACCGCCGTATTCGGAATTTGAGGTCCTGACACGGTCAAATTGTCCATGGTTTTATGGCTAAAGAAGAAATGCTATCTATCGTTAACTTCATACGATAACATGATTGTTCTAGCTAGTTAGTTATGGGAAAAACACCAAAATAAGATTTATTTTTTTAAAAAAAATTATACCTGATTGAAACACTTTTAAAAATAATTACCACACTAATGCAATCAAACACGTTTACACTTTTAAAAATAATTACCATACTAATGCAATTAAACACGTTTACTGACTGGACGCCACCAATCAGAAAGTCTAATACTCTTTCACGCCACGGGTGACGTGGGTAGTGTGATACTTCTCTAGTGGTGGCGTAAATTATATTCGCGCCACTCTAGTAGCAGCGTGAATATTAAGAAAAAATTATAATTATATTTAAAATTATAAATAATAATTCTAGTTAAATAATAAAAAGAGTAAATAATAATTCTAATTAATAATTAAGGAAGTTAAAATATCTAAATTTTTTTATAAACCTTAGAAACAAGACTAATTAGTGAATTTATTATAAAATTTAAGATATATGACTAATTATTTAATATTTTGTACATTAACAATTTAATATATAAAGTGCCCTAAGATAAATAAGATAATATTAAATAGAAAATAATAATTAGTCAAATAATTAATTCTCTAATTAATTAGTTAGAAAATAATTAATTAGTGACTTAATAATGTATTATGTTATTGTGAACTTTTATTAATCAAATGTATTGTGCAATTAATTGCGGTCGCGTGGATCATCCATTTGACTAATAAAAATTTACAATAACACAGTACATTATTAAGTCACTAATTAATTATTTTCCAACTAATTAATTAGATAATTGATTATTTGACTAATTATTATTCTCTATTTAAGCTTATCTTATCTATTTTAAGGTACTTTATATATCAAATTGTTAATGTAAAAAATATTAAATAATTATTCATCTATCTTAAGGTTTATAATAAATTCACTAATTAGTTATTTCCTAAGTAGTCATCTATCTTAATGTTTAAAATAAATTCACTAATTAATTAATTTACTAATTATTTTTATTCCTAATGTTTATAATAAATTTTAGATATTTTAGTTCTTTTAATTATTATTTATAATTAATTAGAATTATTATTTATAATTTTAAATATAATTACAAAATTATATATTTTTTTTTTAAAAAAAAAATCACGCCACTCCAGTGGCGTGATAACACTAGTGGCATGATAGAGCCTAATGCCACTACCCAGTGGCGTCAGACTTTCTGACGTCACTAATGGCGTCAAATTTTCTAACGTCACTAATGGCGTCCTGTCAATCAACGTGTTTGACTGCATTAGTTTAGTAAATCTTTTGTTTGACTGCATTAATTTAATAAATTTTTTCCAAACTGCTCTAATTAAGTACAATTTTTTTTTAAAATTATTATTTTAGTAAATTTCCCAGCTAGTTATATATTGTAATCAATCATTTGTAACTAGACCAATTAAGTCCAAGATTCTACTTACTACAAACATAGATATATGTTTCATTTTCTACTACAAGTCCATCATAGTCTAACTTTAAAAAGTTGTTATTTAAATTGGAGGACAACCCCTTTAACAACTAGGGCAGTGCCTTAGTAGCGTAGTAGTATGGGAGCCAGTATTAACTGGCCTCCCTCCCCCATGTCCAGGGTTTGAACCCTGCTCCCTCCTTTACCATGATTGTATCAAAAAAAAAAAATTTAACAACTAATCTACACACCGATAATTTTAATTAGTTTCCTTATTCTAAAGAAATTTTATTTAAAAGGAAATTACAATGAGGTTCCAAAGAAACAAATCTAATTATTCATAAGTCATAATGATAATTGGAGTAGAAAATGACAATTTCCATAGTAAAAAGGAACAACATCTCATTTGTTATTGGATTTTTTCGGTAATTAAGTTTCTTATTGAGGATTTCATTATAGTTTTCTCTAATTTTTATTGTACTACTCCTTCTGATCCTTATTATAAGGCACCAGTTAACAATTCACATATACCAATAAAAAACAATTAAAGTTAATAAAATTGTTCTAAAATTTAAATAACTTATAATATTACCCCTACTAATTGCACTAAATTTTAATATTATATTAGTTATTGCTTTCACCTATTACTTTTATTAATTGCGTGCATACATAAAAAAAAGTTAATTAATATGCTTCGGGAATAAGTAAGTATTTTTTAAAAACAATCAAATATAATTACTAATTAGTACCTTATAATAAAAATTAGAGGGTATTATACTTCCCCTTTAAGGTGCATTGCAATATAAAGCAAACAAGTCAGAAAGCCTTGGACAAATAAAACAGATACAAAGGGTCTGACCCAAAACTATTATGTTATTGCAATATCTATCTCGAACCATTTGTATTTTTGATAAAAACGTACTGTCAAAAACACTTATCGCGTTTATTACCACAGTCCCACAGATAATCAGATACCATGTTCATTACAAGTTTAAAATTATCTGCATCACCATGCTTAAGTTTCTTTTGATCAAAGGCTGCTTAAATTTGTAACTAACAATTTTTAAATAATAAATTAACTGTTTAATAGAGTAAAAACTACCATGTTATCTTTATTTAATATTTTACGCCAATTAAAATAAAATTTATAAAAAATATAAAAATAATTGACAATAAACATGGCCCGACCAAATGGGCCTTCATATATATGTTCAGTGACTATTAAAATTCTGGGCTCAAGCCCAAAACTTGCACTAAGTTCGAGTTCCATTACAGGCGCCCACCCAAATAACCGCGTCAAGCTCGATCCGCCTCGACCGTCAACTTGCTCCGTCACTGTAGTCGGCCACGGTGGTGCCAAAAATTCAAGGCGTAAGAGTAACATTTCACTGTAAGCAAAGACAGAAACGCCCGAGTCACTACCCCAAACCTCGTTCTTGTTGAAGCGATTGCCTTAAATTCTATATCGCCCCTGTCCGTGCGAGTTCTTTCAGCTATCTGCAAGTTTAGTTAGGGTTTGTGATATCTGTTTACACGAGTAGGTATTGAATACACTGGAATATTAAGACATGTCGAAACGAAAGTTCGGGTTCGAAGGCTTTGGCATCAACCGCCAATCGACCTATAATTTTGAGAGATCTCAAGCTCCTCAGCGACTGTATGTTCCTCCTTCATCACGTCACGGGCATGACAATTACGAAGACACCGACCTTGACAACATCGAATATGACGATAATGATGCTCCCAAAGACGGAAACGATGGCAACAGCGACGATATTGATCCCCTTGATGCTTTCATGGAAGGGATTCACGAGGAAATGAGAGCCGCGCCACCTCCGCAGCCGAAAGAGAAGTCAGAGGACAGGTATAGAGATGATGACGAGGACGACCCGATGGAGAGTTTCTTGAGGGCGAAGAAGGACGTAGGGTTGACCTTGGCATCCGAGGCTCTGCAAGCTGGGTATGACTCCGATGAAGAGGTTTATGCAGCTGCAAAAGCTGTAGACGCGGGAATGATAGAGTATGACTCTGATGACAACCCCCTTATTGTTGACAAGAAGAAAATTGAGCCTATTCCTGCTTTGGACCACAGTTCTATTGAGTACGAGCCCTTTAACAAGGATTTTTACGAGGAGAATCCTTCAATATCAGGTAATGGAACAACACTTACTTTGAAGTAGCCAAAACTCATAATTGGATCTGAGGTCAGTTCCTTAAATTTGCTCGCCCTGAATTGAATTTCTTTATTTTACTTTTCGTTTGGGATTGAAAAAGCAGTGGTTGAATTTTTTCTCCATTTACACTTCAGTTCAGTTATTGACTACATGGAGGCTTTTGGAACAAAGTATAGCTTAGCTTAATTACAATTATTGCTTCTGCGAATTTATTTGCGTTAATTGGAGTTGAAACTGCTGATGACCGTGTTGCTAACTTACTCTAGGTATGAGCGAGCAAGATGTTGCTGAATACAGGAAGAGCTTGGCCATTCGTGTATCAGGTTTTGATGTTCCAAAGCCAATTAAGACGTTTGAAGACTGTGGTTTCCCTCCACAACTTATGAATGCCATAAAGAAGCAAGGCTACGAGAAACCTACGTCAATACAATGCCAAGCTTTACCAGTTGTGCTCTCTGGCAGTGATATAATCGGTATAGCGAAAACTGGTTCTGGTAAAACTGCTGCCTTTGTCCTTCCCATGATTGTGCATATCATGGATCAGCCTGAACTTCAGAAGGAAGAAGGTCCAATAGGAGTAATTTGTGCTCCCACTAGAGAACTGGCGCATCAGATATACTTGGAGGCCAAGAAATTTGCAAAACCCTATGGCTTACGTGTCTCTGCTGTCTATGGTGGAATGTCAAAACTGGATCAGTTCAAAGAACTCAAGGCAGGCTGTGAGATAGTTGTTGCTACCCCTGGCAGATTGATAGACATGCTGAAAATGAAGGCAGTTACAATGATGAGAGCAACTTACTTGGTGCTTGATGAGGCTGATAGGATGTTTGACCTTGGGTTTGAGCCACAAGTAAGGTCCATTGTTGGTCAGATCAGGCCTGATCGCCAAACTTCACTTTTTTCTGCAACAATGCCTCGTAAAGTTGAAAAGTTGGCCAGGGAAATTCTTAGTGATCCTGTTAGAGTGACTGTTGGGGAGGTTGGAATGGCAAATGAAGACATTACTCAAGTTGTTCAAGTGATTTCTTCTGATACTGAGAAAATGCCATGGCTCCTTGAGAAGCTGCCTGGAATGATTGATGAAGGTGATGTCTTAGTATTTGCTTCCAAAAAGGCTACTGTGGATGAAATTGAATCACAACTGTCACAAAGAAGCTTTAAAGTGGGAGCTCTGCATGGCGATAAAGATCAAGCTTCTCGAATGGATATCTTGCAGAAGTTTAAATCTGGTTCCTACCATGTTCTTGTTGCGACTGATGTTGCTGCCCGTGGTCTTGACATCAAATCAATTAAGTCAGTGGTCAACTTTGATATTGCAAAAGACATGGATATGCATGTACATCGCATTGGCAGAACAGGTCGTGCTGGTGACAAAGATGGGGTTGCATACACTCTTATAACTCAGAAAGAAGCACGCTTTGCTGGTGAGCTGGTTAATAGCTTAATAGCAGCTGGACAGAATGTGTCTACGGAGTTGATGGATCTTGCTATGAAGGTACATTTATTCATTGGTAATGTTATTTTTGTTGTTTATTTTTATTAATTTTCATTTGATATCTATGCAACTGAACCCATGCTTCTGGCTGTCCTGCTTAATATATGTGGTGGTTCATACTGTTGTAGGTTTTGTAGGCTCTCATATCTGACATCTCATTCATATCTCGGTTAGATGTCGGTTTGCTTTTTTTTTTTTGGTTGCATTTTGAGTATACCATTCACGATCTGCCATTTCTTGTGTGTATGGTAATACAACCTTTATGTGCCAAAATTTTCATGACTGATTTGTGCAGTTTTCTTGACATGATCCTAGTCTGGAAGTAATGCCAGTTATCTAGGTCTTGAGGAGCCAGGGTAAAGGTTTAATGTATCAATAGGCCTGTTACATTTGAGGCCAGACGCTTTTAATGATTTCAGACGCAGGTGTCAATTGTAATGCTTCTTATTGCATTTGCACAAAAATGAGAGGATTTTGAGAGGGTTGGCTTTGTTGAAGTATGTTGAGTAATTGAACTTTCTAAATGAGGCCATGCAGTTTGGTAAGTGGGAGGTTCAGTTTGGCTAGACTTGGGAAGGATAAGATTATGGAGAGTGTATGAACTATTTATTGGTTCACATTTGAGCTAGGGGACATGAATTTACCATAAAGAAATAATATTGGGACAAGCATATCAGTACAAGTAGTCTTAAGAAACATATAAGATTAACTTTTCTTATTACCATCTCCGTGTCTAACAAAAAAGGCCTTGTCACTTGAGGCTAGCTTAGATGATAAGGATGAGATGGGGTATGGATAGTGTCCTGGATTCTAATGCTCCGTTTTCCAAAAATAGAAAAAAGAGAGACCTTTTTGATAACAAACGAAACATGCTTCTTTGCAGACCTTTATCACACCCAAAGAAAACATATCCCTTGATTTTCTGCATAGGTACAGATTGTGTGTGGACTTCTACCTACAATAAATTCCACAGCAAGCAATGCCAATATTAATTATGTAATTTTCATATATACTCATGATGGAGATGACTATCCCATCTGCCTTGGAGGCATGGTGTTTGTTGGGCTTCCTGTAATTTGTCACCGCATACCATTTATGACCCTGTCTCAGAGGATATATTTTCTCCCAGTAGCAAACTCATCTTTTTTCTTTGATTTTGTGCACATTATCGCATCCCGGTCCAAATAATGCTAATTGTCTTATCACTTTTTTATGGTCATTTTAATTCATTTAAAATGCCAAAAGCTTCAAATTTGACATATTGTCTTGAATTAGTTAATGATGTTTATCTTGTAAATCATTAGGATGGGAGATTCAGGTCCAAACGTGATGCAAGGAAAGGAGGTATGACGACTCTATGAGATGCTGTATTATGCTTTATAAGATAATAATGGCTTGCACAAGAACAATTTCATGTGGCAGTAAACATTTTATGCACCCGTTATAAACTGCATCTTCTGTTTTTTTCCCAAGCCCTAGAGCAGCAGGACTACTGATTTTGCCATTTTATCTGCTGAGAAGTTATTGACATGCGTTGGGCAGGTGGGAGAAAAAGTAAAGGAAGGGGAGGGGGTGGCGGTAGAGGTGTGCGGGGTGTGGATTATGGCTTGGGTATTGGATACACTCCGGAGTCCAATAACCCGCCACCTAGCACAACAAGTCGATCTGCTGCTGTAAACTCACTGCGGACAGGGATGATGGCACAATTTAGGAGCAACTTTGTTGCTGCTTCATCAGACTCTCAAAACCAAAGCTTCGGTAACAGTACAAGTATGCCTGCTAATAAGAGGCCCGCCCTCGCTGGCTTCGTATCTGGTGGGTCAATTGGTGGCGATGTAAATAATAATCAGACTCCTGCTTCATCCAGACCAGCTACTTCGGCTGTAAATGCTAATAGTCACAACTCTGGAGTTGATGCTGGTCAGAGGAATACCGACAGGTTGCTTTCTGATATGAACTTGCTTTATTGAATTACAAGCTAATTTTCATTTGGAGGACTGAGTTTGCTGATGAAGTTCTTGTTTTTCTTTTGCTGCAGCTCCAGGCCTCGAGAAAGGAGGAGACAGTCAGGTTGGGACAGGTAGTGTATGCTACCATTCAAGGACACCCCCACTGACATTTGTATGAATGTTTTCTGTAGTCTAGGTCCTGTCCTTCTATGATTTGTTTGTGCTATTAATTTTGTACTTTCAAATAATTTATGGCGAGTTTGTTGTAAGATTTGTGCGGGTAAAAATAGATAATTAGGATTTCAATAGCCGGCAGCTAGTGATGTCAAAATTGAAATTAGGAAAAATACATTATCTGCAAAATTAACGTTTTGTTACAAAATTCTCAATCCCTCAAGTCCTTAATAGAAGACATTTTGTAATTCAAAATTTTCATTAAAATGGATCTTATATTAAAGAATGAGTGTAGTTGTATATATGGATCTTTGAGCAGAATAAGACATTTTTAAGCTCTCGACTGTATGGTACTTTCATCTAAGTCTTATAAGCCGGCTTTAAATGTTTGAATTTTTAATTCACGTCTAGTTTATATGGAAAATGAAAGCTATTGTCCTGACTATTAAATTGTAAATATTATATCTTAGCTAAGGGTTTGGTCTCTCCAACATTAAGCATAATAGGTGTTTGTTTGAGCAGCGCAAAAAAAATAAAAATAAAAAACTTTTTTAAGTACATTTTTTGGTAAGTCGAGGCAAATAAATGGATACTAAGGGCTCGTTTGATACGGGGAAGATTTAAAAAGGAAAAGGAATTTAAAGGAGGGAAAGGAATGGAAGGGAAGATTGCGAGGGAAATTAAAAAGTTGAGCTGTTTGGTAGACATGAGAAGGTAACTTAAGTTGATGAAAAGTGAATGATTTGGTACGAAGAATTGGGTGTTAGTTAAGTGGGAATATGAGGTGAAATACTAAAAATACCCTTAAATTCAAAAAACAAATTCGCCCTGCATCTTGTTCGGCGTTGTGACCCACTGCGTCGCCACAACTTACCCCCGCCTTGGACGCCACTCTTGCCATCGTCGATGTCGCACCTTCCATCGTGGACGTCGCCACCATCGTCAGCTTTAAGTGGTGTATGCGACGCAATTTAATTAAAAAAAAAAATAAGTCTCGACAATTCTCATTGAATTTTCAAGAATTCTCATCGAGAATTCATATAGACAATCGTCAACACCGTCTTGACCCTCGGCCGTCGACGCTGTCGACTCCGCACACCGGTGAAAAGGAAAAAAAAAAAAAAAAGACAATCGCGCGTTGAGAGATTGGAAGAAGAAGACGGCGGGCGTGCAGGTGTGAAGGAAGAAGCAGCATGAAGTGAAGGAAGAAGGAAGAAGAGAAAGAGGTGGAAGAAGAAGAAGAAGAAAATGGAGTGCACACTGAAAGAATTGGCGAGAGAATGTTCCAATTCTCGAGTCGTGCACTCCATTTTCTTCTTCTTCTTCTTCTTCTTCTTTCGCCTCCTTCTCTTCTTCCTTCACTTCCTTTTATCTTTGTGCACTGATGGAAACTTTCAAACCTGTGTTGACCTTGTGTTGCGTCTCCAACTGCCCCTCTCGTTTATTAACATCACCTCAATCACCTTAACCCACAAACATGCATATTATGCGACCAACATTCGGTACCCAAGATTTCTGCTATCTTGATCCCTGACGTCCCGACGACAGAACCCAAAAAAAAAAAAGCTTCAGATTTCTTTTTCATCCTTGCAATCTTGGCGTCTTGATTTGCAGAGGGAGGAGGAGGAGGCGGCGTCGGCGTCGGCGTCGGCCTCCATGTCGATGTCGGCAACAATTGCAAGGAAGACAGATGATTGAAGAATGAGAAGATGGTCATTTGGAATTTCTTTCCTAGAGAAAATCAACTTTCGCACCGAAAATGGAGGGAAGTGGTTTTCCCATGAATGAAGGAAGATCGAAGGTTCCCGGAAGACAGGGCTACCAAATGTGTTCGGTGATGGAAGATCTGCAATCTTCCCTTTCCTTCGGCCGATCTTCCGCGTACCAAACGAGCCCTAAGACTTCATGCTGCTTTCACCTTGATTCAAAGTGCATGATTGAGTCGCTTAGTGGAGGTTCATGCGGAGGAGCAAATAGTCTAGTGCTCTTCCAGATTCAACGCATGATGAGTTTGCAATGGGAGTTAAGGATCGCGCATATTCCTCGAGAGCAAAATCAGGTGGCTGATTGTTTAGCAAAGAATAGAGTTTGGGTGTGCATGGTAACGCTCCCAGAATAACTTTTTTCTTAATTTCTGTGCCCCGGAACAAAAATAGATGGGAATTGTGTTTGGTAAATCCGGTTTTTTTTTTTGGCTCCCGGGATGAACCGATTTATTTTTTGTGCTGGGGAGTTAAAAAAAGAAGCTAAAAATTTTAGCTTTTCTCTTGCAGGGCATAAAATCAAAACCTATTTTACACAACACCTCTCTTCTTTCTCACACAAACAACCTCAGCCGCCGCCGCCACCATCTCGCCACCACCACCATCACCACCACCGCCACCGCCACCGCCACCACCGCCACCACCACCACCACCACCGCCACACCACAACCGCCACCACCACCCCACCCCCGCCACCACCTGCACCACCGTCGCCGTCGCCACCACCGCCACCGCTGCCGCCACCACCACAACCGCCGCTGTCGCCACCCCACCGCCGCCACATAAATAATTTTTTGATATAAAAATTACATAAATAACTTTTTTTGGAAATTTAAATTTAAGTTTATTTGTAAGGTATAATAATTATATTAATTATTAAATAAAAGGACAAAATAGTAAAAATAACTCATTAATCCTTCATCTTCCTCGCTTACTATTTTTTTAACTCCCAAACAAGGAGAGGAAAAATGTATTACCAAACATAATTCTGATTCTCGAAGTAAAAATAAAATGGGTTAACAAACGATTTTCAGAATTCTTCCAAAGCACAGAATCAGAAAAAACTGTTTCATTTCAGAAACAATACTGGGCAACAGAATGGTTGCCATGCATACCCTTTCTGACTGTGACTTCTTTGCTAGTTGTCCTGCTTTTCTGCGGACATTGGTTTCCAATGATTGTTTGAGAATCTATTCCCCAACTTCATCTATTTTAATGTAAAGGCTTTGCCTCCGTTTTAAAACCAAAAAAAAAAGTGCATGATTGGATTAGTTTTTTAGAATAGTTTTTTCATTTACAAGGTAAGTATACGAAAAGAGTTTAGTCCCAATTAGCTAGTTTTTCGGAAATTCTATTTCAGATAATGAAACGTCATTATAGGTGCACTTAATATACATTTCTCTATTCCAATCTTTTAAATCTTCTGATCATTTGGGAGATTTAAATAATAGTATACGAACGATATTTTTAGTTATTAACTTATTATCAATGAGGGTAATAGAATACTCCCTTTGATCCTTATTATAAAGCACCAATCAGCAAGTGTATTGAGTATTTTTTATAAGGCACTTGTTTGTTCCCAAGGAGCATTAATTATTATTTTTTTTTAATATCCCTACTTAATAAGGGTAGTGGGTGAAAGTAATAATTAATATAATATTAGAGGTTAGTGCAATTAGTAGGAGTAATATTATAAGTTACTTAAATTATAGCACAACTTTATTAACTTTAACTACTTTTATTGGTTTGTGAGAATTGTTAGTTGGTGGCTTACAATAAGAACCTAAATTCCATGTTTAAGAGAAGATTGGCGCAACTAGGAATTTGAGTGGAGGGAAGTTTTATAAGCCAAACACGTTTTCTGAGTGGGAAGATGCTCATCTTCTTTTTCCCTCCCTAACCTTTTGTGTGCCAAACGGGTCTTTACTCTTATCTTTAACACTGACAGTCGGGATTTAACCATAGGAATAAAGATGATTTACGCTATATATCAAAACTGACAAACAAATACCTTATCAATATGCAATTTCTCATTGCTCTATAATAAAATTCTCACGCCTAACTACTGAGCAAATACTTGATCAATTTACAATTTTTTCATTGCTCGATAAGAAAACCCTGAAATCATTTTTAACTTTTATTAATTATTTGATGGAAAAGCTCGTAGAAGAGGGTTTGCAATTGATTTATGTTAGGAAGAACATACTCAAGAGAATAAAAAGTCATCGTTGGACTTTTTGCCTTACAAATGAATCAATTAGGAAGGCTTGAGTTCACTGGAAGTCTTGTAATCCATCCTCGTTGGTCGATGAAGGTCTTATCCACAAATCGGCGAAGAGCGCTTCCTCTTAAACGTTTCATCCAAGGCACTCGTTTTGACTTCGTGGACCCCGGTCCCCAACATCCCTCCTCCACAAACGTCAGGTCTTGTCTGCGATATATAATCAACTTCATCAATTCAGATTTACAATAACCAGCTGAGATCAATAAGAATAGGCCAAGAAGATAGATATGTGTCTTACACGCGCTTGCTGCCCCTCCAAGGATCCCAACCTGCAGATGAAACGACGTCGCCGATATATGAATCGGCGATGATGACCCGAGAGTAAGGCCTATATCCTCTCCCAAGGTAAGCTTTTCCTTTTCCATTCCCAGTTATGTTACATTTGGTGAACACAAACGCACTCCGATCTTCTCTTGATTCCCTTTTTTGCGCAATGAACACACCACCCCTTCCTTCGGGAAGATCTCGCCCCACTGAAAAGAACAGAGTGCATTCCTGCATATGCATTATGCAACATTCATTCAACACATTTAATTTGCAGAAAAAGGGGTCAAAGAATGAATAGTTGAAATTAATGAATGCGCAGAAACCTCATAGAGAGATTGGCCACCCCCATATATGAAATCAATAGCGCCTTGGATGAAGCATTTGTGAAAGTAATGGCGACCATAGTGGTCGTTGAGAGTATCTTGCACTCCCAGAAAAGCACATTCAAAGAAAGCGCATTTGTCACCCTCTATTCTTGCTGCTTCTGCTGGCACCAGTCTCACTTCTTCATCACCATTAACCGGGCGGTTAAATGTATTCTGAAAAACACACTCGCCTCGAGAGTGAACGGGGTGTTGCATGCAAAGTACAGACATGACTCGACAAAAGTATATTGCTCCCTCAGTGATAAATATAGGAGTGTTAATTGAGAGGAATTTTTTCCCATTTTTAATATAAGATATCAATTTAACTCGTAGGTTTAGAACCGGACTTATTGGTACTTGTATGAGATTACAGTTTCTGCTCATCACTTTGTTGAGAAAAAATGTGCTCATCGCTCATCTACTCAGTTAGATTGATTTTGAAAAGTTCAAATTTGATTTAATTTAATTTTCAAACATTGAATAAATTTTTATTTTGATATATGTAAAATTAAAATAAAGATAAACTTATAATTATCATTTCTTATACAAATGAATTCATCATTTAAAAATCACAAATTAAAATTCTAAAATCTAGACCATTTGATTAAAATTTAAACAATTGAGATCTCATCATAATGAAAAGAAATTAAGTATTCATCACTGTGATAAACACCGAAGGGGAACCCTATGAATAATTACCATGAAAGTAATGCCCTTTGCGACAATGTTGTCTGCTTTTGAAATGAAAGTAGGAGTAGTAAAGGGTGTGTCGTGGCCATTCCACTGCACAAAGGTTGACTTGCTACCAGCTCCTTCTAGGTATATGCAACTTTGAAGTCGGGAGATTATGATCTGCTGTCTGCTTTGAGAATAGAACTATTTAGATTGCTGGGGTAAATAAGCAGCATTAAAATCATTTTGCTTTATTAAAAAAATATCTGCATAGATTTAGGTCAAGAAAAGGCGAAGAAGAAGCGTTACCTGTAAACTCCAGGAGAAATCTTGATGCGAACCCATCGAATGTTTTGCGTTTGGTTAGAGACAGAGTCAATTGCTCTTTGAATGGTTTTGAACTGTGCGTTGCCTGATTGACTGACTGTTATGGTTCTGAGAGGGCCTCTACAAGTGAGGGCTTTACCAGCTTCAAAATGAAGTATTAGCAGTGTAAAAACAAAAGAAAAGATGCCTGACAGATTCATCTTCGTTTTCTCTGATCCTTGATTCTGTTGAATCCTTCAGGAGATGTTGCAGTGTTTATATTAGAGATCAGATGCTCCTGGTCAAGTGGAGATTTATGTGCTATAAAAATCTGTTGTTTTTAAGTCGTTCTTTGTCAATAAATGAGATGATATTGATTATAGATGTTTCCTAAAACATTGGTGAATACATTAATGACAATACATATACACAGTAAATATTTAGGAAACAGTAATGCTCAATGAGGAATTTTTTTTATTTGGATTGTTGAAAAGCATACAGTGTGTACATTACATTTTCGCTGACCTATAATTGTATACAATGTTTCAATTTGATCCTTTCATTTTATAAGGAATTTGTTCACTTTTCTAATTCTGACAACATTAGTTTCGACTTTTGAATGATGATCTTTTTATGTCAATCATTATTATTTCAAAAAAATTAATTATACATAATATATCAACATTTAAATATATTTTGTTACCATGTAATTTTTTTCTTTCCCGATAAAAGCATGTAAAATTTTAATATCACTGTTTGTTATATCAACCAAACAGTGAACAATATGAAATCTTCTTTCCCTCACTTTTCGCTTTAAAGAGTCTAATAAATTTTAATTGAATTAAAAAAGAATTACATTGAAATGTTTATTTGAAAGATGACGAGGTTCCTAGCTTCACATCCTTTGAATAACATGCAATTGTTGAGGTTTCATTTTCTTATCAGCGTAGTTGGTGTTAAAATATTGGCAATGAATTGTTATACTAAGTAAATTTTTTGGGTGTCGGGTCCTGTAGTCCAATACCAAAAAGTTTCTTTGAAGCGTTTTCTAAGTATATGATTGTGCGTTCAAACCTTTTATGGGTTATAATAGATATGTGAATTATGGAAGACATGTGAGAAGGAAGCAACCTCTAATTTGGATATAATCTTCTGTGTTTTTAGTGTAACCCTTGGAATGGGATAACATAGGTGTTAAAAAAACGCACGATTTAAAACAAGAGGAAGCGTTTCTTTTACAAGTTGAACTAGTTTTCATTAAAATGTAACCTGTAAATAAAGGGTAACATCATCGTATCTAGCTATTATAATTATAAATACAATTGATATGTTTTTCCTTTCCATTCCCACAAAATAGCTCACATGGAGCCGTGGAGCACTCACATCACTGTATTAGAAATTGTAACGTTTCAACTATATATATCAAGTATAGTCAGTAATATCAACGGGGTTGGTACAAGTGGTAAACGGCTTGTGGCTTCGTGAATGCAGAAAAGTCCTGATGGAAGACTTTCCCGTCATAACCAGGTGCGTGACACAGGTTGGATCTAGATTAGTCAGGTGAAGCTCTAGATACCGGATAAACAACAACAACAACAAAGACAAAGACAAACAAACAAACAAAGGGCCTATTTGGGTTGGCGGTAGAAGCAGTGGCTTAAAAGCTATCTGACTTTAGAAAAAGCCCGGTAGAAAAAAAGCCTATGATTTGTGTTTGGATTGCCTGTTTAGCTTTTGTAGTAGTAGCTTTTTTTCAAATTAAAGAGTGTTTGGATTATTATTTGAACAGTGGGTTGAGATGGAAAATAACTGAAAATGGTATAAATCTTGTTGAATACTACATATATAAATATATATTAGTTGCATATATTGTGATAACTGGGCATAAAAATTTTAATTTTAATGAAAAGAATTAGAGAGAGAAAAAAATTTGCAGTGGGCCCACACTGCCATATCCCTCTCGGCAAAACACCTCATATATATATAAATCCCATAAAAAAACAAAACTGGTGGACCCCACACCAGCCAATTGTCCAACGCCAACGCCCTCAAAGCTTCCCTCCCCAACTTTTTGTTAATGGGCGTTTGTTCCAGTTTGTCCAGTGAAAAGAAAGCCTCTCCAAACATATCTATATGAACTTCGGCTTCAAAGTCAACGCTATTGGGCTAAATGCTCTCTAAACGCTCTCACCAAACACAGCCAAAGTATAGCCAGCAATCAATCAGTTTGCCTTGAATTTTTTTTCGTCTTGGTTGGGTCAAGAAATTGAATCGAATCATGTTTTGGCTGCTGAGCAGTTATCAGTTGGTCTGGATTGTTAACTCATCTTGTCATGATTTCAGCCCATTGCTATTGGGCTCTAAAACAATGTCATGACGCCCAAACTATAACTCCTGGATATGGCTTAGCCTATTTTTCATTCTTTTGGCCCAAAAACATGTCTTCTCCGTTTTCACTTTGCCTCAGCTGCCGTTGCTTGCTGCACGATGTTTTTTTTCACACCGCAGTTAATGTTCGAAACTGAGAGAATCAGCATAAAAGTTGTTCTGTTATAAAATACAGATGTCTAGTCAAGTGGGTTAGTATGTTGATATTGGATTAATAGGTTCACCTGAATGTCTATGAGATAAACACCCAGGAGAACGTGAGATCACTGTACACAATCGTGGTTTGCACTCAAGAAATGGGGTGTGTGCACAATTGTTTTTTTTTGGTGACCATATGTAAATAATAATAGTATAGAGTTAGAACGTGTATACTTGACCTCAAATTTAGGGGGGCTAGGGGTGGCCCCCGCCCCCTAAAATTATAGTAAAGGACCCAAAATTTTATGGAATCATATTCCAACCTCATAAAAGTTTCAATATTTTCACTTTAGTCCTTAATATAAATGTCAAATAGGGACTAAACTAAAAATATTTAAATTTTATGAGGCTCAAATATAATTCCTGAAACTTTGGGTCCTTGTCTATAATTTTCGCCCCTCTCAACATCATTTTCTGGCTCCGCCCCTATTGACCTCTGTATTTATAGAACGTACCTTAGATTGAGTCTCGTGGGCTCTGTGATTCGAGGCCTTAGTAGCATAACTACGGGTTGGGTTTCTCTCATTATCACTTTCTTATTATCCATCATCATCTCTAAATCCTATCTATCTAATCAAATACAATACCATTTTAACTTTTCTCTCACCTCCTCAATTAATGGCCTAGATAAGCTAATAAGAGAAAATGAGAAAAATGATGAGGAGAGAATCCTCTTCCCATAACTACCAAATCCAAATTTATATCCTCCTAGATTATAGATGAAATAAAATCCCTCAGTATTATAGGAAGATCTTAATATATAATATATTTCTTAATTATAGGTGACTGCAAGGGGTCAAGTTGGCAGGCAAGGAATCAGAGAACAGTACGAAGAGTGATGAGGTTCAATTAAAGCATGAATTGGACACCGGGCCCCCAAAAAATGGACGCTGAGGTACAACAATTTTCATTGCGAATTATGATGAAGCTACGGGGCGGAAATTTTGGTGAGCACGGGCCATAGGCCATAGCTTAAAATATCAAGATATTTTACCCGGAATAGAGTGATTGCCTGATGGGCCAAGCTCAACCACCCAAGGGCCAGACTAGTAATTAAATGAATGAATAATGGCAAATTCGTAATTTTCTTTGGAAAAGCTTATGGCTTAAGTTTCGTATGCCGCAAGTCAGATGATAGACAGACGATTCGAGATTTCAACGGAGGACAAAAATTTGTTAATTTGGTGATAGCAAGTGCACGAGTTGTTTGGAAAATTTAATACTCTCTTATTTCTTATATAAAATATATTTCATTTAATCGTCTCCTTCAATTTCTAAATTTTCTCTTTTTCTTTTTTATTATTGTTTAAGGAATATAAATAAAGGTAAATTATAAAAAAAAATTGATAAATATAATTAAGGTTAAGATCAACTCTCTAAATACAAATAGAGAGAATATTTAAAGATATTTGGTGAAAGATAAGGTTGTCGCTGTGGCGTGGAAATGTCCGGAATCGGTTGGTTTACTTTACTTTTTTTTTTTTGGTCGAAGGTTGGTTTACTTTACTGGACCTGACAGATCTAATACTTGTATTTAATTGTCAAAGCGCGGGAGGGCAGGGACGGTGGTAGCATAGCATCAAATACTGACTACACGAAATAGAATAACGAGGTTTATTTTTGCGCATGACATCAGCGTACATAGACATTAATCCATTCCTTTTTCACCCTATCCACTTTGAGAAACAGGAGTCCGCTATCCGGTCGGTTAGTTAGTTTTTTTAGTTACTATGTCGGCGATGAAAGGTAACTGGGCCCACTTGGACGCGAGTGATCCCATATGTATTAGCAGTGACATTTTTTAATTTAAAATAATTAATTTGTTACATTTTGTTCCTTTCGTTTAGCTTGCTGAATTTTTTATTTATAAAAGGGATTTTCCATGAAGCAGCTTTGATTCTTTCAATGTTGTTGGTGGTGTATGGGACCTTTGCTCATTATTCCAGAGAGGTCATCCACTTGTCTTTTTTTATATGAAAAAATCTCTTATTCCAGAGAGTCATCCACATGTCTTTTATATATATATATATATATATATAAAGATAAAATGATATTACTTAAATGAAAAAATTTACAAAGTACTAAAGCAAATACTCCCTCTTATCTTTATTATTCCCTCCGGTCCTAATTATAATACAACATTTGAAAGTTAGTTTGGGTCCTAATTATATGACAATATTCTAATTTTTGTCAATTTCTTCCTAAAATATCCATATTTTATTCTTTCAAGTGTATTTGGTTTTTTGTGAATGTGATCATATGTATGTGGATGTGTAAACTCTTTTAATCATTGAAACTTTTAAATTGTTATATTTTTAATCTGTTTATTGATCAATTATCATTAATTTGTCAATATATATATAGACACGCACACATATATACATATATGAAATACACATAGAGATATATGCGGGTGTGTGTTTTTATATATGTGTCTATACACAAATATACATATGTATATACATAGACACATATATAAACACACACACACACATATATATATGTGAGTGTGTGTGTGTTGTCAATATGTATGTGTATGTGTATTGTAATATCCTGATTTTTGGGTCTAGAGACTAGAAAATTAGTCTATTTTTTTGGAAGACTACTAGGCCCTATTTTTTAAAATGAGAATTTTGAATCAGTATTTTTGGGACATGAATAGTGTTTACTATTCACGAATACGTATTTACTATTTGAATAATAATATTATATTATAATAATATATATAATATTATATTAATAAAATATTTTTTAAAAAAATAAAATATTAAGGACAACGTGCTGCCCACGAGGAAGGGGTAATTAATACCCCTTCCCCTCCCCATATATATATAGGCGTGTGTGTGTGTGTTAATGGGTGGGGTGTGTGTGTGTGTTAATGGGTGGTGTGTGTGTGTGTCCGAAAGTGAGAGAGAACGTGGGAGAGTGAGAATAAGAGAAAGAGAGGAGGTGTGGAGAATGATGATTTGATTTGAGGTTAAATTATTTGGTGATAGTAAATTGAGAGTATTGAAGTATTGGTAAAATAAACTTGGAATTGAGGTAACCTTGGTTATTCTTTTATATACTTGTCAAATATATATATGTATATTTATTAACTGTTTTGGGATTTGTTGTGTCAATGAAAGGCTTGATTTGAAATTTAATAATGTTGTTTTGATGAGATTGGATATTCTTGGATCCCTTGGCATCACTTTTCTTTTAACCGGGTTCAGTTTGACACCTCCTTAATTGTGATTACAAGGAGGGGAGCCATATTGAAGTTATGAGTAATGGATATGTTTTGTTGGAGGATGTGTTATATGTTAGATGGCTCCAGTCAACGGTTATAAGAGGTGATCAGGGTGATAAGGATGATTCATGTATCAGTATGTTTGGCAGATTGCAAATGTGAGATCTCTTGTGAAATATTGGAAAGTAAATTATAATGTTTTGGAACCCTTTTTGGGAGGGAGTTTTGGTAACCGAGTCGAGAACTATTTTGTGAGAGGTTTTTATATAAAGGCATATATTTTAAATATTGTGAATTTATAAATATGTTCTCGTTCTTGGTTAGCATGTATATTTCTGAATAACCAATGGTTACGGGGATCTTTGAATCTTACGGTTACTGTTTATTTTTTTTTTTCGGGTGAATGATTTAGTAGGAAAATCAGGGAAGACACATATGGAAAGCTCATGCTATGTTATTTTTATTTGCCATGACCATAAGACTTCTGCGATTTAGAAACTCTGATGTATTTTTGAATTATTTTGGCCAAGTTTTGGGTATTGAAATTGAGGTGTTACATGTACATATATAAACACACACACACACACACACACATATACATGTGTGTGTGTTCATATTTATATGGGCTTATGATATGTGCAGTGACTGCAGGTAAAGGTTTTTGTAGTGAGATTGATACTGCACTATTTTGATTCCTAATTCCTAAATTGGACCTATTTGATTTATTGTTGCGATTAAAGAATAGAGAATCTGGTAATTGATTCCTAATTTCTACATGGAAATAAATCACCGCAATCTTCATTTGTCTGTTTGCTGGAAACCACAATCAACATTGTCTCAATAAATATCGCGACATAGCACAAAATGGTACAGTATCAACCTCACTATAAAAACTCTTACCTACAGTCACTACACACTTCATTTTCCTTATTTATATATGTTTGTGGGTGTATGTGTGTCTACATACAAATATACATACATATATACATAGACACATATATAAATACACACATATATTTGTGAGTTTGTGTGTGTTTTATCAATATATATGTGTATGTGTACATATATAAAAACACACACACACATATATACATATATTCATATATATATATATATGTGTGTGTAGATATGTGTGTGTATCCATACATATATACACATATATGTGTATATAACGAGACCATTACTTCAAATATAAAGCTTGTAGAAAAGAAAATTTTAGGTCGAAGAGGTATGTGATATGAATTGATATTTACTTTTACTTTTGTCATTTTAAATTTATATAAGATATTTTAGGAAAATGAATAAAATTAACTAATTTAACTTCTCTTCTTAATCTCTCCCAAAGTTAGTTAAATATGTCTTATAATTAGGACCGGAAGGAGTATAAAGCACCAATTAACAATTCTCACAAACTAATAAAAACAGTTAAAATCAATAAAGTTAGTTTACAATTTAAGTAACTTCTAATATTACCCCTACTAATTGCACTAACTCTAATATTATATTAATTATTACTCTCACTCACTTCCTTTACTTATTAGGGGCTTACATGGAAAGAAATAATAATTAATGATTTTTGAAAACAAGCAAGTGCCTTATAAAAAGACCAGATAAACTTGTTAGTTAGTACCTTATAATAAGGATCAGAGGAAGTATAGTTTAACAAAAATAAGTAAAATAAACAGGATATGAAACAATTAGAGCCAAAAAATCAAGACGAACCAATTGGACTAGCCTCTTTAAGTCCTTTTAAATTAAAGGTTGGGTTTATAAATTAGAGCCTGCAAAGGACCAACCCTACAAGGCTAAGGGCTAGTCCATTTAGCCCATTAATATAATTTTTTTTCAACTTTCCAGCTATTTTAATACCGTTGTTTATCTATTTAAATACGCATATATAATAACTATACTTTAATTTTATGATTTGATTTATTATTTGTTACAAATAAAAAATAATGATGTATTCATGATGCCCAAAAAGAACTTTTTGATATTTTTACACGTGAAACAGAATCCACTACTTGAAGTAAAGTACAATTAAATGTCTTTGAAATTAATGATAATGGTTAAGAAAATGAAAATGATAATCATCTAGTGGTTAACTTCTTATATTTTATGTGAGTTATTTGTGGATAATAGTTTACTTTTAATTGTGTATTAGTGATTATGTTTGTTTTTCAGTCCGTATGTTAGGTATTGATTTTTTAGACTTGAATGTTTTTTTAAAAAATGGTTATGCTACTATTGTTTATCACTATATAATTGAGTTAATTTAAATATTCTCACCAGTAACTCTTTTAAAAATGTTCTCCGTAGTACTTGCATACAAATTCGAGATTTTATATTTAAGCAGTTTAAGTCTATTCCACTAAAATCAATGTACAACTTCATATCAAAATAACCTTTTGTAAATTTTATTACATGATAGTCCAAATTAGGATAACTTGTCCTCAATATCATAGGAATCTATTTTAACCCAAAAAATATACAAATAAAATACTGTTGGTTGACGAGAGTTTAAGATTGCCTGTCCGTGGTCATATACACACACAAATCAAGCTATACACCCCACCCCACCCCACCCCACCCCACCCCACCATTTTATATACCTAATTCAATTCTAAATATAAGATATAGTAGTTAATTTTTCAGATGAATTAGAGAATCTAAATAAGTCACTTATCATATCATATGCTGTATATTATTAGATCATATATTAATTTATAAGTCAAGCAAAATAGCTTAAAAAATGATAAATATAAATACTTTAAAGTAATTTAATTAACTTTCTTAATATTTTTTTTAAAAAAATCAATTTTATGTTATATATGGAATAAGTGGGAGTACCGTGACACGCCCATAGGCACCCCCACCTCACCATATACACGTGTTTAAAAGGCGACAAGCTCAACAACAAATCGAGCTTATTTAGAGGGGTGTACAGTACAATTTAAATTTATTCCTTTATAGTATTCATTATAACTAATTTTTCAACCAAGTCTTAACATTTTTACTGTATCATAAACAATATTCCAATCACGTACGATACAAGCCGGTTGAAGTCCCACGCATGCATCAAACGATAAGAGAAAAATAGGGAAAATTGCACCTATGTATCAAGCAAGAAAAAATATAATATTACCCAAAGATCTTTTAACATCTCCAATATAAAGTGAAGTACTCCCCAAAGACATTTTAGATAATAATATGTTCTAATTTTGAGAACACGCGCGCACTCATAGAACTTGAGGAAAATGGGAGAGAAATTCAAACCGTTAATTATTTAATCAATGCGGGTTTGAATTTGAGAAGAAAATGCAGCTTCCCCGTCACCGCACTCATCCCCTAAATCGCCAATAAGACTTTACTGGAGCTTAGATGATATTTCAAGAAACTTCTGGGTTGTATTTTTTTAATTTGAGACTTAGGTGGTGCAATTTTTCTATAAAAAACAGTAGCCATGATCTCGCCCACCATCTATTGTATATCAATTATCACTTAGAATATTAGATAAAAACAATTATTATATATGACCATACTTGACATAAACCAAACACTGTTAAACTTGAATTCACGTACTCGTATAATTGATATGTAATAACAAAGCAGCATAATTAATACTTCATCCGGTACGTCCTAAATATATGATAAAGTTTGTAATACAAATTATACTAAAAAAATTATCTTATATTTAGGACCAAAGGTAATATAATTTAAAAGTAATTTGTCAATAATTTGTAAAGCTTTTGATAGTTTCATGAGTATTATTCTCTGCACTGGCGGAGCCACATGTGTTTCTTTGGGTGCAAGTGCATCCATAAAACTTTGAAAAACTATATATTTTTAGTTGTAACATGTTAGTGTCAGTGGGTCCATAACTTAGTGGTAAAAATCTTAATTGTTAAGTAAAAGGTCAGCAGTTTGAACTCATTTGGTCCCTTTTCCATTCTTATTTTTTCCCCATGATATGTCTATGCGTCCTCGAATCCCATTGATTTGAAATTTTGAATCATTCCTTTTCAATTCTTATTTTTTTTTCCGTTGTTATGTACATCGATTCCCATTGATGCTATTTTTTTAAAAGTAATTTTATATACATTCTTAAATTAAAAAACACCAAGTAGAGAAGTCACAAAAATAACAGCAACGCTGATAATAAATTATAAATTAAATATATTTATCATATATAATTTCATTCTTAATTATAAATAAATCCTAAAAATAAAAATTAGGATATTACAAAAGTTGTTGAGCTCATAGGGGTATCAGTTTTGTTGTAGTGATCCATTCCATATTTCTTAAGAAATTCTCGCAGGTATTTGGTTTGGGAAATAAATATTTCATTCTTCTTTTACTTGATTTGAAGTCTTAATAAGAAATTTAATTCTCTTATTGTAGACATTTCAAACTCACCTTGTATGATCTTAAAGAACTTTTGACACATTTATGTTAAACATGATATATTTGATAAAATTGATGATGAAGATATAATGCAATATTTTTAAGGAATGAAGAATTGAAAAATGCTTTTGTAATCGTTTTGTTGTAATAGTTTAATTAACTCTTGATTATTATTTTTCTTTGTTAAGTTGAAGGTTTTTTTTTAATTGTTTATATTCTTTTATTTTTTAATGCATTTAAAACTTTCCTAAAAAAATTTTTCCCGAAGGGCGAACCCTCAAATTACACCATTAATTGTGCACACACAAAACTTAAATCCTGGCACTTATTCTCTTTTTCTAATAATTCCCATAAGTCAGTTTATTTATCTAATTATTTTGGGAAAATCTTGTTCAGGGCCCATATTACTAAAAGAATGCAAAAAAAAGCCTAAAGACTCTGAAAATTCGAAAAAAGGCCCAAGATTCTGAAATTCTAGAAAATGTCTAAGGTGAGTTGTTAATGGGGCTGATATAGTTATTAGTGGGGTACTGATATAGTTGTCAACTGGGCTGATTTAGTTGTTAAAACTAAATCAGTACCCCGCTAACAACTATATCAGTTCCATTAACAACTCACCTTGGGTCTTTTCCAGAATTTCAGAATCTATTTTTAATAACTAAATCAGCCCAGTTAACAACTATATCAGTACCCCAATAACAACTATATCAGCCCCAACTAACCTTGGGCCTTTTTTCGAATTTTCAGAGTCTTTGAGCCTTTTTTTACTTTTTTTTTTTTTTATAAAAAGGGCCCTGAACAGAATTTTCTCAATTATTTTCCCTCATATGTATTATACGTAACAAGATTCGATTTCTTTTTGTCGTACCGACCCCCATTTGACCTAGGGTAGTGGGTCCACGCGAGAGGAATTTATGAGATGTAATTATAACTCCGTAGGTTTCTTTTGCATTTAAAATATTAGAAAATTGTAGTCAAGTCCTAAGTTAAAATCTGTAATTTCCAAAGTGAAATCTCGATAGACATTTAGGTAATACATTCTAACTATGAAATGATAAAAAATAACCCAATTGATTAAGTAGAGAGGATTGAAATATATTTTTAGGTTATTTTGGTTTTTTAATAATTGAAATATATTACCTAGATATCCCCAAAAATTTATTGTAAATTAGAGATTTCAAGACATTGTTGCGTGCATTTTATTTTGTTCAGGTGCAATTTTTTTAAAAAAATTCATACCTGGTCACAAAAATGAATATTCCTAAACAGAGTTATAGGCCGAAGAAGAAAAAAATCCGAGTCAGAGATAGGGGAACTTAGAAAAGTGAAAGTGGCCTGACGTGTGAGCCTAGCATGAACTTTCCGATTCTTACTTCTGACTCGTCATTTCTGGATGCGACACCTAGGACCTTGCCAAGCCTCCTCACCTCCTCCCCTCCTGCGTAAATTTGTTAGTTTTAAATAAATTAATTTATTAGTTTTAAAATTAATTTATCTATCTTATAAAGTAATCCATGTTCTCATCCGCAAATATACGAGTCCACTGCTTTGCCAAGTGCACCTTCATTTAGACGGGCAAGTGTATGCTAACATGCGTAGCTTTGTGCATGTGATAGACACGCGTCCAGGGGTGGGGCGATGATATATCTGAGTAACCATGGAGGTAATTGTCTTTTCAGATTTTATGTTTTTTGACTTTTTTCCCCATGTCTTTTGCCGCGGTCTGGAGGTTCCAAGTTGCCTTTGCCTCTCATAATATCAAATCAAATACTAACTCAACTCAGGAAATAAAAGGTTGGCTTTCTCTTCCCATCTTTTTTTTTATTATCCCTCATTATTTATAAATTATATATATCTAATCAATCACAATAATATTTTAATCTCTCTCCCCTTTTCTCAATTAATGATTCAGATAGTGTCAATGAGTCTGAGCAAAAAAAAAAAAAGATAGTGCCAATAAGAGAGAAAAAAAAAGATTATGAGAAAATCCTCTCCCGAGAATAAAACAGTCTTTTGCTTCTACAATTCTGATTTATTATTCAATATTTTATTAATTAATTAAGCCCCACACCACTGCAACAATTTCAGTTTCCCCCTATATAATCCCCCCACGACCGCATTCCGTCTCCATGTAGGCAATCCAAACATTCTTCGATCATTCAGCTTTGATTCTTCGTAATTAATTCCTTTTCAGAATCTCTCTTCTTTATTACTTTCCTCCCGAACACACTGCGCAAATCTCTCTTGTAAATTTCCATACTTGTGAAGTGTATCACCTACTGTATATTCCGATTCCGATTCATTCCGCAAAATCATATTCTTACCTCCTCTGTTCATATCAAATCCTGGTTTATTCCCTCTTTGTTAATAATTTCCCTTTATAGTGTTTCCATAGTACCTTATAAAGCTCAAGGCTTTATTCTCATCAGTTTCGTATCACATCTTCTCCGTCTTTTTCTGCTCTGTTTTTATCTCTCGTTGTTCTTTGTTTCTGTGTGTTTATCAACATGACTCCTCCTAACGACCGTACCTTAAACCTCCTGAGCTCACAGGCTCTGGAAAAACATGTTTTGTTATCTGAGGGGAAGCTCACCGTCATTGGCGTGCCATTGCTCACGCACGTCCCTGACAACGTCACTTTCAGTCCCTTCTCTCAAATATGTCAATCCTCTGACGCTCCTCCTGATTTACTTCAGAGGGTCGTGGCTCAATCTCACAAGGGTGGATTCCTTGGGTTCTCTCAGAAAGAGTCCTCCGATAGGTTGATGAACTCATTGGGTAGTTTCACAGGCAGAGAGTTCCTCAGTGTCTTCAGGTTCAAAACATGGTGGTCTACCCAGTGGGTCGGGATATCTGGCTCCGACATACAAATGGAAACCCAATGGCTTCTCTTTCATCTTCCTGAGATTAAGTCCTACGCCATCATCATTCCTACCATTGAAGGCCGTTTTAGGTCTGCCCTTCATCCTGGCTCCGACGGCCACGTCATGATTTGGGCAGAGAGCGGGTCCACCCAAGTGAAGGCATCAAGTTTCGGTGCCATAGCTTATATTCACGTGTCAGAAAATCCCTTCAACTTGATGAAAGAGGCTTACACTGCTCTGAGGGTTCACCTCAATACTTTCAGGCTCTTGGAAGAGAAAACCACACCGAGTCTGGTTGATAAATTTGGGTGGTGCACGTGGGATGCATTCTACCTAACCGTTAACCCCCTCGGAATATGGCACGGACTGAAAGAATTTGTTGATGGTGGGGTGGCTCCGAGGTTTCTCATCATCGACGATGGTTGGCAAAGCATCAATTTGGACGGTGAAGACCCAAACGACGACGCTAGAAATCTCGTTTTAGGTGGTGAGCAAATGACTGCAAGGCTTCACAGACTCGACGAAGGTGACAAGTTCAAAAAGTACAAGGGTGGTCTGATATTGGGCCCTAATACTCCTTCTATGGATCCTAAAATGATCAAAGCACTTATCAATAAGGGAATTGAACTTGAGCATCTGCAGCAGGAACGTCAGAGCGCATTGGAATCTGCGAGTGCCAATCTGCACCAGATTGAAGCTGGGATCAAGAAGGTGAAACAAGAAATCGATGGTCTTTGGCGAGAGTTAGGCAGCTATTCAGACAGAAAATGTGCAAACCTGTGTGGTGAAACAGAAGAGTATGGGTTGAAGGCTTTTACTATGGATTTGAGGTCTAAATTCAAAGGTTTGGATGACATTTACGTTTGGCATGCCCTTTGTGGTGCATGGGGTGGTGTGAGGCCAGGAGCTACACACCTAAACTCGAAGGTAATCCCTTGCAAACCCTCCCCTGGTCTGGATGGGACGATGCGTGATCTTGCTGTGGTCAGAATCGTTGAAGGTTCGGTCGGGCTTGTTCATCTGGATCAAGTCAATGACTTTTATGACTCTATGCACTCCCATCTTGCCAAATCGGGTGTCACAGGAGTCAAAGTGGATGTCATTCATGTGAGTTTTCTTTACCAACTTTGATACCTTTCTTTCTTTCTTTTGTTTTTTTTAGTAAGTTTATTTTCAGTTATTCATTATTATGCTGCTGTATAAGTGCAGGCTCTAGAGTATGTGTGCGACGAATATGGAGGCAGAGTAGAGCTTGCCAAGGCTTACTATGACGGACTGTCAGACTCTATTGCCAAGAATTTCAATGGAAATGGAATCATTGCCAGCATGCAACAGTGCAATGACTTCTACTTCCTCGGGACGAAGCAAGTGTCTTTGGCCAGAGTTGGTGAGCAATTTTTCTTACCTTGTAGTGTTGTTCGATTTATTTCTAGTTTCATAAACAAAATAAATTTATCCTTTTTTAATTCCACAGGGGATGACTTTTGGTTCCAAGATCCGAATGGCGACCCAATGGGAGCATTTTGGCTACAAGGGTTACACATGGTTCACTGTGCTTATAACAGCATGTGGATGGGTCAGATGGTTCAGCCTGATTGGGACATGTTCCAGTCAGACCATGTGTGCGCCAAATTTCATGCGGGTTCAAGAGCCATTTGTGGTGGTCCAATCTATCTGAGTGACTCGGTGGGTTCTCATGATTTTGATCTCATCAAGAGGCTGGTTTATCCTGATGGCACCGTACCAAAGTGCATCCATTTCCCTCTTCCAACTAGAGACTGCCTTTTCAAGAACCCTCTCTTTGACCAGCAAACTGTCCTCAAGATTTGGAATTTCAACAAGGTATATAAATATTTTTGGGCCTACAATTCTGTGACTCCATATTTAAACTTTATTTTGATTTGATAAATCGTTGTCTTAATTAGAGCTAATCACTAACTTGGTTTATACATGAACAGTATGGTGGGGTGATTGGTGCTTTCAACTGTCAAGGTGCCGGTTGGGACACCAAAATGCACAAGTTCAGGGGCTTCCCTGAGTGCTACAAGCCAATGAGTGGCTCGGTACATGTCTCTGAAATTGAATGGGAACAGAAAAAAGAAGCAGCACATATGGGTGAGGCAAAGGAATACATAGTGTACATGAATGAAGCAGAGGAACTGTGTTGGATGACCCAAGAGTCTGAACCACTTCAAATTATCATCCAACCTTCTACCTTTGAGCTCTTCAGTTTTGTACCAGTCATAGAGCTACGTGGCAACATCAAATTCGCAGCCATTGGGCTAATGAACATGTTCAATAGTGGAGGCACAATTCAAGATATGGAATGCACTGAGGATGGAGTGAGGCTTAAGGTTAAAGGTGAAGGAACTTTTCTTGCTTACTCAAGCGAGTCTCCTAAGAAGTGCCAACCGAATGGTACTGACGTGGCGTTTGATTGGCTGCCTGATGGCAAACTGAGGCTCAACCTTGCTTGGGATGGCGAGGCTGGTGGGCTTTCTGGTTTAGAACTTTTCTACTAGACACAGATAGGATTATGCTCTCTCTTTTTTTTTTTTGGTATTATCCACGGCTGATTTTTTTATGCCGTGGTTGCGTTTTTAATTTTTTCCTTTTTTTGTGTGTGTGTTTGTTTGGATTGAATAAGGGCATTTTGTTGATAAGTTGGGATTTGGTGGAACGGATAACCATCTTATATATTATTAATGCTCAATATTTGGTTGTTCATTTTTAGTATATCCTCTAATTAATGTGCGATCCCATGGTCCTTATGAATGATAGGACGCGATGTCAGAATGTCACTTCCAGATTCGACCTTGGTGCGTGACTACTTTGGACGTTGGCACGCGCATATGTGCCACCACATAAAACGCCATCTTTTTTTTTTTGGCTCAGAACATAAAACGCCATCTAACTTCCAATAACTACCACTCATAAAATAATCTGAAGTCATCAGGCACGCAAAGAGAGGGACGGTGTGATCTCTGCGATTAGAATTTGGGATTTTTCTCTTCTATCCTTACATTAGTTCATCAACCAAAGGGGACAGGCTGCACTGGGCACTTGGCAGTGACCAGAGTGTGTTCTTGCTCTGGTTGTTGACCAGAAAAATGGGAATCGGCAAACAGGTTGTTATGAGTCACACATCGGGGATTAGAGTGAGATTTATAAGTCTATTGGGTTTTCTCTCCTCATAGGTTAGTTTTTGAGGATTGTGCTTTCCCTTTGGACTTGTGTTCATTACATTGATACTTTTATTGAGAGCCTGATGTTCACGGAAAGGGCTACCCATGGAGGGTTCTGACCGGCAAGGCTAAGTGAAGTGTTGTAGAGTGGAGCCGCCAAGGACGTCGGCTCTTAAGGGGGTGACTATGTTATGAGTCCCACATCGGGAAACCAAGCTCTTAGAGTGAGGTTTATAAGTCCATTGGGTTTTCTCTCCTCATAGGCTAGTTTTTGGGGATTGGGCTCTTCCTTTAGGTAATTAGCTCTTCAAATCTGAGAAGTGGAAAGTTCTGAAAGAAATTAAAGAACATGCCATGTGGTGTTAAAATATTGGCGATGAATTGTTATACTAAGTACATTTGTTGGGTGTCGGGTCATGTAGTCCAATACCAAAAGTTTCTTTGAAGCATTTTTTAAGTATACGTATTGTGAGTTCAAACCTTCTATGGGATTATAAATTTATAATAGATATGTGAATTATGGAAGACGGTGAGAAGGAAACAATCCCTAATTTGGATTCAATCTGCTGCGTGTTAGGGGTTTGTAAACTCATCACGTCCTCAATTTCTGGCGCACATCATCAGTTCCATCTTTTTTCATGTATTTTCCCGTATATCGTTTTTTTTTTTTACAAGGAGAACGACATAGATTTGAAGAATAATTGAAGCATTCGGATATGCCCGATCTGCGTGGTTTTGATGAATAAATTTGAAGTATGAGGAAGAGAGAGCTCAGTGTTGGTGGGGATGGGGATCGAAGGATCACCAGAAAGAGTTCCCCCCCCCCCCCCCCCCCCCTCAGAAAAAGTGAATAAGGAAGAGAGAGATAATGAGGTATGATAATATAGCGTATTGAGTATATTGATGATAATGTTGAGGTGGCATGACAAGAAGGATATTTGACTAACTTAACAGTCAAACTTAACATTAGATGACGGAAGAGCAAAATTGCTAAATTTTGTAAATTTTTAGGACGAAATTACTTTTAAAATGCTTCTGAATTCCCAGTACTCTCTAATAAAAAATTTTGAGGTAAGGAACCTTATCCCTTTTTAAAAACGCAATAAAAAGTAAACTGTAACTGCAAAGAAATAAATTTTACACAATAGTTTAAGTAAGTGAATGCATAGATACTCAACGTCCATAGAACAATGCATAGTTACCTCTTAATGCCTATTAGTTTAACACGTGATTTATTTTTTGCCCAATGACACCCACGTACCTCCTAGAAAAGAAGAGGTTGTGGATTCTAACACCAAATTGTGATGTGAAGGTAGTGTAACCCAAGATAAGATAGGTGCTAAAAAAATGCACGAATTAAAACAACAGGAAGCATTTATTTTACAAGTTGAACTAGGATTCATTTAAATGTAACCTGTAAATAAAGGGTAACATTATCTGGCTATTGTAATTATAAATACAATTAATATGTTTTTCCTTTCTTTTCCCACAAAATAGCTCACATGGAGCCGGGGAGCACTCACGTCACTGCATTAGAAATTGTAACGTTTTAACTATCAAGGATAGCCGGCAATCAATCGGACTTGGCCTCTGTCTGATGCCTCATACTGTCCGCTGCCGTTCTGTGATTCAAACGGTATCGTTTTACGTGCTGGATGTTTGAAGAGGTAATCACAGTTTTTTAAAAACAAAATGCATATGGGTAGAGTTGGGAATCAGGACCGACCCTACAAGGCCTGAGATAAGGAAAACGTTTGTTTTTTAAAGCCCGGCCCGATAGTACTAGGGCTTGGAAATTACTATTCTAAATTTTACTTATTTTTCTTCTGATTTTTTCCAGAGAAATATAATTAATAAATTGCAACCATCAAAGTTCTAATCTATCAAATAAATATTATCAACATTAATATCTAAACAATACAAATCATCCAACAACATATTCATTAATTCGTAACAAAAAACAAACCATTGTACACAGTTGAAGTAAAGACTTGCAAATTAATCTTTGTGAATTTTTACTTTCCCTATAGTTTTTATTAATAAATTAATTATGGAATCCAAGTATTTATTATCATGTCATTCCAAGTTATATTGTTTAGTTTAAGTACAACATGTGTGCTTTATGTAGTTTCTAATAAATATCTTCCAAGTTTTGTTTGACTGTTCATACATAGATAAAGGTCAAGTAAAAAAAAAAAAAAAAAAAAAGAACACTATAGTGAAACGGGCCTAACGGGCTGGCCCAAAGCCCTACAGAGTCAAATTCAAAATTTTAACTGATTTTTTAAGCCTGAGCCCTACAAGACCAGGGTTTAAACGGGCCGGCTCGATTTCTCGACTTTACTATGGATGAGAGATAGGAGCTGGGCCCACCGCAAGACGGGAACAATGAAATAAAAATCCAGCTTTCCTTCCTAAGTTTTTTTTTGTTTTTTTTTTGGTTTCGGAGGTAATTTCCTTCCTAAATTTCTAAAACATGTATAAACTATAAAGAAGATGCTCCATATATGGCGGAAAATCATTTATTAGGATTAGATGAAATTTACAGCGTATGTCTATCAAAATTTTTGCAGGAAAATAACGTCTTCTCAAACTTTTAACCAATTTTAAGTACAGATTGAAAACTATGTGAATAAGTTGTGCTATTGGTAATTCAATATTTATTTAAAATTTTGCATAGAAATAATTTCAATAGTAATTTTTTTAAAAAATTATTAGTTAAATTACAATCAAAATTGAAATAATTTTAATAATATGAGAGGTCCTAAAACACTGTAACATGCAAATCTCTTATGAAAGTAAAAAAAAAAAAAATTACATCCTTTTTCATATAATGCGTATGAGATGGATTGAATATATCTCATTTCTATAAATAATGAAATAATTTCTGAAAAAATAATAATAATTTAGTTCGTATTTCTACCGTTCTTAATATAAGACATATTTACATAATTTGATTAAATTAAAAAATTAAATTAAATTAATTAATATGACATATAATTTTCAAAAATATCATAGCCACCTTCTTTAATTCCTCATTTTTCCTTCTCCTTGATTATTGGTTAGGAAATATAAATAGCTAGGGATAAATTAGAAAAAGATTGATAAATACAAAAATTATGTTTTATATTTAGTATCAAGATCAACAATTTCAAATGTATCATATATTAAGGACATGAGGGAGTAATATAAATAAATATAAGATTTATGAAATAATAAAACTTAAGCAATTGTGAAAAAGGATGTAATTTTTTTTACTTTCATAAGAGATTTGCATGTTACAATGTTTTAGAACCTCTGATATTATTAAAATTGTTTCAATTTCGCTTATTTCAATTTTGATTGTAATTTAACTAATAATTTTTTAAAAAACTTACTAATGAAATTATTTCTATACCAAATTTTAAATGAATATTGAATTACCAATAGCACAATTATTCACATAGTTTTCAATCTACTCAATACCTAAGATTGATTAATAATTTTAGAATACGTTATTTTCCAGCAAAAATTTTAATAGACATACGCTGTAAATTTTCATCTAATCCTAACAAATGATTTGCCGCCATATATATATGGAACATCTTCTTTATAGTTTATACATGTTTTAGAAATTTAGGAAGGGAATTACCTCTGAAACCAAAAAAACAACTGAGAAAGGAAAGCTGGATATTTATTTCATTGTTTCCGTCGTGCAGTGGGCCCAGCTCCTATCCCTCACCCATATGCATTTTGTTTTTTAAAAACTGTGATTACCTCTTCAATCATCCAGCACGTATACCGTTTGAATCACAGGACGGCAACGGACAGTAGGAGGCATCGGACCATGGTAGTGAAAATGTAGTTTTTACCTGAAAACGGAAGGAGAATGAAAAATCGTAAAACGTAAAATTGTAATACAAAATGTAGTTTTTACCTATATATATATATATAAATTCAAGAAAAGTAAGGCACCTGTTATCATCCACATATATACTTTTTTTTTTGTCATCCACACATATACTGATCAATACAATATCAATCAAAATATCCAACATTGTCATTGATCAAATCATATTTTTTATATGATTTTACATGATTAAATTGAGATTTTTAATGCATTTTTTGGGACATTATTACATGATTAAGTACTAAGTTGAGTTAGAGACATTTGTATTGAATTAAGTATAATTAGGGGGAAAATGATCTTTATTTATTAATTATTCATGCAAATGATTTCTTGGACTTTTGATGCTACATTGTGTTTAATATTGCATTGTAGGTGTTTAAGAAAAAAATAAAGATTTTTTAGGGTTAGAATTAATGTTTTGAGGAATAACGAAATTATGAGAAAGGCCCCAACAATTTCTGGAAATTAGAAATCAATGAAGAAAAGGAGCTAGAGAACAATTACAGAAAAGGACCCAGATGTTTTTTAAATTACAGTTTTCCCCACAAATAGTTTGAAAATTCTTACTTTAGTCCCTCTCCTGAACTTTTAAAATTTTTATTTAAGTCCCTTAGTGAAACTCGACGTTTTTTGCGTAAACGCTCCGTTTTTACGTTTTATCGCGACGTTTTTAACGTTTTTACTCTGAAACCGTTTTTTTTACAACAAAACACGTTTAACTCAAAATAAAACGTAAAAACAACGTTTTTACCATTTAAAACGCGTTTTTGACTACCATGCATCGTACAGAAGCCAAGTCCCAATCAATCAATTTGCCTTCAATTCTTTTTCTTCTTGGTTATGTTTTGGTTGCTGTGCAGTTATCGGTTGGTCTGGATTGTTTACTCATCTTGTCATGATGGGTTTCTTGTTCTCATATTTTCAGCCCATTACTATTAAGCTCAAAAAAATGTCATGCCGCACAATCTATAACTCCTGGATATGGCTTTTTGGCCCAAAAAAATATCTTCTCCGTTTTCATTTTGCCTCAGCTGCCGTTGCTTGCTGCACGATAATTTTTTTACACCGCAGTTAATGTTCGAAACAGAGAGAATCAACATAAAAGTGAAACATAATGATACTTATATTTTATTATTCGATGGAAATACACTGATAAATATCCTTGTTAACACTTAATTGTAGGTGACTGCAAGGGGTCAAGTTTCTTTTTTTTTTTTTTTTTTTTTTTTTTGGGACTGAACAAGGGGTCAAGTTGGCAAGCAAGGAATCAGGGAACAGTACGAGGGATGAGGTTCAATTTAAGCATGAATTGGACAAAGGCCCCCAAAAAAATGGATATTGAGGTACAACAATTTTGATTGCAAATAATGATGAAGCCACGGTGCAGAAATTACGGTGAGCACGAGCCATAGATTAAAGTATCAAGATATATAGGCAGGACTCTCCATGATGCCAGGACTACAGATTGTGTTGCACACTGCTCTGGGCCTCGAAGGGGTGCTTGCAAAAGATAAAATGTAGTTCTTTGTATGGCTGCTCAATTGTATAAAAAAAAAAAGTATAAAGATATATATATATATATATATAGATATTCATACGGGGCAGAGCCCAAACAAAACACTATTACTGCTGCACTACATATCGTGGGTAATATACTCCCACACCGTCACTATACAGGTATCTACGAATACCAACAGGGGGTTCAGAAAAAACAGCATACACCACATCTTGACTAAAACTTAGATTAGCTAAGGCATCAGCGCATGAATTGCCTTCTCTATAAACGTGACTTACCACCACCTTGGAGAACTTCATCAATACCTGGAAGATATCCGTCAAGATGCTGGATCCCTCATGTTCTTCCTCCTGCAGCTTATGCATCATTGAGAATTTGAGACCACCGTGGATGAATCACACTCCACTTCCACACATTGAATCTGGAGTTCAGCTGCTAAAACAAGCCCAGTGAGCATTTGCCATAATTCAGCTAGAACAGCAGAACATCTTCCTAGTTTCCGAGCAAACCCACTCACTCATTCACCACTGCATCCTCTAAGGAGTCCCCCACATCCAGCAATACCAGAAGCCCCTTTCGCAGCCCCGTCAACAATAATTTTAGTCCATCCCATTCTAGGTGGGTTCCATCTGATTTGCAACTCCTTTTTAGACTTAATGATCTTTCCAAAATCAACTCTTGTAGATCTGATTTCCTGCACGTACCTATTCACAATCGCTCCTAAGTCACTTGGTGATTTGAACCCATACTTAAAAAGCTCCCGATTCTGCCATTGCCATAGTAGCCAGCACGCCACCCCAAATGGCAAGCTCCAATCCGTCTCCTCTCTCGTTAAGTTCCATAAAAACCAGTCCTTCCCTTCTAGCACTATGAACTCATTACTAGCTCTGCCTTCATGCAGTTCTTGCCACAAATTCGATACCACCCAACACTCCTTTAATACATGCATAAGAGTTTCCACATGATCTACACACCTGCAGCATTTCGGGCTTCCCCCCATCAGACGGTGCCTCTTTTCCCCCATTAGGAGCTTCCCCTTCATTACAATCCATAAGAACACCTGAATGCGTCTTGGACCCTTCCACTTCCAAATCTTGCTCCACGGCACATCTCTTTCCCCTTGATCATTACTCAGTGAGCAATACATGTCCGCTGTTATATATTTGCTGTCAAGACTAGATTTCCATCTGATAAAGTCCTTCCCCCTAGACATACTCGGAGGTGGTACCGCTAAAATATACTCCTTAGCTTCTTCATTGATTAGACCATTTACTCTTTCCAGATCCCACTGTCCTTGAGCATTCACCAACTCACAGATCCTCACATCCTCATCCACTGCTGTCAGCTACCTAGGACACACCTCAACTAGCCTTTTTCCTTTATCAACCCACTTATCAGTCCAGAAGCGAACATCCTCCCCATTCCCCACATTCCAACACACATTCTCCAACACCTTTGGCCAAATCTTTACAAGATTTTTCCACAACTCTGAATCTGATTGCTTACTACTAGCTTCTGTCATTAAATTCTTGTTTCTACTGTACTTCCCACTCAGCACCTTAGAGCACAAGTTGGTTGGCTTGGAAATAACATTCCAAGCAACCTTACCTAAAAGTGCTTCATTTATAGTACTCAGGCGTTTCAGACCATAGCCACCATATTGCTTCTCAGTGCACAAAGCCTCCCAACTAACTGCATGCAACTTCCTTACTCCATCTCGATCCCCCCAAACAAAGCTCCTTTGGATTTTTTCCATCTGATTTCGAACACCAGCTGGTAGACAAGAGTGCTGCATGTGGTAAACCGCCATTTGGTTCGTTACTGAGTGTACTAGAGTGAGACGTCCAGCCAGAGACAACATCTATTGTTACCAGCTACTCAATTTAGCTTGCATTTTATCTAGAATATGCTGAAACCTCTTCTTATGCTCACCACCTAAAAGCATGAATGCCCCTAGATATCTCCCCAAATCCTCCACACATTTAAATCCAGAGAATGCACATATTTCCTTTTACAGCCATTTAGGATTATTATTGCTTAGTGTATGCTCTTGGTTATTCTTCTCTTCCTTTCTAAACTACATCCTTTCTTCATACCAAATGCGAGTTGACAAAATCATTTAGTTTCTAAAAATAAAGAGACAGCCATAAAAAAGAAATAATATCTCAAGATTGAGCTCCCAAAGGAAGCACCCCCAATGATAACTAAATTGCCATCAATGTAACCATCCAACTAAAGGAGCACTATTCTAAACCGCAGAAGCTGCAAACTTATTCTATAATTAATGATATTAAAATGAAAATGATACAGACAAACATATAAAAGTAAATATTATCTACAACAATTTTTGCAATAAAAAAAGACTTAAGTTCCAGTTGTTTTTAACTATCCAAGAAACATAAAAGGTGATATGTTGATGTTCTGGAGCACAGAGTACAGTTGATAGATAAAAAAAGAAATCATGAAATGACTAGACAAGGAATATATTGATTTTTCTCCACATCCTGCTAAATGCAAGCAATATTAAAGTAAATCCTTCATGAATTTGAAGAATTCGTCATAAAGGAATCCTAGTGCTGGAAAAAAAACAAAACAAAAACAAAGATGACCTCTATCAGTGTAACTATGACAATGAAGCTTCATAGGAATTTATCCATAGCTCAAGGTAGTTTCTTCATCATTTAGAGATCAAAAACTATAGAAAGAGTGAGGAGAGAAATTCTATCCAGACAACACACATGGACTGACCAAAAGCTAATATTTACAGACAGCAGAGATGGCAAAACGGAGAGAAAAGTGTCATGACATTTAAAAGTACAAATGCAAGATAAATGCTTGGACACATGATTACCTTTTTCCTTGGCCTTACGAGCCTCAAGACCACTTCAGCAGCATTATTAGCAGCAGCAATGACATCAGCTGCCCTTCCCGTAACTGGCCCTTCCTGAAGAACAAAAGTATGTGCCACTACAACAATAAATCCATATAACTGCATTCAACAAAAGAAACCATCAAAAAAAGAAATAGCCAAAACTACGTCCATTCCTTCAGTTTTGATAATACAAGTATGCATTGAAATCTTACGTTTTCAACATATCACCTGCTTCCAACACTGTCTCATGGCTAGCCAGGGGTGAGAAATGACATACATTGTTGTTCATAGATATGCAAGTTGGGAAGGCAACGCCTTTCTCCATCTTCCTCTTCTCGTTCTTGTACATGTTACCAGTTTGCCTTTATAAAAAAAGGGGCACATCCCATAAGCTAAAAATAATAGAAAACAAATATAGAGATTTCACTTTCATGGACAAATCCAATACATATGCCGCAATATCCAACCGGATGAAAAATATAAGCTTACTCTCTAATGTATGCATCCCCCTTCTTGCATAAGTCTACATCGCCTTCGGTTTACATTCTGAAACAACTAGTTGCAAAAACCTATGCAAATTATACACATCATTTATCAATAACAAATTTTCCAGATAACAAAAATACACGGAGACGACAACAAAAAAACATTTTTGCTAAAAAAACATAAATAACACTAAAATTAGCAAGGAAAGATAGAGAAATAGAAACAGAGGATGAGGAACCCACTGTTGACTATCGCAGCTGCGCTCTTGTATTTGGTGACGACTTCTGAAGAAGAGAGATCGAGCTCCTTCTCCTGCCTCTCATCGTCCGAGATGGTATCTCCCATATACTCAGTTCCACCGTCGGCGTTCTCGCTGATGATCTCAGAACTTGGAGAATTATCGATCACAATCTCAAGCACAGCAGAGGAATCATCCTCAAGAACAGAGCCAAACTGACAAGGGAATAGGGTTGACGGAAAAAGAGAAAAAGAGCGTGATCAAACAATTGGGGGAGAAAATAAAAATTGTATATAATGACAAGCAAATTTTCGGAGCGCAGGTTCGATCCAGGGGCCACTAATGTTAAAGACCCGCATGATAACCAACAACACCACTCAGCAACTTGTCCCAGACATCCTTCATAATATATATATTCTCAAACTTTTGTGTCTGCACTTACCCAAACTAACACCACACTGATGCGTGGGACTTCAACCGGGTCTTCGTAACAAGGTTTTCCATGACAAAAGTGTTTTTACAGGACTTATCGTGAATGAAATATTGTCTATGATACAGTCAAAATGTTAAGACTTGGGTGAAAAATTAGTTATAGTGAATACTATAAAGTAATAAGTTTAAATTGTATCCCCCCTAAATAAGCTCGATTTGTTGTTGAGCTTGGATCTAGAAAATTATTGAGGGTACCATTGATGGGGGATTTAGGGCAACACCCTCGAAATTTTTTTAAAGAAAGTTTTAAATGTATTAAAAAAACAAAGAATATAAAAAAAAAATATTCATGAAATCAAGTGAATACTGATAATATAATAAAAAGAAGCAATTATTTTACAAACCTGCCATGTAGAAAAACAAGGTTAAATGCTGTTAGAAATGCAATTACATAAATTACAATAAAAGGTGGACACTTAATAAGTTCAAGTATATATGTTTTAATAAAAAAAGTATATTACAATAAAAATAATTACAATATCATCCTTCTAAGCCTTATTTTTTTGGAATTCCATCATAATTGTCTTATTATCAATGCTATCAAATACATTTTTTTTCAATATAAGACACTATACAATCATTCAACCATTCATCCTCATCCGATTACGAAATGTAGTCTCGATGTATTAAGAATGAACGCTTATTCAAACATGTATTTATTTTTTATTTTTTATTTAAAAAAAATCTCTAATTCCCCCCGGGGCGATCATATACTTGGGTCCGCCCATCAGCGGGGGGTGCCTATGAGTGTGTGATGGTCATCCCTCTTATTTTAAATATAAGATGAAATTGGTTTTTTTTTTAAAAAATATTTAAAAAAGTAATTAAATTACTTTAGAAGTGTTTATATTTATCATTTTTTTCTAAACTATTTTGTCTAATTTATAGACTAATATATAATTTAATAATACATAATATATATTATGATTAAGTGATTTATTTAGTTTTTTTTATTCATCTAAAAAAATTAAGTATATCTTATATTTAAAACTGAATTAAGTATATAAAATGATGGGGTGGGGGTGTCTATTGGGGGTATGAATTTATAGCTTGATTTGTGTATATGGTCAGACAGGCAGTCTTGAACTGTCGTCAACCAACAGTATTTTATTTTTATATTTTCAGGGTTAAAATAGATTCCTATGATATTGAGGACAAGCTACCCTAATTTAGACCATCATGTAATAAAATTTACAAAAGGTTATCTTTTTTTTTTTTTTTTTGGTCAAAACAAAAGGTTATCTTGATATGAAGTTGTACATGATATTGAGTACAAGCTACCCTAATTTAGACCATCATGTAATAAAATTTACAAAAGGTTATCTTGATATGAAGTTGTACATTGATTTAGTGAAATAGACTTAAATTGCTTAAATATAAAATCTCGAATTTTATGCATGTGAATACAGAGAACATTTTTAAAAGAGTTACTATCAATTAGGTGAAAATATTTAAATTTGATTCAATCATATAGTTATTTTTTTTTAAAAAAAAAGAGTAGCATAACCGTAACCTATTTTATAAATCTCTCTTCTGGTCCAATCAAAGTCCTCTTATTGGTGACAAGGGTCCTATTGATTAGTTGTCCAAGGTCAAGGACTCAAGACTAAAAATTCAATAAGTGACAAACTGACTGAAAACTAGGTTATCTGTATCATTAGATTTTGAATTCGAATAATAGATAAATGGATAAAATGTGTTAACAAGGCATTCTTGATGCCTCCATCGAATCAGTTTTCGGCAAATAGCATCATATGAAAGGAAATATTGGCTCTCATCAATGATTTTTATATTCAGCTTATTCATGTCAATTCTAGAGTTGAAAAATAGGGTCAGCTTTTTTAGACCTGAGATAAGAAAAATATTTGTTTTTCAAGGTTCGACCTGTAAGCATACTAGCTAGGGCCGGCCCTATAGGGCCAGATGCCATTTGTCTAAAGTTTAACTATTTTTTCAAAAAAATATAATTAGTAGATTACAAAAATTAAAGTTTTAATTTAACAAATAAATGTTGTCGATATTAAGGTCTAAATAATACACATCATGTAAAAAAACAAACATAATTACTAATATATAGTTGAAGGTAAACTATTATTCACAAATAACTTATACAAAATATAAGAAGCTAACTACTAAGCATCATGAGTATAATGACTATCATTTTTATCTTCTTTGCAACTATCATCAATTTCAAATATATTTAATTGTGCTTTATTTTGAGTGGTAGACTCTGTTTCACTAGTAAAAATATCAAAAAAATCATTTTCCAGCATCATGAATACATCCATAATTTTTATCTGCAACAAATAATATACCAAAATTATAAAATCAAAGTATAATTATTATATATATGTATTTAAATAGATAAACAATTGTATAAAAATTGTTGGAAAATTGAAAAAAAAAATATTAATAGGCTTATTGGACCAGCCCTCAGCCTTGCAGTACCAACCTTTGGCCCTGTAGGGCCAAGGGCTAATCCTTTGGAGGCTCCAATTTATAAGCCCAATCTCTGACTTAAAAAGACTTAAATGGGCTGACCTAATAGATTCGGCTTGATTTTTCGGCTCTAATTATTTCACAGCCTTTTTTCTTTTACTTATTTTCATCAATTTGTTTATTGTATTTGCTTTATTACTATGTAAACTTTTCCATTTAAGTAATATTATGTTATTTTTTTTATATAAAAAGGGGCAAGTGGATGACCTTTCTGGAATAATGAGAGAAGGTCCCATATACCACCAACAACATTGAAAGAATCAAAGCTGCTCCATGGAAAATCCCTTTTATAAATAAAAAATTCAGCAAGCAGAACGAAAGGAACAAAATGTTGCAGATTAATTATTTTTAATTAAAAAATGTCACTGCTAATACATATGGGATCACTCGCGTACAATGGGCCCAGTTAACAACTCGTGCACTGCTATCACCAACTTAACAAATTTTTGTACTCCGTTGATAGCTCGAATTATCTGTCTAACATTTGACTCGCGATATGCGAAACTTAAGCCATAAGCTTTTCCAAACAAAATTACGAATTTGCTATTATTCATTCATTTAATTACTAATATGGCCCTTTGGCGGTTGAGCTCGATCAATCACTCTATTCCGAGTAAAATATCTTGATACATAAAGTAATGTACATAGTTACGCTCTACTAGGGCTTCTGATACGACAAAGTTGAGTGCGTCGTTGCCACTGCAACGGCGAAAATGAGTGGCCCCTCCAGCCGTGTGTCGCGGGGAGGGGTAAGTGAGGGTAAGCTAGAGGATGAAAGAGAGGATTGGCTTCGAAGGAAGAAGAAGATGCGATTCGATACATGCAATTTCTTAGCAGGAGTTTCGAGGCCTATGAGAGAAGAATCGTGGATGCAAACGGATGAGAAGGTGGCTTCGCCAAAGTCGTACAGAGAGTCACTATTGCAGAATGTCAATTCAAGGGTGAGTTGGTGGGAATGGTCGAAAGGCGAGGATGAAGATCATACTAAAGATTATGGAGTTGAAAATGACTTTGCGAAGGTTCTAAATCCATCAGATGGTATCACTATTGATGCTACAAATCCACTATGTCCAAAATTTTGCTTTGAGGAGAAGGAGAAGGAACGTCTATGGAAGCCTTTTGGGAGAACTGTAGTCGTTCAACTGTTAGATAGACAGCCTTCTTATGGCTTTATGGTCAAGAAGCTACGGCAATTATGGGAGCGCAAGGGTAGCATAGATATTTTTGATCTCCGAAATGACTTTTATCTGGTGAACTTTAAGCATGTAGAGGATTATATGGAGGCTCTAACAGGTGGACCGTGGGTGATTAATGATGCCTACTTGAATGTTGCTAGGTGGAAGCTCGATTTTAGCCCGAAGAATGAGCGTATTGAGACTGTAGTTGCTTGGGTTCGTTTCCCCGATCTACCAGCTCCTTTGTTCGATAAGAAGTTCCTGCTGAATCTAGGTAATGTCATTGGCAAAGCCATCAAATTAGATATTCATACGGCTCAAAGGGCGGGTGGTAAATTTGCCCGAATGTGTGTATCAAGTTAGACTTGACCAAACCTCTTGTGCTGGAATTTGAGGTAGAAGGGCAGATTTTCAGCATTGCATATGAAAGCTTGGGTTGTTATGCACAAAGTGTGGTACGTTTGGCCATGTTAAAGATGGTTGTGAGGATTTTCAGCGTAAGAAGTGTGAGCCACGAATGGATGTAGAGAATATGGGTGATAAAAAGAAGGGTGATGAGGGAGCTGAGATGAGAAAAGATCATTGGCAGACAGTATAGAGGCCTAGACGACAAAGAAACTTTGACAGTATAGTATACCAAAGGTAGCTCAGAGTGGTTCACGGTTTGCAATGCTAGAGGAGGAAGCGAATGGGGAAGGGTTGCAGAAGGAGACTGAAGTGCTTGGGAGTCTTGTGAATGCTCAGGAGGAGGCTTTAGCTAATGAGCTGAAGAAGCAGGGCAAGAGGACTAACTTGAGTGATGGCAAAATGTGCTCTAGGGGAAATAAGGTGAAGAATGTCATTATTGGAGAGCAAAGGGGGAAAATGATGACGAAAGCAAAAGCAAAGACAATGTCATCCCAAGGTAAACTGACAAAAGAGCGTCTACCTTTGAAGGAAGTTCAACAGGAGCAGATGAGTTCTGAATGTGTACCTGAAACCAATTTGGAGGTGTATTGCGATAGAGAAGTGGGAAGTTGTGAAAAAGAAAATCTACATCCTGGGGAATTGTTGCTAGGGGTGAAGTGTGATGCTGATTTGGAGATAGTAACATCTAAGAATGAAGAAGAGCTTGAGGATATAAGTGATTACAGTGGTATGGCAAATGGGAAAGAATATGCCACGATGGAGCTTGCTGATGATCAGTAAGTCTTCGCTGTCACTTTGTACATAGTTAGTTATGATGTTGAACATATTGATATGGAATAGTAAGGGAACGACTAGTAAAGGAGTGGCAGCTGTCATTAGGGATATGTGAAAGAGATAAAAATTAGATATAGTAGTTATTCTTGAGCCAAGAATTAGTGGCTCCAATGCAAATGAGACCATTAAAGGCTGGGGGTTCAAAAAGTCAAGAAAAGTAGAAGTCGAGGGATACTCGGGGGGTATTTGGATACTATGGGAAAGGGAGGACCTGTTTGTGGATGTTATTGCTTCAGGTGACCAATTTCTCCACTGTAATGTATGATTGGGAGGGACTAGTTTGTTATTTACAGCCATATATGCTAATCCGAATATGCAAAGGCGGCATGGGTTGTGGGAGGATCTATTAAGAATTTCAAGAAGTGTCAATGTACAGTGGCTCCTTGGTGGAGATTTTAATGAGATTAAATCTCCTTTGGAGCAAAAAGGGGGTGGAAGAGTTAATGAAACTAGATGTAGGCGATTTATTGATTGGATCTAGGATTGTAAGCTTCTAGATATTAAGGCTAATGGTCCCTTCTTTACATGGAGAGGGCCTAAGTGGGAAGGTTTGGAAGGAGTCTTTGAGCGGCTGGATAGATGTTTGTGTAACTCTCTTTGGCAGGAAACGCTTGCTGGAGCTGAAGTAAGAGTTGTACCGCGTGTTGGGTCAGACCATCATCCTATTGTGGTGATGTTAGAAGAGGAAAATAAGGGGTTTCTAGAGAGACCTTTCAAATTTTAGGTTGCTTGGTTGATGCATGAACAATTTGTTGATTTGATGAGGAATAATTGGCCTGTGTCCATGAAGGCTCATCATAACCTGTTTGTATTGCAGCGAACTTTGATTAGATCGAATAAAGAAGTGTTTGGAAATATTGAGGGGCGTAAGAGGAGGCTTCTTAGTAGACTTAATGGTGTGCAGCTAAATATGGAAAGGAAAAGTAACCATTTTCTGTTGGAAATTATGCCCTAAGGGCAATTCATTGTACTTTGGATATTTAAGTTATTTAAAGTATTCTTTTTTTGTTATCATTTTTGTTTGCATGTTCGTATTGATAACTGCATCCCTGGATAATCTTATAGATTATCCTAAATATCCCTGGTCGGTCATCTACACGAGAGTGAAGATGAAATAAGACCAGTATGACTTTGATGAAGTATGGAGATACGAATCAAAGTCATGGGTACTTGTAAGAGTACAAGGTGCTGGACCGACCCACTATGAGAAAGCTGCATTGATTAAGTCATAAGCTTATCTCATGTATAACCGTGTCACGACGCCCTATGACCTGAGATCATCATGGATTCCTACATGATGAGTCACTGGTCTTTGACCTAGTCAAAAGTCACCTTTGACCGGGTGATGATAAAGGCTAGGATCGGGATTAGTGGTTTTCATGCGGAGGAATGTGAGTGGTCAAGATGGGATTTGTCCCTCACATATGTAGAGAGATAATACTGGGCCCCTCGATGAGTGAACCTAAGAAATGTATGGCCATACTGTGATGGAAAAAGTTTCCATTTCATTTATTAGATTACTCAAGAATCGAGAAAGTAATGGTCAAGAAAAGGAAGTTGACATTATCCATGCCTCATCCTTGACCAAATTATCGCGTGACAAAAGGGGCGTGACATGGTTGTACGATAGGTAGTATCGTGTCATCGATCCCCATGTGAATTGGGTAGTCGCAATGTCTTGCTAGAGGCCGCTTGCGACTTATGGGTTGATACAGTCTTGGCCCACTACCAATCTCATATGGGCCTGCAGGGTCGCACACAAGAATAATCCAACACGGGTAAAAGTGTCCAGATTCATTGAATCTCAGATTAATCTGAGATTAAATGAATAATGAATTTAATCTAGGATATATATATATATATATAAATTCGAGATTAATATATATACATATTATTAATAGAGATTATAATATTATATATATAATATTTGTTTAGTATTTAATTTATTTGATAAATTAAATATCTGAAACAAATAGAGATATTGTATTTCATTTGATTTCGAATAAAAATATTGTATATCTTTTTAATATTAAATTGAGGTATAGTATCTCAGATTTAATTAAATAGATATATATTATTTCTCGGATTTAATTTATAGAGATAAATTAAATCAGAAAGCTTTTAATTTATATTTGATCTAAATTCAAGATTCGGATTTCAGATCTGGCTTTTAATATATTAGATTAGATCTATAAGATAGATTTAATTAATATATTATCCAAATTCGAAATTCGAATTTCAAAATTAATGAGGATTAATTTTGATTATATAATACGCCTAATAGGTTTAGAAAAACCTACGGGAATTTTAGTCGAGCGTGTTACAGAAAGCCGCGAGAAACCCTAGAGTGAAAAATTGAGAGAGACGCACAAGAGGCGCTAGCACGCTGCCGTAGCCGTGTACGAGGATTATTCGTTTGGATACCGGTAGAGGAAGAGGATTCTAAAAGTCGTCTTCTGTTGATCGAGGAGGTAGCCCACCTGTTCAAGAAAGAACGAGACACGAACGAATTCCACAAAGGTATGATTCGGATTCCTAAGTCTTGATTTAAATGCACCTGAGTGATCCTCGGGACGGGATTCGTAAGAAATTTTAATCCACTGCGTGTACGGATTGGGAAGGCGATGTGCCAGCGAGGACGCTGGGCCCCAAGGGGGGTGGAGTGTGAAGTCCCACATCGATTGGGAAGGCGAACGAAGCATGCCTTATAAAGGTGCGTCCACCTTTCCCTTGTGGACACGTTTTGATGGGCTAGGCCCAGCCAAAAACAAAACCGTGAGGCATGGTGTGTGCCAAAGCGGACAATATCCACAAGCGGGCGCCTGGGATGTTACAATTGCTGTAAATCTGGAAAAATAGTTGGAGGAGGAGCTTATGACAACCTTGAGATAGGAGGAAATATTGTGGTTTCAAAAATCAAGGGGAATGTGGATGGAGGAGGGAGATCGTAATACTAGGTTTTATCACACAAAAACCTTAGTAAGAAGAAGGAGAAATAAGGTGAAGATGATTAAAAATGAAGCTAGGCAATGGATGGAGGATGATGTGGCCATTGGACAATTATTTCAGGCTTACTATTAGAATTTGTTCCAAAGTGCTGCTGGTAGTAAGGGTTGGTGTCGTACTGAATAGGGTTGGGGTGTTGTCGATAAAGATAAGCTGAAAATGCTGGGGAGGGACGTGAGCAGCGAAGAAGTAAGATGCGCATTTTTCCAAAGGGTGAAGGGTTAAAAATACATATGACCTTTTCCCCCAGGATCGTCAAGCACCACGACCTTTCAACTGGATCAAAAATACACACGACGTTACGTTTTTGGGTCGCCCAGCACCACGGCCGTTAGTCAACCGTTAATTACCGTTAGTTGACCGTGGTGCTGGGCGACCCAAAAACGTAACGTCGTGTGTATTTTTGATCCAGTTGAAAGGTCGTGGTGCTGGGCGATCCTGGGGGAAAAGGTCATGTGTATTTTTGACTCTTCACCCTTTTTCCAATTGGAAAGATTTAAGGCCCTGGGGACTGATGGGCATCCAACAGTCTTTTATAGGAAAATTGGATGGTCGTAGGAGCCTCGGTGTGTCGGTTACTAAAGGAGTTTTGGAGGGATCCAGCACGAATAAGGGAGGTTAATGATACACTTGTGGTTCTAATACTGAAAGTGGATCAGCTTGAATTGGTAAGTTAGTCTCGGCCCATATCCTTATGTAATGTATTGTATAAAGGGCTTTCTAAGTTGATAGTTAATAGACTTAAGCCTCTTATGGATAAATTGGTGTCTCCCTACCAAACAAGCTCTGTGCCTAAGCGTAGCATACATGACAACATAATAGTGGCGAATGAGATGGTGCACTCAATGAAAAGAATGCAAGGTAGGAAGGGGTATATGATCCTTAAAATAGATCTTAAAAAGGCGTATGATAGGATGGAGTGGAGCTTTCTTGGGTGTGTCTTGGAAGAGATTAGGGTGGATGAGAAACTTAAAAGGGTCATTGACAACTGTGTAAATACCTCCTCTATGACTTTGTTATGGAATGGTGGAAAGCGTGGGACCTTTAGACCTTCGAGGGGACTGAGTCAAGGAGATCCCCTTTCTCCTTACCTATTTGTTCTAGGAATAGAGAAGTTGACTCACCTCATTATGAACTGTGTGAACAGTAAGAGATGGAAACCATTGAAAGTAGGAAGAAATGGAACAAAGGTATCACATCTTATGTTTGTAGATGACCTGTTATTGGTCTGTGAAGCAAGTCTGGATCAGGTTAGTATTGTTTTGAAAGTATTGGAGAATTTTGGTGAGCCTTCAGGTCAAAAGGTAAACATTCAAAAGTCTAGCCTCTATTTTTCGAATAATGTTCGAGCCCTCTAATAATCTTGATTATTATTTTTCTATGTTAAGTTCAAGTTTTATTTTCTTTTCTTGTCTATATTCTTTTGTTTTTTAATGCTTTAAAAATTTTCCTTAAAAAAAAGAAAAAAATTCGAGGGCAGCCCTCCGAATCCTCCCATTAATTGTGCACCCACAAACATAAAATCCTGACTCTACACGCATGCATCTAATGAGATAGCATGCATCTAATGAGATGGATACCGACCACAATTTTTTTTTTTCCAGTAATACATGGACAAGTCAAAGGCTTGAGGTTTACAAAAAGTCTAATATTAGACTATATTCACTGAACTCAGTGACATTCCACCACCCTCAATATTATCTAAGTTAGCACATTCAATAGGCTGTGATGAGATTATTACAAGATCTTGATTCATCCTTTGAGCCGATCGGGCTAAATAATCCGCACATCTTAGTGCTTCCCTGTAGGTATGGATAATCTGTAAATCCTCATGTGAAATGATAAGGGATCTTACCTCCTGTATCTCCTCCCTCATAGGATGACCCTGCCCACAATCAAGTAACAACAAATGAATTGCTTCCAATGAATCCGTATGGAGCATAACCTTCTTGAAGCCCAGTTGTTTGCATAATACAAGGCCTCTGTCGATAGCATGGATTTCAGCAGTAGTTGACGTGGTATATCCTAACTTCTGTTGAAACCCACATATCCAGTTTCCTTGGTGATCTCTAATCACTCCTCCACAAGTTGCCTGCCCATTATTCCTGTATGATCCATCCACTTCCACTCGTACGTAGTCTGGATCTGGGGGACGCCATCTAGCTTCTGCCCTATCTAGTATCTGCATAATTTGATGCTGGAAACGGCCATGCACCACTCCTTCCATTAAATGGAATATGCATCGCTATGTAGTCACTCTTGGCTAGTCTCCTATGCCTTCAAATACTTTTGTACATCTATTCTTCCAGAGAAGCCAACACACAACACCAAATGTTCTGTGCCATGACCATCTAGCTGTAAGCCTGCCAAATGGATTGTTTTTTGATTTCTATCTTAGCCAATCTTGCAAAGAGCCAGAGAAAAATATAGAATAATATAATGGGTTAGTTAAATTAAACCACACTCTCTTGGCAATCTCACAGTCTCTCAATATATGGATAATGGTTTCCTCCCTATGACACTCAAAAGGACAAGTTGCTCTGCACATAGGGATTAAATTTTGCTCTAAGTGCATTAATGGGAAGTCTCCCATGAAACACTTGCCACATGAAGAATTTTGCTCTTTCTGGAATCTCCCAACGCCATATACGTTGCCAGGTGGGTTCAGGTGTATGCTCTTGTTGGTGGTAAATCATAGTGTATGCTGATTTAATAGTGAAGTTCCCGTCTGAAGCCTTACGCCAATAGAAAACATCATCACCCAAGCCATTAGGTGGAACAACCTTCAAAATTTCTTGAACAATCCTATTTGGAAGGAATGTTATCCATTTATCCCTATCCCATTGTCCATTTGGCTTAACAAAATTCTTTACCCCTGTATCTAGATCTATCGAGTGGAAATTTTTATTCACATAATATTTCAAAGGCTTGTCTAATGGCGTCCAATGATCCTCCCAAGCCTTTGTAGATAACCCACTTCTTAGTCTCTTTTCAATCCCCTTATAGAATTCTTCCCATACCATTGTTATGTCATTCCAAACTGCAGATTGATTTCTTTTCTTGTTCACTTTTGGTTTCTGACTCTCACCACATCTGTACTTGCTACGCAAACATTTCACCGTAACTTGAAGGTTCTTGACTCTCACTAGAAATCATTAAATTAAATTTAAAAATAATAAGAAAAAAAATAGGGAAAATTGTACCTAATACCTATGTATCAAACAAGAAAAAATATGACGAAAATATCTTTTAACATCTCCAATTTATAGTGAAGTTCCCAAAGACATTTTAGATAATAAATCTTAATTATGAGGACACTCGTACCCTTAGAGTCTATTTAAAAGTTTCATTTTGGAAGAAAAGGAAAGGGTGGGTTTTGGTAGTCTCTTTCTTTATTTGCAAGTTTTAAAAATAAGAGGGGAGAAAATCAGGGATTTTTACAAATTCTCCAAAACCTTCCTTCTTTTAAAAAAATAAAGTTCCCTCAATATGAGAGGTTTTAAGAGAGAAAATATATTAATTATTTTTTAACCTCGTTCACCACCACTACCACCACCACTGCCACCTCCGCACCACCGTCGCCACCGCCGCCGCTGCCGCCTCCTTTTTTTATTTTATATTTTATTTTACATATATATTATTTATATTTTATTATTATTTATTATTAACACCACCGCCACTGCCCCATCACCGCTGTTGCCACAACTACCGCCGCCACCACCACATAAATAATTTTTTGAATATAAAAATTGCATAAATAATTTTTTAGCAAATTTAAATTTAAATTTATTTGTAAAACATAATCATAAAAATATTTCATTAATCCTCCATCTTCCTCCCTTATTATTTTTTAACTCCCAAACAAAGGGAGGAAATATCCTCCATTTTCCTTTCGTCCCATCCCATCCCATCCTATCCCCTCCTGTCCATTCTCCTTACATCTCTTTCCTTCGCCTTCCTTTTAAACTCCCAAACGAAGCTTTGGTGAATTTGAGAAAAAAGGGAGAGAAATTCAAACCCTTAATTTAATCAATGAGGGTTTGAATTTGAGAAGAAAATGCAGCTTCCCCTTCTCCTCACTCGTCCCCTAAATCGCCAATAAGACTTCACTGGAAGTTAGATATTTCAAGAAACTTCTGGCTTGTATTTTTTTTAAAAAAAAATTATTTGAGACTTAGGGTATGTTTGGTTTGAGGGAGGAGGAGGAGGGAGGGAGAAATAAAGAAATAACCAAATTGCCATTAATGAAAGGAATATTTCTTTTTGTTGAGAGTATGTTTTTAGAATATTGAAAAATTTCTAAGGGCAATTTAGTAAAGAGGAAACAAAAAAATAGCTCCTCCCTCTCCCCCTCCCTCAATCCAAACACACCCTTAGGGGGAGCCGTAATCTCGCCCACCATCGACTGTATAATAGATATGTAACAACAAAGCAGCATAATTAATACTTTTTTCGATCTTAAATATTGAATAAAGTTTATAGTGCAAATTACACAAAAAAGTTTGGGAAAATTAAAATAAAGGACCTAGAGGAAAAAATATTTATGGAGAATGACCATAAAAATTGTAATTATTTAGAAGGACCAAATATAAAAATATAAAATTAAAAGTACTAAAATGCTCCTAATAAATTAAAATCTCCTACATTCTCTTCCCCGTTCTATTTTAAAACTAATACAAAATTTTAAGTTTCATTAAATTAAACAATAGTTTTCTCAATTTTCATTTTTCACAACTTGAATATATGTCTATGAAAAAAAAAATAGGCATTTTTTCAATTTGTAAAAATTACACTTGTTTTTTAATCAAAATTTTTTAATCCGGGATGGAATTATATTTTAGTAAAAGTCAAGGTCTTTTATAGTTTATCATATATGTTAAAACAAGAAAGTTTTATGATTTATTTTTGTTTTAGAAGTAATTTATGTGGGTTAAAAATTCATGTAATGTTAATAAAATTAAAAATCTAATTAACCTATTGTATCCTTAAAAATATGAAATAATTTTATTTTTTATTTATATAAAAAGAGCTTAATTGATAATACATGAGGTTTGATTAAGGGCAATTTAGTTAATTCAAACAATGAAATTACCCTTAAATAATATATTCAAATAGTGAAATAAGTTTAGTTTTTATTTTTAATAGTTATTAATTAAATAATATATCAAAAAAATGATCATATCATGATAGATAGTTTAGTTTTAATTTTAATTATTTTTTCATTATGAGTAGAAGAGATAATACATGAGGTTTGATTAGGGGCAATTTTGTAATTTTAAATTTATATTATGATGTTTGGTCCTTCGAAGTAATTATAATTTTTATGGTCCTTCATAATAAATATTATTTTCTCTTGATCCTTTATTTTAATTTCCTCAAAAAAAAAAATTTGTCTTATATTTGAGACCAGATGTAGTATAATTTAAAAGTATTTTGTCAGTAATTTTTAAAGCTTTTAATATTTTCATGAGTCTTATTCTGTTTCTAATAATTCCCATAAGTCAGTTTATATATGTAATTTTATTTTAAATATGTATACTTTTTTTTTGCTCAGATATTTTAAATATGTATACACGTAATAAGATTCAATCTCTTTTTGTCCTACCGACCCCCATTAGACCCAGGGTAGTGGGTCCACGCGAGAGGATTTTATGAAATGTAATTATAACTCCGTAGGTTTTTTCGCATTTAATATATTAGAAAAGTTGTACTTAAGGGTTTGTTTGGTCTGAGAGATCAGAGGGGAGGGGAGGAGAATGGAGGAATTTTGGTCTCCTCCCCTCGTTTGGCTGATCATATTTTTTAGGAGGGAAAGGAAAATATTTTAAAATTTTCCCCTCCCTCCTCTCAAAAACATTACCTCCCAAATCAGACGGATTCGGAGGGATTATAAAAATAAGTGTGTTAGTGGACAAAGATGCCCCTAAAGTTTCTCTATTATTCCTAAAATACCCTTATGACCCTTTTAACTTTATGCACTGGTGCAGATTGACTTCTTCCCTCACGCTGATATGCTCTTCAGGAGCTATCTTCCTCGCTCTCCTCGCCACTGTGGGTCACTGCCACCAAACACAACCGCCACCGACAGCCACCGATCGCTGCTTCCCCCTTCGCCCGAAAAGAAAATACTGGAAACCACGGTTGATTATCCTTCTTTTCGATTGGTTAAGTGGGGGCTTTTGACAGATTTGATTATTAAAATTCCGTGGAGGAATGTGGTTAGGGGGTCCTAATACCTCATATCTTCCTATAGTTGTCTTCTTTAACTAGATGCTCAGTGAAAACATTATTGATTGTTCTCAACTCTTATTCTTCTTCTTGTACTCAATACGACTACTGTTTACCCGCAAAGAGATAACGTGGGGGAAAAATAAATCAATCACTAATATATATTTTTCTTTTTACGAGAGTGTTCTTTCACAAGGTTATAAGGTTAGCAATTTAATTGAATCTGCCTCAAACACCAGGCCTGAACGCAAACATCAGTAACTTGGCTATATAACTTTGTTGAATGGTTCATAATTCTTTAATATGTGAAAGGGATGATTGGTTTCTAATAGATTCCGAACAAACGAGCAAAAATTGCGGCCAGTCTTTGTGCAATGATTATATTTTTCACACAACTATGTTCAATTTCTATCAATCAAGCTTTGAAGTTCTTTGGCTAAAACATTCAAATTCAGGAACTTGAGTTTTTTTTTTTTTTTACATTAGTTTTGCAGTGCTAATAAGTACAGTTTCTTTTTGTGTGGAACAATCTAAGATTAACAACGAGATGGAAGCTAGTAAATGTTATTGTCATTATTTCATGTGTGGAACAACATCTGAATGGATAGTCGTATTGGGTTCTCTTTTATGTGAGTATTATTTTTAAGAGTATTTTTGTTGGAGTTAAAATTATTCTTGTATCCCTCATGAGGCCTGCCCTACTCAACTTCAAAGTTCCACTTGTGTGCTTCTAAATTACCCCACAAAAAATTGAGGCAAAAGATTTGGGCTTTCTTTTAGGCCCTCAGAAGCCTCTGGTCATAATTCATCTTTGGAAGCTTCGTGTCTTGTTTTCTGCTGCCATAATATTAAGCTTTGGAATTTTAGGTAGAACGGTGAGTCATCAGTATTTTGAGGCTATCATTTCTTGCTTCTGCATTCCTTTGAAATAAGGTAACATTAAAATCATTCTTATAACATAAGGGTAAAATTGTTAATGTGAAAAAAGTTTTCCTCCCCTCCTCTCCTAAAACAAACAAGGTAACATTAAAATCTCTTCCCTTTTGTTACTTATGATCAATTCAAATAAGGTAATATTAAAATCCCTTCCATCCCCTCCCCTCTATTAAAATCCCTCCCTTCCCTTCCCCTCTGTCGAACCAAACAGACACTAAGTGTTAAGCTGAAATCTTTAATTTACAGTGAAGTCTTGTTAGACATTTATATAATACATTTCAATTGTGAAAAGATTAAAATAATCTAATTGATTTAATAGAGAGAATTTAAATATATTTTTAGGTTATTTTGGTTTTTTTTTAATAATTGGAATATATTACCTAAATATTCCCAAGAATTTATAGTGAATTAGAGATTTCTTTTTTTTTTTTGGCCGGAAGGAAGTTCCATTAATTAAAAGAAGTACAAGAAGTGCTAACAACTAGAGAGTACAGGATAAAAAACAACCATAACAGAGAAGCCTACAGAAATGAATACATCAAAAGGAGCGAAAGTAACATGGTGAATTCCACAAAAACCACGAAAACTAGCCTAGCCCCCATCCAAGCACTGATTAGAACCCGAAGGAATATCCAATCCCGTAAAGGTCTTCTGAGCTTCTAAAGTTAGAAGGGATAACAAAGCGGGTGCTGGTGTCGAGATCCATCCAATAGAACACACCCCTTTATAAACTTCAGCTACAAGAAGGTCCGCAGTATGGTTGCCCAAATTAGAGATTTCAAGACATTGATGGGTCCTATTTTATCTTTGATGGGGATTTGGTTACAAGAATGAACTTTCCGGGTCGTACTTCTGACTCGTGACTTCTGGCTGCGACACCTAGGACCTAGCCAAGCCTCCTCTCGCCTCCTGCGTAAATTTGTAAATTAAAAAAAAAATACTACTTATAATATTTAATATTAGATTACTAATTTTATGATATTAAAAAATTAAATAAATTATCTTAAAATACTTATATTTATTACTTACATATTATATAATAAATACATATATATACTAATAAATATCAGTAATATAAAACATAAGATGCAGTGGTATTTATTAGTTATTTACGATATATGAGAATAATATATGAGAATAATTTTATTTCAATTTATTTAAATAAACACTTTTAAAAAATCTCAAACATGCAATTTTTGTTTTTTTGTTTTTGTTTTTGTCAACTTAGATATGCATTAATTTTTGGCGGGATCACACGGTTCTTTCCCCATTCCCCCTACTGAGAAGCATTGCGCTGGGTGTGAGTGTGACGTCGTCCGAATGGCGTCATCACCTCGCTTCAGTCAAATCCACCTACTCCTGGCATCTGAACGTATCTCGCGACACGTTCCCGCCCCCCGCTAATGACCAAACTGCCCTCAACTGTCATATCAGCCGCTACCTTTCCTTATATTCATGGTTTTGCATCAATTAATTTATCTACCTCTGGTCCTAATTATAAGGTATAGTTAATTTTATTTGTAGAGATTAAAGAAGCTAAATAAGTTATTTAATTATTTTATATGTTATATATCTTTAGATTATATATTAGTATGTGAGTCAAACTAATTACTTTGAAGAAAAAAATAAAAAGAAAAATACTCTAAATCAATTTAATTAGCTTCTTTAATTTCTCTAAAAAAGTCAACTATGTCTTATAATTAGGATCGAAGGGAATATCTTATAAATTGATACGTAGGTCTTTCACAATATCATATTATTAGGTTATTTATTTAGCTTCATCCAACCAATTCAATTAAATGTTATATTAAGTATTAGAAGAGTATTAGTAATCCATGTGTTAATCCGCCTATAAACGAGTCCATTGCTTTATTTTATTGCCAGGCGCACCCTCATTCAGACGGGAGCTCAGTTTAATGCAAGTGGGGTTGAGCGATGATATACTTTTTTTTAGTTTTTATTATAAGATATCAACTTATTAATATATTTCACTCTTTTTAGTACTAGTAAGTATTTTGAAATATTTTTTCTACATCCTAAAATAATTTTAAAAATTCATGAAGTACCCAATAGTATTTTTTTTAGTACCGGTCAGTATCCTGAAATATTTTTTTAATACCTACAATATCCTAAATTATTTGTTAAAAAAAAAAAAAAGAGGAATCAGTGTTACTCCCTTTGATCCTTATTTTATTTGGTCATTTTATACTTGTTCCCAATGAGCATTAATTATTTATTTTTATATCTGTCCTTAATTAATGAGGGTAGTGAGTAAGAGTAATAATTAATATAATATTAGAGTTTAGTGCAATTAATAGGGATAATATTAGAAGTTACTTAAATTGTAGGGCAACTTTATTGACTTTAACTACTTTTATTGATTTGTGAGAAAAGTTAGTTGGTGTCTTATAATAAGGACCAGAGGGAATATTTTGGCGCAGTGAATGTAGATGTAGGAATTCACATTACATGCTTCTCTCTTATATACTTCTTAGGTGTTTGTCCCTCTAATTAGAGGGTTGAAACATTTTTTTTATTTTTTAAATTTTTTTTATATATTCTATTTATTTAGATTAAACTATATATTACATTCTGAAATTTTTTTTGCACCCAATATCTCAAATTAATTAATTCTCATGATACTGGTGTTACAGAGAAAATATTTCTGAATACAGGATTAAAAATTAATTAATTTGAGATATTGGGTGCAAAAAAAATTTCAGGATGCAAATATAGTTTAATCTAAATAAATAGAATATATAAAAAAATTTAAAAACAATAAAAAAAATGCTTCAACTCTCTAATTAGAGAGATAAGCACCTAAGAAGCATGTAAACGAGAAGCATGAAATGTGAACCCGTAGATATAGATGGCAGAAGACGGGTGGATGAGGAGGATCCGGCTACGGTCCACTACCTTTTTTTTTCCTATAACTTTTACCGCATGCAGTATGGTAAATATTTATGTGTAAAATACGACAGTGACTGTACCGTAGCTACTCCGGAATGGGGAGGGGTGGATGTGGATGGCAGAGGACGTAGGCCCTAGAGGGACTGCATACAAATTGCCCCACGAACTTTATATACCCGATTCCATTTTATTCCCCAAAATCATATTCTTCGTTTGTTTTCGACCAAAAAAAAAAAAATTCTTCGTTTGTTCTCCGTTTCCTATCACATCTTCTCCGTCTTTCTGCTCTGTTTTTATCTCTCGTTGTTCTCTGTTTCTCTGTGTTCATCAACATGGCTCCTCCTAACGACCGAACCGGAAACCTCCTCAGCTCACAGGCTCTGGAACAACATGTTTTGTTATCTGAGGGGAAGCTCACCGTCAGGGGCGTGCCATTGCTCACCCACGTCCCTGACAACGTCACTTTCAGTCCCTTCTCTCAAATATGTCAATCCTCTGACGCTCCTCCTGATTTGCTTCAGAGGGTCGTGGCTCAATCTCACAAGGGTGGATTCCTTGGGTTCTCTCAGAAAGAGTCCTCCGATAGGTTGATGAACTCATTGGGTAGTTTCAGAGGCAGAGAGTTCCTCAGTGTCTTCAGGTTCAAAACATGGTGGTCTACCCAGTGGGTCGGGATCTCTGGCTCTGACCTACAGATGGAAACCCAATGGCTTCTCTTTCATCTTCCTGAGATTAAGTCCTACGCCATCATCATTCCTACCATTGAAGGCCGTTTTAGGTCTGCCCTTCATCCTGGCTCCGACGGCCACGTCATGATTTGGGCAGAGAGCGGATCCACCCAAGTGAAGGCATCCAGTTTAGGTGCCATAGCTTATATTCACGTGTCAGAAAATCCCTTCAACTTGATGAAAGAGGCCTACACTGCTCTGAGGGCTCACCTCAATACTTTCAGGCTCTTGGAAGAGAAAACCACACCGAGTCTGGTTGATAAATTTGGGTGGTGCGCGTGGCATCCATTGTTCCTAACCGTTAACCCCGCCAGAATATGGCCCGGACTGAAAGAATTTGTTGATGGTGGGGTGGCTCCGAGGTTTCTCGTCGTGGACGATGGTTGGCAAAGCATCAATTTGGACGGTGAAGTCCCAAACGACGAGGCCAAAGTGGATGTCATTCATGTGAGTTTTCTTTACCAGCTTTGATATCTTTCTTTTCTTTTTTTTAATAAGTTTATCTTCAGTTATCATTATTGTACTGCTGTATTTTGTAAGTGCAGACTCTAGAGTATGTGTGCGACAAATATGGAGGCAGAGTAGAGATTGCCAAGGCTTACTATGCTGAACTGTCAAACTCTATTGCCAAGAATTTGAGTGGAAATGGAATCATTGCTAGCATGCAACAGTTCAATGACTCCGGGACGAAGCAAGTGTCTTTGGCCAGAGTTGGTAAGCAATTTTTCTTACCTTGTAGTGTTGTTCGATTTATTTTTAGTGTTATAAAAAATAAAATGTATCCTTTTTTAATTCCACAGGGGATGACTTTTGGTTCCAAGATCCGAATGGCGACCCAATAGGGCCGTTCTGGCTACAAGGGTTACACATGGTTCACTGTGCTTATAACAGCATGTGGATGGGTCAGATGGTTCAGCCTGACTGGGACATGTTCCAGTCAGACCATGTGTTCTCCAAATTCCAAGCGGGTTCAAGAGCCATTTGTGGTGGTCCAATCTATCTGAGTGACTCGGTGGGTTCTCATGATTTTGGTCTCATCAAGAAGCTGGTTTATCCTGATGGCACCTTACCAAGGTGCATCCATTTCCCTCTTCCAACTAGAGACTGCCTTTTCAAGAACCCCCTCTTTGACCAGCAAACTGTCCTCAAGATTTGGAATTTCAACAAGGTATATAAATATTTTTGGGCCTACAATTCTGTGACTCCATATCTAAACTTCATTTGGATTTGGTAAATCATTGTCTTAATTAGAGCTAATCACTAACTTGGTGTATACATGAACAGTATGGTGGGTTGATTGGTGCTTTCAACTGTCAAGGTGCCGGTTGGGACACCAAAATGCAAGAGTTCAGGGGCTTCCCTGAGTGCTACAAGCCAGTGAGTGGCTCGGTACACGTCTCTCAGATTGAATGGGAACAGAAAAAAGAAGCAGCACATATGGGTGAGGCAAAGGAATACATAGTGCACATGAATGAAGCAGAGGAACTGTGTTGGATGACCCAAGAGTCTGAACCACTTCAAATTACCATCCAACCTTCTACCTTTGAGCTCTTCAGTTTTGTGCCAGTCATAGAGCTACGTGGCAACATCAAATTCTCAGCCATTGGGCTAACGAACATGTTCAATAGTGGAGGCACAATTCAAGATATGGAATGCACTGAGGATGGAGTGAGGCTTAAGGTTAAAGGTGAAGGAACTTTTCTTGCTTACTCAAGTGAGTCTCCTAAGAAGTGCCAACTGAATGGTACTGACGTGGCGTTTGATTGGCTGCCTGATGGCAAACTGAGGCTCAACCTTGCTTGGGATGGCGAGGCTGGAGGGCTTTCTGGTGTAGAAATTTTCTACTAGACAGAGATATGATTATGCTTTTTTATGGTATTATCCACGGCTGATTTTTTCATGCCGTGGTTGCGTTATTATTTTTTTCCTTTTATTTTTGTATTTGTTTGGATTGAATAAGGGCATTTTGTTGCTAGGTTGGGATTTGGCGGAACGGATAACCACCCTATATATTATTAATGCTCAAGATTTGGTTGTTCATTTTTAGTATATCCTCTAATTAATGTGTGAACCATGGTCCCTATGAATGATAGGACGGGATGTCAGAATGTCACTTCCAGATTCGACATTGGTGCTTATTGACTACTTTGGACGTTGGCACGCGCATATGTGCCACCACATAAAACGCCATCTAACATCCAATAACTACCACTCATAAAATAATCTGAAGTCATCAAGCACGCAAAGAGAGGGACCGTGTGGTCTCTGCGATTAGAATTTTGGATTTTTTTTCCTTCTATCTTTACTTTAGTTTATCAACCAATGGGGACAGACTGCACTTGGCACTCTGCAGTGACAACAGTGTGTTCTTGCTTTGGTTGTTGACAAGAAAAATGGGAATCTTGGCAAACAGGTGTGTCTGTTTTAATTAGCTGTACAAATTTGAGAAGTGGAAAATTCTGAAAGAAAGGAAAGAACATGACATGTGGTTATTTCTTTTATACTTTGAGCTAGGTACCTGTGCTTGCTCATATAGATACAAACATACGCTGCTGATTAATCGCAGCTGGCCGGGAGTAGAGGAAGCCAACGTGCCGGTGCCATCATCTACGGATAAGTGGTTGCTTGAGTTGAGACTAATAATGGTGGAATTAGAGGGGTGCTAGGGTCCCCCCCCCCCCCCCCCCCAAAAAAAAAAAAGAGCAAAGAATCAGAAAGAAGGAATTCTGATGATGAATTCATGGCGCAAGTGTCCCTCACAGATTCTATAAATCCACGCATTCATCTCTCATGTTCACTCCTCCGTCCTCACACTTCCTCTGTAAATCCACAAGACCTCACTCCTTTGCTTTGCTCCTTCATTCCTAAACCCTTGTCTTGTCTAGAAATCTCTCTCTCTTCCCGTTGCGTTTAAAGACTCAAGCGAGAATCTAGAAAATGGATCGACGTAAAATTGTAGAAGGAAGCTAATTCTAGGGCTTCCAATGTTGTTGTCGCTCCTTTGGCGACGGAGGTAAAACTGAGGGCGGATAGCTCCGCCACGAATGCTGTCACTAAATCCAAGCCTAAGAAAGGCAAGGTTGCATTGCCTCTCAAAACGGACAGGGTATGCGTAAATTTTGGTTTTGTTGTAATGTGGTTAAGCAATGAACTTGATTATTGGATTTTGCTTTGTATAGGTTCCTTTCAGAACTTAATGCGTCTTTATAAACTGAAAGTATGCTTGTTGCTTTCCCCCTTTATCTTTCAATATTTGTTCGTGTTGCTTTCTTCTTTAATAGTTGGAACCGAATTTTGCTGATTCATATTTATTCTCTTTTTTGACAAATTATAATTATTGTTTCTTAATTAGCTGTAACTTGCTATCATGGAATTGTGATGCATATGCAAAGCATCGTCTTCACACATTCAGAAAGCCATAAATTGCAGTCTAGTGTTCAGGGGAATGAATAGTTTGTAGGTCTTAGGTTTTACCCCAGTGCTGTCAATTGTCATTTGCCAAAAGAAAAGCGGTACAGGGTCATGCGGTGCCTTCTTTATAAATCTTACTTTCAATCTCATTGTTATTTACCCTGAGTTTTGATTTAATCTTATAGAATGTTATGAATTTGGGCTTTACTTATGTTTTATTCCCAATGAATCGTGGGGTTCAAATATTTTCTTGTTTTGTTTTCCCCTTTTAATTTTGCTCTAAGATTTAACTGCAGCCGTTTGGTGATTTACTGATTTTACATATTTGCTTGTAAACTAGTAGGGGAAATAGACAACTAATAAGATTGATTTGAAGAAAATAAAGTTTGGGTATTTTTGCCTCCTATTTATTTAAATTTCTAGCTCCGCCACTGTGTCTATCAGGTATCTAGAGAGGATTACGATATGAAATCATAATCTTCTAGGAAGCATTAAGCGTGAGAGTTTTCATGGTGTCGTCGGCGGTAACTAACACGTGTTTGTGTGAACGTGGACCGCCGTTTATTTATTTGTGTTTTTAGAGTTTGGATATTGAGGAAACAAATGAACATTCTCCTGATGCAACCTTTTCGGCTTTCAAGCAACTCAAGTGGATAATTAGTCTTTTTTTTTTTTTTGATAAGTGGATAATTAGTCATTTCCAAAGACCATATAATGTTTGGAACAATCGGGTTGGGATAATGCAGATATTGGTCGGTCCAATGGCTTTTTAATTAATAATTAGGTTTGGGCCCAACCCCCGAAGAGAAGGTTCTGGAAAGCGAGGGGCATATCCGATCGTTAGATCATCTCGTAAAAACTAAACTAATTTAATCTTAAGTTTAAGGATTTGACCCTGCCGACTTTTTTGACCTGCTGAAGTCATTTTTTAAAGGGAAAAAAAGTGAAAGCGATATTTTCTTTTTCTTTTTTTTTTCTTTTTGGTCAGAAGATATTTTCTTTTACTGAGAAGTCGATTGCTTGTGAAATATTTGTTATGTGAAAATTCCTCATTAACAATCAATTTAAAAAATTAGGGTTCGTTTGTTACGGGAAACATTTAAAGAGAGAAAGGAACTTAAAAAAGCGGAATGAATAGAAGGAAAATTTTTGAGAGAACTTAAAAAGTTGAGCTGTTTGGTAGACATAGGAATGAAACTTAAATTGAGGAAAAATAAAATGTTTGATAAGAAGCATAGGGTGTTGGTTAAGTGAGAATATGAGGTAAAATTCTCAAAATGCCCCTAAAATAAAAAAGGCAGAAAAAAATATATGAATGTTCGTAATCAAGCACAAGAATCTGACAGTACCAATTGTAAATTTCATTTCTAAGACAGGTAATTGAATGTGTATATGAAAAATTTCTCAAAATGATTAAAATTTTATGAAGAAAAAAATAACCAGAAAATACTAAAATAATAAACATATTGATATCAAACCTGTAGAGGATGTTAAGGAAGCTGTCATCCATGCTTCCTCATGATTCAGATTGAACATAGAAGTTCAAAAGAGTAAAACAAGGTAAAAACAAAAAAACACAAACGTAGTGAGAACTATAAAGAACTACTTCGAGTTGTATTTTTTTCCCATCGTCTCACTCAAAAACCACTGATAGAGATAGAATAAAGAATAGTGGGAGAAAACTATATGGAGAGGAGGGAGAGAGAGGAAGCTTTAAGTCTGGTTCATTCAATGATAAACCTAGATTCAAAACATTATTGTGTTTTATAAAATGAAATTTTTAAGATACTCTGTTCGACTTTGTTTTGCATTTTACATAGACGAGGTTCAGTAATTTGATCATATCTTTGAAACCACAGATCTAATTATAGTGAAAATCTTTTCATATGAAATTAGACTCTTAATACATCACACAGACACCAAAAGCAAGTTCAAAGGAGTTCAAACGAAAGAGATATGAATTTCAGAAGTTGGCCCTAAAATTCTCAAGTCATATCAGACAATCCAATAATTTGGATGATTTGGTTCGAACAAAGTTGACAAGTTTGAACGTAACACTCACCTGAAAGAGTCTGAGTTCAAACGCATAAATTGACAGTAGTTGAAACTGTGTTGCAATTAATTTCAGCATAGATGAGGAATGGAAATGAGTAGCAGATCATTGAAAGTGGTGAAACTAAGAAAGATGGATTGCTGCTTTTGCAACTTTCGCTGACAATTAAATCTTCTTTCATAGTTTCACTATTCACATTGATCACTCTCTACAAGGTTTTTCTTTGTGATTTCTTCATTCCTCATACTACCTTAAGAGAATTTGAACCAGACCACCGGTGAACTTCTTGGTTTTTTGACGAGCCACCACTGCTTTCCTCCTCACTACCATCAGTGGGAATGAGAAGGATAGAGTTTGGAGTCATGACTGTGTATGAGCGATTTGGGGACGAAGAACAGAGCTTGGAGAAACTAAGAGAGACCACATTTAGAGGGGCATTTTTGTCCCATGAATTCACTGTCTCAAGAAGATTTTGAGATTCCACCACTTTTGGAAGGATTTCAACTTTCTACATTTATGGGAACTTGGCGTCATACGGGAATCAGTGTTGACGGGAACCCTGTGCACCAAACATGTTTTGGCTATAGGAACTTTGTTAAGTTCCCGTTCCCTCCCATCAGTTCTGTGTGCCAAACAGAACCTTAGTAGGTTGTGGCATGAGTTATGCTTCACCCTAGTTATGACCTTATGGGTGGCGATAGTTAAATCTTCCATCGTCATCCAGGTGCGCCGAGTCAAATCATCCTTTTATTTTTCATCTTTCTTTTTTTGTCAAAGATTTTATTTTTCATCCAAAGTAATATGTCTAAAATATTTTTTTAAGCCCAAAATATCCATTGGTATAGCAATGATAGGTCCCTTGCACCGTAGACTTTTTAAAGGGGTTTTAATGATGATCATGAGACCTTTTTCATACACAACAAATCTATAATATTTTTAATAAACAGAACCTTAGTAGGTTGTGGCATGAGTTATGCTTCACCCTAGTTATGACCTTATGGGTGGCGATAGTTAAATCTTCCATCGTCATCCGGGTGCGCCGAGTCAAATCATCCTTTTATTTTTCATCTTTCTTTTTTTGTCAAAGATTTTATTTTTTTGTCTAAAATATTTTTTTAAGCCCAAAATATCCATTGGTATAGCAATGATAGGTCCCTTGCACCGTAGACTTTTTAAAGGGGTTTTAATGATGATCATGAGACCTTTTTCATACACAACAAATCTATAATATTTTTAATAAACATATATTCTTTTTTATAAGAAAGATGGCTGAAAGCCTACATTAAAATGAGAAATTACACTTGAGGGGAATTTAATCCCAAGCACTCTTGTTCCACCCAGGTTAACAACTGAGTAGGGCAAGAATCAAGAATTGCAGAGTTGGAAATACCTAACTTTGCTAAGGCATCAGCAACCCTATTCTTGTCTCTAGAAATAGGTGAAAATAATACATGCCAATCCCATCTAAGCAATTCTCTGATCCTCAAAATGATTAAACTTCCTGAATTTAGAGATTCATTTAAAATGAGATTAATCATCACGACAACATCAGATTCAAGCTCCACCTTTTTTATCTCTAAATCCCATGCTAACTGAAGACCTTCCAATATGGCCCATTCCTCCGCTACATTTGCACTACATTCACCAATTGCTTTTGTGAAACCCACCACCCACTTTCCATACTAGTCCCTGACAACTCCGCCACACCCTTCCTTAGAGGAAATTGAGGCCCTTGCCTCATCCACATTGAGCTTATACCATCCCAACGACAGTTTCATCCAGTGTACACCAAGGTTAGTGCTATCAGTTTCAATACCTCTCACAGGTTCCATAGGTAACGTGTAATTATGCCAACATTGAGAAATAACATAAACTGGATTACCAGGCCTCTGAAATCTGTCAACAAAAATACTGCAATTCCTCCATTCCCAAAACTTCCAAATAGAAACAACAAAAACAGAATTCCAGCATCCATTCCATTTACTGCTAACATGCTTTTTCAAATTTAAGAGTATCCAATCCCTCAAATTAGCTGAAAAAAAGAGAGAGACATACCTAGCATCAATCAGCTTTAGCCATGTATTCCTAGCATATGTTAGAGCCAGCAAAATATGAAGATAAAATGTAGTATTATCCACTGTATAACCTCTGCTATAAGGGAAAATGAGAGATTACACCGTAGGCTTCCTTAAACCAGAAAGCTATTACGCCGATAGTCTAGAACAGTGAAGAAATAAAAAGAACAAACCAGAACAATGCCTGACCAGCAAGGTATTCGAGAGACCTGCTCCTCTCCTTACAATCCTCTTCTTACCATCCTCTCAATATTGTTCTTCCCTCCTATATAACGCACTCCCACTACCTGACTACTGTCAGTTACACCCTATTCCTGAGTGGTCCCCTTCTCTCCTTGCGCATTCTGATCTGGATTGGGCTGTGTAACTCCTTGGGCCTTTTGCTAATAAACTTTGGCCCTTCGCTGGTAAGTGTTGCCCCAATATTTGTTGGGCCCATCATTACTCCCTTCTGCAAGATTCACCTTGTCCTCAAGGTGAAAGTCTGGAAATTGGGCTTGAATGTCAGTGAGGCTTTCCCAAGTATTCTCGTGTTCTGGGAGGTCCTTCCACTTAATGAGCAAATGTAACTTCCCATCCGGAGATCTACGTGTGTCTTGAACTAGTTCTGGCTCTACCAGCAATTCCATCTCCTCGGTAAGTCCTCTAGGCAAGGGTTGGGCTGTGGCTGAATGCTTAAGGGCCTTCTTGAGTTGGGACACATGAAAAAATCATGAATCTTGGCTGTGGGAGGAAGCTTAAGCTGGTATGCCACCTTGCCTATTCTGGCAGAAACCTCATAAGGCCCATAGAACCGTGGGGACAATTTCTCATTGGGTTTCTGGGCCAGCGACTTAAAGCGATAGGGCTTCAATTTCAGGTAAACAGACTCCCCGACATTAAATTCCAGGTTCCTTCGGTGCTTATCAGCTTGGGCCTTCATACGAGATTGTGCTTTTTCCAACTGGTGCTTCAGCTCTTCTAGCACCTGATTCCTTTCTTGCAGCTGTTGTTCCACTGCCTGCACTCGCGAAGGCTGATCAGACCACTTGAGGAGAGTGGGAGGATCTCTTCCATACAATGCCTTAAAGGGTGTCATTCCCATAGCACTGTGGTAGGTTGTGTTGTACCAATACTCAGCCCATGGCAACATTTTAGACCACCTTTTTGGTGTCCCACCAGCGAAACACCTCAAGTAAGTTTCCAAACTCCTATTCACCACCTCCGTTTGTCCATCCGTCTCCGGGTGATAAGAGGAGCTAAATTTGAGGGTGGTACCAGCCATAGTGAACAGCTCCTTCCAAAACTGACTAGTAAAGACTCGGTCTCGGTCTGTCACAATTGAACTAGGAAAACCGTGAAGTTTAATTATCTCCTTAGCAAATAGTTCAGCCACTTCTTTAGAGTTTTAGGGGTGTGAGAGGGCAATAAAATGAGCATATTTGGTGAGCCTATCTACCACAACTAACACAGTGTCAAAGCGATTACTCCGTGGCAACCTGTCTATGAAATCCATGCTTATGTCTTCCCAAGTAGCCTGTGGTATAGGCAAGGGTTGCAGCAACCCGGCTGGGCTCAAGGATACATACTTGTTCTTTTGGCAAATGTCACAACTAGCCACATAGTTTTGCACATCCCTTTTCATTCCAGCCCAATACACCACTGTTGCTAACCTTTTATAGGTCCTTAAATATCCTGAATGCCCCCCTAGCAAGGAATCATGGAACTCCTTAATGAGTCCCCTCGTCTTAGGTGAATTGCGAGGTAGTACCAGTTTCCCTTCAAAGAACAAAACCCCCTTATGCATCACGTACCCTTTCGGCCCTTCTTGTCCTTGCACCAATTTTTGTTTGATGGCCCTTAGTTGCGCATCCTTCATGATCTCTTCCTCTAGATCAGAAACTTCTTCATATTGCCACAACGACACTGCACGTAATTCCACATCTGCCACCTGTCTCGAGAGTGCATCAGCAGCTCTATTCTCCTTTCCAGGTTTGTAATGGATCTCAAACTTGTATCCCATTAGTTTGGAGACCTACTTTTTCTGGTCTGGGGCGATTATCTTCTGTTCTAGCAAGTACTTAAAGGCCTTCTGATCTGTTTTGATGATAAACGCTTGGCTGGCCAGATAGTGCTGCCACTTCTTGACCGCAAGTACAATTGCCATGAGTTCACGTTCATAGACTGAACATTGTTGGTGCCTTTCTGACAACTTTTGACTGAAATAAGCGATAGGTTTCCCTCTTTGCATTAATACAGCCCCAACCCCCTTGCCAGATGCATTAGCTTCAATTTCAAAGGGAAGGTTAAACTCTGGTACAGCAAGTACTGGTAGAGAAGTCATAGCACTCTTAAGTGCTTCAAACGCTTGTTGAGCCTTGTCGTCCCACTGAAATGCATCCTTTTTGAGCAATCGAGTCAAAGGGGCAGCAATCTTCCCATACCCCTTCACAAATTTCCTGTAGTACCCCGTCAATCCGAGGAATCCCCTCAACGCCTTCAGGTTTGCTAGTATAGGCCATTGGAGCATGGCCGAAATTTTTGTGGGATTTGCTTTCACTCCTTCAGCGGAAATGATATAACCCAAGTACTCAATTTGTGTCTGTCCCAGCAAGCACTTGCGAGGATTTACTACCAGCCGGTGTTGTTGCAGTATGCTCAGGGTTGTTCTCAAATGTTCTAGGTGAGTTTTCCTGTCTTTACTATACACAAGAATGTCATCAAAAAACACAAGTATAAACTTCCTTAAATATTCTCTAAATATGTCGTTCATGAGAGATTGAAACGTAGAGGGAGCATTCGTTAAACACAATGGCATCACCTTAAACTCGTAATGTCCGTCATGTGTTCGGAAAGCGGTTTTTGGCTCATCCCCTGCTCGGATTTGGATTTGATGGTAACCAGATTTCAGGTCCAGCTTTGAAAAAATAGTCGCCCCTCCCAACTCGTCCAGCAACTCGTCAATGGCTGAAATGGGGTACTTATCGGGCACTGTAATCCGATTTAAAGCTCTATAATCTACACAAAAATGCCAGCTGCCGTCTTTCTTTTTTACTAACAGGACCGGGCTTGAGTATGGGCTTGTGCTCGATTGAATTATTCCTGCTAGCAACATTTCCTTGACCAGCTTTTCTATCTCTGTTTTCTGGGCGTGCCCATACCGATAAGGGCGTGTGTTCGCTGGTTGAGCTCCCTCCTTGACTATAATTGCGTGGTCCTGAGTTCTCGAGGGTGGCACCCCCTGAACTAATGTGTAGACCTCTGGAAACTCCTCAAAAATAGCCGACAGATCCTTATCGACGTCTAGTCGTATGGGTTCTTTCTCCATTGCAGCAACCCAGAGTTCCACAATATATCCTCCCTTCAATCCGTATGTCTTTCTTGAGCGATTGGTAACTGCCTTGAGAATGGGTAAGAGCAGGATTTCCCCTCAGACAAACCCACCTATGATCGTTTCGGAACTTCATGTACAGCTGCCTCCAATTCATCCTAGTTTCTCCCAGCGATTCTAGCCATTCAACCCCTAGCACCAGGTCCACGTTGCTCAGCTTGAACGGGTAAAAGGGTTGTCGGATCTTCTGCCCTTGTATCTCCAGCTCAATTTCAGGACATTTGAGGTTCGAAATCAACCTCCTTCCGTCCCCCACTGTTACCGAGTAACAACGCACCCTCTCTGTCGGAATGGCGAGCTCCGAGGCGAATGATTCAGAGACAAGGTTATGCGTGGCCCCACAGTCTACCAGCACTACTGCTTCTCGGTTATCGACTTTGCCTAGCATCTTCAGTGTCTTTTTCCCGGTAAGTCCCACTGCAGTGGTCACTGACAGCTCCATGGAGGATATCGCATGGCCCCCATCATCATTCTCTTCCAACTGGGCCTCAGGACTTTCTGTTTCAAGCCCACCCGTTTCTTCCTCTAAAATAATCAGCTGCATCTGTTTTGGGCTGCACTTATGATTGGGCCCATACTTGCCTTCACACTTAAAACACAGGCCCAATTCCCTCCTCCTATTGATCTCAGCCTCTGAGAGCCTTTTACGTACAGATCCCCCTCCGGCACTGCCTATTGACGACGCCGCTGATGTTGCTGCGTGATTCGGTGTTGCCTTGACCTCCTTGCCTCCCTTTTCCTTTGCCTCCTTCGATGACATCGGCCGGCTACTTCCCTTGATCGTCTCCGCATTACTGAATTTCGGAAATCCAGGCTTGAGATCAGGCCACTGGTAACTGGGAACGGACCTCAGTTCCCTGGTCTTCTTCTCTTCCAGACGTGCTTTTACCTGGTTTCGATCCTCTACTTGACTTGCATATCCCATGGCTTGTTTCAAATCCTTTGGGTGCATAAGTTTGACATCACAACGAATGTCCTCTCTTAACCCATTCATGAACGCTCCCAGGACAATCTCATCAAGCACATCCTCCAATGGCGCCGATAGGAGCTCGAACTGCTCCCTATACTCAGCTGCTGTACCCTCCTGTTTGAGAGCAAAGAGTTGCTCGTATTCATCCCCCAATTGCCGACAATGAAACCGGTCGATTACTTCTTTTTTAAACTCAGTCCAAGAGGTCACCGGAGTTCGCGTTTCCATCCATTGAAACCACATTATGGCTTTCCCCTCAAGACTAACCACTCCAGCATCCAACTTCTCCGATTCCGTAATGTGATTGGCCGCAAAATACCTCTCCAATCTGAAAATCCATCCTAAGGGATCCTCCCCCGAAAACAACGGAAGTTCTAGCTTACGGTGCTTTGATCCTTCGGTTTGCCCATCGTCTTCAGCTCTCTCTCTGTGCAGCCCTTTCGACTGATGGTCATTGGGTGGAGTCCTCGCTGGGTTGGGGTTGCCATTCGCTGCATTGAAGGCTTCCCGGAATTCATTGAGCTGCTCCAAAATGACATTCACTGTTGTATCCACTCCCGTAAGTTTCTCGGTTGACTCTCTCTGCCTCCTCTATATTTCCTCCACTATCTTCTCTAATTGTTCTACCCTATTCTCCATTTTGGTCCCTGGCATGCCCCAAATCGATTGCTCTGATACCAATGTGTTAGAGCCAGCAAAATATGGAGATAAAATGTAGTATTATCCACTGTATAACCTCTGCTATAAGGGAAAATAGATTACACCGTAGGCTTCCTTAAACCAGAAAGCTATTACGCCGATAGTCTAGAACAGTGAAGAAATAAAAAGAACAAACCAGAACAATGCCTGACCAGCAAGGTATTCGAGAGACCTGCTCCTCTCCTTACAATCCTCTTCTTACCATCCTCTCAATATCGTTCTTCCCTCCTATATAACGCACTCCCACTACCTGACTACTGTCAATTACACCCTATTCCTGAGTGGTCCCCTTCTCTCCCTGCGCATTCTGATCTGGATTGGGCTGTGTAACTCCCTGGGCCTTTTGCTGATAAACTTTGGCCCTTCGCTGGTAAGTGTTGCCCCAATATTTGTTGGGCCCATCAGCATACTGACAGTCCCGCAAAATATGCAAAATATCCTCATTATCAGCATTACAATAATCACACAGAGGGGAAGATGAAGACCATGAACTTCTCCATAATTTAGTAGGAAGCTTATTCAAGGATACTTTCCACATAAACATTCTAATTCTTTCAACTCCTTTCCATTTCCATATTTCTTTATACAAGCAATCATATAAAGATATAGGGTTAGGTTCAATCAGGAAATAAGAGCTTTTAATAGAAAAAGTACCATCACCAGTCGCACCCCATACCAAAAGATCATTGTTGGCTGAAGTTCTTGGCGGTAGTATAGGAGCAATTTTCTGAATCCCTTCAGTGTTGACAACCAATGCTATCCTATTGAAATCCCACCATCCATCAATCACCCAGTCTGCCACAAGAGAATTTTGCTCCAAATCTGTTAGTTGTCTCACGCAGAAGTTCTGGAGTTTGATCTCCTCTCCAATCCAACAATCTTTAAAGAAACTAACAGTTTGTCCATCCCTGATTTGCCATTTAGAACCCCTGTCAACTATCTCTGCTTGCGAACATATAAACTTCCATAGGCTAGAATCATCGGGATGGTAGGACAATAAAGACTCCCCCTCCCTATACATGTAACGGTGATTAAGGATTTGAGCCCATAGTCCTTCCGCTCCCAATATTAATTTCCACGCCAACTTAGCCCCAAAAGCTTTATTGACAGAAGTGAGACAACGGAATCCAAGGCCCCCAAAATCCACAGGCTTAGAAATCTAATCCCACCCAATTAAATGGGCTCCTCTCGTGTTTTCATCATGCCCCCAGATAAAATTCCTTTGTTTGAAAAATCTGTTGGGGTTTATCATTCCCAAATTGGTGTGTTTGGGCTCTGTTTCAATTTCGTGTGGGCCAAGAAAGCCCAATCTATCAGTTGTAGTTGTGTGATAAGAATCGTTGGGTTGAGCGTGACGGCTATGACCTATCTCCTAAACCAAAAACAAAGTGGGGGACTAAGGGGACTTATGTAAACAAAGTGGGTGCTTGGTGGGTTAACCTAATGCAATGAAAACTGAGGAAAACAAACAGAGAAAACGGGATATTGATGCCGGCCATGTATAGGAGAAGAGTCAGGCTGCAATTCCAATTTGCATGCGCATGGGGCGTACTTGGAAGGTTGAATTATACTAGTATTTGAACTTACACCAACCTAAGTAATAATTAAAAGAATACATACCAGTATGGAACTCGTGACTTGAGCTCAACAAAATGTGATGTATGACGACAAATAGATCATATTTTGCGGGAAATGGAGGCCGGTTATTTGTTTATTACGATCGAGTGGGCATAATTATCAAAATCTAGAATGGAAATATAGTTCTGAATAGTTGAACTAATTCAATTGATAATGAGAGTTCAGTTTACATTATATAGACCACTGAATGTAAAGGAATACGGAAAGGTATAACAGAATGCATAACAACTTGCATACCACTTTCATCTTATTTATAAGTCCATTTTGACTAAAAATATTTGGTCATATTTATAAGTCTCTTTTGACCAAATAAATGAACTTGTGACAATTTTGCCCATATTTGTATCAATAAAATTAGAGAGAGAAGAAAAAGTTAAAAGGTACCCAATCATAAATGAGGGTAAAGTTGAAAATTTAGCTCATAATTATTGTGCTACCTACCTCTCGTTGGTATGTGTGATTTGGTCAAAAGAGACTTATAAATAGGACCAGAGTTGCATAGTTGAACAACATGTGATAGCTCTATAACTAACTACTGACACGTGGACTGATACGTGGCTGTCTTAACATTTATCAAAAACTCTGAGTAATTGATTAACATTCTTCTTGTTGAGGTCCAGATCACATCTTGACTGAACTTAGCTCCCCATTGTTTACTTCGTCTTGAGAAAGTATATTCAACTTGTTTCTGCAATACGCAAACATGCCATATACTTGTGGTTTTGTTAAAACATCTACAACCTGGTATGACGATGGCACATATCCAACAGTGACAATGCCTGCAACTACCTTTTCTCTGATAAAATGGACATATAATTCCACATGCTTTGTTTTGGAGTGCAAGACTGGATTTGATGACAAGGCCACTGTACCCGTGTTGTCACACCAAATACACGGAGTCTTAATTACATCAATATACAGTTCCTTCAAAAGAGACAAAACCCACATGAGGTCAGTGATGCAATCAGCCACACTTTTATATTCTGCTTCCGTGGCAGAGCGAGACACTACTTGCTGTTTTCTTGAGACCCACAATATTGGGTTGCACCTAGATACAAAATCCACTAGTAGATCTTTTGTTTTCCGGTAACACTAGAACTTCATCATCCTTGTGGTTTTTCTTAGTAGTTAAGCCTACCCAGTCAGAATCAGCATAGGCTTGAATGCTAAACTGTTTAGCTGGCCTGATGAGTAAGCCATGAGTGCTAGTACCGTTTAAGTACCTCAAAAGCCTGTTGACACAATTCCACTGTTACACTATTAGTGAAAAAATCGCCACATACTCACCAGGACATCTTAAATCCTTAGTTATTGATCGACCAATTCAGGTGCCAGAAGAGACACGCTAATGGGCAACTTCCACGTGGCAAAAACAAAAGAAGGGGATAATATATGAAGGGTCCTATTATTCGTTGCCCGTCATTGTCAAGCACACCCAAGATCCAGCTTCGCTTTGAATTCGACGAAACAGAGCAGCGACTCATGTTCTTCATGTGCCCACCACTAACAAACACTCATTATCGGCTTTTCCTAATACATTATTAAGGTCTAAGCAAGCATAATTAATTGTGGCTAGCCTTTTTGTTGTATCTAGTGTGACTTGGTAGGGCACTTTATGATCGCGGAGGGGTCACCTGCAGATTGCCGGTCGCTTGCGTGCCGGAAGAGGCCGCCTTGAGTTATCCAAACGTCCATGTGCACGCTGACGTGGCCACATGCAGAAACAATTATGCCCCGTCTTTATGACGTGTCATCATGATGGTAATCTTGGATGGCAATCACGGGGAATGAAGCCACAGTGTTTACCATTATTACTTACGATATGAATGTTTGTTATGAATCCAAGGCTTCAACTTTTAAGTCAGTTATGAATCCATCAACTATGTCTCGATATCACTCAGTTCCTTAACTTGTAATTAGTGGCGGAACCAGACAATTATTTTAGCCCGGCCAAAAAACTAAACATATTAAACTATTTACTAAATAATATCCCATAACATTAAAAATATAAATAAATGATAATTGACAATTATAAATTAAAAGATAACATAGTAAATAAAATTCTATGATGTTTAGAAGGTGACTCATTAGAAAGTTCATCACTTTCAGAAATTTTCTTCTTAAAAATACCACTTTTTGAAGTTATTTTCTTCTTAAAGAACACATCTATGCTTTTCTGTTTATCCTTACTTATCTTTTTCAACCTACAAAAATTTGGTGACCCAGAATATATATTGATGTCAGTGTTAATTAGTATCTTTTGTCACTAAACATTAATTCTTATAGTACTACTCAATCCACAAAATTAACACTTAAATGCACATCTCACTTACCTCAAAACAAAGTTATTGGAGAAAATAAAAGAAACCTGATATGAACCCAAAAAATATTTCAAAAAAAAAAAAATACAAAATTGATTCAACTTCAGTTAAGCAAATAACCTATTATAATCTATTTTTTAAAGAGAAATTCATTATAAAATCATAAGACAACCAAATAATAAATCCAAACCGATTAAAACTAGCCATTGATCACCTTCTACATATATATAGTCTTTTATTGTCAAAACTCACGATTCTTCTGAAATCATAACCTCAAAATTTACATTAATCACACAATATTACCCTCATTAGAAAGATAAAAATACGTAGAATAACTTTCACAAAAGGAGTGGGGTGAAAAGAAGTGATTTTGAGTACCTATTTAGTCTTTAAAATGAAAATGAATAGCACCATATATAAGATGATACTAATAATTTCAATAGGTATCTTGTAATATCCAAAATTTTTCTTATTAGAACTTAATTATAATTGTAAATTAATTAAATATGATAAATTTATTTTTATGTATTTGATAAAAAAAAAATAATAAATAATATATATATTTGCAGCAGTAAAAAAAAAAAAATTAAATTATATATATATATATTATATTATATATATATATATATATATATATATATATATAATAAAGTAAGTGGGAAGCATGGCGCTTCCCACTATACTTTTGGCAGTGGGGGCGTGACCCCCCACTGCCGAAATAAGGGGAAATGGTGGGAGACATGTCTCCCACCATCCTATTTAAAAAAAAAATAAAAAAAAAATAAAATAAAGAAAACAATAAAATATTGTGTGCTGGGGGTTATAAATACCCCTCACACACACAATACGCACACACACACCCACGGCAGAGAGGAGAGACAAGAGAGGAGAGAATTAGAGAAGAAGTGGTCATTCTAAGGTATGTCTTGTATCTTATAAGATAATTTAGGCAGATTAACTAGCTTCTTTTTAAGAAACTTCCTTCATGAAAGTTATTCTATATATTTTTATCTTTCAAAAGGGAGTATTATTATATTGGTTAATGAATATTTTGGGATTAAGATTTTGGGAAAGTTTTGAGTTTTGACAATAGAAGACTATGTATGTGTAGTTGATGATTAATAGTGAATTATAATCGGTTTGGATTTATTGTTTGGTTGATATAGTAATTTAAAATAATTTTTTTTAGAAATTTATGATTTTATATCTATGAAATATTTTTACTGATTAAATGCTATGAAAACAAATTATTTGGGTAAGGGAGTTATTAACTAATAGTAAAATGAAGGGAGAATTAATATTTTCAATGGCATCCTTGATTTTCTTTTTAATTACCGTCTAATTTTTCTATTTTAAACATTTCAAATTTATTATTATAATTTGTATATATTTAATCTTATAAAATTATAAGTTATAATTTTATGAAGAGTTTAGAAGAATTATTAATAATTAGAAAATTGATTGTGGTAGATTGATTTTGCCGTGTTTGAGCTCTTGAATTAAGAGGAGTGGGATAATAATTAGCTTTGGCGAGAGGTAACCACTTTCCACTTGTTATGGTTATTGATATGTTGCTTGTGAGTATTTTGTGAAATGATTATGAATATCTTAATAGAAATTGCCTTGTGGAACTTTTATGATTTGAATTGTGAATATATATTTATTTATTCCTGTATAAGAATTTTTCATTTTAATATCATGATATCTATCATATTTATTTATTCATGTATAAGAATGGTTAATTTTAATATCATGATATTTATCATATCTACTTATTAATGTATAAGAATTGTTTATTTTAATACCATGATATTTATCATATCTACTATCTCATGTATAAGAATGGTTCATTTTAATATCATAATATTTACTCTGATAATTATGGTAAGGGTTGGATTGGGAAGATGGAGTATTTTATTCCACCACGTGGTGAGGCCTCCATTAATGCATGATGGTTGGCTTTCTATTGTCCCACAATTCAATAAGGGACGGGCCCTCTAATTCAATAAGGGCATACGACACCCCACATGTTCAATGAGGGGAAAAGGTCCATGGTCTGGGACATGTGCTCTGAGGATTTTGGCCGATCCTCATCATATGACCAGAGAGCTTTTCGAGTCACCAGTAACATGGATGTAACTTAGCCCATGGGTCTAGTCGGAGGAAATAAGGCGGTTCGGTTGGATTGGTGGGAGGCTCTTTGGGGATTGTATTAATGAAAAATTGTAATAAATAATTTGTGATATGAAATTTTGTGATGTGGATATTGGTAAATCATATTAGTAATATCTTGATATATATATATATATATATATAAATTGTCCCACTTGGCACCTCACTAGCACACATTAGTATTCGTAATAAGTTGGATTGATGGTTACCCACATTTTTCAGGTGTTAGCTCTTGTGCAGAACCATCAGGGAAGATCCCAGAAGCTTAGACTACTTCCGCCAAAAGTAGCACTTCTGTCTTTATGGTTTATGTGGGATGATTGTATAATGCCACGTTAGGGCTCATACTGCATACTCTGATTTACATTTGCATATTTTAATTCAATAATGGGCATTACTTAGTTGTTAATGAACCCTTAATTACTTATTATGTTAAGTAAATTTTTGGGATGTTACAATTTGGTATCAGAGCGTATGATTCTGATAACAATCATGCATGCACTACACTTAGTGGCAATATACAACATTCACATATGCCTTCCCTGTTTAGTGTTCTGTTGTGTTGTTTTATCACTCACTTAATATGGTGGGTTTCATCCTTAGGTGGGGAGAATGGGAAACACACGAAAGACTCGCTCCGTCGTTAACCAACCTTCAAATGCTGCTGAGACTGCCGTTAATCAACCTCCTAATGCTCCTGAGACACCGATGTCTCAAGAGAATGAGGCCTTATTACATCGATTTAAAGATACATTAATGACTGTCATGGATGAAAGGTTTCGACAGTTTGAGGAGGAATTTCAAAAGAAGATCAGAAAGGAAGGAGGTATTCCCTCGCAAAAGAATCAAGACAAACAGGAGCCTAGTATATCAGTATCACAGAGACCTGAGCAAAGTGGCTCAACTAATCAAGACAAAATTATGAAGAGTAGTGGGGGTGAAGGATCATCATTTCAACTCAATCCTGAAGACCTAGCAATTAACAAGGTTTGGAAGGATGTCCATCGTCACAATCCTGAGAAGTTTCATGGAGATTTGGATCCACTGAAGGCTGAGGCTTGGATTGAGGGTTTGGAAACTATTTTTCAAGCTGTGGTCTGTAATGAATACCAGAAGGCTAGGGTGGCCATTATACTGCTGAGGGATCGCGCCAAGAGATGGTGGCAGAGCACAGGTGGTCTGGATGACTCTAGAACAACTTGGAGAGAGTTCAAGACAAAGTTTTTCGATCATTATTTCCCTCCAGCGTTGAGACAAGAGAAGGAGACAGCATTTTATGCCCTACGACAGGGGGATATGCATGAGGACGAGTTTATTGCTACTTTCATCGACTTGTCCAGATATGTGACCTACTTGCAACGACAAGATGACCCAGAATGGAAGTCGCGCCAACTGATTATAAAGGCTAGACCAGAGTTAAAGCCTTTTGTGTCCATGCATGCAATTAAGAGTTTTGAGGACACTTGCACCAATCTGAGGGTGGCTGCGCGCATGAAGCGTGAAATTGATGATGCAAGACCCCGTGTCAACCAGGGTAAGTTCTCCACTTTTATCAAACCTGTGAGTGGTATAGCCAAGCCATTCGGGTTCAATTCCAGAAGTACAGGGACTTTTAGTAAGAAGAGTCAGGCGCAGAAGAGTGGACCGCGACAGAGTTATTTCCAGAAGAGGCAGGGTCAGAAGAGTCATGCTGAAGGAAGCCAACAATCACGTCGTGAGACGGCTATGTCTGCCCCAAGTATTAATGGTCCTTGCCCGAAGTGTGGGAAGTCTCATGGTGGCCCATGTTGGCAGTGTTATAAGTGTCGTCAATATGGCCACACAGTGCGCTATTGTCCAGAGCTGCAGCAACAGCAGACCAACCAAAGCGGTCGTCCCACTATTCCGGGTAGAGTGTATGCCATCACACAGCAGGAGGCTGGAACATCCCCTAATGTTATCAGAGGTATTATCTCTCTTCAAGGTCATGACATTGTTGCATTGTTTGACTCCGGTGCCACACATTCTTTTATATCTTTTGATTGCGCTAAAAAGTATGATTTTTCCATCTCTATTCTGCCATACGATATGAGAATCTCTACCCCTGCTGGGGTTATTGTGACGACTGCACATGCTTGTGTGGGCATTACTCTTCGATTTGAAAATCGAGATTCTATTGTTGATTTAGTATGCTTACCGTTGAAAGGCATTGATGTTATTATCGGTATGAATTGGCTAGTGGACAATGATGTCATACTCCATTGTAAGAAGAAAGTGGCAACTTATGCCATGAACGCCGCATCCGTAGAAACTCCTATAGTTCCTATGATGTTATCGACAGCTCAAGTGGATACGTGTATTCGAAAGGGCTGTCAAGCCTATGTAGTCTTCTTTTCTGTTAGTGTAGATAACGAAGTTGGGATCGACCATATCGATGTAGTAAGAGAATATCCCGAGGTGTTTCCTGAAGAGATATCCGGACTACCTCCAGAAAGAGAGGTGGAATTTTCAATTGAGTTGGTACCTGGCACAACTCCAATTTCAAAGGCTCCGTATCGAATGGCTCCGGCAGAGTTGGCAGAACTCAAGAAGCAAATTGAGGAGTTGCTTGAGAAGGGATTCATTCGACCCAGTGTATCTCCATGGGGATCTCCAGTACTCTTTGTGAAGAAGAAAGATGGCAGTCTGAGATTATGTATTGACTATCGCCAACTGAACAAGGTGACCGTTAAGAATAAGTATCCGTTGCCCAGGATCGATGATTTGTTAGATCAACTAGTTGGATCATCAGTGTTCTCCAAGATTGATTTGCGTTCGGGGTATCATCAGTTGAGAGTCCGAGCAGAGGACATCTCTAAGACTGCATTTCGAACAAGATATGGGCACTACGAGTTCCTAGTGATGCCTTTCGGATTAACTAATGCTCCAGCTTTCTTTATGGATTACATGAATAGAATCTTTCGGCCGTACTTAGATAAGTTCATTGTGGTGTTTATTGATGACATCTTGATCTACTCTAAAAATGAAGTAGAGCATAGAGAACACCTTCATATTGCACTACGAGTATTGAGGGATCATCAATTGTATGCCAAGCTGTCTAAATGTGAATTTTGGCTCAAAGAGGTGAAATTCCTAGGTCACGTGGTATCTGCAGCAGGAGTCGCTGTTGACCCGAGTAAAGTGGATGCAGTGTTGAAGTGGGAAGCGCCAAAGTCGGTAACTGAAGTAAGAAGCTTTGTGGGACTAGCTGGTTATTATAGAAGATTCATCAAAGGGTTCTCCCAGATCGCAATGCCGTTGACAAAGTTGACCAGGAAGGACCGACCGTTCCTTTGGACTGACCAGTGTGAGGCAGCCTTTCAGGAGTTAAAGATCAAACTGACTACCGCTCCGGTGCTCACATTACCCGACCCTAACCGCCCGTATGTTTTGTACACAGACGCATCTTTAAAGGGTTTAGGGTGTGTTTTAATGCAAGACAACAAGGTAATAGCCTATGCTTCGAGACAGCTGAGGCCTCACGAGGAAAATTACCCTACTCATGACCTAGAGTTGGCAGCTGTGGTATTTGCTTTGAAGATTTGGAGGCACTACTTGTATGGGGCTCAGTTTGAAGTATTCAGTGACCATAAGAGTTTGAAGTACTTGGTAGATCAGAAGGAGTTAAACCACAGACAGCGACGGTGGATGGAATTTCTAAAGGATTATGACTTCGAGTTGAAGTATCATCCTGGCAAGGCTAATGTGGTTGCAGACGCTTTGAGTCGGAAGTCGGTACACTTGTTTTGCATGAGCCTGGAAGAACAGAGTTGGCTAGATGCATTGAGAGATATCCACGTAGTCCCAAATCAAGAAAAAGGTACTTTAAATGCAGTCCTTGGTGAATACGGATTTTATCAGGACCTGAGAGACGCTCAAATGGAAGATGATCAGTTAGGCAGGATTCGCGAAACCCTAGAGCATGAAGCAGTTGCAGATTATGACATTGGCGATGCTGGTATTTTGAGATACAAAAAGAGAATCTGTGTCCCTCAAAATGATGGAATCAAGAAAACCATTCTAGAAGAGGCTCATCGGAGCAAGTATACCATGCATCCGGGAATCACCAAGATGTATAATGATCTAAAGCGAGAGTATTGGTGGCCGAAGATGAAGAAAGATGTGACCGATTTTGTTTTGAAGTGTTTAACGTGCCAGAAGGTCAAGATTGAACATCGGAAACCACCAGGATTACTTCAAAGTCTGGATATTCCCAAATGGAAATGGGATAGTATTTCCATGGATTTTATTATGGGTTTACCGCCCATCCGAGCCAGTTATGATGCTATTTGGGTGATTGTAGATCGATTGACCAAGTCAGCACACTTTTTACCAATCAAGGCGAACTACTCTTTAGAGAAGTTGGCAGAGTTATACATTAAAGAAATTGTTCGTTTGCATGGAGTGCCAGAGAGCATCATATCAGATCGAGACCCAAGGTTCACCTCAAACTTTTGGAAGTCTCTGCAAGAAGCTATGGGGACAAGGTTGAAGTATAGTACGGCTTATCACCCTCAAACCGACGGTCAGACGGAGAGGACTATTCAGACACTGGAGGACATGTTGAGAGCTTGCGCCATCGAGTTCTCAGGTAGCTGGAATGAGCACTTGCCATTAGCAGAATTTGCATACAACAATAGTTACCATGCCAGTATTCAAATGGCACCTTTTGAGGCCTTGTATGGTCGGAAGTGCAGATCGCCATTGTGTTGGACCGAATTGAGTGAAAGAACCATCATTGGACCAGACTTGGTAGATAAAACATCACGTAAGATTGAGACGATACGACAGAAATTGTTGACAGCTCAGAGCCGACAGAAAAGTTATGCGGATCGTCGGAGAAGACCATTGGAGTTTAGTGTGGGGGATCATGTTTTCTTAAAGGTGTCGCCCATGACGGGCATTGGGAGGTCTATTAAGGCAAAGAAGTTGACTCCACGGTTCATAGGGCCGTATGAGATTTTGGAGCGAATTGGGCCTGTTGCCTACCGGATCGCCTTGCCTCCACACTTATCTCAAGTGCACGATGTGTTCCATGTGTCACAGTTGAAGAAGTATCATCCAGATCCGTCTCATGTCATTGAACCTGAGGAAGTCGAGTTGAGAGAGAACTTGACTTATATAGCAAAACCAGAGAGAATCTTAGATGTCCGGGACAAGCAACTGAGGAAGAAAACCATTCGACTTGTGAAAGTCTTATGGAAGGGTATGACACCCGGAGATACAACTTGGGAAACAGAGGAAAGAATGCGTCGAGACTTTCCGAACTTGTTTGCTTAGGTGTGTAGTTGTACTTGTCTTGATTGAATTAATGCATTTATGGTGGTGTTATGTCAATGTTTGAATTTGTGTGACATGGTGATCGTTCGTTTTGATGTGTCTTATGTCAAACTAATTTGACAGTATTGTTTGACTCTGTTAAAGCATGTTAAAAACTTGGGATATGGATTAGCTTCCATAATGACTTGTTAGAAATTTTGGGGACAAAATTTTATTTAGGTGGGGAGAATTGTAATATCCAAAATTTTTCTTATTAGAACTTAATTATAATTGTAAATTAATTAAATATGATAAATTTATTTTTATGTATTTGATAAAAAAAAAATAATAAATAATATATATATTTGCAGCAGTAAAAAAAAAAAAATTAAATTATATATATTATATTATATATATATATATATATATATATATAATAAAGTAAGTGGGAAGCATGGCGCTTCCCACTATACTTTTGGCAGTGGGGGCGTGACCCCCCACTGCCGAAATAAGGGGAAATGGTGGGAGACATGTCTCCCACCATCCTATTTAAAAAAAAAATAAAAAAAAAATAAAATAAAGAAAACAATAAAATATTGTGTGCTGGGGGTTATAAATACCCCTCACACACACAATACGCACACACACACCCACGGCAGAGAGGAGAGACAAGAGAGGAGAGAATTAGAGAAGAAGTGGTCATTCTAAGGTATGTCTTGTATCTTATAAGATAATTTAGGCAGATTAACTAGCTTCTTTTTAAGAAACTTCCTTCATGAAAGTTATTCTATATATTTTTATCTTTCAAAAGGGAGTATTATTATATTGGTTAATGAATATTTTGGGATTAAGATTTTGGGAAAGTTTTGAGTTTTGACAATAGAAGACTATGTATGTGTAGTTGATGATTAATAGTGAATTATAATCGGTTTGGATTTATTGTTTGGTTGATATAGTAATTTAAAATAATTTTTTTTAGAAATTTATGATTTTATATCTATGAAATATTTTTACTGATTAAATGCTATGAAAACAAATTATTTGGGTAAGGGAGTTATTAACTAATAGTAAAATGAAGGGAGAATTAATATTTTCAATGGCATCCTTGATTTTCTTTTTAATTACCGTCTAATTTTTCTATTTTAAACATTTCAAATTTATTATTATAATTTGTATATATTTAATCTTATAAAATTATAAGTTATAATTTTATGAAGAGTTTAGAAGAATTATTAATAATTAGAAAATTGATTGTGGTAGATTGATTTTGCCGTGTTTGAGCTCTTGAATTAAGAGGAGTGGGATAATAATTAGCTTTGGCGAGAGGTAACCACTTTCCACTTGTTATGGTTATTGATATGTTGCTTGTGAGTATTTTGTGAAATGATTATGAATATCTTAATAGAAATTGCCTTGTGGAACTTTTATGATTTGAATTGTGAATATATATTTATTTATTCCTGTATAAGAATTTTTCATTTTAATATCATGATATCTATCATATTTATTTATTCATGTATAAGAATGGTTAATTTTAATATCATGATATTTATCATATCTACTTATTAATGTATAAGAATTGTTTATTTTAATACCATGATATTTATCATATCTACTATCTCATGTATAAGAATGGTTCATTTTAATATCATAATATTTACTCTGATAATTATGGTAAGGGTTGGATTGGGAAGATGGAGTATTTTATTCCACCACGTGGTGAGGCCTCCATTAATGCATGATGGTTGGCTTTCTATTGTCCCACAATTCAATAAGGGACGGGCCCTCTAATTCAATAAGGGCATACGACACCCCACATGTTCAATGAGGGGAAAAGGTCCATGGTCTGGGACATGTGCTCTGAGGATTTTGGCCGATCCTCATCATATGACCAGAGAGCTTTTCGAGTCACCAGTAACATGGATGTAACTTAGCCCATGGGTCTAGTCGGAGGAAATAAGGCGGTTCGGTTGGATTGGTGGGAGGCTCTTTGGGGATTGTATTAATGAAAAATTGTAATAAATAATTTGTGATATGAAATTTTGTGATGTGGATATTGGTAAATCATATTAGTAATATCTTGATATATATATATATATATATATATATATAAATTGTCCCACTTGGCACCTCACTAGCACACATTAGTATTCGTAATAAGTTGGATTGATGGTTACCCACATTTTTCAGGTGTTAGCTCTTGTGCAGAACCATCAGGGAAGATCCCAGAAGCTTAGACTACTTCCGCCAAAAGTAGCACTTCTGTCTTTATGGTTTATGTGGGATGATTGTATAATGCCACGTTAGGGCTCATACTGCATACTCTGATTTACATTTGCATATTTTAATTCAATAATGGGCATTACTTAGTTGTTAATGAACCCTTAATTACTTATTATGTTAAGTAAATTTTTGGGATGTTACATATCTCAAACAAAAATTTTACTTTCCTCTCACATTTCAAAAAAAAGAGTATGATTATAGAAAAAAATAAGAGATTAGCTGGGGCCAAATTAGTGGCCAAAATAAAATATTTTATAACACATATATAAAAATACATAAGATAAGGCCCCAGCTGGCCATAACGTGGCTCGAGCCACTGCTTGTAACTTAACTCAGTTCTTAATCTTTTCTCACTTTAATAAACTAATCCTTATCATGTACCATGTCAGCAAAAGAGGTATATATCACTTTGAGTCATCACCTAGTCAGCAAAAGAGGTTGGTGACATCATCGGAAACTGCTGCCGTGGCTTCCCCATGGATTCCATATAAGATTAAGAAAACATGTCAGATTTAAGAAGGCAGAATGCGTACTGAGAAACAAGAAGAAGACGAGTAATGGCCCCCGTATGTATTATGCATTATGCATAACAGGAGACCAGTAATGGCCCCCGTATGCATTATGCAAGTCATCACCAGTTCGTCTTCTTCTTGTTTCTCAGTACGCATTCTGCCCATTACATTTTGTCTGATTCCGACCAGTGATTTCGCTACACAGACACATATTATGGTAAGTAAATACTAGTTTATTAGGTTTTATGAATTAAAACTACTAGATTATCTTGTTTTATGTTGGTTAATGAGTATATATGTATTTTTCTTTGAGCTTAATGCAATCTTGTGCTTAATTACCACATGATTAAAGTAGTTCAATTGAAAGATGCTTGCCAGAGCTATTTTGATTGTAGAACTTAAAGAAAAATCATGTTAGACTTTAAATTTTGGAATAAAATAGATGATTTGCTATTAATATATAGATATAGTTAACAACCTGACATAGTTTATTGAAGTATTGCTTTGGAAAGATGTTTTTCATTCATTACAAACAAAAGACTGAATATTTTTAATGAAGATTAAAAGTCAATTTTGACTTAAGAGGACTTGGTTGATGATTTTAAAACGTTTGACTAGCATATATAAACTCATGTAACCAATATAAGTGGATGATTGTATAGTTTTATGAAACACACATCATGGTGAAAAAGCAACCCTTAGCCTATAAACTCTTGAAGTTAGACCCAATTTCCATTGTTTTAATTTGTTGTTTTCACTTAATAAAAAAAATTACTTATTTAACTTGATTAATTATATCCCAAATGATTTCATGCAACCTAATTAAAAACATCATTACATTATTAGCTCGCTTTGGTCGTAGTTTTTGTGAAGCCATACTCTTTTTATCATTATACTATTACTTGACCCATATGCTTGCGGTAAGCTATAAGGTTAACAATCCCTTTTCTTTTCATTTTTATTTTCTTATCCTTATTATCTTTGACTCAATTCTGATGTGGCAAAAATTGCTTCCAACTCAGGTCCACGTGTCAAAAATTCTTCATGCTCATCTTTGCCTCATCTGTCTTCCCATCCCGACTCCGATCCACCAGCATCACTACTCAGATCACTCTCCCGCAACAACTACTCTGGTTCGCTCGCCCAATTACTTACCACCTCGGCCCTCTCTCACGGCTCCTTCTTAAGCCTAACCGCTCGTACTGTCTCTCTCCTCCCCCTTCAACCTCCAATTCCTTCACTTCGACATAGTAAATGACCAATCTAAGAATCCAAAAGTGCAGGTTCTATATGTGGGAATAAAAAACAAAATTATAGTTAAACTGGTAATCGGCGTTGTCCAAGACGATTATATCTACGGGATTATATATAAAGAAAGAGCCCATTAAGTCGGCGCTGCTCTCTTGCAGTATAAACATATTGCTTTGGCTCGAATTTGCACTCTAGAAAAATTATATATTCATGTGTAGGGTTTCACTTGATGTAGGGGAAAAAAGGAAATCTACTCATAATACTCGCATCCCAAAAACTATTGACTGTGATCCAATTTAACATAGCATTAGACCGGTTTTCTTAGTTTTCCTTGGTAAATATCTCAAAAGTGGCGGAGGGGTGGCCTCCTAAAATTACAGAATCGAATCCAAAGTTTTAAAAAATTACACTTAAGCTTTATAAAGATTTTAATATTTTTACTTTAGTCTCCACTAAAAAAGTTGTAAAAATATTAAATTTTTTATGAAGCTGAAATATAATTTTATAAAAATTTGGATTTTATTCTGTAATTTTCGTCCCCCTTAAATAATTAGAAAGAGTAAGAGATGAATGTGATGTTTTGGGATCAGAATATTGAACGGGATGGCAGTCAGCATAGAAACTAGGAGAAGATCGTTTCCGAGCAGTAGATTGGCTATTTGGCTTTAACTTGGTGGGTTCTTTCTGAGAATGAAGTATCACTCTGGTCTTATTTATAAGTCCAATTTGATCAAAAAAATTTGGTCTTATTTATAAGTCCAGTTTCAAAAATAAATGAAATTGTGATAATTTTACCCATATTAATTGCACCTATAAAAATAGAGAGAGAAGAAACAGTCAAAAAGTACTCAATCATAAATGAGAGCAAAGTTGAAAATTTACCTTATAATCATTGTGTCAACTAACTTTTTTTGATATATGAGGTTTGATCAAAGTAGACTTATAAATAGAATTAGAGTATATGCATTTAAACAGGAGCATTTTTGCCGGTCCAGTTTGTCTTCTTCTTGTTTCTCAGTACGCATTCTGCCTTCTTAAATCTGACATGTTTTCTTAATCTTATATGGAATCCATGGGGAAGCCACGGCAGAAGTTTCCGATGATGTCACCAACCTCTTTTGCTGACTAGGTGATGACTCAAAGTGATTTATACCTCTTCTGCTGACATGGTATATGATAAGGATTAGTTTATTAAATTGAGAAAAGATTAAGAACTGAGTTAAGAATTTGAACCTGCCGACTTTTTTGACCTGACGAAGTCATTATTTAAAGGCAAGAAGGTGAAAGCGATATTTTCTTTTACTGAGAAAGGGATTGCTTGTGAAATATTTATTACGTGAAAAATCTTCATTAACAATCAATTCAAAAAATTAGGAGGTTGTAGCGTTCGTTAAGCTTCACCCCAGTCATCACCCAGGTGCGATGAGTCAAATCACCCTTTTATTTTCCATCTACAGTAATACTCTATGTCTATAATATTTTTTTCAGCCCAAAATATCCACGGCTGATAGCAATGATAAATCCCTTGCACCATAGGCTTTTCAAATGGGCTTTAGTGATGATCATGATGCCCTTTTCAGACCTATATATTCTCAATAAACGTATTTTTTAAAAAATCTCTTGGGTTTGTCATTCCCAAATTGGTGTGTTTGGGCTCTGTTTCAATTTCGTGTGGGCCAGGAAAGCCCAACCTATCAGTTGTAGTTTCGTGATAAGAATCGTTGGGCTGCGTGTGACGGCTATGACCTATCTCCTGAACAAACAAAAACAAATTAAAAAAACGGAGACAAAGGGGAGTTGGGCGGGTGAAAATGGGCTAATTCTTTACAACATGATAAAAATTTGAATCGTTGATGAGAGAGTTGCCCACATTTAATATCTGACAATACATTGAACATAATTGCTTTCAATAGAAGGATGCTTTTACCCAAATTAATCTTTTAGTCATTCAACTTTTAACTTAGTTCCTCAACTATGATTTGGCGTAACTCAGTCTCTAAACTTTTAATTGGCTTATGAATCAATCCTGATAATCTTTACAGATTCATACATTTCAACACATTTTCCAATACTTTTATAGGTTTTTAGAATCAATTTGTGAATAAAATAGACGTACATAAAAGAAAATGTAATTCAGTGAAACAATGTTCAAACTTTAGAAACTTTTGAGCTGAATGTCAATCTATTTAAAGAGTTTTGGGTAGCACATAAAATCCTTATTTATGTAGGAGGATGATGCATTTGCCGAACATTCGCCACAACAAAACCAAGACGAAAATTTGTGACCGTTCTACCTAAATCAGTTCATTTTCACGACCAAAGCGGCTTGTTTTGAATATCCCCCCGGGGGGGGGGGGGGGGGGGGACTTTGAAAAGCTTAAATGGAGTGCCGAAAGGAGCCACTCCGACTTGGTGAAGTTAAATTCTTTCTAAGTAGAGCTCGGGGAAGGAGAGTATAAAGATCTAAAGCATTGGGTTAAAGTTTCAAAGAGATTTGGATTGGAAATCTTTGGTTTTTGCTGTTTCTCTCCCTTTTCTCATCATTTTGCTGACATGAACTATGTTATTATGCCTAGTTTTTTGTTTGTATTGATTATGAGTCGCTAAGACTTTCATTCAGGATTACTTTTATGTATTATATGGATTAAAACTACTAGATTATCTTGTTTTATGTTGGTTAATGAGTATATATGTATTTTTCTTTGAGCTTAATGCAATCTTGTGCCTAATTACCACCTGATTAGAGTAGTTCAATTCAAAGATGCTTGCCAGAGCTATTTTGATTGTAGAACTTAAAGAAAAATCATGTTAGACTTGAAATTTTAGAATAAAATAAATGATTTGCTATTAATATATAGATATATTTAACAACCTGACATAGTTTATTGAAGCATTGCTTTAGAAAGATGTTTTTCATTCATTACAAACAAAAGACTGAATATTTTTAATGAAGATTAAAAGTCAATCTTGACTTAAGAGAACTTGGTTGGTGATTTTAAAACGTTTGACTAGCATATATAAACTCATGTATCCAATATAAGTGGATGATTGTATAGTTTTATGAAACACAATGGTAAAAAAGCAACCCTTAACCTATAAACTCTTGAAGTTAGACCCAATTTCCATTGTTTTAATTTGTTGTTTTCACTTAATAAAAAAAATTACTTATTTAACTTGATAAATTTCTGTTACGGACCGGCCCAACAGTCCAAATCCATGCTACAGCCCAAATGGATCAGGAATCATAGTTGGCATATCAGCAGGGAAGATCTGGTATCCTAACAAGATATGATTTATCCTAACCAATATCCCGAGATACTTGCCCCGAGTATCTCGGCCCCGGATCTTGCTCGCTCCAAATATCTCGGCCCCGGAGATCGTGCTAGGCCGAGATACTCGCGCCGGAAGCCTCTATAAATACAGAGGAACGCCAACCAGGTGCACGGGTTCTAACTCTCCACTCTTTTACTTTCAGTCACACAGAGCACACACCCCACTCCCTTGGTTACACGCCTGTGTGTGTCTCGAACTACGTGGACTTTGATTTGATCCCTTTACAGGGTACGTAGGCCCTAGGTTTGGCTCCTAGTCAAGTCCAACAAATCTTGTTCTTAAAACAGAACATTGGCGCTGTCCGTGGAGAACCGTAATTTCCGATTCCCGTGACCAACGATGATTACTACAAAAATCAAAGAGGAGGTCGCCGACGAGTATCCTCTCTCATTCCACCAATCGACAAAGGACAAAGGAGGTCTGTCAATCTCTTTGTACCTCTGCTCATGAAGAAAGGATGGAACAGATGTGAGTACGAAAAACTACGGCAGCATCGTCGACATTCAAATGCTTTAAACCTTCTGAGACCTTGGCAAGAATGGTGGGAATATCCGGTTGTGTACTTCGTTGGGGAGTTTCTTTTTGGTTGTATGGATTAGGGCTCAACTACCTGGAGATCTAGAACCAGATTTTCAAATCCAAAATCCTGAGCCCTAATTTCGCTGAGATTAAACGTTAACGCCCCTCTTATATGACGAGCTTTCTCTCAAAATCCTCGCAGAGAGAGTCTAACGTTCTGTTTTCTGTGTTGCTGAATCTGATTTTATCGGAGCTTTCAGTTTTGAGGAATCAGTCGTTCTCCAGCAGCGATTAAAACCTCGTTTTGCTTCGACGCTCTAACTCCGACGACGATTACGAGTAAGCATGAAACTCGATGCTTTGATAAGTTCGGCTTCGAAGATTAAGCTCGGACCGTAAGCCATGAAACCTGGAATCTTGGTGGAACTCGGCCTGTATGGTCCGACTTCTTTGTTCCTGTAACTCGGCTCTGGGTTGGAACTCGGCCTGTATGGTCCGACTTCTTTACTCGCCTGTTGGAATTCGGCCATTGTTAGTGCCATCTACAAAATGCGCCAGTCTTCTCTGATCTTGGCAAACCGACGCCAGATTTTGGCATCTTGGTATCTACTCAATAGTTGTTCAGAGATGTTCGCTTTTCAGTTCACGGTATCATTCATTTGAACCATCAGCACCCATCATCTTCAACCCCGCCTTGGAAATTATCCAACGCCGAGCTTGGCCAATGACACTGATGTAATGGTCCCTTTATATGGACTTTTTAATCTCTCTTCTAATTGGGGTCATAATTTTTTGCGGGTTGAAGGCCGAGGCCATCATAATTTTTCCTAGTTGGAGGCCGAGGTTGAAGGCCAAGGTACTCATAATATTCCCGGGTTGAAGGTCGAGATACTCTTGCTGAGCAACGAACCGCAGGAAGCGAACTAAAGGGAGAAAATCAAATATTAAATTAGAGATGATAATCGGATGACGTCCTCTGCTCTCTGGTCCGTGATTTGCTTTTTGAAATCCAGGCATGGATATTGGCAAATTTAAAGAAGGATTATTTCTCTTGCCCAAGGTCTTTTGCAACCAAATAGCTATTGTTGCATGAGTCTTTGAAGATGTTGCAGGGGACATATTTTCTGGTGGTCACGTCCTATCAGAATTATATCTGTGTAGGCCACTCTTTGATTCAACCTCATTGGTAGCGTACTTGGAGATGGAACCTTGACAGGATGATTAAAGGAATTACCTCCTCATATCAGATTACTTGTTGACGCATGCATTCAAAAAGATTGGACGATGAGGAATATTTGATTGCTTCAGAAATATTTTTACTGATAATATTCCACGGGAATATTTTGCTGGTGATAATACCATTTGCTGATGGTAATATATCAAAGTGACTAATATACCATTTGCTGATGGTGCTGATGGTGATAATACCATTTGATTGCAGTCAAGATTTATCTACACACCTGAAGAAGAAAAGTCAAACATTTGGGAAGATCCCATAATCCTTCACAGGTCACACGTGCATGTCAATTTGTGTTAATTTTTTTGTCTTTTATGCCGATTGCTAGTTCTCCTTTGATATAGTTATTCATCCAAAATTATCTCATTTTGGAAATTTTGATATGATGTGGCGCGGATGACCACAAATTATATGCTCTTGATTACAAAAAAATGTTGTTGTATCTATAAGCTACCCCGTGGAGAAGTATGGTAATGTGAAGGTCCCATATTTGAAAGACGGTGACACTTGTACATATATGCAAAACTGCACCAATCAGTTGACTGTCTCCGTTGGTCGGATATGTCATTAAGGAATTTTCAATATCACTGTCCACTCTGCAAAGGGCATCAGTAAAAGCATCTAGAGTGTAAGGACTCGGCATGCAAAATGGCCATGTCGGATGGAGCTTTCTCACCTATTATTTGATGGCACTCCTGAGCTGCACTTGGCCAATTTCCTTCTTATCACAATTTCATATCAAAGAGTCAAAATGTGCCTAAAATTCTTGATGAAGAATCCATGAAGCCCGGATAAAACCGAATTTGGTTCAAATCCCGGCTCCAGAATAATTTTTGAAGGCGGACTGGTTACACCGAATCTGGTTAAAATCCGGGCTCCGTGCTTATTCTTGAAGGCGGACCGGTTACACCGAATCTGGTTAAAATCCCGGCTCTGTGATTATTCTTGAAGGCGAACCGGTTACACCGAATCTGGTTAAAATCCGGGCGCCATGTGAGTTTTTGAAGGTGGACTGGTCACACCGAATCTGGTTGAAATCCCGGCTCCACGTGAATCTTAGAGGGCGGACCCGGTTAGATTACACTGAATTTGGTTAAAATCCTGGCTCCGTGATAATTTTTGAGGGCGGACCCCGGCTACGCCGAATCTGGTTAAAGCCCGGGCTCCGTGTGAGTTTTTGAATGGACCCCGGTTACACCGAATCTGGTTCAAACCCGGGATCCCTGTGAATTTTGGAAGGCGAACCCCGGCTACGCCGAATCTGGTTAAAGCCTGGGTGTCGTGTGAGTTTTTGAAGGCGGACCGGTCGCACCGAATCTGGTTGAAATCCCGGTTCCGTGTGAATTTTCGAAGGCGGACCCCGGTTACACTTAATACAGTTAAAACCTGGGCTCCATGTCAATTCAAGGGTTACGACACCTATAATTGAAAAAAGGGTTTACGACACCCATCTCAGATAAACAAATTCCTCAAAAGAAACTCATCTGCTTTACTATCGATAGTCGATGATACTACACCGAGGTCATTACACCCGGTAATAAACATGAAGCCGAGGTCAATAAACCCGGTGTGAAGCCGAGGTCCTGAAACCCGGCATGAAGCCGAGGTCAATAAGCCCTGCGTGAAGCCGAGATCCATAAACTCGGCGCGAAGTTGAGGTCCTGAAACCCGGCATGAAGCCGAGGTCAATAAACCCGGAATGAAGCCGAGGTCCATAAACCCGGCGTGAAGCCGAGGTCCTGAAACCCGACATGAAACCGAGGCCATTAAACCCGGTGCAAAAAACGGCTCTGAGATCGCGTACCCGGCCGCTAACAAAAACATCTAGATGTATGAAACCGGCCGTTGTACTCCGACAGGCATTGGTTAGAGCTCGGCGAAGGTGCCATACGTGGCCTTTTGCGAAATTGACGCGTCAACGCTCGCCCGACTAAGCAAGCGGACTATCATGCCGACCCTGATCAGGTCAAAATGTTTGATTAGAGGCAGGTGAAGCCTCGGTTGAACATGTGGTAGTTTAGCCCTTACGTCGGTTACCATTAATCCGACTAAGAGAAAAGTTGGAATCCGACTAGTGAAAGTTGGATGAGGTAGTGCGGTTAGTTATACCTGACGAGGTTGAAACAAGACAACCCTACCCCAACCTCCCACGCGTAAGTGTGGTAGAGTCAAGCGACTTGTATTCATTACGGTCAACAAATATCTAAACTCCCAGACATAAACGCTGGTCGAGTATATAGACCTGTACTTAATGCGGTCGATAAACTAAACTCCCGGACGTAAGCGCTAGTCGAGTATATAGACCTGTAGTTAATGCGGTCAATAAATTAAACTCCCGGACGTAAACGCCGGTCGAGTATATAGAAGAGTGACAGGGCACAGGCGCCCTAGCTCGGGAAAGCAGCATCACCAGAAGGCACCACCTCTTTGGACAGACTAGCCTCAGGAGCTCCTGACCCGGCCTTATCACCTCCTTGCAAGACAGAGCGGAACCTGGACACCGTCTTTCACATAAGCCCGGTAGGCATACCCAGCAAGGTTCAAGGATACGCCCAGATTCAAGTGCTTGGTTAGATCAAAGGCTGGGTTGAGGCAGTCCGAGGCAGTCTACTTCAAATGAGGAAGTTGTGTCAGAATGGGCTTGATGCACTGCCAGGAGAGCATCTTTGGTCAAGACCAACTCGGAGGAACGACATCTTGACGGAGGGAGTGAAATTTAAACCTCGGATATTAGATCCAGGTCAAGTGGGCAATGCACCCCGGCAGCCCAGAGCCCTCGACTGCCAGGCTGGGGGGCAACAAGACAGGAGTGGCACCGTTAGGCTGTCAGCAAATCAAAGCAACTTTGAAAAGCATCAACCGAGGCCGAGGCCAGCTAAGACAAAGAACCGAGGCTGAGGTAAGCAAAAGCAAAGTGTAAGGGGAAGGTAAAAAGACCGGCCTCGGGAGAAAAACCCAGCGCTACGAATCTAAGCTAACAAATGAGTAGAAGGATACGAATCCGAACTCGTCAAAGACTCGAACGAAAGCATATCAAGATGGATACGAAATAAAGGCGCCTCGGCAGCTTAGAGACCTATAAGCCCATAAGGAAGGGCCGAAGTACGACGGACGCATCAAGTCCGCGTAGAAGTCACAAGCCGCCAGGTGTCAGTCGATGATAATGGCGAAGGCATAAGAATCCCGACCCTGAAGTCGGGGAACTCCTTCACATTACCTTAGATCCTTGAGGCATACCTCGGATCTTTGAGCAAAAGGCATCGGTAACCGGGGTCAATATGACACAACCCAGCACTATGCGGTAGATAGGCAAGAGGGTATAGATTCACAACAGTCGAGCCCGAGAAACCTGAGGAAAGACTCCAACCTCAGAGACAGGTGAACCGCCTTAGCATTATCCCAGATCCTGGAGATATTACCTCGGATCTGTGAAGTAGACGACTTCAATAGCCGAGATCGACACCTGGATTTAAACGCAAGGCGTCTCGGATCGATCCGGGTCAGGTAACACCCCAACCACTTAAAGCAGGGCGTCCTTGGCACGATGACAGGAGTTGAACCCTTCAAAGTCATGAGAAGCCAGGCCCCGGACGTAAAGCCACCTTATGGGCCGCGACAGTTATAAGCCGGTCCAGCTGAAGTAGAATGCCCCAGCCTTAACAGAGGCCGGGGGCAATGTACATCGTGGCCGTCCAGAGGCCTGAACGACCAAGCTGGGGGACAACTGTTACGGACCGGCCCAACGGCCCAAATCCATGCTACGGCCCAAATGGATCAGGAAGCATAGTTGGCATATCAGCAGGGAAGATCCGGTATCCTAACAAGATAGGATCTATCCTAACCAATATCCCGAGATATTTGCCCCGAGTATCTCGGCCCCGGATCTTGCTCGCTCCAAATATCTCGGCCCTGGAGATCGTGCTAGGCCGAGATACTCGCGCCGGACGCCTCTATAAATACAGAGGAACGCCAACCAGGTGCACGGGTTCTAACTCTTCATTCTTTTACTTTCAGTCACACAGAGCACACACCCCACCCCCTTGGCTACACGCCTGTGTGTGTCTCGAACTACGTGGACTTTGATCCCTTTACAGGGTACGTAGGCCTTAGGCTTGGCTCCTAGTCAAGTCCAACAAATCTTGTTCTCAAAACAGAACAATTTCAAATGATTTCATGCAACCTAATTAAAAACATGATTCCATTATTAGCTCGCTTTGGTCGTAGTTTTTGTGAAGCCATACTCTTTTTATCATTATACTATTACTTGACCCATATGCTTGCGGTAAGCTATAAGGTTAACAATCCCTTTTCTTTTCATTTTTATTTTCTTATCCTTATTATCTTTGACTCAATCCTGATATGGCAAAAATTGCTTCCAACTCAGGTCCACGTGTCAAAAATTCTTCATGCTCAGCTTTGCCTCATCTGTCTTCCCATCTCGACTCCACCAGCATCACTCAGATCACTCTCCTGCAACAACTACTCTGGTTCGCTCGCCCATTTACTTACTACCTCGGCCCTCTCTCACGGCTCCTTCTTAAGCCTAACCGCTCGTATACTGTCTCTCTCCTCCCCCTTCAACCTCCAATTCCTTCACTTCGACATGGTAAATGACCAATCTAAGAATCCAAAAGTGCAGGTTCAATATGTGGGAATAAAAAACAAAATTAGAGTTAAACTGGTAACCGGCGTTGTCCAAGACGATTATATCTACCGGATTATATATAAAGAAAGAGCCCATTAAGTCGGCGCTGCTCTCTTGCAGTATAAACATATTGCTTTGGCTCGAATTTGCACTCTACAAAATTATATATTCATGTAGGGTTTCACTTGTAGGGGAAAAAAAGAAATCTACTCATAATACTCGCATCCCAAAAACTATTGACTGTGATCCAATTTAACATAGCATTAGACCGGTTTTCATAGTTTTCCTTCGAAAATATCTCAAAAGTGGCGGAGGGGTGGCCTCCTAAAAATTACACTTAAGCTTTATAAATATTTTAATATTTTTACTTTAGTCTCTACTAAAAAAGCTGTAAAAATATTAAATTTTTTATAAAACTGAAATATACTTTCATAAAAATTCGGATTTTATTCTGTAATTTTCGTCCCCTTAATTAATTAGAAAGCATAAGAGATGAATGTGATGTTTTGGGATCAGAATATTGAACGGGATGGCAGTCAGCATAGAGACTAGGAGAAGATCGTTTCCGAGCAGTAGATTGGCTATTTGGCTTTAACTTGGTGGGTTCTTTGTGGGACGAAGTATCACTCTGGTTCTATTTATAAGTCCAATTTGATCAAAAAAATTTTGTCCTATTTATATAAGTTCAGTTTCAAAAATAAATGAAATTGTGACAATTTTACCTATATTAATTGTATCCATAAAGATAGAAAGAGAAGAAACAGTAAAAAAGTACCCAATCATAAATAAGAGCAAAGTTAAAAATTTACCCCATAATCATTATGTCAACTAACTTTTCTTGGTATATGAGGTTTGATCAAAGTGAACTTATAAATAGGATCAGAGTATATGCATTTAAACAAGAGCATTTTTGCCGGTCCAGTTCGTCTTCTTCTTGTTTCTCAGTACGCATTCTGCCTTCTTAAATCTGACATGTTTTCTTAATCTTATATGGAATCCATGGGGAAGCCACGGCAGAAGTTTCCGATGATGTCACCAACCTCTTTCGTTGACTAGGTGATGACTCAAAGTGATTTATACCTCTTCTGCTGACATGGTATATGATAAGGATTAGTTTATTAAATTGAGAAAAGATTAAGAACTGAGTTAAGTTACAAGTTAAGGAACTGAGTGATATCGAGACATAGTTGATGGATTCATAAATCATAACTGACTTAAAAGTTGAAGCCTTGAAGGACTTGAAATATAAATTTTCTTTTAAAAAAATTAGATAGAAAAAAGGGGCTCTGTTACGCTGTGAATTATTTCTTGCCCGGATAAAGGGAAGGTTCACGCTTAGTGGTTGAGAATACATTAGATAATAATGATGGATGAACGCATGAAAGTGCATAGTAGATGACGAGTGATTGAGAGGTCATTCGGTGAAATTCATTATTACTCATATCGTAATATATAATGGTAAACACTGGCTTCATTCCCCGTGATTGTCATCCAAGATTACCATCATGATGACACGTCATAAAGACGGGCCATAATTGTTTCTGCATGTGGCCACGTCAGCGTGCACATGGACGTTTGGATAACTCAAGGCGGCCTCTTCCGGCACGCAAGCGACCGGCAATCTGCAGGTGACCCCTCTGCTCATAAAGTGCCCTACCAAGTCACACTAGATACAACAAAAAGGCTAGCCACAATTAATTATGCTTGCTTAGACCTTAATAATGCATTAGGAAAAGCCGATAATGAGTGTTTGTTAGTAGTGGGCACATGGAGAACATGAGTCGCTGCTCTGTTTCGTCGCGCGAATTCAAAGCGAAGCTGGATCTTGGGTGTGCTTGACAATGACGGGCAACGAATATATAATAGGACCCTTCATATATTATCCCCTTCTTTTGTTTTTGCCACGTGGAAGTTGCCCATTAGCGTGTCTCTTCTGGCACCTGAATTGGTCAATCAATAATTAAGGATTTAAGATGTCCTGGTGAGTATGTGGCGATTTTTGCACCATTAGATTCAATATAAAGAGGGACAATATTATAAGTTTTGTTTTGTATTGGAGAAGGGCCATGACAGCGAGGACGAAAGAGTCAGCGAAGCAACTGGGGATGAGTAGTTATGCCTATCATCACGTTTATTCGTGGATGGGGTCTACCATTATGAGAGTGACGTACATGTGTGTTTGGGTGTGGGTGTGGGTGTGGGTTGGTACTTGGTGGGTTAACCTAATTAATACGATGAAAACTGAGGAAAATTAAACAAAAACTACTGAGGAAAACAAACAGAGAAAACGGGACATTGATGCCGGCCATGTATAGGAGAAGAGTCAGGCTGCAATTCCAATTTGCATGCGCATAAGGCGTACTTGAAGGGTTGAATTATATTTGAACTTACACCAACCTAACAAATAATAATTGAAAGAATACATCAACACCAGTATTGAACTCGTGACTTGAGCTCAACAAAACGTGATGTATGACGACAAATAGAGGATATCATCTTCATCAATAGACCTGCGGAAAAGACATCTGTCTTGGTTTCTGTTCTTATATTTTGGTGGAAATGGAGGCCTGTTATATGTTTATTATGATCGAGTGGGCATAATCACGACATACAGGGGCCATTACTGGTTTCCTGTTTTAATGAAGCCAAAAGCTCTCAATGCAAGGGGTAGGAATTGCAACGCTCGCTTGTTCAAAGCCTTCATTTGGATGTACATATACACACACTCACCAAGCTGCTTAATTTTATTTATTTTTTCCCATATAAGCATTTTATTCAAATATTATAGAATAATATTGAAGTATTTCTTTTAAGAAAAAGAAATTCTTACCCTTTGCCCTTAGTAGGCCATGACTGCCACTGGATATATGATCTTTAATGACCGTTAGCCTTAAACTCACTGCAAACTGCGCATGCGCATGCACTCTTAATTCCTTATACCTCAAGCACTTGTAAAAGGTGGTTTCCTTAAAAAAGATACCCATCTAGACCTTACGTTCATCTGACCAGTTTCTTCATAAAATTTATCTACTAGATCCATAATGGACTGGCGGGAGGATTTTTTTTTTTTTTTTTAATTTAAAATAAGAATTTTACTCGTTCCTGGAACCAAATAAAAAAGACGGATGATAATTGATTTTTCTCAAACAAGCTAAGTAAAGCAAAGATTGTGGTCGTTTATTCTAATTTATCAACCTCAGATTCCCGCCGTAGCAACAGTGACAAAGATGAGATGCATGCATCATTGTCTGGAAAAAATTGCCGGGTGTCAGCTCGTCGGCGCAGGAACGAAAAGAAAAATGTGCTTATTGAGAAGAATATCAGAGAGAAATCTTCCTGACGCCAACATTATGATCTAAAATGTCCGATTTGTGCTCACATATGTATTGACAAGTAAGCATTTTGAGGCACTTAATTTGTAGAGAGTCCTTTTACTAGGTTTCCCATCAAGAAACAAGGGCTAACAACCATGCAAAGGAGCGTAGGATTGAAGCTTAAACATATTCAAAGGAAAGTGTTGAAGGATGAGCTGGAAGGAGGATATTTATGAAGGGGACCCCAATTCACTGTAGTGCATGTAAATGCATTGAATTTAGATATTAAAGTGGAGGGAGGAATAATCCAGGGTGGTCTTACGAAGATGATGGAGGGTGCGCTGTGATTGAAAGGTGGTGGTTTGGAGGGGCTGGGCTGGGCGTGATGAACAAGACCAATAATCATGTGGACGCATGTGCTTTGAGTTGGAGAACATGCCCTAACCCTACAAGCGACACACTCGCCTACACTTTTCTCTCTTGTTTATTAATTAGTATTCATTTATCCCATTCCTTTGGAGATTAATAATGTGGCCCCCCCACGTCCTAATATTATCATCATACTTATTCCTTAATGCCTACCAGCCCCTCCCACAGGCCACAGATACAGCTTCGAGTATATATAAAAGCACTCGTTTCGAGTTCAATATCTGGCACGCAGATAAAAACCAGAACTCTCTATATTCTGAAAGCGTCCAATCGGAGATATGGGAGTTTCTTCACAGCCTTCCCTTGTTCCCCTTTCTTTTGAAGATTCGAACAAGGGGCCTGAAGTTGAAACCATGAAGGCGATGATGATGATGAACAAGAAGAGCGTCAAGAGCAGAAGAAGGCAGGGAAGGATTGTAATGAAGAGGAGGGCTCGGTTGATGGAAAGTTCTAGAAGGCGAGCCAAGAAGATAGAGAGAAGGGTAACCAAGCTGAAGTGGCTCATACCCGACGGTGAGTTGGTGGGGTTGGATGGGCTCTTCAGGAAGACGGCCCATTACATTTTGACTTTGCAATTGAGAGTGAGAGTCATGCAGATTATGGTTAAGGTATTGACTGATTCCGACCAGTGATTTCGCTACACAGACACATATTATGGTATGTAAAGACTAGTTTATTAGGTTTTATGAATTCCTTGCGCTTCAACTGTAGTTATGCAGAACTTATATTGCTCTTCTGAATGCCCTCCCCTATATATTGTGTTGGACGGGTCTCTCGATTAGAAAAGGCCTGAGGTGTTCGATCGTTTAATTTCATGGCATCATGAACCAGTTATTGCGGATCAAAATGTTCTCTTTAATTTTCCACTTTTTATTTTGTACCTTCTCCTGTACCTAGTCACTCAGCTAGCGGTGGGTACGTACTCTTATGATTTAGTTTGTTGGGTCATAATGTATTGAAGAGCTTTTACATTTTTGATGTTTTGCAATGCAGATGAGGAGGACGCCTAAAATCACTTCCTGAAACCTATAATGGGATGTTTGTGAAACAGCAGTTTTTTTGTTTTTGGTCCCGCCCGCCGGGGGGGGACGAGACAAAAATCAACTCTCATATTTATCTAAAATAACGTAAAATTACTTAAAATACAATAAATTAAATCTAACTCTGAACAATACCTCCAATAGTGGACTTTAATGAAGAATCTCAAGGTTTGTTTGGTTTGAGGCCTGGGAGGGGTGGGGAGGAAGAGTAATGTTTTGGGTTAAACAAACTCTCGGTCTCTTTAATTTGGGCATTTCTTTGTGCTTTGCGCATATGATTGAGGGAATACATTGGCAATAAGTCATAATTATCTTCAGCCCCGGATTTGACAACTGACTTAATTATATTCCCAAAAAAAAAAAAATTAAGGAAAAATATCTGTGAAAAGCATAATCCAGCAATTTGATCCACAAGCTAATCTAATCCCAATAGCAACCCCACCATGATATATTATCATTATGAAGAAATGTTTTTTTCTTTTTCTTTTTGTTAATATAAAAATTTTAGGAAAAGGGTTGGGTCTACTCACGATTCAAGAGCAGGGCGGAATCTTCCTTCCTCCTAAGTAATCTTAGGCACCTAGAAGCTATAGTACCCCCCAGTGTCTTGACCAACTCCAGAATCGAAACCAACCCCCCTCCCCCCTTTTTTTCCTTTTAAGCGAGTCATATAATTACAAACTAAGTGAAAAATGGTTATTTTTAAAATTCCGTCCAATAGTCATCGATATAATGGTAATAACAAATTAACAATTGGCGCGCATGAGATGAACCAGATTGGAGCCCGATTGTCTTCCAGGGCCAGGATGAGGGTCCCGTGTGGCCCAATTAATTTCAGCCCTCTAATTCAAATTGGACTGAACCGAATAGACAATAAGAAATTTTGGACATTCATATAGGCCCAATCACCCCATGTCACCTCTGGTTTCAGAAAATAAGGAAAGAAATTTAGCGGTCTGAAAGAGACCAGATACTGTGTGCTCCGAAGTTAGCATAATTAACGGCGACTTTTGTAGTAAAAAAAAAATTGTCATGTGGGTATAAGAGGGCTGAGTAGGAGTAGATCATGCAGTTATGATTGGGATTTGAGAAAGCACGCACTAGTGTAAAAAAGGCTTTTAAAACCGGATAAAACAGGCTTGTAAGAGCAGACGGACGGCCGGTCTTGTTCCAGCCGGTATTAAAAGTCTACATATAAGACCGGACAATGATCCGGTCTTAAAAGTCTACATATTTTAGACCGGACATTTAAAATATTCGGTCTTAAAATTTGTACTAAATGAATATGAAATAGTTTGATTTGGTCGGTCCAAAAACTCAACTTTTAAGACCAGCCTAAAATTAGTCCGCTCTTAAAAATATCGAACTTTTAAGACCGGACAAAAATAAATACGGTCTTAAAGTTAGCGACTTCTAAGACTGACTAATCATACGCGGTCTTAAAAGACTGACTTTTAAGACCGGATGATAATTACGTCCGGTCTTAAAAATTTTCCTTTAAGATCGGACGTCTAAATGTAACATAACGATCTTAAAAAAGCCAACTTTTAATACCGGCTTAATATGACCTTTAAGACCTGTCATATAATTACATCCGGTCTTAAAAGTCAAACGCATAAGATCGGCTTATTTATTTCCAATATAAATTTTCCTGAATTTTTCCCTACTGTTGTTCCTGCTACTATATATATACACAAATCCACTACCCAATCCAGCACATAAAAGTCGATACTTTAAGCTACAAGCTATGAACAATTATTTGAATAAATTGAATTGGAAAAATGATACAAATATTATTCACCATGAGTTATTTGGCCTCTTAATTAATCTACAACACCAAAATTAATTCATACATCCAATAAGATAACTTACTTACAAATACAATAAGTTACAAATACAACATAGATGCGCCCAAAATAATATTCACCATGCCTTCATCATCTGATTCCCATGCCATCCAACAACGTAACATCCTCTTTTATAACATGATCGGATTCTGCCACAAAAATAAAACAAGGAATAAACTTCATATCAAAGACATTTTATGAACATAGCAGGAATAATATATATAGTTAAAGCCTTAAAGTAGTCAAATAAATCTGCATATATATGAATATTACCTTATGAATTGACTCTTTTATAAAGTGATATCTTCCCATATCCCTTCTTGATGATCACTTCTTATGCCGGGTTCATTATCCGCTTCATCTTCTTCGTTCATGTCCGGTAGACCCCTTGAAAAAAGTGTACTCTCAGGAATACCATAATTTGAATTTTCCTCATCAATATCAATGACCCTCTTTCCTTGGAGAGCTACAGACCACATTTTATTTTCTTGATCGGTGATATAGAACACTTGTTGCGCCTGGTCTGCCATAATAAAAGGTTCATTTCCAAAACTTTTACCATTGACATCGACTAATGTAAATCCTAGCCGATCGATCCGAACACTATTATTGACATCAACCCACTTGCATTTGAAAATGGGAAATCTAATTTTCACATAGTCCACCTCCCATATCTCTTCAATAACCCCATAAAATGGCATGACTGCCAATAAAGGCCTTTTGTCTTTCGAACTGGAGAAGTGCATAGATTCAGCCTCTAATATAACACCACTGTTCTGGATTGTGCTCCTATCATCTAGGGACTTCGTGTAAAATGTATAACCATTGATCACATACGAATTCCAACTTATGACATCAACCTCAGGACCACGTGCTAACCATTTGAGGATATCAGAAACACATTCCTCCCCCTCGACCTTTCGTTTGAACCAGTGTGCAAAAGTTCTGTTATGCTCCCTAATCAACCTTTGTTCAGTCATTCGAGGATTTTCTTTCCTCACAGCTTCTTTATGTGCAGCTATGCTGGCTTGAACTTCATCAACATTATTCAAGATGTATAAGTGGATTTGTGACAATTCATCAGGATCCACAGTCTTTACTGAAGCCCCTCGCCTACCCCCTCCAGCATGATGACGTTTTGGAAGCCCAATATGTCTTACTTTGGCCAAATAATTTTGACAAAATTCTATGGCTTCTTCAGAAACATATTTCTGAACAATTGATGCTTCTGGACGGTATGCATTCTTCACGTACCCTTTAAGGAATTTCATAAATCTTTCAATTGGGTACATCCACCGTAAATGGATAGGGCTGCACAACTTTATCTCCCTCACTAGATGAACAATTAGATGAACCATGATGTCAAAAAATGTAGGAACAAAAAGTTTCTCAAGGTGGCACAAGATAAGATGTCATTCATTCTCCAATTCATCCAACTTTTCAATGTCGAAAACTTTAGAACAAACCGCATTGAAGAAGACACAAAGTCTAGTCAAAACAATCCGAAGGTCATATTCAGCGATGCCTCGAATAGCTATTGGGAGTAGCTGTTGCATCAAGACATGATAATCATGCGATTTTTGGCCTACTAATTTCAAGTCCTTCATCGATATAAGCCTTTTAAAATTTGAAGAATACCACGAGGGAACTTTTGTGCCATGTAAACACTCACAAAAACTACGTTTCTCATCCTTAGACAAAGTATGAGAAGCCGGGGGACAATAAGTTCTCGTCCCATACGGCCTTGGATGTAGCTCTTCACGTATTCCCATTACTTGCAAATCCAATCTTGCCTTCACACCATCCTTGGAACTGCCTTGTATGTTGAGAAGCGTGCCAACAATGCTATCACATACGTTTTTCTCCACATGCATGACATCGATACAGTGTCTCACATCAAGATTGCGCCAATAGGGAAGATCGAAGAATACAGATATCTTTTTCCATATATTTGTATCTTTTCTACTCTTGGTTGTCTTGCCGAAGATGACATTGATATTTTTCACCTTCTCATAAACTTACTCCCCAGTCAATGGCACCGGAGCATCTTCATATTCTTGGCCACCAAAGAAGGCTTTCTTTAATCGACGATATGGGTGGCCCCGTCTAAGAAATCTCCTATGTCCAAGGTAAACCGTATTTCTTCCATGTTGGAGTTGATGGTAGCATGTGCCTTCTTCACAAACCGGACATGCTTTATGGCCCTTTACACTATACCCTGACAAGTTACCATATGCTGGGAAGTCGTTTATAGTACAGAATATCATGGCTCGCAATTTGAATACCTCCTTCTTGAAAGAGTCAAAAACATCCACACCTTCTTCCCATAACTCCTTCAAGTCTTCGATCAAGGGCTAAAGGTAAACATCAATGTTATTTCCGGGTTGTTTTGGTCCCGAAATCAACATAGACAGCATGATGTACTTTCTCTTCATGCATAACATAGGAGATAAGTTGTAAATAACGAGGAGTACAGGCCATGAACTATGTACGCTGCTAAGGCTTCCATATGGATTCATGCCATCCGTGCTAAGGGCAAGCCTAAGGTTCCTAGGTTCTTCGCCGAAGTTGGGAAATAATTGATCGATTTTCTTCCATTGAGAAGAATTGGCTGGATGACGAAGCTTTCCATCAGAAATCCTCTCATCTGCATGCCACCGCAAATGTTTTGCATCATTTTCATTCGCAAACAACCTCTTGAACCTTGGTATGATTGGAAGATACCACAACACTTTTGCAGGCCCCTTATTTGACTTGTACCTTGGGGTTTCACATATCGGACAATTCTGCTTCTCTTCAAACTCTTTTCTATACAATACGCAGTCATTCGGGCATGCATGGATCTTTTTGTACTCTATTCCCAGTGGACAAAGTATTTTTTTAGCATCATAGTATTGATACGGCAACACATTATCATCTGGAAGCATGTCCTTAAAAGCCTCAAGCATTTCAGAAAAACTCTTGTCGCTCCATCCATGACGTGCCGTCAAGCTTACCAATTTCAATACAGCGTTCAACAATTGGTATTTTTGACACCCTGGGTATAGCGGGGTCTCCGCATCACTGCACATATTACCATATGCATGTGATTATTGAAAGGCCTCTTCTCCTACATCACGAATAATGTCCTCTATGCGATCGTCCATATCCGTGTCATTATCATCAAAGGCCACTTCCCCATGTTGAGACCCACTTGGTATTTTTTCACCATGCCATACCCATACTGTATAAGTCTTACAAAATCCATGACAGATTAAATGTGTCCGTATAACTTCAGGACTTAGTAGCCTATCATTCAAACATTTTACACAAGGGCAATAAAACTTCCCACTATCATCATTGGCATTTTGTTTAGCAAATTCAATAAAGTCCCTCACCCCATTCTGATATTTAACGCTCGTACGTAAAGCATTTATCCAACTGTGATCCATAGTAGAATTCCTATGGACGGAAAGATTTAACGTACGTATAATAAGGCAAAATAAATGCATAACGAAGAATCACTTTTGGTCATGAATATCACAGTGAAGCCAAACTAAAATACTCCCGAAGCAAAATAAATGCATGACGAGGAAATTTAAATGCTTCGCATGAAAGTCTTGTGGACTCACCTGTAGCATATAAATTCAAATGCCAAATAAGAGTCTTTCTTCTCCCGCCACGAACGTTGATGTTGAAGACAGCAAGAGTACCCTAAAAACATTTGTTGGTCAATTGGGTAGGTCTCAAGTGCAAATATAATCTTCAGAATAGAATATTTATTAACAACAGAGAAGCACACAAGAGTATTTCATCGATTTCATTCAACTCAAGAAAAACCCAGAACGATAAGTAGGCAAACCATGAAGTTATATAACCGAAACACCTCTTATAGCTTGGTCTAAGTTTAGTTGAGGAACGAGGAAGTGATTGTCCAGAGAGCAACGTGAAGCACCGACGGAGCAACACACAACCACTGGAGACAGAACCTCCTCAGTAATCACTTTCGGGGCGACAAGAGAAATTCAGAGAGGGAAATTTAATTTTCCGCGCGACAGAGACTTGGTTTTATGTTTGGATTTTTTAAGACCGATTAATTATAAAGCATCTGGTCCTAAATATTTTATATTAAATTTTTAAGTATTACTTTTAAGACCGAATTCTTATGTTGTCCGGTTCTATATATTTAAGACCGCAGTTTTATAATACTCCGGTCCTAAGTTAATTTTCCAGAGAAAAGAGAATAGACTTTGGGCCTTTGGCGAGCGCAGAAAATTATCAATGCTATTAATTAATACTACTATTAATTACTTGAAGAAAAAATTAAAAAGAGACAAGGTTATAGTTCTTAATTAATGCTACTATTAATTACATTAACAAAAAATTAAAAAGAGACAAGCTTATGGTTCTTAATTAATGATATTCTTAAATAATGCTATTATTAATTACTTGAACAAAAAATTAAAAAGAGACAAGCTTATGGTTCTTAATTAATGCTATTATTAATTACTTGAATATTGCCGTACACATTGCCCAAAAAAAAATACAGAAAATTATCAAAGCTTGTTATCCTTCAAAGCCCAGGCAATATCGGCTTGAACAGCATTAATCTCCCGCCGGATATCAGCAAGTTCCCGTCTTATTCGTATCAGGTTGTTAGAGGAAAGAGGACGAGGGTCAGCGGTCGACGCGCTGGGGCCAACTGGTTGGAGAGGTGGAGCAGGAACCTCTTCATGGTCGGAAGGCTGGAGGGGGGTGCGGCAATGTCTTCATCATCGGAAATAACAATGGGTCCAACGACCCGAGACTCTTCTGTTTCAATCGAACTCACTCTCGATGGAGGAGGCGCACCGTATAACGATCGACGGAAGGCACGAGCATCACGAGTAAGAGCACCCCTACGAGCGGTTATCTTGTATCTAACTATGGTTTGAGCAGTACGTTGGCGCAAAGAGGTATGAGGCGTTTATTAATAAAAGCAGAGCTAGAGGTAGTTTGGAGTTACGAGGTAGTGCGGAGTTAATAAGGAGTGTTAAGGACAGAGAGGTAAAGAGCAGACGAATGGTCTACACTTTACGAGCGAGTTTTATAAATATTATTTAATTTTTAAGATGAATTAATATTAAGACCGATCTTTTATAATTTCTCCGGTCCTAAAAGTATATTATTTATTTTTTTAACTGAATTAATTTTAAAACCGACCTTTTATCACTTCTCCGGTCCTATAAGTATATTATTTATATTTTTTAGTCAATTAAATTACTTTTAAGACCGATCTTTTATCAGTTTTCCGGTCTTAAAATTCATTTATTCAAGATTTAAATTTCCTAAAACAAGTTCATCGTTTCAAATTCCGATAGCAGAGTCGTATTCTTACACTCTATCAAAGGATCTCTTCGGCTTCCAGATAAACTTCCCAACGTAACTAGGCGTCTCCTCGTATTCTGATGAACTATGCGTCTACTCATTAAAGGTTCCGACGTTTCACTCCGGATGGGTTCTCTATTTAAAGCCGTTGTTACTTTACTTTCTTCACATTCTTCATCATCACTTCCACAATGGCTGCTCCACCGCCCTAAGGTCCTCCACCACCACCAGGTCCTCCTTTTCCTCCTCCCGCTGGGCATAACAATCCTTACCCTCCTCCTCTGCCTCCGAACCTGACCACCAAACAGCTGCTGCACCACCTTCTGGCCCCGTCGATCATATAGATCGACGACAGGGCCAGCTTTTTCAGGTCTACCACGCCGTCAACAACAAGATCAACGCGATACTCAACGCCCACGACGTTGAGTACAATCCGTTAGATGACGACGTCACCGACCCCTCCGACGACTCCCTCCCCTCCAACAACGATGGGGAGGAGTAAATATTTTACTGTTTTTTTTTAAAAAAAAATCATGTACTTGGGGGCAGCATTAAAAAATATATAATAAATTTGTTACTTTCCTATTTCGATCGCCTTTATCCTTCTGATCAGTACATTCTTTCTTTTTCCGACAAGGAGGAAAAAAACAAAACATTGTCCTCGTGTATATGAACAACATTAAAAACTCGCACATTAAAATATCCAACAATATACAGTTAAGACCAGACCAACAAAACAAAAAGAACGTTTACCTTATTCAAATAAAAACAAACAGTGACAATTCTTCTCAAGGTTGGACCATCGTTGTCCTCGGTGTTACCTCGCCAGATTAGAAACAAAGTGTCCTTTTCAATATCTCTCATCTTTTTCTGACAAAAAGAAAAGGGACAAAGAAAAGGGAAACCGATAATCTAAATCTGGAGAGGTAACATCGACTACAATGAGGGACCTAGCTTGATCAGAACGCCAGAACCTCGGTTGCCTTTAATTACCCTAATTAATTTGTCCGAAAAGCGAATCAACTCTATTTAAAAGAAGACTATTAAGAGCGGACGGAAAAAGGAGATACGGTCCTAAAAGTGTCAAATACTTTTAGGACCGTCATTTTAAAACATACGGTACTAAATAAACGCCAGAACTTTCTAATAAATTTGTCCAAAAAGCGAATCAACTCTATTTAAGGAAGACTATTAGGAGCGGACGGAAAAAGGAGATACGGTCCTAAAAGTGTCGAATACTTTTAGGACCGTTATTTTAAAACATAAGGTCCTAAATGAAGCCAGAACTTTATAATTAATTTGTCCGAAAAGCGAATCAATCCTATTTAAAGGAAAAATATTAGGAGCGGACGGAAAAAGGAGATACGGTCCTAAAAGTGTCGAATACTTTTAGGACCGTCATTTTAAAACATACGGTCCTAAATGTCTCACCAATATTTTGTCAATACTTTTAAGACCGGAAGTATAAAACATGCAGTCCTAAAAGTCTCATATTATTTAACCGAAAACTTTTAGGACCGGAAGTTTACCCATATTCGGTACTAAAGTCGCGAACTCGCTACATCATCCTGAACCTCAAATTTCAAGCGCACTAAATAGCTATATCCACCATCCAATTTCAGATACCCCAAAATGGAAACAAGAAAATTGTTCGAAAAATTAAACAAATTTATCTATTGAATTTTACATTGCCTGTGTATTATTTACAAATTGATCGAAAAAATAATCAAATTTTACAGAATATTTACAAATGAATAACATCATTAATTATTGTCTTGATCACTACTTAAGATCAGGTCATACAGATATTGACAAAACAACTCGCGTATGTGCTCGAGTTTAGCATCCGAGAAGGGGGTAGGGTAATGAAACATCTGTAACATCAAAGACACAAACTGAATTAATAACTTGCGCCCATATTTCAGATGTAATTCATTAAGCCCCAGAAACTGAATTAACTTGCATGCATAATATATGTAACATCAAATATTTACCTTTGCAAATAATTTAGTTTCTCCTTTAGTGACAATATCATACATGTGTTTCATGATGTATTGGCCACATAGGTTGGACTCATGTGGTTGCCGACGAGTCTAAAAAGAAATATATAAGTAATATATATCTTATGACTAAGTTCACAAGGCAGTTGACAAGTTTATCAATATTATATTGTACCAACTTCTGGTCTGAGCCATTTAGGCTCTTTGGCCTTTGAAGGACGCTTTTTGAGTGCATCGATTTGGAAGGTCCTTATGGCATTATCATAAAAAATGCATATTTATCAATTCACCGAAAATTCACAGCAAAGATTTCTGACAAGAGAATCAAAATGACATGCTTACGCATTGATGGTCTGGACCAACGTCTGCACTGGCAAGCTGTGAATCGAGCATAGGAAGATAACTTTAATTTCTTCCATGCACATGATGACCAACTGCCAGTGGCGGCTGAAAATTCACAGTAGTAAAGTATACTCAGTGATATATGTAGGCATGTAGCAGAATTAAGTGACTTGTAGCCAAGATTTGTGATATGTATGTACCTGTGGAAGAATGGCAACAAGTACACCTTTCTTCTCACATTACACAACCTCCTTGATATGTACTCTTGTCTTTGCACCATGGTTGTTTGACTCATATACTGTGGGCACAAGAATCCAAAATCATCCAACCTGCCCTCATTCTCCAATTCTTGATGCAAGAACCTACAATAATTACATCGATCAGGGAATTAGTATATATATGTATGTGTGTCTAAACGATGCATCTAAATTATATGTATCATAGAAGAACATACTTACTTCATCCAAATTTGAATAATTGCATAAGTAAGCTCTTGTCGAGGAAGCAGCAAGGAGTCAATGTCAACGGAGTCAACTTGGACTGGTAGGGGAATTGTGTCGCCTACTACTTCATTGATAGACCACGATTTAGTTTTAAAACATCCACTTTTCACCATATCGGTTATTTTTTCACGGCCAGTCAACTTAACAGTAGGGGATTGAGCCTGAAGAGGAGGGGATGGAGCTCTACGAGGGGATGGAACTTGAGGACGAGGGATTGAAGCTTGGGGAGGAGTACAGACATGTACAAGCTTCATTGGCCAAGAGATGAAGGTTCCCTTGACATCACTCACAATCTTCATCTCATCAGTTGGGAGAGGGAGAGGTGCATCAATGATCACCTTTTCAACTGACACTCTGACTTCATCATCAGACATTTGTTGGTGGTGTACAGTTGATTCCAAAAAGTTGTGGACAGTCCCTTTTGTAACCAATAGTAGTCTATCAGGATCATCCACATAAAGGTCATAAGGTTGCTCTGACTGTCCAACAATGCAGCTCCCTCGAGTGCTTTGCTGTACAGTTGCAGGTGAGTGTGTGAAGGGAACACTGGTCTTTGGACGAGAGCTCAAAAGCAGCTTCACCTGATTCAGTTCCTCCCTCAACTTGCTCATATCAGATTGATGCCTTGCTTCTTTAGCCGTTGCCTCCTCATTTAATTTGGCCACTGTCTGATCCATCTCCTCCCGGGTAACCACCTCTTTCCTATGGCGTTTGGCGAATGAACCAAAGAATATCTTCAGGCCTACTCGTCCTCCAACCCCCCTTACACGCCCACCGTGGTCCGGTTTTCCAGTGGCAGCCGTGAGAACATCACTCCTACCGGATGACACGAAAGATCCTTTTGCCTCTTTCTTCTTAAGATCTTCCTGTAAGGTACAGATAACGAGAAGCTTAGTAATGAATCATGTTAACTAAAAAATAACAACAATAACAATACTTACAATTTTTTCAGCAACTACACGAGTTTGTTCACTCGTGTAGGAGCCGCTTGGCTTTTGCCGAATGTGCAACCACAAATCCTCGTGACGTATTGGAGATGGCGGTCCATGCACCGCAACAAGATTGGATTCTGCTTCATCTTCCAATCTCTTCCGCTTGGCCGCCATCAATTCCTTTTCAGCCCTTTCATATCCGCCGTGAGAAGCCCTATGCGGGCAATCATTCTTTCTCCCTATCTCCTGTGCTTTTGCCCTTCTTTTCTGTGAATCAGAATTGAAAGCAACTATTAATTATGAATTCTAGCCATCTCACTAACAGAAATTAGAGAACTTCTGCTTGATATGAACCTTAAACACTAGTCAAATTCACTTGATCAAGTTTCAACATTTTATTATTTAAGGAAGATGTAGATAGGTTAAGAAACAAAAGAGAATTATGCTTACAAAAGAGCTATGTTTTGTACTGCTAGGTAGATAGAAAAAGAAAAAACAAAGGATTATGCTTACAGAATAATACAAACTTGATCCTTTTTAAGGCATCCAGTGGGATCATCAGTACGTCCGCATTAGAAAGTAACAATTGGGTATATAAAGTTTCCCCCTTTTAAGACTATTCATTTCCTCCTTTGCAAGACAAACCATTACACAATTACCTCCTTAATATTTTACCTTTTCAGGGTTTACATAGCATAGACAAAGGCAGGAAATGTATACTTCTATTCACACACCAAACAATATAATTTGACTAACAGGATTATATGAACAAATATAAGCTCACAGGTTACATAAGCAAACAAAACTAAATATAGACTCACCAGAGCTTCAGGAGTGGTCCGCAGCCGAACAAATTGTTGCCAAATTCGTTCATCAATAAATGTGTATTGTTCCCAAGGCTGTTTGGCAGGCGCAACCTCGTAAAAAATATATGTGTTAGCGAGAGAGGTCTTAAACTTCCTCCACCGATCAGCACAATAGGACAATGTCTTGACTTTCAACTCCTCAGAGTCAGGGATAGTGTATGTAAGCCGAATAGTGTCCCAAATAGGTTGCTTTACTTTTTCAAAGTTAACACTTTTCCACTCATCTTCCAAGATGCTAACCTTGCTGTGTGCAAGATAGCCGACAAAACTTTTAAATTTGTTTTTATTAGGACCCGTAAGGCCGCAACTTTTCATCGAACTGAATCTCGAGCCTTGACCCAGAAGTCCGACTTAGATATACATCCATCATTCGTGTGCCTCTTCTACCACGGCGTGCAGGGCGGTTAGGAGGCACATTGTTAGTGGAGGAGGGTTCGTTCTGACCCACACCATTAACTGGCGATCCCGGAACACGAATGGAATCGTCTTCACCGTTCATTTTTGAGACAGTAAGAGAGGAATGCCTGAGCAACTAAGAGAGTAAGAGAGGCTACTGGTACGTGGGTAAGGAAGAGTGGTAATGCAACAGGAAGAGTGGCTTCACAACAACAAGAGGGGTTTCAGAGGTACAACGTAAGTCTTATAGGTTTCGCGCGAAGATATAGGGGTTTCAGAGTTCAAAGATACAACGTAAGTCTTAAGGCAACGTTTCGCGCAAAGATATATTTGGCGGTTTATTTTTAAGACCGGATGAACAAAAACAACGGTCTTAAAGGTTACGTTTTAAGACCGTCCTCTTTTAAACTCCGGTCTTAAAAGTATTACTACCTTGCGCGATTTTTGTCCAGCTAAAAAGTATAATCTTTAAGACCTCCTGTTATATATATCCGGTCTTAAAAGTTTAATTTAATTTTTTCCTTATTATTTTGAACCGTAGAAAAAATAAGTCGGCCTGTTCGAGATTTCTCTATAAAGAATTTTTATATTTCAATTTTTTTAATAACATTTTTAAGACCGGTCGTTTTTCTAAGCGGTTTGAATAATATATTTAAGACCCATTGCTAAATGATTCGGTCCAAGAAGTTCTTTATATTTACAAAACTGCCACCGGTCATACCTTTAAGACCGGGCCGTCGATAGTCCGCTCTAAATGAGGCGGTCTTAAAAGCTTTTTTTGCACTGGTGACGAGACATTTCTGGTGAGAAATGGTAGGTCCAAGGCTCCGAGCTGAAGTGCTTTCTTCCAAAATGCAAAGCTTCTACTGTGTCATCATATCATAGTACAATTTATGATATTCAAAGCTGTTGATCTGCTGTGAAGCTTGGACGTATTAGTGAAATAATGGAATGTAGATAATTATATAACACATATCCTTTAAAAATATGGGAAAAGTACTATAAGTGTGTATATATTTGATTTTCTGTTTTTGAGATTTCTTTTTATTTTTTTTAAATAGCATGCATCGTAATTTATTAATTAGTAAAATACGGTGAGTCATGCATGCTGACTAAAATCCATAGATTTGGAACACTTGCTAGTCATTTTAATTTGTATCTCATCAAGTGGGACACCACTGTTATGATAACTTCAACGCCTAATAGTAAGTCAACATACACCTCTTTAGCCATCCACTAACTCCCCGGGGTAAAGATTAAAAAAAGAGAAGAAGAAGAAGCCAAAAACAGAGAAGAGAAACAAATTCCTCAAAAACTTTGGATCACAGAATGAAACGACCTACCATTTCATGGATGATGATGGATGGGGTTGCTCAATGTGGAATCATGATCAACATAACTTACAATTTTTTTTGGGTTTTTTTTTTTAAAAAAAAAAAGAGTAAAGGAGACATGAATTAAAATGGGATAGGAGAGGAATTAATTAATAAAATTAAAGCGGGGAGTGGGAATGGGAGGGCAACTTGATTTGAGCGATATTTGGTGAAAATGTGTGGTGTCGGCACTCGGCAGTCTCCTACTCAAAGACACATGTCACACATCCGTCATGCTTCGCCAAGTTATGCCCTCCCCCTCCTCTTGTTTATATCCGGAAGCCCTTTTGTTTTTTAGTATGACAGCTTTTTTATTACGGTCGTCGTTTTTTTTAAAAAAAAAAAATTGTTAAGGATTTGAATGGGCGCGGTAAAAGACAATGGAGGATCGTGGTGGGGCAATGTTTAATGGATTCCAAGCATAACGAGGAAAGGGATATTGATAGGGTTGTTATATGTTTATAATATAAAATGTAAAAGTGCGTGTGGTTGCTGTCTCATTGGAATTGACTCGTTCCCTCTTCTTGCATTTGCTGCTACTTACTATCAAATTAGTAGCACAGCAATGGTCTCATCAGTAGTTGACTTAATTGCCAGCGCCGTGCCTCATGTGCGTTACGCAGGGATCTCTCCCTTTAAAGATAGGATTGCCAATGAGACAATGAGTGAGAGTGAGAAGACAGGCATCAATCCAAAGGCAACTTAGCAATCACGGGAGGCAACCGGACGACCTTCCAATCCATGTATTCTGCCACGCCTTCTAGAAGGTATTCTCCCCTCTAAGATTACAGATCAGTGAAAGATAGTGAGAGAGAGAGAGAGGGGGGGGGGGTGAGCGAATAATATCGCAAAGATCTGGTCTCATTATTTTATGAATTAAAGAGAGTCCGTCGTGGAGACTGGAGAGGATAAGTTTAGCGCTGCGATAATGCTAATGGTGGTCCTCATAATTAATCAAAAAGCAAAACAACGGTTAGGTGGGGTAACATTATCCCTGTCTCATCAACTACTACTATCCATGAATCATGAGGCTTCAATTTCCCCCAATAATGGAGCCCTTCCTCCCAATTAATACTCTCACCTTGATCAATGCCACCACCCCATCATTCGTACACTTCAACATTTTAAAAATACTAATCCAATTATTCATCTAAAGAAGATGTCCAAGCGAGAACGAGAGAGAGAGATGATGATGGATGATAATATAATGATACAAGAAGCCTGCCTTAATTTGTCCATCTCATACTATACAAGTTGGTTGTCTGCTAGTGATTAGACTGATAACGATAACGGAGGTACCTCAGCTCGCTTCAACAAGACTTTTGAAAGGACGAATAGTTAAACAAGCAGCGGTACTTGTAGCGACCAACACATCTGCATCGAAAATAATGCTGAACAAGGAGGAAACCAAGGAATCAGCTGGTGCACTCTCACATGCAATTAGAAGCTGAAAAGGATGACTGACTCCCCTTAAAAAACGGGAATAGACTATTCTCAATGTGGAAAAACTAAAACATAAAGGAGGGAATTAATAGTAAAAATGTTGACCCAGTTTAATAAATAAGGGATACGTGGACCGGTGGGCGGGGTCAATTATGGGGCGGTGGGGCCCCTGCTAATTTGGGTTGTAGGGAAAGACGGTGACGTTTCGCATGGCGCCAAATCAGTCTGGATGTTGTGTCTTTGGATTATTTATGCAATGCATGCCCCAGTGGCCCCCCCTTCCTCTCTCTTGAGCTCCCAAAACGTATCCCACAAGCAACCTCCCTCGACCCTATCTCCATTATATTCTATCAACCAACTGCTATATATAATATATTCCTTTATTTAAAAAATGTTTTACCGCTAAGTGATGAAGGGCGCTCAATAAATTATGATGGGGAATACTAATACTATACGCCGTATAGTATTTAATCAACAGTTGAGTAGGCTACAAATTAGGGAAACAAATCCCTCGGAATAAGGAGGGATAAACCCTAATGATTCATTACTTAATTAATTGCTGGTGAAATGAGAGGAAACGCGGCATCAATCATGTGGACTGGGTCAAAACCCACTTTCGTTCCGAGATTCTTTCTTCAAAACGCGTAACATCTTTAATTTGTTTCTTTTCGGTGCCTCTCATGTGGTTCCCCACTGTTTATTTAAATTTTCTTATCATAACCATGCATGTTCATGTAATTAAACATCAATACACTTCTTTTCATCATCATCATCGCCATTATATATATATTAAACAGGCGCAAGACCTGCTCCCTCACTATTCCACACCTGCTCTGATCTTCTTCTCCGGATCGAAGATTAACTTACTACAAATAAAATACATAAAATTTATCTCTCGTACGTCCTTCTATTTCCACGATTACTCGCAATTTTCATCATTCATATCTTGTTTAACAGTTTATACATAGCAAACAAGTACCCAGAATCTTATGTCTCTAACAATAACCATGCATCTCGATTCTTAAATCGAGGAAGCATAAAGCACTCCATCTCTTACGGTAATTAAGTAGTGTCTGGTCAAGTTGCCTTGTTGCCTATGATATTTTTTGTCTTGGTTCGTTTATTTGTATTGTGCCAAGAGGACTCTTAAATTAGCAGCTTCCTTGGTTGGAGACGATTGAGTCTCTGGCTCAACAACTCACGTGTCATCCCTGGCAGTAGTAGGCGATTGTAAGTTTGAACCCCACTGGATATAATAGATATATGTGTGATGAGTTTATAAATATCACCTCTAAGATCAGAATGTTAAAAGCAAGCAGGGAAACTATTAAATCACGTGCTTTTCTGAAATTATTTTACGGTGGGTGGCCAAACAACTCAAAATAGGTGAGAGAATATCATATCTAATGATCTGATTTCAACTTGCATTGTTCAGTAAGGAGAGAGCAGGAAAACTTAATGTGGGGGCCTCCTCCCTCGTACGTTTGGATGGGATAGCATAGCACGACGTCTCAACGGTCGCGCAAGAAGACCTGAGAAATTTAATATAATCTGATAGAAGATGCAGCATATAGAGGGACAGATGAAGCAGGAGGAGGCTACATTTATATAGATGGGGGTCCCATATGGAAAGAACTGGAGACGAAAATGAGACTTGAATGGTGCCTATGTCGTCCAAAACAAGCCTCCCGCCCATCACATTGCTCCCTCTCTATTCCTTGTACCCAATCTTCAATTCCATCCACAAACAATGTAATCATCCCACACAGACAGATAGATTCAAAAGGTTTCCACCGTATGATAGATTTCGTACCCTAAAATGAAAGGCGGTGTGATTCACTATTTACTGTTACAAAAATTAAAGAGAGAGAGAGAGATCAGAGGAGGAAACAAAATAATTGAAGCATGCCAAGGTGCCATGGACTTGTACACGGAAGTTGCGTTATGTGAGCATGCGCCTCGTGGCTCCCTTCAAACCACACGTGCATTCACTTTCCTAGTTCCTTCCTACACTTCTCTGTTCAATATTACGTACTATATATATTATATTGCCCAAACAACTCCCACGTGTCTACCCCTTTTTTCCCCATTCCATGCTTCTTTTTCTATGTTCGTTTTCTTTTTTATAATTGAGATGATAAAGGCGATCTACCATATATCTCTCTTTCTGTCTTGCTTGGGTGTGAAAATGGAACGGGTGGTGGGGCTTTTGTTTTAACACAAAAAGCAAAAGCGGACTCTGGTTTAGGGACGAGAGAGCGATACTTACGGCCGCGTTTTATTCACTGCATAGGATGTGGTCGGTTTTCCTACTAAAAGCCTATCTATTCTTTTCTTTGTGACATCGAACTCAGACTTGGCTTCCTATATTCCCTCACTCATGCATGCATATGGGACCTCACCTCATACATAATCTCTCATTTTATCAGTTTTTAATTCCCAGTTTTACCCTGAAAGAATCCCCCCCCCCCATCATGCTCTATATTCTCTTTCATTAAAACGGATCATCACTCACTCCCAAGTCCCAAGTGGCGGGCCTTTTTTTTTTTTTTTGGTAAAAATAAATCATTGATGGACTTTTTGGGGATAAAACCTCCCTGGTAAGGACGGATTCCCCAATTTAATTATTTGTATATCTCGTACGACTCTTGGTTTTTTTTTTTTTTTTAAGAAGATATTTTTTTTATTTGTTCGAGTTTATTCTGATACGTAAGGCCAACTTGAGCGAATACCTATATGTATACATGCTGAAAAAGTTACGCAGAAAGAGAAAAGACGGAAAACGCTGATTAAAAAAAGGTAAGAGAGAGAGAGAGAGAGAGAGGGATAGCGGCACGTTCACATGCACACGGGTGAAGACAATTATAAAGAGAACCATGAGATGAGATTGTACAATATAATAAATAAAAGTATATTAATTCATCATACAACGCCATTTGAGAGTGTTTGGCGGAAAACGGTTCACACTACACTCCCCCGAACCGGTTATTGGTCAAACTCTAGTATGAAAGCGTCGACCAGATAAGCAGATATGGGAATGAGAACATGGATGGCACGACGCTCATGCATTCAATGCCACCGGCTCAGCGTTGTCTGTACCTTTAATTACCTACAATTGCCGGTTAACTCCTGTGCTTGCTTACCAAGCTTCCTTTCCATTCCACGCACACCTTTCATTTTCTTGCGAGGCCGAAAAACCACATTCACACTCACAGTCTCTCTCTCTCACCCCCCCCCCCTCCTTCTTTTTTCTCTCTCTATAGGCCAGATCAACCCTACCCTGCTTCATCTCTAGCTATTTGGCGGTGAGAAATGAAGGAGTCGAGTCTGTGATTTATCAGGTTGATAGTGACGTATCTGTATGAGTAGATGGAGAAGAAGGAGATGTGCGTTAAGACGGAAGATGCGTCCGGGTCGTCTTCATTGTCGGGTTACAATAATGGCTATCCATTATTATCGAATGCTTTTGAGTTTTCTGAAGTGGAAAAGAGCTCTCTTGGGTTTATGGAGCTGCTGGGTCTCCAAGACTATAGCTCTCTGCTTCAGTTGCCGTCACAGCAGCAAGTATCAACTCTTAAAGACCCCTCTGCTCTGAAAGATCTGTCTGATACGGCCCAGGAGTGTTCCGAGGTCTCCAATCAACAACCTGCGACCCCCAACTCTTCATCGATTTCGTCGGCGTCCAGTGGGGCCGTCACCGTCAATGAAGAACACAATAGAACTTCTGACCAACCCGAAGAACACTCCAAGACCAAGAAACTGTGGGTTCTTTTTACCATCTCGATCACTTTCTCCCTTCCTCCTTTTGTTTTTGTGCTGGAACCCATTTTGTGAAACAAGCAACATGATGTGGCTTGTTTGTGTTTTATGCAATTATTTGGTATTTGCTCTGATTTCTTTCCTTTATTTTAATTTGACCGTTCAGATGATTTTCCCTCACGTTAATCTCATTTGGGGGAATGGGTCGTGGGATGAATATAATTTTGGTTGTTTTAGTTGAAGGACTCGTATCGGTTTCTTGTTTGTCATTGATGGCAGTAAAGAGAGCATCTTTCTCAATTTGATTAGGAAACGGGATGGATATATGCTTTTCCTCATAATATACGAATTAAGTGAACGGCCATTCTTGTTCTTGATATTAAATGTTTTTTTTTTGTGGGATGTGGTTTTTGATTGGGGTCAGATTGAAAGCTAAGAAGACAAATCAGAAGAGACGTAGCGAGCCGAGATTCGCGTTCATGACCAAAAGCGAGGTGGATCATCTGGAAGATGGGTACAGATGGAGAAAGTACGGTCAAAAAGCTGTTAAAAACAGCTCCTTTCCCAGGTACTAACTCTTATCTTATTCTTAATGTTCCTGCTCTGCGATCACGCTTCCTTCCTGGTTTGGCCACTTGAGAACACACATTTTCTTTAATTTGGTCTTTGCTAATATGATATTGCAGGAGCTATTATCGTTGCACCACCGCTTCATGTAATGTAAAGAAACGAGTGGAGCGATCTTTCAACGATCCTAGTATTGTAGTAACAACTTATGAGGGTCAGCACACACATCCAAGCCCAGTTATGCCTCGCTCCCACCTCGCCGGAATCGATGCATCACTTCCGGCAGGTGCCTCTGCTGGTTGTGCCACCTCCTTTGGTTCCCTGATGGCAGAAAACCTATTATTGTCCCAGTATCATCATCATCCTCAGCAACGACAACTTGTTCTCAATAATGGTAATAGTACACTATCTCCCAACAATAGCAATATTGATTCAACTTCAAAGAACGCTGCATTTGCTTTTGCTCATCAAGACAGAAGATTTTGTAATTCTGGAACCACCGCAGCTTTTCTAAGAGACCACGGGCTTCTTCAAGATATTGTTCCTTCACATATGTTGAAAGAAGAGTAGAAGACGGCTGTACTGCTTCTATATGTAATTTCTTTTGCTGACTATGGTAGCTACCTAGGAGACTTACAGATTAGGTTGCCATCGCTGGTGATCCATATTCCATCATATTTTGTAAAATACAGTACCCTTTAGTTGCTTTTTGCACATATTATATCCCAGTGGGGACTGCCTAGTTTCTCTAAGTTAGCCCTTCTGGGTTTCCTTCATTATTATATATCTTCCACATATTACTTCTACTTTTACTTTGACCACAACTTTCGGCTTTGACTCTCCTCCTCCGATCTTCTTAGCATATATCTAGTACCATTATTCTACGATCCTTTTTGTTTGGAAAGCTTTGATTTCACACAAGCACTGCAGGAAAAATATAGTTTGGTTTAGCTAGTGATCTTGGTATTTGGTATGGAAGCTTTCTGGTTTTACCTTGTCCGCGATACACTGATGGTAACATTCTAGAAGAATGTTTCTAATTCGAAAGATCTTGCAGTTAAAACTTGGAAACTGAAACCCCAATACGGGCACCAGGCTATAAATGGGAAGGGCAGTTCAACCACTTCCAGTCCGCTTGAAGTTTCTGGATTTAATGCCCTTTTCTTTCATTTCACGCTGAACAAGGACATGTATGCATTTAATTCACTGAATCAGCAGGAGGCAAACTATATGAAAAGTGAGATAAAGGGAAAAGAGAGGGAAAAAAAGGATGCTCCCCCGGTAAGCCAAGTCTTTCGATATGATGATATGATGGGATAAAATCTTGATGTCGACGCTTTTTCGCCTATTTTATTAAAGATGTTGTAAAAGCTTGCGGCGTCTTATTCTCTCTTTAAAGTTGGGGTTCTATTTGATGTAGAGAAAGACTCAGATGGATCGTCGTGGAGACCACAAATGGAAGACTCCACATTAGTAGAAAATCGGTGCTCCTTTTTCTTTTTTCTTTTTTTATTTGATCAAGGTTTTCTTTTCCACGGTTAGAGAGTAAAGGAATCTCTCAACTCCTTCAATAAATTTTCCAGATTTAAACTTGTATTCTTTTCTTTATAAAGTGAGATCCCTACTATCTTAACCAATAACTTATTGGTAATCTGGTGCTCCTTTGATGGACCATCTCACCACTACACCAATAAAAGGTTAACATACGGTTAAGCTGGCCTCCATATTTCCGATAGACGCTTTTCATTTAGCAGCAACACATTGCATCGAATTCAGATTGTGGGGCATAAAGCATGGAATAGTGTACTTCTTCCGCTTGAACTGATTGGCCCTCCCGCTGAATCGGATGCCAAAACCAGTCAGAATAAGTATCCTTTCAACCTTTCGCTCTTTCCGACTCTAAGATGAAACCATTAATGCCATATATAGGATAGCAGTCACAAAGCCACGTATCACGCTAACACGCTACACAAGAACTAAACAATTCAACAAAATCTTGAAATGGTATTTCACATATTGCCGGTCCCTTTTTCTGGATTCGCCTTCTTTATTACGTGCCTGTTTTTTTTTTTTTTTTTTTATAACCTCGTTTACTCTTGCGTCGGATCCTCTCATTTTCTCTCCCCTCCCCATCCCTCCCAGGCGCATCTCGGCCATCCATTCCGTGATCCAACGGCCGAGGTTAAAAAAAAAAACAAAATTTTTGTTTTTTGTCTTTTTCGAAAAAGATAAAAAATAAAAATTTTGTTTTTTTTTAATCTCGGTCGTTGGATCACGGAATGGACGGCCGAGATCGGACTGTGAGGGATGGAGAGAAAAAAAGGAAAGGAGAGGATCTGGTTGTTTCGTTTACTCTTTTGTGTGGGACTTGGTTACCTCGTGCTTAGTAAAATTACTAATCAAATTTCAACTGTCTAGTTTTTTTTTTTTTGGTCAAAGGATATTTATATTAAGGTAAAGAGTAAAAATACACATGTACTTTATCCACAAGAGTGTCCGGCACCCTATATCTTTTTTACTATCTCCGTTACCAACCCCAAACGTCCGTTATTTTTTACTTTGTGAACCCCCATGTCATCTTTTTCTCTCTCTTCCTTTCTCTCATCGACATGTTCTTCTGCAACTTTTCCTTCCCGTGCATCCATCTAACTTTGGTTTCATCCCCTTGTTCTTCTCCCTTTCCACTTCATAGCCATATATCTGCTTTATAATGCCTACTTCCCAATTTTGCGTTCGTACGGTCCCTTGAATTGGCTCTCCCATCGATCAGATTAGCACTACCTGTTCATTTTCGCACTCACTTGCAATGGAATCCACCTCTCTTGACTCCCCCATGTTTAAATTGGGGTTCAGAAGAATGTAGCGCTCACGATGTCTCAAATCGACTCTCATTTCTTGTAATTCCTCTCGTGGAACCTCTAGTAGCAGATCCAGCTTTGGCGATCATCACAATAATGAATTTCTTGAAGCTTCCCTCCTACTTTCAGGTGCTGTCTCCCAGTTTGCCCCTGAGGTGTTTATTTTCTTAGATCTACTTATTCTGAAAGATTGAAAATTCTTCTGTGATGCTGTGGTTTGATCACTAGCCGTTTTGGCAGTTTGAGTCAAATTTAAGGCCCATCGTCTAAATGGCTACTAGTCATGATGGATTAACGTATTAATATGTTGAATACCTGTTTGTTTATATAATTAAGTATTAATTTGGTGAGAGTAATATGTGCATTATGTACAGGTAGCGTTGTTGTAATGTAAGTAGCTTGTGCTGTTGATTTTACCGGTACGGTAGGATGAAGGAGGTGTTTCCGACAGGATTGGAGTGAGGAATGAGGATGAAGAAACAGAGAGGAATGGGGTGAGAGAGAGAGAGAGAGAGAGAGAGTGTGTGTGTGTGTGTGTCTGTGGGGTGATTTGTACAACAAAAAAAAAATGACGAAAGAACGAATGAATATAAAGGAAAGGAGGAGAGAGGTGGATAATTGTGGGACCCACTAACCAAAAAGTTAATAGACGTTTAAGTGGTTAATAAGAATGGTAGTTTTGCTCCATTTGAGAAGGTTCATGTGTATTTTTGCTTCTAAAAAAAGTAAATGGTGCTTGGCGTTTTCGAGGATAAGACACATGTGTATTTTTGCTCATTTAACCTTTATATTAATACTGCAAACCAGTACAATACATAAAGATAAATACAAACAAAGCTAAAACAAATACAATAAGATAAACTGGATACAATATTGACCAAGCACCGTACATTAAAGATATAAGAGAAGAAGTAGAATCATAGACAATAACGGCATCCTTAATACCCAAGGTTAAAAGTGACAAGCAAGAAAGTGTTGGTTGTAAAACTACCCCAAAGGGCACACAATCTTATAAGCAATAGTTGCAATTAAGACAACTAAATAGGTACCCCATCTTGGGGTAAAGAGCATAGAAAGCCCAACCTCGGAAGAATGAAGACCCTTAATGTCCTGAAGAACACTTCTGCTCTTCTGATCAAGCAGATCCGGTAACCTCGGCCACATACAAAAAAAAAAAAAAAACCTCTTTAGATCTTCCCCAAGAACGCAGATCCGAGCTACCAAGTGATAATCGGATCTTATAACGTTCAAACAGTCAACCAACCAAAAGGATTGAACACAGATCTATTTATGAACACCACCAAAAAACCCATCACCACAAAAAAAGAAACAAAAATAGATAAAACTCACATCTGCAAATCAAATCTGGAGAAGGAGGGGAGAAGACTCGCCACGAAGATAAGAGAAGGCTACATCTGACAGAACTTTAAGGGAGAGGACCGTAGATCCAAAATCTGGACTTCAAAACACCAGAATCATAGATCAAAGATTCGGACACCAAACTATCACTCCAACTCGTCTGCGGCACAAAAACGGTGCTCGCCGCCGACTTGTGTGTAAGGCACAAACCGCCGGCGATGGGTTATAAGATGAGGAAGATGAAGTGTAGAAAGGAGAGAGGTTGGAGAAAAGAGAGGAGAGAGAAGGAGTCGGTTGAACTAATTTCAACTGTTTAGATTTAAGATTTAATAAAATAATGATTTTTAAAATAAAAAACTATTTTTGTGAAAATAATAATAATTAAGAGATTGTCTTTATTTATATTATATACATATTAAAATAATTTTTTGAGAAAATATAAAACTCTTAAAAATCAAATATGGACATATAAGCAAAATGCTTAGTAGAAAAATCAAGTCCTTTATATAAGCTAAATTTTTATATCTAAAATATGTCCAGAAACAATGTACACGCATGTTTGTATGTTTTAACTTCAAGTGATGGCTCTGTAGCCTTTCCAAATACTCTGAAAGAAAACTCTCATGATTCTTCTTTCTCCTCATCCTTCATCATCCCTTCAAAGCCAATCTATACCGTTGATTTTATTTCATCTTGACCGTCCATTTTATATTCTTAAAACTCATTTCCAACCTCTTAAATACTTTGACTCACTCACTACTAATAAAAAGATACCTTAGGAGAGTAGTACTAAAAAATACTTCATGATCTTAAAAAATTATTTTAGGATCTTGAAAAAATATTTGAGGGTACTAAATGATATTAAAAAGTTACTTTAAAATATTGACTGATACTGGAAAATACTTCACGATCTTGAAAAATTATTTTAGGATATTGAAAAAATATTTCAGGATACTGAATAGTACTAAAAGTATACTTAAGGATACTGACTGGTACTGAAAAATACTTCATGATTTTGAAAAAAAAAATTTAGAGTCTTGAACAAATATTTCAGGGTATTGAATGTTACTAAAATGATACTTCGGGATATTGACTGGTGCTTAAAAAATACTTTATGTTCTTTAAAAAAAATTAAGGTACTGACGGGTACTAGAAGTATACCTCATGATATTTTTTTAAGATCCTAAGATAATTTTGTAAAATCTTAAAGTATTTTTTTAGTATCGGTTAGTATCCTGAAACATATTTTTAGTATCCTTCATTTTATATATATATATAAAGTTTCAGCATTTGTGGGAGTGGAAGTATTTGAGATGTTGGAAATGTGTTTTAAGAATATAAAAAGTATAGCTAATATGAAGTGAGATCAATGATGTAGATTGACTCAGGAAAGATAAGGAAAAAGTATGATCATGAGAGGATCCCGACCCCACTAGGATGCCTCTTATTTTGTAGGTGATGTTAGAGGTACGCCACGTGGCACATTCTTCGATCTTCACTGTCATGCCACCATGTTTTTTTTTTTGATACATGTGAGAGGAAAGGGAAGGGGAAGGGGAAGGGGGGATCGGGATCGAACCCGCATACATGGAGAAAACTAGTTCTAGGAGCTGGCATGGAAACCATTGCACTACTAAGTGCAACCCCCATCCCACCATGTTTAATGTGCCCTATCATCCTGCTAAGCCTTGTTCCACTAATGGGCGCCGAATGACATGGATCATGCCATCTTGACTATTTTGTGGGATTCACGTTTCTTTTTTTTAGGCTTTAGGTTTTGGGCCGTTCTCCACAATTTATTATTTGTCCAAAAATACACTACTTCAAAATTTTTTAGTTCACGACATTTTTTCACTTTAGGATTCTTTTTTTTTTTTGTTTCAGAATTCATTTTTTATTGCATCATAGAGAATTTTTAGATTTATGATTATTGTGGGATTTAAATTGCAGGGAAAATGACACTGTTCATAGATGTGATGAGCCATGAGCCCTGTTGGTCCGGTTCATGGTGATGGCGATGGGAGAGTGAGATACAATAACTGTTCATGGGGAAGGCTCGGGCATATTGAGTTGTGGGTCTTATTGGGCCTGGGCTGTGGGATGGTGTAAGGAGGTAAGTGCCCTTTGGGTCAGAACCACCAACCCCTCTTTCGCATATCATTTTGCTTGGGCATATTCCTGACTGTTGTGCCATTATCTGGCGGCACCTTATTTTCTCTCTTCATGTGAAAAAACACCTTTTTTTCAAGAACAAGCTGCTGCCATTGATCAAATGTGGAAAATTGGAAAAACGCATAACATCATAAATGAGTGCCCTTAGGCCTTAAGTGGGCCCACATCTGTAATTGGTGACTGGTTGGTTAAACAAATTCACACCTAACCTACATGATCCGCCCGACGCCACCCCAAAGAGAAAATTAAAGAAAGGAACAGAAAAGTCCTAACAAAGGAAAAGACAATACGGAATCAGGCGGACCTGATTAATTAAAACAAAAGTACTACACTCTCCACGGACTGTTTTGAGACTGACAGAGTGTGATATCGTCACTAAAAAGGAATAGCCTCTAATTAGTCTCCCATCGCCTCAAGTTCATAACATTATTGCCAGTTTTATGTCTTCAATTTCTCCACAGATTTCTTGCTCACGCCCACATCTAGATCTTTGAGAGATTTGAGTTCCATCTCAATTTATGTTGCTCCTCGCTTTCTTCTTCAACCTCCATTTTTTTATTTTGATTGCATCTCCGAGTTTAATTAAAAAAACCACGTGGACTTTCCTAATAACCCAACGGTTACCCAAGTTATAACTTGTTCACACGGATTTAGGCATGATTATATTTTCTCCAATATGGACGGTCTGGTTCATTGCTTTCCAATCCAGACGAGTTAGTCTAGTCCGTTTCTCATGAAGTACACACGTGCTATGTGGTTAGTGACACATATAAAAATTGTCTCACATGCTGCGTGTTATCCATCTCTCTTTTATATAGATTCTTATCCTGTAAGGAGTGGTTACGAGTTTCTCTCACAATCTACCACTTACGATACTAGTTCCATAGATTCTTTTTTTAATGCTTCTTATGGTCCATTTCTCAACTTTTTAAATACTTACTCTTTGGGTATAAAGTATTGCACCAAGCAACACCACATGTAGATGTTCTTGCAACATGTCATATCAATTCTCATGCTTCTTGTCCATTTGGTTGTGATGGTAATGAAACTCTCAAGCATATATTTATATCATGTCCCTACGTTAGGGCAATTTGGTTGGATCGTTTTTCGATTAAGCTTCGATCACATTCTTTTTCTAATTTTTCGAATTGGTTGAAGTTGGTTCTTTATGCATGCCGCTTAGATGGCTTTCGCACATTATATAGGGAATAATTATCTTACATGATGTCATATGACATAAGAAAAACACATCGTTTTTTAAATCAATACCATTCAAGCTTCCATCATATCATTAGGAAAATTCTTGACATTTTAACCTTTTCATCTATAACCTCCGTTAATTAGAGGACTTTTTTTTTTTTTTTTGTCAAAAAAGATTCTATTAATAAACTTTAAAGAAGTGACGGTTACAAATAGAAGAATAATATTAACCTAAATAGCAAACAACTAATGTAATAGAAACAATAGATACAATAGAAACAAAACAAATACAATAGAACCAAACCAAAAAAGAAGACAAAAGGTAAACTAGAAACAAACAAACTAGTCACTATTTAGAGAAGAACTGGAATGCGAAGGATTATCAACACCAGCACTAGTCTTCAGAGTCTCCAAAGTTAGAAAAGATAACAAAACAAATATATATTGATCTAAACATCCATTAGTTGGAGGACATAAACATTGCTAGCTTCATCTGAAAAAGTTTTTTTTTTTTTTTTTCTATATTGATCTTTAAAAGTAAAGTCCACGTATAGATGCCATGTCATATCGTCATTTAGAACTTAGGGCAACCGTTATTGTGAATTTGTCGCAGACAATGAACGTACTCTTCTAATTGTGTATTACCCACTTGTTTGCTATTGTTTGCTATTTGATCTTTTTTGAATACTAGCACCAATCGGTCATATGATAAGATTTAGGGCTAAGGTCCAAATTTACCAACAAACTATTATGAAAGGAGCATCTGACACAAATATTTATTAGGAGTATCTTAAATATCAACAAACAATTAAAAAGGGTCAAAAAAACACAACACCGTTTGTTTTTTTCTAACGGACGTTCATCTGATGTCCAGGTGGCGTGGAGTGTGAGAACAACTGAATTTTCTTTAATTAAAGGATTTTTGACTGTACAGGCATTTCTGGAAGAGGAAACACATCTTCATCATCGACGGACTCTACAGTACGAGAGCCACACAGCTTTCACCCTTCCCAGACTCTACAAGGTGGTTCACAGTATCGTTGTGTTCAATCCCAAGTTCAACATCGTCTCCCCCAGCACCGACATGGACATCTTCTTCCCCTTCATTGAAACTAAGCGCCGATTGACTTCTTTCCAACCTGAGATCGAAGAGCTTCCTGAGATCGAAGAACTTCTCTATAGCTCCGTCGAGAATGAAGAGGACATCTGTGTGTTGAAGGACAGGAGCAAGCCAATTATCTTCACCATAGCTAGATTGAACTGTGTGAAGAACATTACCGAACTGGTTGAGTGGTATGGCAAGAATGACTGCGTCCGTGAGCTAGCGAACCTTGTGGCTGTCGCCGGTGACAAGAGAAAGGAATCGAAGGATCTAGAAGAAAAGGCTAAGATGAACGGTCATTTCAGGCGGATCTCGTCTCAGATGAACAGAGTGAGGAACAATGAGTTGTACCGTGTGATCAGTGACACCAAGGGAGCTTTCGTGCAGCCTGCTCTGTATGAGGCCTTCGGGCTCACCGTCGTTGAGGCCATGACCTGTGGTCTGCCGACTTTCACCACCTGCAATGGTGGTCTAGTCTCTCTTGATTGCTCTAAACACAGATAAGGCAAAGTCAAAAAATACACCAGTAAGCGATGAAGATGAAACAACCCCATAAGATGATATTTGGTGTTGAGGTAATGAGGTTGGTGGCCGGTGGCGTTAGGTAGGGGAGAGAGAGAGAGAGAGGAAAGAGAGAGAGCAAGGGTGAGAGTAAGGACAAAGAGTTGACTGACCGGTGGAAGGAGGAAGAGAAGAAGAAAAATTGTGTCGAGAGAGAGAAGAGAGAGACTAAAGAAAGTCAAATTTTTTCTGACAAAGGATGTCCACATCTTTGCCACATCATCACATCAAACCATCATTAACAGCCCACTAATGGTTGTTGTGTTTTTTTACCCTTTTTAATTGTTTGTTGGTATTTAAGATACCCCTAATAAATATTTGTGTCAGATGCTCCTTTCATAATAGTTTGTTAGTAAATTTGGACCTTAACCCTAAGATTTAATATGACGTTGCCAAATGTTTTAAATATCTCCTCCTAGTTAGCCCCCTCCCCATTTCATCCCATTCTTATTAATTATGTTTGTTCATGCTACTGTAAACTTATCCTTTGCTATTAGAATTTCAAATTCACAAAAATAAATAAATAAATACTGAGAGAATGACATATAATTTAAAATATTAATTTAATAATAACTAGCTCTCAAAATATTGGATTAAAAGACGAGTTGTGAGTATCAATTAAAGTAGTCATTAGTCAATAGGAGAATACTATTATGTAAACAAAATATCCAATCCTCGTAAGACTCTTAACTGCAAGAGTTCATATTAATATTCATAACTCTCTTAGTATTTTTTTTTAAAGATAAAAATTGAACTCTGGACACATAGGGTGTGCATGGCAACCATTCTGTTGCATAGCACTGTTTCTGACATGAAACAGTTTTTTCTGATTTTGTGTTTTGGAAGAGTTCTGAGAATCAGAATTACGTTTGTTAACCCGTTTTATTTTTACTCTGAGAATCAGAATTACGTTTGGTAACACATTTTTCCTCCCCTTGTTTGGGAATTAAAAAAATAGTAAGGGAGGAAGATGAAGGATTAATGAGTTATTTTTACCATTTTGACCTTTTCTTTAACGATTAATATAATTATTATACTTTACAAATAAACTTAAATTTAAATTTCTTAAAAAAATTATTTATGTAATTTTTATATTCAAAAAATTATTTATATGGCGGTGGTGATGGCGGCGGCGGTGGTGGGGTGGTGGCGGTGACAATGAGGCGGTGGTGGTGGTGGTGCGGGGGCGGTGGTGGTGGCAGCGGTAGGGGTGGGGTGGTGGCGGTGGCGGTGGTGGTGGTGGGGTGGTGGTACAGTGGCGGTGGTGGCGGTGGTCGTGGTGGCGGTGCGGTGGTGGTGGTGCGGTGGTGGTGGCGGTGGTGAGGAGGTGGCGACGGTGGTGGTGCGGTGGTGGTGGTGGCAATGGTGGTGGTGGTGGTGGTGGGGCGATAGCGGTGGTCGTGGCGGTGGCGGTGGTGGGGTGGTGGTGATGGTGGTGGGGCGGTGGTAGTAGTGAACGAGAGTAAATTTATACTTTAATTGAGGGAAAAATAAATTTTGATTTTTTGCCCTGGAATAGAGAAGTCAAAATTTTTAGCTTCTTTTTTTTTACTCCCCAGCACAAAAAATAAACCGGTTCATCCCGGGAGCAAGAAAAAAAACCGGATTTACCAAACATAATTCCCATATATTTTTGTTCCGGGGCACAGAAATTAAGAAAAAAGTCATTCTGGAAGTGTTACCATACACACTCATATTGTCACTGGTCCTGTTATTGCCCGGATAAAAAAGCTGATATTTTAAAAAGTACATATTTTATTTACAGGAGGATAAAACACCGAATGAAGGTCAAAAAGAAAAACACCAAAGAATGCACTGTTTCGGACGGACTCGCCCAGAACGGAGTGGGGTCATTTGAGATTTTTTCTTAATTTTTTGGTGGCGTAATGAAGATTACAAAATGATGCGGTTCGGTAAGTAAAGGGAAAAATCAACGGGTCAGTCTAGAAAACCACGGACAGGCAACCCTATCTGGAAAATGCACGCCGGGTTCCGATGGCCTATCGTCATGGGCGCTTTGCCGTGCTGGGAGATCGTCGTTCCCAATCTCCATAACCGTAAGCTAACCTCTATCCGTTTTGCTGTTGCAAACCTATTGATTCTTTCTACTTCTATTCTAGCTTCCCCTGATGAAATTTGAAACTTGTCTTTATTTTAAAACGTTTTAGTGTTCAGCATCGATTATTTTGACTCCCCTTCGATTAGTTACAATTTTATATACTTTGTTGGTAGGGGCTTGAAACATGATACTTTCACTGGTGTTTTTTGAAGATATTATTTAGCGAACATCGTTGCTGATGGCTCTCGACTGTGCTTTACTGATGTGTATACTGTAGTTTTCTGCGTTCCACTAAATTTATTTACATCAGAGATCCTTATGCTAAGAAAAGCTAGCAAACGACATGGTTAAAACTATCACTGTTCATAATGTTCTTCATTTTCTATCCTCTTTTTATGATTCTAGTATTGTTACTTCATGCAGTGATACAATGACAGCATCGTTACGAAGAAAGAGTTCCAATTGTGCCTACACACTCACTCTCTCTTACCTATATTTGGATTCCATTGCCTACCGTGCTCCTTCCTCTATCATCAAACCCTACCCGTGCTCCCTTTGATTCCTTCATCGCTCTGCCCCGCTCTCTGCCCGTATATCTTTCTTGATTTAAGAAGAGAAGCCTTTGGATGGCCTCAACACCTCCGCAATGTTCACTTGCTGCGGCAAAACCATACCAAAACCACTCATACCCACAAAACCACAACCGCCACCTCAGAAACCAACGGCATGACACCCGCCAAAGCAATCGATATTGGGCCTCAAACAAAGTCTTTCCTCCAAAGCCTTCTCCCTTACCTCACAATGCATCAAAGGCAAGCACCATCCCTTGCTCTGTGCCCCAAAACCCTAGCCTTTCATCTTTCTGTTCTGTTCCCTCCCCAAAATCTGAGCTTGCTGCAGACTTCTCTGGTCGACGGTCTACCCGGTTTGTCTCCAAAATGCACCTTGGACGACCTAAATCTGGTCTAACCAGTCCCCACTCCTCCATAGCTGAGGAGGTCCTGCACCATGTCATGCAATGCAGTAATGATTTAGGGGCTCTTGAAGATATATTGGTTAATTTTGAACATAAGCTATGGGGGTGTGATGATTATGCATATTTAATTCGTGAACTCGGGAATAGAGGCCAATGCTGGAAAGCAAACAGGTGTTTTGAATTTGCAGTAGGAAGGGAGAAGAGAAAGTATGAACAGGGTAGATTAACTAGCACGATGATTAGTACCCTTGGTAGGTTGGGGAAGGTTGATCTTGCAAAGAGGGTCTTTGAAATGGCAAAGGATAAAGGGTATGGAAACACAGTTTATTCCTTTTCTGCCCTAATTAGTGCATATGGACGTAATGGTCACTATGATGAGGCTAAAAGGATTTTTGAGGCAATGAAACAATCTGGTCTTAAACCAAATTTGGTTACATATAATGCAGTTATTGATGCTTGTGGCAAAGGAGGCGTGGAGTTTAAGAGAGTAGTTGAGATCTTTGATGAAATGTTGATAAATGGTGTTCATCCTGATCGTATTACTTATAATTCACTTCTTGCAGTTTGCAGTAGAAGTGGGTTGTGGGAGGCAGCTCAAAATTTATTCAATGAGATGGTTGAGAGAGGGATTGACCAGGATATTTTCACTTACAATACATTTTTGGATGCACTGTGCAAAGGTGGACAGATGGATTTGGCCATTCAGGTCATGGCTGAGATGCCTGCAAAGAAAATTTTGCCCAATGTGGTGACTTACAGTACTATGGTTGATGGTTATGCCAAGGCTGGTAGATTAGAAGAGGCACTGAATTTTTTCAATGAAATGAAATTTCTGTCAATTGGTCTTGATAGGGTGTCTTATAATACGCTGCTTTCAATTTATGCAAAGCTTGGCAGGTTTGAAGAGGCCATGGATATATGCAAAGAGATGGAGAGTTGTGGGATAAAAAAGGATGTTGTAACATACAATTCACTTTTGGGTGGTTATGGCAAGCAAGGGAAGTATGATGAAGTTCAGAGTGTATTTGAAGAGATGAAAGCAGAAAATGTATATCCAAATGTGTTAACTTATTCAACATTGATGGATGTGTACTCAAAAGGTGGAATGTATAAGGAGGCAATGGAGGTTTTTAGAGAGTTCAGAAAGGCAGGATTGAAGGCTGATGTTGTCTTTTATAGTGCGTTAATTGACGCTCTTTGCAAGAATGGACTAGTTAAATCTGCTGTGATGTTGCTTGATGAGATGACAAAGGAAGGAATTAAGCCCAATGTTGTCACTTACAACTCCATAATTGATGCCTTTGGTCGGTCTGTTGCTGTGGAATGTGCTTTTGATGGCTTTGCTCAATCTAGTGATCATCAGCTTGAAACTTCATCTTCAAGGCTCATTGAGGGCTCTGTTCAAGATGAGGTGAAAGCTAGGGAGGACAACAAAATCATTAAGATGTTTGGGCAGCTTGCTGCGGAGACATCAGGGGTTGCAAATAAAGATGAAGAGAGCAAACAAGACATTTCCTACATATTAGGGGTCTTTCACAAAATGCATGAGCTGGAAATTAAACCAAATGTTGTCACATTCTCTGCCATATTGAATGCTTGCAGGTATATAACAAACCAGCCTTTTTGCTTAATTCTATTTTATTCCACTTATGTAGGTACTTGTCACTAGGGCTTATAAAATTCATAGACCATTGAACCAAAGGCCCTCTGGGGAATTTCTTATCTTGTGAGGGTGCACATATATCTATGCAGTAGCCTTTGAAACTAATTGTCTGTTCTCAACCAAATTGTATTATGAAAGAGACTTTTCATGCTTTTTTTGGACGTGTGCTAAAGAAGTGTTCCTTCACTCATTTGGACCCTGTTAGCTTTATGATTTTTCGTCATTTGCATGATGGCTCCAGTACTTTTGGAAAATTCTGGTTAGTACATGAATATCTTTGGTATTTTTTGTCTACTAAAGTATGAATTAATTTAAGTAAAAAATTCAATAATATATATTTTTTGTTCACACTCACAATCCAAATGAAATATCTGGGTCTGCCACCACATGTCACTGTAGAATCAAAATATAAATTGAGTCTGCAAGGGAAAGCTCAAAACCTTTCTCACCCTCTAATTCAGGACCTGTAATAGTTGTTGGAACACATGAGCGCATTTTGTTCTTGTAATTGGTCTTAATTTCAATTGTATGTCGCTGCTATGGCTGTTTTTTTTTCTCCAACTTGTCCCAAGTGCAAACCTATGATGCTTTTGGGTTGGAGACCTAATATACAGCATGGCATGCTTACTTTGGCTTGTAGAAGTAGGCTTATAAGACAACTAGAATTTGACGACAACTATCCTCCAATCTATTTCTTGCTCAAGGTCTGCTTATTTCATACCACTCTGGTCCTATTTATAAGCCTATTTTGACCAAAAAATTTGGTCCTATTTATAAGTCCAATTTCATGTAAAAAATGAGATTATTACAATTTTACCCATATTAATTATACTCTTAAAGATAGAGAGAGAAGGAACAGTTGAGAAATACCCAATCATAAGTGAGGGCAAAGTTAAAAATTTACCCCATAATCATTGAGTTAACTATCTCTCTTTGCTATGTGAGATTTGGTCAAAATGGACTAATAAATAGGACTAGAGTGGTATTTTTTATACTGCTTGCTTCCATATGTTATTCTAGTAATATGTACTTGTACATTCATCTGGCAAAGTGTATAATTTGGTCCTTGGATGCAGCCGCTGCAATTCTTTTGAAGATGCTTCAATGTTATTGGAGGAGCTCCGCCTATTTGATAACCAGGTTTATGGTGTGGCCCATGGACTACTTATGGGTTGCAGGGAAAACATTTGGGTTCAGGCTCAATCACTGTTTGATGAAGTCAAGCATATGGATTCTTCAACAGCATCTGCCTTTTATAATGCCCTTACTGACATGCTCTGGCACTTTGGTCAGGTAAAGCTGATTGATTACAGATGTGTGTGTGTGTGTGTGTGTGTGTTTTTTTTTTTTTTTTTGCAAGCGGAAATGCAGTAATTTGCTACAACTTGGTTTTACAAATGTATGTTCGGAGGTATAATCAAGGTATTCATAAAAGGGGGACAAGCCATTGAATTAGCATCTCGACCAGTTTAATGAATGGTCTTTTTTAATACCTTGTTTCAGTGAAACCAAAGGAAAAGGAAAAATATATAAGCAGACTAGCAGAACTGGTCAACTCACTAGTTTTACCGATTTCGACTAGTTTGAGGCTGGGTTTGTTAACTTTTTCTCCCTTGGTTTGCCCTTTGCTTTTGACTAGCTCTGGTGTTGGTTTGCTTGCTTTCTAGTCAAATTGGTCTGTTTAGTCCAGTTCTCAAACGTTGGGTGTGATTATTAGTAGACGTTTCTCTCTGTTTTTTGTTTTGTTTTTTTTCCTTTTCCCCTCTGCAGCTCATTTATGCTTGATTGAATTTCCATTTGATGTTTTTTCTATTAAATTGGTATCAGAAACGAGGGGCCCAGCTGGTTGTGCTTGAAGGGAAACGTAGAAATGTTTGGGAGAGTGTCTGGTCTGATTCTTGCTTGGATCTGCATCTGATGTCTTGTGGTGCTGCTTGTGCAATGGTCCATGCATGGTTGCTCAATATCCGTTCAGTTGTCTTTGAAGGCCGTGAACTGCCTAAGCTATTAAGGTATGCATCTCTGTCGCTTATAAGGTTAGGCATTGGGTTCTTCTTTGGGGCAATTAACGAGGGTATACGTTTTAATGATGGTATATGGCAGCATTCTGACCGGATGGGGCAAGCATAGCAAAGTAGTTGGTGATGGCACTTTGAGAAGAGCTGTTGAGGCACTTCTCAATGGCATGGGCGCACCCTTTCAGGTCGCCGAGTGTAATTTAGGTAGGTTTATATCAGCAGGACCTGTGGTCGCTGCCTGGCTGAAAGAACCAGGGACATTAAACTTGATTGTACTCCATGATGACGAGAATAATCCTGAAGACGCAAAATCAGGACGAATTTATGATTTGAGAATGCTCAGCTTGTAGATAAGTGTATGTGTTCGTCCCTTTTTGTTATAAAAGTGTAAATGTGTATATTTTGCTAGGGATGTAGAATGTCCCTTGTTCCTTTGCTCAGGTTCTCTGTGGTTTCCAGCTTTGGTGATTGAAATGCAAGCATCCAGAGCAGTCGTCCTGACAAATGCAAATGCACCCGCTGTGTAATCGGAATTTAAATTATTTTTTTTCCCAGATTGCACATGCTGCTGTACCATAAGACCATTTGTGAGATTTAAGTTACGAGACAAAACAAGATTCAGGCACTTTGTATCACTGGATCCCAATGATGATAAATGCAGTCAGTCAATTATTATCAACAGATCTCTAAATGGTATAGAAAGACGCCTTGCTTATGATGTGTGAGACTAGCTTGGCTTATTTCAACTTCATTTATATGTGAAGAATTTCAGTAGCAAAGAGTTCAACTTAACTGCCAATGGCTCTTGCGGGATGCCAATCATTGATTTGCTAATGCTATCCCTATTACTAAAAGGTTGGCACGGCTCTCAATTTTCTAACACAAGCAATACGTATATATATTCCGTTTGATTCAATCCCGTAAACGAAATAAAAAGGGCATTTATACATCAAATTAATTTCACTGCACATTATTATATTTTCGTTGTCCTGGAATTATGTATGCAAATAGAATAAAAGTATTGTTATTTTAATATTTTCTAGGTTTTTGTGTTTTTCTATTTGCTAATCATAGTCCATGTGATTCTTTTGGGGTTAATTTTTCGTGTTTTTTTTTCCCCTGAGGTATTCACTTAGTTGACATGTACTTTGGATTACATTTGAAACCCACAAAAAATGTTTATTTATTCACATAAATCGATATAGAAATTCTCTCTTTGACCAAAAAAAAAATATAGAAATTCTCTCATATACTTATTTCACATATCATAAATTATAAATTATAATTAAAAAGCTGTTTTAAAAAATTTCAACTACTGTACCAAAACAAATTATGTCTGGGGCAAATTGGCAGAAGGGGATACAATATACCTTAAACGAAGCGTCGGGTCGGACGGGGAGATGATCTGGATAGCCCATGGCCCAATTAACCCTAGAGAAGAAATGCACATAAGATTGCTCCTCTCTATCTTCATCGGCGTTTAGCCGTGCGGGAAGTTCGTCGTCGTCTCCAGAATTGCGAGTATTCCCCTCTTACCAAATGCTCTAATCCATTGATTTTTGGGTTGTTTTGGAATTATTTACTGTGCCTTGTATGGTTGCTTATTTTCAAATTCATCATGCCTACTTGTTTTTTACTTTCTACTTCTATTAGCTTCCTTTGTTCCCAATTGGGGTTCAGTTGATGAAGAGAACAATATATTGAGTTTGAATGTTCGTTTCATATTTCTCATCCTTTATTTTCTTCCCTTTCCCATCGTTTGCATCCTCCTCTATCCTTTCGTTAGGGGAGGGTGATTTGAAATTTGATGTGAAGATGTTGCAATTTAACTTACTGTAGGTGTTTTGAGGATCGTATTTTGTGTGTGACTCTGAATTGTTTCCTTCTGTTCTCTGCTTGTCGCATTTTACTAGTTTGATTTTATAATTATTAAACCGTTTCATCCTGCGTTAAGCATATGCGCGCTAATGGCTTCATGGTATTGCATGCTATTGAATGAATATTCTTGGATGCGTATCTATACTCCAATATTCCAGCTCAGTTATATCGCATTTCTATTCTAATTTACAGCATTAAATTCCCTTTAGTTACGAGCTTCCTATTACTTGGAGAAGAGATGCATGGCAAATGATGCACAGTTAGACTAAATGATTCCTTTTCGATTCTCTTTGTGGATTTCAATATTGTTACTTCATGCAGGGACTCAATTTAAAGGGGGTCACTTAATGGCAAATAGGCCTGATCCAGATATTGACGACGATTTTAGTGAACTTTACAAGGAGTACACCGGCCCTCCTGGAACTGCTACTACTAATACCCTAGAGAAGACAAAATCAAACAAGAGGTCTCATGCAGGGTCAGATGAGGACGATGAGCCTCGAGACCCCAATGCTGTCCCAACTGATTTCACTAGCCGGGAAGCTAAGGTTTGGGAGGCTAAATCTAAGGCTACCGAGAGAAACTGGAAGAAAAGAAAAGAAGAAGAAATGATCTGCAAACTTTGTGGTGAATCTGGGCATTTCACTCAGGTATTATGCGTTTTCATACAACTTCATTGTAAGTTGTTGAGTATAATTAACTTCTGAGCAAAAATTTCTTGCAATGTGCACAGATACATGCCCAAAAGTTTTATTTTTGCACTCTATCCATGCTCTATGTTGAATCGTGAGACAGGTTTAAGCCAGCAAATTGTCAAGATTGGTGTAAAGCTTTACATGTATTATGAAATAAGTGGGTGAAACTGGATGAATTTGAACAATAGGAAGCCACTTTGTGTCCTCCTTTTTAAAAAAAGAAAAATATGGGGGTGGGGGAATTAAATCTCATATGAAAATCGAGGGGCCAAAGGTGTATATTTATTCATTTTTTTACCACCACCATCTGATCATTTGGTTAATGCAATTTTATCTGCTACTATAGGGCTGTCCATCTACACTAGGAGCCAATCGCAAGTCTCAGGATTTCTTTGAGAGGGTACCAGCAAGAGACAAAAATATGAGAGCACTTTTCACAGAGAAAGTTATAAGCAAGATTGAAAGGGATATTGGCTGCAAGATAAAGATGGATGAGAAATTTATTATTGTTAGTGGTAAGGATAGATTAATTTTGGCAAAAGGTATTGATGCTGTGCACAAGATTAGAGAGGAGGGCAATCAAAGGGGGTCTTCTAGTTCTCATGTGACTAGATCTAGGTCACCTGAGAGAAGTCCTGCTGGTGGACGGTTTCAACGCTCTGAGCCCCCAAGGTCTCACTCTGGACCTCGCAATAATACCCATTTTCAACAAAGGTTTGGTAGGCAAGAGAGGGTTGTTGAAGACCGTGTGAGAGAGGACTTTCAAAAATTTCCAAGAGGTTCTCCACAAGGTAGGGACAGCATAGAGTTTGTTTACGACATCCTTAGAAAGCTGGTAATCTCATGTTCATGGCATTTTAGGCTTCTTTTTCTTTGGGTGAAAGTTTCCCTTGATATCTAGTTTTTTAATAATGTTGTTCTTGCTTATATTTGCTTGCAGCAAGAGGTAAGTCCTTAGCCTTCAAGCATTATCTCCTTCCTGCAGTAACTTTCTTAAGTGGGTCCGAAATGAAGGGTTCCCTCCATTACAAACTTGTTTACTGAAAGGATTTGGCTCCCATGGTTTCACTTTGCAGATTATAAAGATAGGTTTTGTATTTAAAGCCACATCTGTGTTGGCATATCAAGTGCTAACTTGTTTAATTAAAGAAAACTATCTATGTTGGCATCTTGAATCAAATGCTTAACATATTCTTCATTTGATGAAGCTTTTGGAAATAGTGGAGCTAGAGGTCGTCCAAGCAATTCAAGGTCTCCTAGAGAAGCACCTTATCCGGGCAACCCATATAATTCATATGATGACCGTAATCTAAGCATGGGCACATATAGAAATGATGGATGGGATTCACAAGCTAGGGAATCTGATATCCAATCTGGTCATCAGTTTGATTGCAATGCCTTCCCACAGACATTAGAAGAATTAGAGATGGATTATAAGAGGGAGGCCACAGAGCTCGGGAAAATCCATGATAGAGAAGAAGATGAAGAAAATTTTAGGCATCGTGAGGTGTGATTTCTATATTCAAATCATTTGACCTTGAGCTATAACTGACTTCCTCATTCTTCACATGCTAAAAGGTTTTGGGTGAATATGCATTTTGCTACAACACGATTTGTGAATAATTGAATCTTTTATCTACTGAATGTCATATCTCTGAAGCTCTGAGCCATTTCAATCGTGGATGTGTAGATGGCAATATTGGTTATTAACTTACTGCAAATATACAGTTGTTTTCTGTGTGTCTATTACTAACTTAAGCTGCTCATGCATCTGGACAATTCAGTTCTTTGTTATTGAATAATGCTGATCCTTAGATTGAGAACTGTTAAATAGTAAAGAGTTGATGGTTTTAGTTAAGTGAGAATGGTTTGTTGCTCCGTTTCCTCTAAAGCTTGTATTAGAAGTTTCTTCTTAAGATTGTTGTCTTTGCAGGTGATGAAAATAAAAATGGATGTTTATGCTTGTGCTTGCTTCTAACTATTGTCTTGTGTCTATATAATGCTGTTAGATGAGTGTTCTTTTTCATGTTAAAAGTTTTGAATCAATTTTGAAGCTTTGGAATTACTTCTAGTTTGATTGTTGGCAAAGCTTTACTGTTTTTTATACTTTAATTGAAGGCTGTTAGAGATATGAGGGAGAACTACATGAACAAAGTCGCTATGCTGAGGGCCACTCATGCCAAACAGTGGGAGGAATTTCTTCAGCTTGATGCCCAGAGGCGTCAACAGCAGGCTGTCCAACAAATGCCTACTTCTGGTTTTGGGGGTTATAAACAGCAAAACTTTTCTGAATATGATGGATCCACAGCCAATCCACATTATACTGGGGCCAGCCTACCCTTGGAATTGAGGAACAGGTTCCCAAACACTATGGAAAACTACCCTACTAGGCGTCATGAGAATTTTGGGGAATTTCAGAGGCGTGGAGATTATTCGAAAGCTTACAACAGATATTAAAATTCTGTGTGGATAAAGTGGTGAGTTATTCCGCTGACTCTTGCAAACCAACTAAAAGGATATAATACTCTAGATTAGAGCTCATGGTTTCGCCCTGCAATTGCACGACTCCTTGTCTCGTGGTTTTTTTAAATTCCACCCTCCGGATGTGGATCCTGGCCTGGATTGGATATAGTTTCTTGTAACTATGAAGTAGTACATTAGTATGAAGGGCCCACCTTGTGCTATTTTTATTGCTGTCACAGCGGGGGGGTATTGTTTTGTTCAGTTAGTAGGTCGTTTGGCTGACTACGAATGTCAACTTTAGCTCAAATTTCCCTCGGAAAAATATTTTCAGGGTCCAGATTGATCGAGTAGGCGTGAGGCGCAGGACAGCCCATAAGGTAGGCATGTTGGTTATGGTATTAGGATTGGGAAGGCATATCGTTACCGTTTATGAACCACTTTTATTAGGTAACTCGGCTGTTCAGCCATGTTAAGAACTTGTTATGATTTTTTTCCCTCTTAATTTTTTGGGGCCTCTTATACTTCATTGAATATGGTAGTTACTGGGCAACGTAATCAATATTGTTGCATGGGGAAATCCTCTGGATTACGCCTGGGAACGTGGTGGGAGGTGCCATTTCAGGATTGTTGTGATTATTTGACTACCAGGGTCCAGGGGGTTAGTATAGGCCTCTAGTGACTGCCCTCGAGGCATTATAGCATAGCTTTTTTAATGGGCGTATTTGCATTCTTAGGTAGATATCTTGGGGGTCTTGTTAATGGGCGGACGCACATTCTCGGGTAATTATCTAAACTGAGTTACAGGCTACAGCCATCAACGACCCTTTGTATGAGGCTACGTGTCAGTGGCCAGTGCAAGCGGCAGTTTTCTTTCGATTGAATCAACGTGCGAACGTACCACTGTCTAACGCATGCTTAACCTATGACTCTGGTAAATCCTTGACGTTTTACTTATAAATTATAGTCAATATCAAGACTCAATATAAGGTATAAAGAACTAAATTTGTTTTTGTTTTGAAATTGTGGGATCGTTTTGGGTTCTGCGTTTTATAGAGACAATGTTTGGTGTGAGAGATTTGGCGGGGAAAGAAAATTTTTACGTGTTGAATTTATAAAAATATAAGAAATACGCTTACAAAAAATTTTGATAGAAATAAGACGTAAAATAAAAGAGTGGGAAAAATTATCAAAAAATGTGAACCCTACTTTTTAAATCAACTAAATATTTTCCCCTCCGCAGTTGTACTTCTCACGAGTAAGCAGAAGTCATTTGGAGCTCCGTTTCACTTTGGCTATATTCAAATATTGAGTGTCTTTTCCCCCAATGTCTATGTTAGGAGGTTGCTTCTCTTCTCTTTTCAATTTATCCCCTCAAAATTGGTTAATTTGTCTATGACATAAGACTTCTCTAGCATGTTAAAGCTTGTCTTGTTCTCTTGGTCATGTGAGAACATTTTCCAGGTTTATATTTGCCACACTACTTATAATAAATATATCGCCTTTAAATTTTCGCCAAAAAAGATGAGATCGATGATTTTGTGGAGGCCTTGAAACTAATTCAAAGGGAATTCTTTCTGGACGGCTCATTAATTAATACGATTGTTACTATACGAGATCTAACCATGTGGAATTAACTGATCACTTTTAACTGTATGATTAAAAAAATGAATAGTTGTACTAATTGGATTGCTTGTCATGTTCAACACTCGGGCATAGGATTGTCAAATTCAAACATGTTCTCTACTATGTTGTACTATTAACTATTAAGTATGCATTTCTTGTTTTGCAAGTGTTTGCAAGCTTCATACTCCTAGTGAGTATTTCTTTATTTCATATGCTCCTTACACATCGATAGTCATAACTCTTATAATTCCCACAAACCAAAATCTTCACAAGATTATATCAAAAAAATATGCCTTGATTTTAAAAAATTAATGTAAGACAGGAATTGCTTATTTACATATATGTCTTGATTCCTTTGTGATGGAATTTTTTACATTTGTTTTTTTGGCCTCACACTTCATTTTTATTAAGAAAACCAAACGGTGCCTGATTATGTGTAAAAGTACAACTCGTTAAAACGTACTCGATCTTGTTCTGTATGAAGAACACAGAGATTGGACTTGACTAGGGTGTCAAGCCTAGAGCCTACGTACCCTCAAAGGGATTAAAGTCCACGTAGTTCGCAACAAACTTGAAGGCACGTAGCCAGGGGAGTGGGGTGTGTGCTCTGTGTGGCAGAAAGTAACAAGAGCATAAGATAGAACGTGTGCACCTGTTTAGGGTTTCCTTCTATTTATAGAGGAGCTTGGTGCCCGTATCTTCCCATTGATGGGCGATATCCATGATTGAGCCCTTGAGGGCTGATTGACTGGTGCCATGATTGTAGGAGGATCTCCTATTAATGAGTTCCTAAATATAGGGGATCTCGGATCCCTTCCAAATATAGCGCGGATCCCTTATAGGCGCTGTTGGGTCGGGGTCTGGACTTGGGCCTATTGGGCCGGTCCGTAACAGTTGCCCCCCAGCTTGGTCATTCAGGCTTCTGGACGGCCGAGATGCTTAGTGCCCCGGGCCCGTTATGGCCGAGGTCCTCTTGCTCGGACTGGGTCGGCTTTCGGATGCCGTGGCCCTTAGCTCGGCTTGGGACTGTGGTCGGCTCAATCGGTTCTCGTCCTGCCCAGAATGTCGGGTTTGCTTATGTCCGGGCGGTTTTTATCCTGCCCGGGTCCCCAAGCGTTCTCTTGCCTTTTGGGCTTCTTCGTACGCTTCGATTTTCCCCCTACGTGAACCATCACTGTGGTTTTACAGCTGTCAGACCCTTAGTGGAGGGAGTCTGCAACCGTCACGCCTTTTCGTTTCTCGAGGCCAATGCGCATTTATTGCGCTGGCGTCGTGCTGCGCCAATCTCGTCACGTCTGTATGGGAAAATACCGTTGTACCCTTCTTGTGTTAGGATTTCGGTTTAAATAACCTTCTTTGTGCTTCTTTTCCACTTTTCCCGCTATTACATTTTCTCGCTCAGATTACTCTCTGGTTTCTCTAGAGCTTCAGAGGGGATTCTTTGTGCCCGGAACTTTCGCCGTCTTCCAGCGTTCTAGTTCCTTCCTCTTTCACACAACAGGTATTATGCCACTTTCCTGTCATTTTGTTCTGTATTTCCTTTTCTTTTACCGTTTATCCTTCGTTGATTGACGTTTGCGTCATCGCTCTTCCCTCCTTCCGGGTTTCCTGGGTTTCTTTAGAATCAGTATACCCGAAATTCGTCCCATCGTTTCCTTAAACACTGTTCTTAGCGCTTTTAGGTTTCTGACCATGGTGAGGGGTAGAGGTATTCCTGTTTCTGCAGCTTCATTGATGCCGGAGGAGGAAATGCTCCTTCGTGCGCGTCTCCCGCGGGCTACTTACTGGGTTCTTGGGGGTGAACCGCCTGCTTCGGGAATCCTGGATCTTTCGCGCCGAGGTGGCGCCGTGCGTCCGGGGCGAGGTGGGGCTTGCCCGTCCTCGGGAAGGGTTTCTGTCTCAATTCCACGCTCACCCTTCCGGGCGCCTGCGACCGCTCTTCCTCGAGAATCGCCTGGTGGGACCCTGGTGGGTTCCTCTTCCAGTTCCCAATCCCCGGTGGTGATGGCTCGGCCACTGAATTTTTACGAGGGTCCCTCTACTGCTTGCCAGACGTCAGCTCCCGAGGGTTATGTGGGCCCCTGTTGGGACTGCCTGGCGGAGGCTTCCGTGTTAATGGCAGGAGATGGGGATACCGGGGCTTCGTCCATTCTAGGCTCCTGTCGGCATTGGTCTGCCCCGGTTGTTTCTTCTCGCGACTCCATTCGTCCGAGTCGGTCGTCATTAGTACCTGCTGTTATGCCTGTACCAGGTATTTCTGCTTCTTTGCTAATACTGGCTTTGTTTATTTTCGTATAGGCTTATTTATGGCTCCCAAGTCGGGATCTTCTAAAAAGCGCTCGGAGGCCAGTGGCCCGGACTCCTCCAGTCCATCCGAAGCCCTGATTCGCCGATACGGCTGGGTATCGCACGACGTGCTGGCAACAACGTCGTTGATGTCGGAGGTAGACATAGCATGGCTGGAGGTCCCGGCCATGCCCGGATGCGTCCTTAGGCGTCCGGGGCTTGAGGAGCCCGTATGTGCGGCTCGGACCGAGGGTCAGCCGGACTTTTTCTTCTTTTACCGGGACTACTTGACTCGGGTCCGAGTTTCTCTTCCTTTCACCCCCTTCCAGATGGAGGCGTTGCGGCATCTTCGTCTTGCCCCGACACAACTTCATCCGAACGGTTGGGGATACCTAGTCGCCTTCGAGCGGTTATGCGGCCATTTTCCGCTCCCCATCCCCTGTACCGCCAACCTCTTTTTCCACTTCTTCGGACCTTTCACCCTTAGTTCGTCCGCGAGGGGTGACAAGCTGAGGGGCATGGTATCGTTGCAGATCAACCCAGACCGTCACTTGATGACGCCCTTTTCCGACTCCTTCAAACGGTTTAAGGGGGCTTTCTTCAAGATCGAGACCGTCCCGGGGGGGCGGCCGTGGTTCTTAGAGGATGGTGGTCGGTTCCCGCTGTATTGGGGGGAAGGTCATTACAAGGCTAAGGCCATCTCCTACCAGGTTCCGCTCGAAGACCTGGTGCCGGAATCGGTTTCTGCTTTGCCACGGCTTGAGGCCCTGGTGGCCGAGTACGGTGTGCAGCCGGCTGGCTTCTATATTTCCGCCGAGCCGCCGCCTTCCTCCTGTAGGGTCACTAGTAGTTGTGTTTGTTTTTGTTTCAGTATTGTTCTTATGAATAGGTGGATTCTGATCTACTTTGCTTCTGTCTGTTTGCAGCTAGTGCTATGGATGACCTGCCGCTATACGCTCGTTTATCAAGGGCGGCCGCCGCGCCTTTGAGTCGCCCCACGAAGCGGTCGGCTTCTTCCGCTGCCGGTGCTCCTTATGCCTCGGCTCCTAAGAAGGCTAAAGGCCCTGCTGTTGATGGCCCTTCTTCCCCCTCGGCCTCGCAGGCTGCTTCCTTGGTGGGGTCTCCGGTGCTTGAGGGCCAGGAAGTCGCTGCTGTGGACCCAAGCCCGGTGCCTGGTTCGCAGGGTTCTGAGGGGCGAGAGGCCCCGATTTCCGATGAGGAGGTTGAGGCTGAGTTTTTCGCCGATGATCCTCCATCTCTGCCAGATCTGCCTTCGTCATCCTCGCTTCCGCCACCACCGCTGCCGAAGTCTCTTCTCGCCCGTGGCCGTCTTTGGCACGATGGGGTAGTTCCTGAGGTTTCCACCGCCTTCCTCCCTCCCCGACACTTTATTGGCTGCGCTGCCCTGACTCGACCGACCCTGGAAGAGCTGCACAGGAACCAGGCAGAGCTTTGCCGGGCGGTGGGATATAACCAAGCCTTTATCCTGGTTCGGGAGCAATATGCCCGCTCCTATGCTGATGCCCAGAGGCTGCGGGCACAGGTCGAGGAGTTGGCCAAGAGTTTATCGGCTGCGGAGGCCAAGGCCGCATCTGCTGGCGACCTGCAGGAGGAGCTTGAGGTGGCGGAGGCCAAGGCTAGGTCCGCCGGGGAGGAGCTGGCCAAAGGCTGGGCGGAGCGGGATGCGGCCCTCGCGGAACTGGAGGGGGTTCGGGCGGAGCTGGATGCCGCGAAGGCTGCGGCGGTCCGGGCAGATCGGGAGCTGCAACTGTCCCAGGAGCATGCCGAATCGGTCGCTGTGGAGTGCACCCGGGCCGTGAAGGAGAGGTCCGAGAGCCTGGCTGCGGCCAAGGCTTTAGAGGCGCGGCTGGCTGCTTTGGCCAGGGATGAAGAGGCGGCTCAGGCTGCCCTTGCTGCTGAGAAGGTGACCTCCCGGGAGCTTACGGACGCCCTGGTGCAGACTGCCGAGGCCTGCTTTAAGCAAGCCTTACTCCAGATCCGGTACCTCAACCCCGGGGTTGAGCTTCGAGTGGAAGGATATGATCATCGTGCCTTTGTCAAGGACGATGGATCTTTCCTCCCATTCGAGTCTCAAACCGCCGAGGACCCTGATGAGGAGGCCGTGGAGGGTGCTACCGTAGCTGGGCCGGAGGAGGAAGCTGATGCTGGGTCGGGCTCCCCGCCTTAGCTTTTATTTTTGCTATTTGTATTTCTTGGGGTGTTGGAACCCTTGTAACTTTGAATGATCCCGGCTTTGGTGCCGTTTTTGTATAGACTTGAACAATTGATGACAATATTTTTCTTGCCTTGTGCTGCGATCTGTACTCGGTTTAATTTTTACCGTCGCTTTTGTCTGGATTTGACAATGAACGATTTACCTTTGTATCATCCTTTGTCGTCTGTCGGCCGTGTTTAGATAATTTAGACAATGGGTGGGCTTATCTCTCTTTTGTCTAAGTTTGGGTGTTCCTTCGGCTGCATTGTTGCAAGCCGTCTGGATGCTCTAGACAATGGATTCTGCCATCCTTTTGCCTGAGCTTAAGAGTCGGTTGGCCGTGTGGGTAACTTAGGCAATGGATAATTTTATCATTCTTTTGCCCAAGCTTTATTGTTTGTCGGCTGCATATGTACAGGCGTTGTTTCTCTACCACACTTGGTGTGTGGGAGATTGGGGCAAGGTTGTCTTGTTTCAGCCTCGTCAGGCATAACTAACTGTACTGCCTCGGCCCGGCTTACAAGTAGCCGTGCTCCAACTTTCTTCTAGTTGGATCAAGTTGTACCGACGTAAGGGCGGGACTACCACGTGTCTAACCGAGGCTTCGTCTGCCTGGAGTCGGACATTTTGACCTGATCAGGGTCGGCATGGCAGGCCGCTTGCTCAGCCGGGCGAGCGTTGACGCGTCAATTTCACAAAGGGCCGCGTTCGATTCCTTTGCCGATCTCTAACCAATGCCTGTCGGGGTACGACGGCCGGTTTTCGTACATCTAGATGTTTTTGATTCTGGCCGGGTTTGTGACCTCGGAGCCGTCTACCGGTGCCGGGGTTAGTAACCCCGGCTTTCGGTTCCTTGGCCGGGCTTCATTGCCTCGGCCTTGCTGCTTTTGGCCGAGCTAAGTGGCTCAGGCTTCATGCTTAAGCTTTGCACATATTTGTAAATATCCTCAGTGGGATCTTTTATTGATGGAAAGAAATAGCCCTACGGGGCTTTACAAAGCATCACAATCAGAAATGACACAACTTGGATTCAAAACGCAAGGAAAAGAAATGCGAGGAAAGGAAGAATCGTAAAAGCAAACAAACACTGCCGAGAAAGAGTCTAGCTATAGTAGATCTTTAGCTTGTCGGCATTCCATGTCCTTTTGATTGGCTTTCGTGCCAAAGTCTCGAGGATGTACGCTCCTCCGTCGAGCTTTTCCTTAATCCGGTAGGGCCCTTCCCAGTTTGCCGCCAGCTTCCCGTCCTTGGCATTCTTGTTGCCTATGTCGGCCCGTCGGAGTACTAGGTTGCCTCGGTTGAAAGACCGGGGTCTGACCTTTCTGTTGTACTTAGCCGCGAGTAGCTGCTTGGCGGCTAGTTCCCGGCAGTGTGCTGTAACCCGGATTTCATCAATGAGGTCCAAGTCAGTCTTCAAGGCGTCGTCAGTGGCGGACCCAGGATTTTGGATTTGTGGGTGCACAATTAGTGATAGGATGTGGGGGTTCGGGGGCACCGCCCCCGAAAATTTTTTTTTTAAGGAAAGTTTTAAACGCATTAAAAAACAAAAGAATATAAACAATAAAACAAAATAAAACTTCAACTTAACATAGAAAAATAATAATTAAGAATCAACTAACCTTTAGATCAGAACAATTACAAAAGCATTCTTCTATTCTTCATTCCTTGAAAATATTGCATTATCTCTTCATCATCAATCGTAGCAAATATATCACGTTCAACATAAGTTACCATGCAGGAGTTAAACCAATCATCACTCATCCGGTTGCGCAACTTATCTTTAACAAAAGTCATTGCAGAGAAAACCCGCTCAACACTAGCAGTTGCTACCGGTAGAACAAGTGCCAACTTTATCAACAAATAAACCAGTGGATAAACAATATCCTTTCTCTTCTCAACCATCTTCAAAGCAAGGTCAGAAATTGTTTGCAAATTGCCAAAATCAGAATCAGCTCTCACATCAACAATAAAATTACCGAGACTTGAAGACAGAAAAGGAATATCTGCAAGCTCATCAAACTCTAAAGGATAGAATCTAGCAAACTCAATCAACTTTTCTTTGTTAAAATTAGCAAATGAACCGCGAGGATCAAGACAACTCAAACACTCAAGCAATTTGGTATTGACATTATCAAATCGATCATTCAACTCTTGAATCTGAGTATCAATCACTGTATTAAATAACTCCACCTTAAAGTAGTGGAAGAATGTGAATGATTCCAATCTCCGTCTCGATCTCCCTTTAGGACAATAAACATCATTCATATTTGGAATGTCAATATCATATTTATTGGCAAAAAGGTTCGTTTCTTGAAGCAATTCATCAAAACCATTATCTCTCACTTCTTGTAAACGAGACTTAACTACCTTCACTAAACCAATTGCATTTAAAATGTCTTGATCTTTTCTTTGTAGTGCTTGCGACAACTCATAAGAAATTCCCAAGATCAATTTCATAAGATGCAACAAGAATACAAATTCGAAATCCTCCATGGCATACAAAATGCAACCTGCATCGGTCCTTGCAGCATCATTTTTCGGATCGTCTTCAATAATTTTCATCAAGGAAGTTATTGGAGAAAATAATGAGATAACACTTGTAACTGTACCAAAATGAGAACCCCAACGAGTGTCTCCAGGTCGCTTGAAGGTTGTCTCTTGATTTAAACCTTTTCCAGTTGGTATTTCACCACTAGCAATTCTTTCAACTATTAGCTCATACTGATTCATTTGAAGAATTTCCTTCCGCTTGCATGAACCCCCCACAACAGTAGCCATCTTTTGAAGCATGTCAAAAACTTCTTGAATCTTCTTGTGATGTTTTGCAACCTTCACAAGTGCCAATTACAACTGATGAGCAAAACAATGAATGTAGAATGCGGATGTGTTGTCTGCCAAAATCAAACTCTTCAGCCCTTTGAATTCACCTCGCATATTACTGGCACCATCATAGCCTTGACCACGACATTTAGACAAACTTAAACCAAGTTTAGAAAATAGCCCATCAATCGATGCTTTTAGTGACTGTGCAGTAGTATCTGAAACATGAATTATGCCAATAAAACGTTCAACAATGAACCCTTGTTTGTTTACATATCGAAGTACAACCGCCATTTGTTCTTTAATTGCAACATCACGAGCTTCATCCACTAACAAGGAAAAGTAATCATCACTGATGTCACTAATAATTGCTTTAACAGTCAAATCAGCACAAGCTTGACAAAGATCTTTCTGAATCTTTGGTGAAGTCAATTTGTGATTATCGGGGGCATTTTCCAAGACCACATCACTCATCTCTTTATTTGGCTTAGAATAAAACTTTAGAAGTTCAAGGAATAAACCTTGTTGATTTGAAGTTGAAGATTCATCATGTCCCCGAAAAGGCTCACCATTGCGTAGTAGGAATCTAACACAATCTAAAGAAGTTTTCAACCGAATACGATAATCAATTTTTTGTTGGTCAGAAATATTTGACAATGCAACATCAATATGTCGATTTTGCTTCATCAAATCTTGACAAGCTTGATAACATCTATTATGAACACTCCTATGATCTCCAACATGAACTTTGATTCTATCCTTCTTATGCCAATTTTTGAACCCCAAACCGACAAATGCTTCCTGCGTCGAACCACTACCTCCAACCTCCATATCAAATAGATAACAATACAAGCAAAAACATGCATCTTTTGATACACTATACTCCAACCAGGACCAAATTCTTCATACCACTTAGGATTGAATCTACGCAGTTTTCCATACTGTTCCGTTTGAGGGAATGATTTAAGAATTGGTTGAGTTGGCCCTTTGAGCAAATAAGCTCTCCGAATATTCTCTCTTTCTATAGGATTTGATGTCATTGAAAAAATTGAAGGTCTTTTTCCCGGATCCGCTTCAAAATTTTCTATATTAACTTTTGCTTGAGGTGGTGATTGAAAACTTTGAGATTGAGAGGCTTGTGGTGGTTGGGAGGATTCTTGGGCAGTTGGAGTTGAAATATTGTTTGAAAGTTGCTCATTTTGAGATTCGGGTTCTGTATTTGTGGGTTTTAGGCGTTTGAAATAAGATTGTATCGTTGACATTTTCTGGAAGAAAAAAGTTTGACAAGATTATGGAACATGTTGCAACCTATAAGCTAACTCATCTCAATGCTATTAAAAAGTAATTTAACCAATCAATTGAGTATAAACATTATCAAATCAATTGTAGGTTCCTCCACCACAAGAAAATCACAAGAACAAAATAAAATATAAAGTGTATCTTTTATGACAATGTTGTAATGAATTGCATGTATATGTATGTGCATATCAGTTAGTGCTGTGCAAAAAAGACAGCAATAAAAGTTTCTACTCATGTACTAATCCACATATATTCAATGTCTAGCATAACCCATTTTGGCTAAAACAGGAAAACTTACCGAACCGCAGGGACAACTGTAGGAAATTTCCTTTACAAGTGAGCTGCTTTCCACTATCTATCTACTCCCACTATGTCAATCCATTGTATATTCCCTGATCATCCGCAAATAGGGTTCCTTTCTTCCAGTGGAAAAAGTGATATGTTACCTAATAAAAACAACAAAATCAAGCAAACAATTAAGAGAGGTCATATTTCATATGAATAAAATTCTAGCAACTTCTACCTAAAAAAGAGAATATCTTGTTCTGAGACGATTATGCTAATATCTTGTTCTACAAAAGGAATGATACCATCATAACAAGACACAGAAATAACGTAAAAAAGAAGTACTCATACGGTCCTAAATGTAGTTTGTAATGCATTTCACTGCAAGTTTGGTCCTACATTTAGGACTGAGGGAGTATTATATTATTTTCTCAATGAAAAAAAGAATCTTGGGTGTCTGATGATTTGACAAATTATCCATAAATTTCTTTTTCTTTTTACAATATATATATATCCTTGGTGGCTTTAATTTGCTTTTTCTAGCTATGTGCTTGTCAAAACAGAATATATATTGGACCGAAAGCAATTAAGTTTGGAAACAGAGGAAAGACGTTTCAAAACTTGCTTGCGTTGAAGGTCAAATTAAGCATACACGTTGAGTATCAGCCACTCAACATAGTGGAACAAAATAAATTGGAATAAAAATGTAAATCAGTTTGGTTTGAACTTGTTTTGAAATTAAGATCGAAAAATGTTTTGCTGATATGAATCCATCAAATTCACTGTTAAATCAGCCACTCATAGTCAAAATTTAGGGACAAAGATTTACACGTTCTGTGGAGGAAAATTGAGAGGCTCAACGGATTAAATCCAATAACAGATATTAAAGCACTGTGACTGTCAAAGATTCAGGCAATATGAATTTTTCCCAAGCTGAAAAATCAGAAAAGAAAGAAACAAGAAGACTACATAAGGATGAAGATATCCCATCAATAATAATAATAATAATTCCGTCTCTGCTATGATGCAATAACGTCACCCAAATATAATAACAAATCACATCACCCAAATATACCCAAACAGAAATCAAGACAAGGACGCAAGATTTAAAGCTGTTGAGATCAAATATTCAACTAAATCTCATCTACTAACGAAAAGGGACCATGAGACGTTTGAAGCAATAGCCAACAAACAAGAAAAGAGCATTACCGCGATGTGGCCGAGATTGACGATGTTCTAAGGGTTGGCCAAACGAGCTCGATCAAGTCCAACGGCGAGCTCAACGAGATTGACGATTGGGGAAATGAAATTGGGGAAAGGGTTAGGTATGAAGAAAGCCAGAAAGGGTCGATTGAAATGGGGGAAAGAAAGGGTCGATTGAAATGGGGGATGTGAGCACCGATTTGGGGAAATGAAATTGGGGAAAGGGTTAGGTATGAAGAAAGCCAGAAAGGGTCGATTGAAATGGGGGATGTGAGCACCGAAATTGGGGAAAGGGTTAGGTCTGAAGAAAGCCAGAAAGGGTCGATTGAAATGGGGAAAAAAATGGAGAAGAGAGCAGCCAGCCAGTTCGAACCCGCGACGAAAGGAAAGTTGGGAAAAATAATTACCAACTACTCCACCCAACCAAATTGATATAAAAGTCCCATACTATATATATTTTTTTAAAAAAATTTATGTCTGCACTTGGCCCCACAGGCAATAGTGTGGGTCCGCCACTGGGCGTCGTCATTCGATCCCTGCCCCTCTTGCCCGGCTCTCACCTTTCTCCAGGATGGCTGTCCGATTTCAACCGGGATCATTGCCTCACATCCATAGGTCAGCCTGTACGGGGTTTCTTGAGTCGAAGACTGTACGCTTGTGCGGTATCCCCAGAGGACACTGTGGAGCTGTTCGGTCCAGTTGGTTTCGGCTTGCAACATTCGCCTCTTTAGTCCGTCTAGGACGACTTTGTTGGCGGCTTCAGCCTGGCCATTGGTCTGGGGGTGTTCGACGGACGAGAAGTGCTGCTTAATGTCCAAGTCGGACATTAGTGCTTGGAAACGATGGTCCATGAATTAGGTCCCGCTGTCCGTGACGACCTCGACTGGTATGCCGAAACGAGAGACGATGTTGTGCCTGAAGAATTTCATCACTCTGGCCGACGTTATTGTGGCGAGTGGCTCTGCTTCGATCCATTTAGTGAAGTAGTCGACTGCGACGATGAGCCATCTACACTGCCCTTGTGCCGGCCTAAATGGTCCGAGGATGTCCATGCCCCACTTGTAGAAGGGCCATGGGGCTGGCATTCCTTTAAGTTCAGAAGGTGGTGGCCATATGACCCTGGCGTGCTTCTGGCAACTGTCGCATGTCTTGGCCTTCTCCATGGCGTCCTGACTCATAGTGGGCCAGTAGTAGCCGGCGCGCAACGCTTTCCGGGCTAATGCCTTGCCCCCCATGTGGTGGCCGTTAGCGCCTTCGTGTAGCTCGGCCAGCACATATTTGGCTTCGGAATCTCCAAGGCATCGCATCATTGGGCAATGGAGCCCCTTCCTGTATAGTTGGTCATCGACCATAGCATAGAGGGCGGCGTCTCTGATCAACTTTTTTGCGTCTGTCGGGTCGGTGGGGATAATTCCCCTCTCGAGGTAGTCTTCAATAGGCTTTCTCCAGTCGGCCCCTCCAAAAATGGCCATGATGCAGCTAGGCTCAGCCAGGTTCTGTTGTATCACGGTCCTATGGTTGTCCGGCCCCTTAGTGCTTGCCAACTTAGAGAGGATGTCGGCTCTTGCGTTCTCCTCTCTTGGGATATGGGACACTGTGACCTCCTCGAATTCGGCCATCAGCTCTTTGGCTTTATTTAGGTACTTTGCCATGAGCGGGCCCTTCGCCTGGTAGGTGCCGTTTATCTGAGCCGCGACGAGCTGCGAGTCGGTTAAGACCTTTACTCGCTGGGCGCCATTATCCTTTGCCTGGAGTAGTCCGGCCAGTAGGGCCTCATATTCAGCCTGGTTATTAGAAGTCTGGAATTCTAACTGAAGAGAGTGTTCGGTGGCTACTCCCTGTGGGCTTTCCACGATGACTCCTGCACCGCTGCCCTTTACGTTGGATGATCCATCCACATAGACCTTCCACGTCCCGTCACTGACTATAGCCGGGGTTAGTTCCCTAATGAAGTCTACGAGTGCCTGGGACTTGATCGCCTCCCGGGCTTCGAAAGCGATGTCAAACTCTGATAGCTCTATGGCCCAATTGGTCATCCTCCCTGCCAGGTTCAGCTTATGCAGAATTTGCCGGATCGGCTGGCTGGTTCGTATGACAATCCGGTGTCCCTGGAAGTACGACCGGAGTCTTCTTGCGGCTGTGAGTAGAGCGAAAGCTACCTTCTCCAGCCTCTGGTACCTGATTTCAGAGCTTTGCAAGGCCCTGCTGGTGAAGTATATTGGTGTCTGTCCTGCCTCGGACTCTCTTACTAGGGCGGCACTCACGGCTTCATTGCCGATTGATAGGTAGAGGAATAAGGTCTCTCCTGGGTCCGGCTTTGTGAGCACCGGAGGGGATGCCAAACATCTCTTAATTTCTTCGAATGCTGCGTCACAGTCCGGGCTCCATCCGCCTCGGGTTTCTTTCTTTAGCAGCTTGAAAAGAGGTAGGGCTTTCTCGGCCGACTTCGGCAAGAAGCGCGTCAATGCGGCTAGTCGGCCCGTCAGCTACTGTACCTCCTTTTTAGACCCCGGGGGAAACATGTCGAGCACGGCTTTGCATTTGTCCGGGTTGGCCTCTATCCCTCGGTTCGTTAACATGAAGCCTAGGAATTTCCCTGCTGGGACCCCGAAGGCACACTTGGCCGGGTTCAACCTGATTCGATGTCTTCTTAACTTCTCAAACGTCTGTTCTAGGTCCCGGATGTGATCTTCTGGGAGTTTTGACTTGACGATCATGTCGTCTATGTAGACTTCTATGTTACGCCCGATCTGATCCTCGAAAACTCGGTTCATCATCCTTTGGTAGGTGGCCCCGGCATTCTTCAGTCCAAAGGGCATGACGTTGTAGCAATAATTCGCCTTATCAGTTATAAAGGCGGTCTTTTCTTGGTCCTTGGGATGCATGGCGATCTGGTTATAGCCGGAGTAGGCATCCATGAAAGAGAGGAGTTGGTACCCGGCTGAGTTGTCCACGAGCTTATCTATGTTGGGCATCGGGTAGGAATCCTTAGGACAGGCTTTGTTGAGGTTGGAGTAATCGACGCACACTCTCCATTTGCCGCTGGGTTTGAGGACCATGACTACGTTGGAGAGCCAAGTGTTGTATTGTACCTCTCGAATGAAGCCGGCCGCTAGGAGTTCCTCAATGTGGTCCTCCAGGGCCTTCTGCCTATTGTCCGCGATGTTCCTCTTCTTCTGTGCCACGGGTCTAGATCCCGGCCATATGCCGAGCTTGTGACAGCAGAAGTGGGGGTCAATGCCGGGCACTTCGGCCGAGGTCCATGTGAAGACGTCACGGTTCTGCCTTAAAAAGCGTATCATGAGGTCCCTCAGGCCGTGGTCCATATCACGGCCAATTTTGGCAGTTTTGGATGGGTCCTCGCCTAGCATTATCTCCTCCAGCTCTCCTTCTGGTTCGGGCCTCGGATTGTCTAGCTCCCGGAGGTCCAACTCGACCATGTTGACTTGCTGCCGCGGGCGCTCACCTGGGCCGGCTTCGGCTACTCGCTCATTAAATCCGAGCCGGGGTGGAGACATTGGTCCTCCTTCCTCGACCCGGAGAGCTTCGTAGTAGCATTGCCTCGACTCTTTCTGGTCTCCAGAGACCACAACTATCTGGTTTTTATTATTGACCATCTTCAGCTTCTGGTGCTTGGTGGATACTAGTATATCCCAGCTGTGGATCGTTGGCCGCCCCAGGATGATGTTGTAAGGGGACCGGAAATCAGCGACTACGAATCGTACCCGCTCCGATTTGAAGGCTTCTTTGGTGCCCAGAGTTAGCCGGAGGTCGATGTAGCCTTTTGGGAAGGATTGCTCGCCATTGAAACCCACCAAGGTGGTTTTACAAGGCTTAAGGTCCTCTTTGTCGAGGTGCATCCTTTTGTAGGCATCCCAACTTATGATGTCCGCTGAACTTCCTGCATCCACAAAAATTCTTTTAACACGACAGTTTATCAGGGTTCCGGTGATTACCAGTCCGTCCAGATGTCCGGGTATGACGTCTTCCAACTCTTCCTCGGTGAAGGTTAGGGCAGGGGACCGAGGCTTCTTTGGGTCTTCCTTAAATTTAGGGGGGTCTCGGACGGTCAATACTTCGCGGAGATACTTCTTTCGCTGGCTTATTGTGTCTCCCCCTCCCCCAAATCCTCCGCTGACGACGTTGCACTGGAAATCGACGTCGGGAAATTCGTCGTCCGAGGCCGCCTTCGGCTTTTTTCCCGGAGTTCGGGATTCCTTGGGCGGACTTCTGGAGCGGGCGCGGTCGTTGCGTTTCTCGTTCGTCCTTCCCTGAGTCTTGATCACGTACTGACGCAGTTTCCCATCCCTTACGAACTTCTCGATTGCGTCGCGGAGGTCATAGCACTCGTCGGTGGTGTGGCCGTTGCAGTCGTGGAACTTGCAGAACTTGGAACGGTCCGTGTTGGAGCGTCCTCTGATCGGCTTTGGCCTGTCCACCCGCTTCATCTCGGTCTGGGCTACCTCCTTCCATACCTGGGACCGAGGGACGTTCAGCGGGGTGTAACTGTCGTACTTGGTCTTCTGGTCGGCCCGGTCAGACTTTGTCCGGCTGTCCCGGCTGCGCTGTCTGGGGTCGGTCTTCGTCCTTCTTGGGCGTTCCTCGTCGCTAGGTGGGCTCTTCTTAGTTCGTTCAGGTTCATCGGCATTGGCCGCCTCCATCTGCTCCATTTCCAGGTACTTCTTCGCCTCGGTATAGAATTCGGTCAAGGTGTACGCTGGGTTCTTGCATAGGTGACGAGCCAGCCGGGATGCTGGGTCCAGTCCATTGACCAGGCAGTGTACGTGGACATCCTCGGGCAATGACCGTACTTGCATGGCCACGTCTCGGAACCGATCCAGATACTTCTGCAAGGCCTCACCCTTCTTCTGACGTACTTTGCTCAAGGTGAACGTAGTCTTCGGCTGCTTTTTGCTAGTGGCGAAGTGCAGCTCGAATTTTCGTCCGAGGTCTTCATAGTCTCGGATAGAGTTGTCCGGAAGAGACGTCAGCCACCTGTGTGCCGGCCCGTCCAGAGTAGCCGCAAAAAGGCGCTGAATGACCGGACCGCTGATCTGTCGGACCCACATGAGCTTCTCAAAGGTAACCAAGTGGTTCCGGGGGTCCTGGCTCCCATCGTATTTCGGCAGGCTGCTTAAATCAAAGCGTTTTGTGAAACGGGCTGTTGCCGCCTCCCTCGAGAACGGGGATCTCCCCGTCTCTGATAGGTACGTCACACGATATTCCCGAGGCGATCCGTGGCGAGGCCGGGGAGTTCTTTCCTCGGCGTGGGTTTCTTCTCGATCACGGTATTCCCTTTCATGCCGATTGGTGCGGTTAGGACCGGCACCGTGGTTTCCTCTGTCTCCCGGGGACCGTGGTCCGCCGTGGTCTGCGATCGGGCGCCGCCTCGGTTCGCCGTTGTCGCGGCGTGGGTTCCTTAGCTCAGAGTTACTCGAGGAGCTGCTGTCGCCTGCCGAGGCTCTCCTTGTATGACCGCAACCCCTGCGGCGGCCTCTCACGCGACGGTCATTCTCGAGCGCTTCTTGGATCATCTTTCCGATAGCTTCGAAGTCAGCCCGCCTCTGCAGGTCATCGTGTTTTTCCTTGTTCTCCAGGCGCCGCATGAACGATTCCTGAGTCCTCCTCATCATGCGGACGTCGGCATCAACTGCCCGGACATCACGCGTTGGAGATGGCGCGAGTGCTTCTTCTGGATGCCGGTCTTCATGCCACGGCTGCTCCTTATGGAGCGGCTGTTCCCTGTCCAGGGAGGAAGTCACCGTATCAGTAACATGTCCTTCTGGGGTGTTTCCTCTCCGAGGTGGTGCCGGCGGCTGGCCTGGCGGCGGGCGGCTGGCTTGTGGTTCCCCTTCCACCGGTTGGGGATTTCTACTGTGGCTTCTAGTGCTCACCATTAGTAGTCACGGGGATTGAAGTTTACGGTCCCCACGGTTGGCGCCAATGTTCTGTATGAAGAACACAGAGATTGGACTTGACTAAGGTGTCAAGCCTAGAGCCTACGTACCCTCGAAGGGATCAAAGTCCACGTAGTTCGCAACAAACTTGAAGGCACGTAGCCAGGGGAGTGGGGTGTGTGCTCTGTGTGGCAGAAAGTAACAAGAGCATAAGATAGAACGTGTGCACCTGTTTAGGGTTTCCTTCTATTTATAGAGGAGCTTGGTGCCCGTATCTTCCCATTGATGGGCGATATCCATGATTGAGCCCTTGAGGGCTGATTGACTGGTGCCATGATTGTAGGAGGATCTCCTATTAATGAGTTCCTAAATATAGGGGATCTCGGATCCCTTCCAAATATAGCGCGGATCCCTTATAGGCGCTGTTGGGCCGGGGTCTGGACTTGGGCCGGTCCGTAACAGATCTTTTTGCCAAAAGGAAAGGTAGATCCAAACTTCCTTGTTACCCAAAACAACGACTACCGTTATGCATATTTCCCAATATGACACGTATGGAGATCTAGCAGTAGAAACTTAAAGGACCCAATCCAAAATAAAAAATCCTCAGTGATCTCATTCAAAACTGAGGGAAACTAGAAGGACCTAAGATTATTTTTCCCTTCAACTTTGAAATCTTTGTCGTTCTGTCTACCTATCCAAAAAAATAAACCTGTGTCATTCTGTAGTAGACCCACTACAATTCAGTCGTTATTGTCTTAATCATTTTGATAAATTAGTTTTTCACCTTTATTCTAAAATATAAGAATTAAATTATAAAATTGTTAAAACTATAAGACTGAATTACAATAAGTCAAAGTTCAGAGACTGAGTTCCAACCGAATCAAAACTATAGGGACTAGAGACTAAGTTCCAACTGAATCAAAACTATAGGGATTAAATTGCACTTAGTCGAAACTATAAGGAACAAAATATTAATTTTCCCTAAAAAAATTCTTCACTCTACTTAATTTTGTGTTTTAAAAAATAAAGCCGACAAAGAAAGAAAAACTATTGCATCTTACTCTTTTCGGTCTTAAATATAAGATAAAATTATTTTTTTTTGAAAAAATTAATGAAACTAATTAAATTACTTTAAAGTATTATATTTATATATTTTTTTCAATCTAATTATTTTGATTAATAAATTAATATATAATCTAAGAATACAAAATATATAATAAAATTAAATAACTTATTTAGTTTTTTTATTCTTTCTAAGAATTAACTATTGGATAAGGGAGGAATATCTTACCTTGCAATGCCAATGATTTAAAAAGACAGGAAATTATTGGCGATCTTTTTAAATTAATTTAATTTTTAAAACATGGCCTCACTGGGTGGGCTCCTGCGGCCGTGGACGGATTCTAAGTTGGGAATGTTTCAAATAAACCATTGATCCTAGGGTTCTACCCCTGCTCCAAGGTGGTTTTGACTTTTTGTTTCTCTGTCTATTTTCTTCCTCTCCAATTGCAGAATACATTGCTTCCCAGTAATTTGATCAAGCTGTAATTACTTCCTAATTTTGATATTTTTTCACTTCGGCGTGATTGTGGGCTGGCTTATTTGCTGCTCTTACCAAAATGTAAGATTCTGAGGTTCTCGTTTAGCCGTTACGATTGTTTCATCAGGTCTCGCTAATTCTTTTCGAGTTACAACAATCAATATGGGCTGCATTCTGGGTTTAGCTAGCTCTTTAGTTTGTGGGAAAAGAGATTTACCTGTTTGAGATGATTTCTTACTCGCTTCGTTATTCTCTTTTACAACTATTTAGCCGGAAATGCATATTTTTCGTTTTATCCGTTCCCTTATTCTCTGACCTTATCTGTTCATTAAGGCTCCTGCAAACGTAGATTCTATTTTCTTGAGCCTGGAGGCTTCTACAAAAATTGTTATATTGTCTATCACAGACTGTCTGGTTTTCAATAATCAAAGGCCTCAATGATTTGGCTTCGAACTTAACTTTCTCTGAAATATGAAGAACTGCAATTTCATTCCTGAAGTTTGCTGTGTTTGAAGCTTGTGTAGACTCCGTGTATTACTACTGGGAAGATTGGGTGCTCTTTACTTCCAAATCTGAGTTTACAACTTTTGATTTTAGCCTCAAATATATGCTTGTTTTGAAAAGTTTTTCTTCTTTACTACCCTTCTTTTTGGTGGAATTGATTGTCATCAGATGGATCAAACTATTTCAAGAGAGAAAGACTTGGAATATGATCTTGAAAGTGGTGGGAATACTAGTGAAGAGGATGAAAGCAGGGACCCTGATTCCAGTGAAAAACAATGGAAGAATTTATTTAGTTGGGCATGGAGTAGTCCTCCAAACTTCGATGGTTCGAAAAAGCATGAAACTGGGGTTGAGACATGCAGCAGTTCATCAAATTCGGCTGATGTTATGGATGATGATGTACCATTGCATGTAGATGCATGTTTAGATGATGGACAAAAGAAACTGCCCCATGTAAAGAATAATAATGGCAAAGAAAAGAATAAGAAGACTAACTCAAAGCCTCCTAAGCCACCGCGGCCACCTAAAGGGCCATTACTGGATGCTGCTGATAAGAAGCTTGTTCAACAAATTGCTGAGATTGCCTTGAGGAAGCGTGAAAGGATCAAGAAAATGAAAGCTGTAAGGAAGATGAAGGCAAGAAAAGTGTCGTCGTTGTCGTCATCGTCATATGCTGGTCTTTCTGCCATGGTCATCACTATTGTCTTTTTTGCCATCATTATAATCCAAGGTAAATTTAGGGTTCTTTTATTATGAATGTTTTCCTTGCACTGCTACCTACCTAAACTGTTATCTCAAATTTTGGTCGGTGTCAAATATGTCACCATTTGTCCAGGACAGCTGATGTTGATTCTCTATAGCCGCAGAATCATGATCTCTCTTGGTTTCATAAATGGGATTTTGGCGTGTTTATAGCTTTTTGCCTTTTGCATGATGGATGCTAACAAGTATCTAAGGGTATCGAGATGAGGATGCTTATGTGACGTTCTGTTTAGATTGAGTATATGGTATAATAGCTTTATGGCTTTTTGACAATGTTCCCTGACACATGTAACAGAATATGGATATTGGCTATAAGCATGTAGGATGGGGTATGAATTGGTTTACCTTTCTGAATATTTGATCAAACATCCTGAGAAATTGAAAGCATGACTTGGAGTAAGTTTTTGTATTTAATCTTTCATTCTATTGGGAAATGTCCAGTTCCTATATTACCTCTTGTTACAAAGCCTGCTCTTCTGCTTTTAAAGGGCAAAGCATTCACTGCACAAATATTACTGGGCTGTGCTTATTTTCTTGTTGTTTCGTTCAAAGCACGCCACATGGGCATACGCGGAGACATTTGGAATGGACAGTCCCCTGTCGTTAACATATTTAACCTTAGAACTAAGTTCAGAATTATAGCTTATTTTACTTCCTTGGTGTTATGGTGCTCATTGCATAATGTTTTCAGCTCAATGAAAGGCTTAGAAGAGTATCTGGTTTTGGTAGAAACTTAAACTGTGCTTTGGTGCATCTCTAGTGGAATAGTTTGTGTTTATGAAATAGCTTTCAAGAGACTCTGCATGTACACAGTGTTCCGCATGTTTGTTGGATACTCATGTTACCAAGAGTTTGCAGGAATATATTCTGGGCGTAGCACTGCTGTTGGAGCAATGTCTTCCCCTGAGCCAAGCATTGCAGCTGACGAAGGCTTAATTTCTGTCCATTTTTCCAAGAACTTCACCCACGAAGGTGATGAACCTTGCTCTCATTATCCAACTCTATATTCGTTTGCCATGATTTAGTCGCCCAATACATGTTTATAATTATTAAGAGAGTCGAATTAAAACTGCTGCAATCTGATTGTTTTTCAACCTGCGTATGTTAATGCAGTTGTGCAGGGCAAATGAGATACTGTGAAGATAATTTGCGCTTCATTTAGGCTGTTCCAAGTAGTTTTGGATCATTTATTTGATGTTGTACAGCCCCTTGGATGGTCTAAAGTTTGCTTGTAGAGTGAGATGACTCATCTTGTTAATATCAGTAATGCAAATATGTACCATGTTTCTACCGAATAATGCAGCATGTGCAGACCAATTTCTACTCTAGATGGCCTTTGCAATTTTTTAGGGGGGAAAAAAAAAGCTTAATAATTAGTAGTGAGTTTATTTTTTATAAAAATGAAAACAGTATATGCAAAGTTCCCCCCCCCCCCCCCCTCCCCTGAAAGCCGCATTCCTGTAGTGCTGATCTCCCCAGAGAAAATTTAACTGTTGTTTTATTTATTATTATTATTTTGGGTGGGTTAGGAGGTCTCCCACCGGTCTTCATCCCCGGCCCTACGGTCGGCCAAGGCCCTTCGTTCTAACTGTAGCAGGGAAATGTTGACTGAGCGCCTAAATAACGTAACAAAAAACTAGAAAAATACCTAATCAAGTGAAAATCCCAACCACCCCACCCCCCCAACCCCCCCCCCCCCCCCCCAAAAAAAAAAAAGTATCTAACTGTTATAGACAACGATTTTTATTTGGGAAAATTGCATTTAGTTTGGGCAAGAGAAAATGTGATTAAATGGTCACTTAAAATCTCAAAAGTATATTTATGCTTTGTGGGATTAAATTCAAATTCCAAACTTATCAATTGACATTTACTTGTCATTTGTCAATAGATATCCTTGGACTTGTCAATGTAAGCATTTATGAACTTGTCAGTAAACGTTATTGTATGAGATTTCAAAGGACCACTTTATTATATTTTTTTTTACTTGGGACCTAAATGCAATTTTTCTTTTTATTTTTGAAGCAAATGTACACACAACATAATTAAACAAAGGCAGAGTGCTTTTTTTTTTTTTTTGGTGGATTTAGATATCTTTCATTCATTAGATTAAAAAATAATACCCATATATATACACACGCACATAGTAATGTAGAATCACAAGAGGAATATGATTGGTATAAATTTTTTCGGAGCCCCTTCTACTAGACATATCTCATATTGGCTGAACAGTTATATTTTTCTGATTCTTGATATAAGATACATTATTAAATTTGATTAGATTAAAGAAGTTGATTAAGATAATTAATATGACATGTACTTTATAAAACATCCTAATTATTTTTTTTAATTCCTTCATCCCCTCTTGTCTTTGGTTATTATTAAGGAAACATTAATAAGGATAAATTAAAAAATTATTGTTAAATATAACTTATATTAAGAGTAAGATCAACTTCTTAAATATAAATTATATTAATAATAGGTGGAGTATTTTGTTTTTTGCTGCCTTCCAGCAAAATGCAAGATGGACAGCCGTGGCTTTTTGTTAGGGAATGGATCCAACAATTGTTTTCCGGGGCAAATGTGGTCCGTATTTGACTTCTCCTCTAATTCAAGCTCACCCCCTCTCCAAATTGAATCTCAATTCTTGTCTTTTGAAATTGGATGCAATCTTCCTGGGAGAAGATAAGTCCGAAGAGGGATGGTTCATATTGGGGAGTGGTGTTTGCAATGCTATTTTTTAAAAAATAAAAAGAAAGAGCGTAGAGAAGAGGCATGGCGATATGTATAAAGATCAAAAGTCAAAACGCAGGCGGGTCGGCTTTGAGGGAGGCTCAATCCCTCTCAATCGTTCAGATTTAGACATTATCTTTCTTTCTTTTCAACGCCACACCCTAACTTTGAATCAATCACTGATCACTCCCAAAAATGTCAAACAATTATACTGAAGGCTGTGGGAGGAATCTCTCTGTTTATTTTTCTCTGGATGCACATGCATGGGGTAGAGACAACCCAAAAAGTAATTTCTAAATATAAATAATTGAAACGCCACTAAATACTCTGAATCAACACAAGCGCGCAGCTAATTCATTAAGAAGAGAAAACCAGAGAGTGCATTGCATGCACCCAGAAAACAGAGTAACATCCAGTATCCCCAAACTTGTTTGCACTGAGACCGACGGTTACCTGGCGGGATGATTATTTATTGCACAGATGACGGAAAAAGACCTTCCGTTTCGTGTTTCAAGAACTCAATTGAATTTAGCTGCGTCACTAAGGGTGGTCTATTATTGGCTCGATACGTTCAATGATCCCCGTAGGACATTGAGAGTCTCCTTGATAAGCATCTGAAGGAGTCTAATATTTATATCCTGGTCCGATTCAAAGCATGATTCATCTTCCATCATCATGTGTGTATATACATCCTATGTTGATGTTGCACCGACACGAGACACAAGATACGACACTACTCGACATTTCGACACATTAATCCTAAAAAAATTTAAATTTTGACATATTAGAACTCGTTTTGATATTGAATATATATATATATGATAATTTACATTGAAGTTTAATATTCTGTAAAATTCCAACCTCCAGATTTGGCTTATCGTAGATTTGGCCTCATAATAAAAGTCGTGTCTCTTTTTTTAAAAAAAAATACAAAAGGAAAATTCATCATCAATTCAGTAATATTCAAAACCACACATAATTTTAAAAAATGGGAGTTTTAGAGTGTTGAACGGTGTCAGAATGTCCGACACACATATTTTTTAAAAATAAAAGTGTTCTGTGCTTCATAGCATACATCAACCCAGTGCAAAGAAAGTGAAAGACTAAGACAGTGCTGACAAACCAGAATGAAGGCCTCTATGTGACATTAGTTATGAGTTGCCTGATCATTATCTAATAATAAGACACCGGATAAAAACATGTTTTTTCGGAATAATAATAATGTTGAACGGGCACGACGCTATGGGCAGCAGTAGGTACAGGCCATAATGAGAAATGACCCCCAAATTCATTAAGGTTAGGTCACTACTCACAATTAAGGAGCCGCCCCGTTTTAATGTTTTATGTGAGATCTAAACCTTGCTATATTATTCTGCGCTTTTCATTTATTTCTCCGGTTGTAGATTGTGCTCGCTCTGTTCGCTAGCTAGGCTCCATCACATTTACGCCTCCTGCCCTTCACCTGATCCTACAAATATCTTCAACGTGTCCATGATAGCATGTATATAGAACTATCCTGGATATCAGTTATATGAGGGGCAAGAGAGAGAAAAGAGAGGGGGGGCTTAATTGGAAAGAAGGGTTGGTGGCCATTTATTCTTGTATTTTCTTCCCTTGGCAATCCACCTATCCCTGCTTTAATTTGAGTCTTCTTTTTCATGAGTCCACATATATTATTAGACATACTTGATATGAATGATCAGAAGGCATGGACATATTTATCACTCCTCATTGGAAAAAAGATAGAGAGAGGTCTAGTAATACGGAACATCATAATTTCACATAGAAAAGAAGTTATGGCTAGTGATACAGTTACAGAGGCAAATAATATTCGTGGATTTCGCTGTTGCTTGTGGGGCTGCCACCTCCTTTGACAGCAACCCTCTTCTCTATTCAAAGTTCTGACTGGATTCCCCGAGCGGCGCTAGGACACGCACTGTATGCTTCATGAGCTTCAAAACGACATGCGTTTTTGTGTATAAGCTACTCCCTCTCTCTTTCTGTTTTTTTTCTGCAAGGCAAAAGTCGATCTTACAGACAGCCATAGAAATTTCAAAACAAAATAGAAAAATAATGATTTCTGACTTACATTTGGAGCTTACTGGTACATTTTAAAATTTTAAGACATCTCTATCTGTTAACTTTTTTATTTGGCGGTTTTGTTTTTGTTTTTATACTTTCAGACAGTTTATTATGTGAGAAAAAAAGAAAGCAAGCATGGTCAGTACTATAGTATTGAAAGGGCAACCCGATGCATCCAACGAAAAGAAGCTTGGAAATGCAAAAGCAAAATACGCGTCGTTTAGGAGCATCAATGCAATTGCACCACTCGGGGAATCCAGATCCCGTCTGTCTGATACGGTTTTCATGGGTGACCCCAGACGGACCTGAATGACAATCACAATGGAATGGATCACATACAAATCCATCCAAGTCAACATGACCATGTACGGACCATACTTGCGTAAATTACTTTTCCACATTGAATCAAGTTTTTCAATTACACATCACCACATACATGTGTGTTTTTTTTTTTTCATAGGGAGTGAATGATAATAATTCAAGACATATGTCATGTATTATTACAGATAAAAGAACTTAGTTTTTGAGCATGTACTACTATTTTACGGCTTTGGCCCCACACCCCTAAAAAAGACAGCGCAAAATTCAAATTCAAACCTCAGCGCCAAAGTAATCTGCTTACGTACAATTAGAAACATCATTAATCAAACTAACGGCTGTTTGGATGGTTTTTTTTTTTTGGACCTTTTTAATGCAAAAAAATATTTTTTAAAAAAATTAATCTATGTTTTTAGATGATATTTTTTTAAAAAAGTAAAAATCATAAAAAAAGTTAAAGAGCTGTTTTTTTAAAAAGCTCTAATTTAAATTTTAAAAAATAAGCACTTAAAAAAAATATTTTTTTAAAAGCTCATTCACACGGACCTTAAAAATATGGTAACTAAAAAGTTGATTTGCATGTCAATCACGGACCAGCAAACTGGATCCAACTTCTAAACAAACGAGATGCCATTATTGTAATAATAACGTTCTTCTAAGGGTGTTTGATGAACATGGCCAGTTATATAAACACACAGAGGTTACGTTCGGAAACCTGACTTCATTCATCACTACCTTACTTAGCCACCACCGTATCCAAGTATATCTACATGGCCAAGATACCCAGACCCTTCTTCTTCAGAGCTCTATTCTTCTTTTGGTACCGTTTTATCCTCAAGCAGCTCAAGAACCTCGTAGGCATCCCAAAAAATATTAACAATACCTTCGGTACCCAATTTAAATACCAAAAGTATCCCTCTCTGGCTCACAGGTCAGACCTCAACGACCTTACTTTAATTTTTGACGTAGAAGGAACTCTGTTGAGATCTCCTTCTCTCTTCCCTTACTTCGTGCTCGTGGCTTTCGAAGCTGGAGATCTCTTCAGAGCCATTTTTCTCCTTCTGTCGTATCCCCTCGTTTGTTTGGTGGATGACCGAATGGGGATACAAATAATGGTCATGATATGCTTCTTCGGGGTCAAAGCAGAAAGCTTCAAAGCGGGAAGGGCTGTTCTGCCAAAGTTCTTGCTGGATAATGTGGGCTCCGAAATCTTCGAAGTTCTGAGCCGTGGTGGAAAGAAAGTGGGCGTCAGTCGTTTGCCTCAGGTAATGGTGGAAAGTTTCCTGAGAGAGTATTTAAAGATCGATTTTGTAGTGGGCAGAGAGCTAAAAGTGTTTTGCGGCTACTACGTGGGGTTGATGGATCCCAGGAATTCCAAACACGCTCGTGAAAATGTACTAGAACAGAATGGATGTTCTCATGCCATTGGCATCACAACCTTCAATAATATTCTTGACCATGACCTGTTCTCTCACTGCAAGGTTGGTTTCTAACTCTTCCTTTTATCTTTCTCCTCCATTTGAAGATGATTCATGTAGTTAAATCTTTATTCTTTCGGGACTGCAGTGCGGTGTGTTATACGCCTATATATTATTACTTTTTTACTGTCAAAGTTAAAAGGATAAAAGTTGTCGTCTTGTGAAACTCACAGGCTGTCGATCTGTCCTTTTTAAGCAGGAAATATACTTGGTGACCAAAGCGGACAAGAGAGGCTGGCAAAAGCTAGCTAGAGATAAATACCCAGGAGCATTGATCTTCCATGACAGTAGATTGGCGGTGGGACCCACCCCTCTAGAGGGCGTAGCCATACTGATGTGGCTTCCATTTTCGATATTTCTGGCGATCATCAGGATTATATTGACGTTGTCCCTCCCGTACAGCGTCTCAACTCCTCTGCTCCCCTTCACTGGGCTGCGTCTCACGGCGTCATTACCGGAAAACTGGTCCCAGATCTCAGCCAAAAGTGGGGGCCGTGTTTATGTGTGCAACCACAGAACTCTGCTAGATCCTCTGTACCTCTCTTTTGTGCTAAAAACAAAGGACTTAATCGCTGTCACGTACAGCTTAAGTGGACTGTCGGAGATATTAGCGCCCATCAAGACGGTGCGTTTAACAAGGAAGAGGGATGAGGACGCGAGCCTGATGAAGGAGTTGGTGAAGCAAGGGGACGTGGCGGTGTGCCCGGAGGGGACAACTTGCAGAGAGCCCTATTTATTGAGATTCAGTCCTCTCTTCTCAGAAATCTGCGACGAAATAATCCCCGTTGCAATTGATAGTCGCGTCAGTATGTTCCACGGTACAACCGCTGGGGGGTTTAAGTGGCTAGACCCAGTTTTCTTTCTCATGAACCCGTCCCCGGTTTACTCTGTTAAGCTCCTGCAAAAGGTCTCTCCTTCATCCTTTACCTCTGGGGATGAGGAGGATACAAGATTCCAGGTGGCAAATCACGTGCAGTCTCAGATTGGGAAGGCTTTGGGGTTTGAGTGCACCAAACTCACCAGAAAAGACAAGTACTTGTTGTTGGCCGGTAACGAAGGCGTTGTTTCTGACGAACGGAGCGGTAACTTATCCTGGTGGGGGTGGGCAAGTGTGTAGAGATGGGGAATTAATGTTTTATTAAAAAGAAGTAAAATAAGAGTCGCAAAAGAAATTACAGTACAGGTAGAAGACAGTGTATGGATGGCTCCTGATTTGGTAATCACGGAACTTATCTGTCTTTGTATTTACTGTTTAGCGGGCAAAGGGCAAGTCTCTTTTATATCTTTCTCCATTTGTTTCAATATTATATTATTATATTCTTTTTCCTCATCATTTGGTCGTCCTTCTTGTCTCGTAAGTTGGATCATGGAGAATGATTGATTCTATTTCATTCCTTTTTCTTGTCTTAAAGAGTGTAGTACGTCGCCATCGGCCGAGCGGATGCCTTTTATTTCTTGTACGGACTTCTCATTTCATGCATGCGTATACATAACGATAACAGGTAGCCTCGCTCGGCCGCTACTTTATTATTGTCTTTTTGTTTGGGTAGATGAACCCCACTACTATAAATAATTTTTGAATATTTATTTAGTATTTTGGGAAAATTAGCAAGAAGGAGCAAGAGGAAAAAATATTTAATGGGAAGGACCATAAAAATTGAAATTACCTAGAAGGAACAAATATCATAATATAAATTAAAAATTATTAAATTGTCCCTAATAAAACCTTTAACATTATCTCTTGCATTCATAATTAAAAAAATAACTAAAATTAAAAAGTAAAACTACTCATTATTTAAATGTAATACTGTCATACATTATTTTTTCTATGTTTAAAACTCATGTAAAATCAATATATTTTTTAATCAACTATGGTTCGAAATCATTTTTTTTTATTTTTATTTTTTAACAAGTTCTATAATCATATAATCAATAGATAATTTTATTAGCAAATATATGATCAATTTTTTGGATTTATATTGTTAAGTATCACCATTGATATTCATTAAACTTTTTTAATAAAAATAAAAACTAAACTCATTTCATTTTCTTAAAGATTTAATAGACGTTTTAGATTTTTTTTTAATTTTATTAACATTAAATGATTTTCTTAACCCCCATAATTTTTTATAAAATAAAAATAATTGAATCATATAAATTTTTTTGCTTTAACATATATAATAAATTATAAAAGACCTTGAGTTTTATTAAAATGATATAATAATATTTTTAATTGATAATTTTGTTTATTTTAACAAATTATAATTTTGAAAAAAATTGAAGAATGTGAATTTATTTTTATTCCATAGATATACAATTTTCTGAAAAAATGAAAATTGAGAAAAATTTTATTTAATTTATTGAAACTTAAAATTTTGCATTATTTACAAAAGAGAGTGTGAAAGAGAATATAGTAGAGAATAGAGAAGATTTCCTTAAGGGTAGCTTAGTATTATTAAATAATTACAATTTTTATGGTCTTTCTTAATAAATATATTTTCCTTTTGGTCCTTCATTCTAATTTCCCCTATAATTTTAGCCCTAATTTTATCTTGACCACATAAGAATTTTATTCTAACCATAATGACACATAATTACTCTTTCTTATCCTTAATATAAAACATATTTACTAATTAGATTACAAAGTTAATTGAGTTAGCTAATTATATGATATGTATTTTCTAAAATACTTTATTATTTTTCCTTTGTCCTCTCATTCCTTTTCTTTCTTAGCCAATTTTCAACACACATGAGTGCCTCAACCATCCTTAGAGATAAGAAATTTGTGTCACACTTATTTGCCTTTTCAAAATCAAATAAAACTTAAAAAAAAAAAGGATGTGTTCAGCATGAATAGAAATAACACAAATAATAATAATAATAATCTTAATATGACACCAATTAAGGTTTAATTAAATTTATGAAAAGCACAAAAGCAAATAAGACTGTCACTAGCAAGTTATATGACTTAATAAAATATAAAACTAATTCATAAGAACCATAACAAGTTAAGAAGTACAAATGTTGGATACAAATATCAAACATGACATAATAAATTAAAAGTGCAATGGATTAATTTAACTTGTTAACTCATATTCTTTTATCTAGAACTCTAATGAACACCTATACTGGCCATTTTAAATAAACTATTTGCCAAATCCTTCCCTCCCTAAATGCTAAGTCAATCAAGGAAACTTTTGTCTAGTTAATTAAGAATATCATCCATAATCAAGTCTTGAAACAACATATACAGATAAGTGACTATACTTAAACTCGTACATATCTAATTGTAAAATAAAGCATACAACATATATCAATAATAGTTACAAAATTAAAAAATATATAGTTGATAATAAAATTAAATCGAAGGGACGGACAGCCTAGAGGTGTTCCTATAACCTCCCTATTTAAAATTTTCAACCCTTCCCATATTTTTTTGAGCGGGTCTAAATGGACAAATTTCAACTGGGTTTGGGGGGCCTACTATATTGTGGGCAGCTTGATTAGCCTTAGGGGGATCTGAAATCTGTCATCCCCTCTCCTCCTACCCCATTCTGGTTCCCTTTCAAATTGAGGGTTTTGGAGGCGGGTCAAAATTCTGGGTCATTTTACTCTTATACTTTATGTGATATTCAAATAATACTCACGAAGAAAATATTATAATAACTAAAAATATTTTAGACCATTAGTCATTAATGAAACTACCATATAATAAAACTATTATATTATCACGAAAGATTGTCTTTAAACCGAGTAGTTGCAGGTGTTCAAGGTTCTAACGAGCTAGACGCTAACGGAGAACAATTGATAATGACACTCCCTCTCCATCATAACTCATAACTGAGCATATGGGTCTCAAAAATTACAATTTTGGAGGAGAAACTTAATCTGAAACCTCAAGAAAAGGAAGGCACATGCATGACTTATTTGAGAGAGTGAGGGAGGTGTGAGAAGGGCGCTGTGTCGGTCAGCTAGCTGTACCTTAATTCATTCGCCTTCAGTAACACTACCAATTACTGATCGTAAAAGAGGGAATCACTTTTCCAGCTTATCACGTGGATAGGTAGGAAGAGCTCTTCCTTCCTAGACCGTTCAGACTAGATCTTATTTTTTTTATTTTATATTTTTTAAAATAAATTATTTTAATGGGTAAAAAATTTAAAATAAAGATAATCTCTCAACTAACATTTTTTCAAAACATGATTTTTTTTATTTAGAAAGAAGCAGTTAAAAAAAACAATTTTGAACCATTTAGATCTGATCTAGACGGCCCAGATTAGATAGGTAGATGGTGCCTATCCTTGAGATTGGCACCGAAAGTGGATGTGTAAAAGAGGGTGTACCCCCCTCATTTGAAGCTTCCCCACTTGAGGTCGGAATTATTAACGCTACTAAATTATGTGACTTTTTTCTGCTAAACATTGGAGCATATATAACTCGTTTCTTATCCTTTGCGCATGTCACATCAATACACACTCGCTGCCTTCTATTTCATGTTGCTCTGTACCTGTATGTGGGACTCCCTTCAACCCCATCTACTTTTCCGTTTGTAGCACCGAGAAATGAAAATAGAGTTACTAATCAAGGTCGGTTTTTGAAAGGTCAGAGCCTAATAAGATTAAGATTGATACTTTATGTGATAAAAAAAATATCTATTTTTCAAAGCCTTACCCATGAGCATTAGAACTAGGGCCGGCCCTATACGGCACGTAAGTTACTATTTTAAATTTTAACTATTTTTCTTCTGTTTTTTTAAAGAAATATATTAGTAAATTACAACAATTAAAGTTCTAATTTATCAAATAAATATTTTATATCAATATTAATATCCAAACAACAAGAATTATCTCCAACAAATAAACACATTCAGTAATTCGTAATCAAAAGCAAAGTATTGTCCACAAATAGCTTATATAAAACATAAAAAGAATACCTAGGCTTTCAAGTTTACACTATGGGATAGGTTATTTTGCCTACTCCTATTTTACCTACTTCTGCCTACCCATCTCAATGTCGTTAGATTATGATCTCATCCAACGGTATAGATTTGAGGGATAAAATAAACCTAGTAGCCCTCCCCCCTCTCTCTCTCTCTCCTCCGTACGAAGTCGCTCTTTTTCCCTCTCCGCTGGTGATGCGATACTGCGACAGCTTCCCTCTCATCATTTTCTTTTCCCTTCGATTTTTTTTTTTTCAGCTAACCAATTTCTTTTACAGACTTCTAACCCTAACTTTACTACCTAATTTCTATCGGAATCTTCTCCGCTTACAGGTATTGCCTCTTCCTCTTCTAAAACCCTACACTACTCTTGAGTTCTAGATTAAACATTAAAGGTATATACACAAATAATCTCGAGATTTATGGACGATTACAATGCTAATCGTTTTTATATGAATTGTGCGCATGTGTTGGTTATCATATTTGAGGGCTACGAGTGAGCTTTGCCTTATTAATAGATTTGGTATAAACCTTTTAATCATCTTGCTGGAAATCCGATGCTACTTTTGAAACATTGCAAACAGAATTTCAATTTGAATGGAATAAATTGAATTATGCTAAGTTGTTGTTTTACGTCCCTGTAATTGATATTACTTGGATATGGTTTTGTGTGCGAGTTTTAACTCTTGCATATTTGATTTTCCCCACTAGTAGCTCATATATGTTCCTATGTTTTTTATTTTGCAGTGAATCTATAGGCAACTGTTCATGTGATTTATTTCGTTGAAGAACCACATATCTTGAATTTTTTAATCTTGTGATGACAAGTCCAGAGTTATGAAGATTGTGTACTTCTTTGCTTCATCTTCTGCACATATCGAGAGAACTGTACAGTGAAGAAATTTCTTCATGATCTGGATCTAGATTGACTCAGAATTATCTAGACTATTGTCTAAACATTTCTAAGAATAATCTCCACATTGCCCATTTCAGATGCTCAAGAACTGTTGCAGCAGTGCCTCAGCTTCTCAATCGTACAGTTCTGTCCAGATGACTGATGAATTTTTGTGGGGAACAGGATGGAGATCTTAACTTGCATCAAGCTCCTTGTGTAGTTGAAGAACAACAAGTTGCAGGCGATGTCCAAATGACTGATGAATTTTGTGAGGAACAGGATGCAAAGACGAGGCGGCTTATACCACAGGAATGTAAAAGTGATTCTTTGGGAATCCAGACAAAAGACTCCTCTTAGTATATGGATGTGAATGACTCCATTTCTTTTTTTGGTGATATCGAATGATTTCTAGGTTCTACTTTGCCAAAGATGTGTATAGTTCCCCTGCTCTTCATTGGTCGTTTCTACGACTTACATGTAAAACATATGCTATTTAGATTCACTTCAATCTTAATATATTTTTTGGTTCAGAAAATCTCTGTTTTCTTATAGTGCTTTCATGCATCCCAAGCACAAGTATATAATCATTTTCATGCATCCCAATCTTATTAAGTTCTTTATTTATTTATTTATAAAATTTTAAATTACTGTCATGAAGATTTGTTAGTGCCAAGAGACTTGTGGTTGGAGATTTTGAGCTTTTGATATGTTTTTTTTTTTTGAAAGAATACAATTATTGAAAGAAAATAATCAATTTTATTAATATGGAAATTGCTCTGTTACAAGCCTGGGATGATTACAACGAGATAGATACATTGAATTAAAGAAAAATTATAAGTGATTCCTGTAACTAAAAGCTAACCCAAAGACCTAAAGAAGCATATTTGTAGCCTACAACCAAAAAAAAAAAATCTGTTTATTATATTAGAGTAGTGATATAGAGATAAGATAATACAATATTCACAATCCAGCAGTTAAATTACGGTTACAATCACTAAGTGAGGACAATCTTCAACATTTCGGGTTGAGAAGCTAAGGCACTACTGCAACAGTTCTTGAGCATCTGATATGGGCAATGTGGAGATTATTCTCAGAAATGTTTCTTCCAATGATTTGTTAACGGGTAACGTTGGTGCAACATTATCTTTGCATGCAACTAGGACTGGTAGCCAATCTTTAACAAGTTTCCTTCTCACCTGAGCAGAACAATGAAGCATACATGAGCACTTCAGTTTATTACTGCCTAAATCAAAAATTGACATGTAAAATAGTACTACTATTGGACGTTGAAACACATGAATGTGCAACAGAGTATAGGCCAAAAACTATAATGGTCGATTTTGTCCAATAGCCTTTAGTGGTAGTAGATTCAAAAGAATGGTCCTATGAAAAGGCAAGGGAAACACATGGTTAACAATTGGTCTCAAATATTTGATTGCCCTTTGCTGTTACTTGAAATTGATTTCCATTGACTTAAAAAAGTAGGTGTAAGAATTCTATACTTTAACAGGTTTTTTCTAATGCCAACAGAACATAATTGGAGAGACAAAATCCCATGCACTGTTTAGACAATAGTCTAGATAATTCTAAGCCAATCCAAATCCAGATTATGAAGAAATTACTTCACCATACAGTTCTCTCATATGTGCAGAAGATGAAGCAAAGAACTACACAATCTTCACAACTCTGGACTTGTCATCACAAGATTAAAAATACAAGATATGTGGTTCTTCAATGAAATAAATCACATGAACAGTTGCCTACAAATTCACTAGCGTTTTGAATTATTCATTCTTAAGTATTAGATCCCTGTATCACACGTATCAATCTCTATCCTTCAATTTTTCAGTAAATATATTGAGTATACTATAGCCGTATTATAAGCAACAATCCATTGATCCTCGCCACTCAGTTGCAATGACCCCACATGATAGCAATATACTACCAATGGTAAGCCAATTCATCATCTCTTAACCAATTTCACTCAAGCGAAAATTCTACAAGCTTAGGATATAGTGCACGGAGTAAAATCTTTTAAAATCTTCTTAAATTTGAAAAATGACAAATAGGTGCAAGAAAATGTGCATATGATTCAATCATCAACATGTAGGAAGAATAAGAGAGAACAAAGCCAAGAGAGGATCTTATTCCTGAAACTATGCCGTGCAATAGATTCTCAGAATAGAATAAGAGAGAACATCTTATAGTCGGAAAAAAATATACCGGTCTAGTAGCCAAAATAGTGCCTGCAACAACTGCTTTTGCTAACTTGCAAGTGCAATGAAGCATGATAGCAGTGAGTCCCGGCGGAATATTTCTCCAGGCATCATGTCGAAAAGCTCTCTGCAAATTAGCAGTGAACGCTGCTTGCTCTCTCCATTCTTTGAACCACAGAAGATGCTTCTCATTTGTGATGGCTTTGTGCAAATTCAACAGCTGAATCGCCTTTGTCTCATTGTGGTCTCCCTAAAATCAGGTCTAGAATATTCCTCAGAACCTCACCATCCGCTTTAGAGTTGAGACAAGAAAAACAAAACCAGAGAACAGAGACTCAGAGTGAGAAAAGAAAACTGAAATCGGAACCACACCTCCGGAAGGCCGACGGCGTTAACGTCCGACGACATCATGGAGATGCTGAAATCACAACCCTGAATCTGAGCAAAGAACAGAGAACATGCGAGCCAAGAAAAAAAATGAAAAACTTGACGGTGAACGTGAGTCCCTAAGGCTGACAACAACATTTAGGGCAAATGGAGTGGAGAGAAACGAATAAAGAGAGGGAAAGAGAGCGACTTCGTACGGAGGGGAGAGAGGGGGAGGGGGTAAAAGGTTTATTTTATCCCTCAAATCTATACCATTGGATGAGATCATAATCTAACCGCATTGAGAAGGGTAGGCAGAGGTAGGTAAAATAGAAGTAGGCAGAATAACCTATCCCACTATGGGATAGGCTATGGCAAGATTTATCATATGACTTGTGATGAGAAGGTTGCCAATATAAGGAGCAAACTAATTTTCATTTTTAATGAACATTCGAATGTGAGGATATTTCTTCCAACTCCTTATTAATTTTTTTAAAAAAAAAACTAACAGGGCCTGACGGGATGACCCTTTTAAACCCAAGGCCTTGCAAGACCGGCCCTACAGGGCCAATTTCATTTAACTTCTCTAATTTTCAAGCCTGATCTTTCAATAGTTAGGGCTTAAATAGGTTATTCCGACGGGCTTGGCTCGATTTCTCGGCTCTAAATGGAAATAGGCCAAACCTTTAACTGGGACCTGTGGCGTAACCTATACAAAACACAATCTACCATATTTAGTAACTAGTCCATACTCAAGTTCCGGCCTATTTAGATAAACAAGTCAGACCTATTTTCATAAAGCTTGGCATACAAATATATAGGCCTGACCTATTTAACTTTTTTTAAAAAAAATTTATATTATAATATAAGTATATATAGTAGCACTTAAATTATTTTATAAATTTATCAACTTAGCCTTAATCTTAAATTTTACATTCCATCATTATTCACACACATTCAACCCTCACATCAATCATTCACCTCTACCTCTTTTATCTTCTATTGTTCGAGATGACTCACTCCCTTAATTTGTGTCGTTTACTAAAACATAATAATTGCTACGAGTTTGTTCACTAAACCGTTCAAAAATAATGAGCTTGACTGAAAACGTTAATTATACACACACATATGATAGCCGGTGGCCAAAACAATACACACCCCCCTTCAAAAGGGTTATTCAATTATGGTAAGCCTGGCAGAGAAGGATTTAGACTAATTCATAGCTCAATGTGGTTTATAGAAGTCAATTGTTATTGAGAGAAAGTGCTCAGTTCCATATCATACAAAACTTGACGCTTTACTCGATAATATATTTAGTTAATTAAATAAATTTTTTTCATAATATATTTCTATTAATAGATTGGCAATGAACCTGGTTTTTCTCCTAGTCAAAGTCTGACAGGCATCCTCCTATTGGAGATAATATTAAAAAAAATTACTTTTTATCAAACAAAATAAAGTTAATATAATGATCAAAAGTAAAATAAAATGTTTTGATAGGGTAAGTGAGTGAGAGCTTTCATTTCAGATATGTATGTCTTTATTAGAATAACTGGACATTGCACCTTATTCTACACCCATTTCCTCCCCTTCACTTCTTACGCTTCAATCTTAAGCTTGTCCTCTCCCCTTTTCTCTTCTTCCTTACTGTGTTAACTCATCTATATATCAGAACCAGAGCTTGAATTAATTAGTTAGTTCATTTTTTTAATCCACCGGAAATAATAGTTAGTTCTTTTATAATTAAACGTGTCTTTTTATTACTGTTGACACGTTTGAATCAGTATTAATTTGAATTCAATAATGGAGCTTACCTCTGACGGCGGAGGCAAACTCTTTTAATTTCATCAGTATTATATGCGCCATCTTTTTAATATCGTATTATATGTTCAATTTGCTTTATAGTTGAATACACTACTATTTCATTGATTAATACAAAAAAGCCACAACGAGGCATATATCTGACAATATATTACCTCAGCAGTACATTTTTGTTTGTTTATTAGGAAAATGACAGCTAGGTCCCAAGAAACATACAAAATATTAAAAAAATCTTAACCCGAAATCACATATTGATATTATTTAATTTGTATTGAAACAAAATTCAGACGTTTAAATTTTGTTATAAATATAATAGTAACACTTCTTGTTATAAATATAACTTTTTCTATTGTAAATGGTCAAGTTTTAAATTTGTTGTGAATATAATACTTATTAATTGATCAAAAGAATATAATACTTACTATCGTAAATCTAATTTTTTCTGTTGTGAATGGTCTCTGTATACTTAGAGACCTGAATTTGAAACAAAATCCACGTGTTTAAATTTTTTTGTGTATATAGCATTTCCTATTGTGAATATAGCTTTTTCTGTTGTGAATGACCAGATTTTTAAATTTTTTTGTGAATATAACACTTCTTGAAGTGAATATAAAACTTCCTGTTTTTAATACAATTAATATAAAAAAAGTTCCTAAAATTTTTTTTGATATATGTTTCTGAATTGAGACTTTTTTAATATTTTATATATTTTTTGGACCTGTCTATAATTTTCCCTTGTTTCTTTCGTGTTCCCATTCATGTATGCATCTAAACTGGCATCCAGTTCTCGAGAGGGTGCTTTCCATTTACTTTGAATTCTTTTATTTGTATATGCTTTTTCAACAATTATTAGAATAATAGCGTGTTGTCCACATTACACACATCTACACTACAGAGATAGATTCAAGGGTTAAAGACCTAATTTGCTACGGAAGTTTTGTTAAGGGAGCGCTCAGCACCCAGAAGTATTTTGGATATCATTTTTGCCACGGAAGTTTACAAACAAAGCAATTTTGCCCATCAGTTGATCTTGATCGTTGAATTGGTATCATTTTTGTCCTGGAAGTTTACAAAAATTTGCCCCTAAACAAAACTTCCGGGGCAAATTTGCCCCTAAAAAAAACTGCTTGAACATATTTGCTTCATTTTGTAAACTTCTGGGGCAAAAACGATACCTAAAATACTTCCAACTGCTAGACGCTCGTAAAACTTCCATAACAAATTAGGTATTTAACCCATTGAAATACTTAGCCAATCATGAGCAGAAACTGGATCCAACGTCTAAACAAACGAGATGCCATTATTGTAATAATAACGTTCTTCTAAGGGTGTATGTTGAACCGGCAGTTATATAAATACACACCGGTTACGTTCGGAAACCTGACTTCATCACTACCTTACTTAACCACCACCGTATCCAAGTATATCTACATGGCCAAGATACCCAGACCCTTTTTCTTCAGAGCTCTATTCTTCTTTTGGTACCGTTTTATCCTCAAGCAGCTCAAGAACCTCGTAGGCATCCCAAAAAATATTAACAATACCTTGGTTACCCAATTTAAATACCAAAAGTATCCCTCTCTGGCTCACAGGTCAGACCTCAACGACCATACTTTAATTTTTGACGTAGAAGGAACTCTGTTGAGATCTCCTTCTCTCTTCCCTTACTTCGTGCTCGTGGCTTTCGAAGCTGGAGATCTCTTCAGAGCCATTTTTCTCCTTCTGTCGTATCCCCTCGTTTGTTTGGTGGGTGACAGAATGGGGATACGAATAATGGTCATGATATGCTTCTTCGGGGTCAAAGCAGAAAGCTTCAATGCCGGAAGGGCTGTTCTGCCAAAGTTCTTGCTGGATAATGTGGGTTCCGAAATCGTCGAAGTTCTGAGCCGTGGTGGAAAGAAAGTGGGCGTCAGTCGTTTGCCTCAGGTAATGGTGGAAAGTTTCCTGAGAGAGTATTTAAAGATCGATTTTGTAGTGGGCAGAGAGCTAAAAGTGTTTTGCGGCTACTACGTGGGGTTGATGGATCCCAGAAATTCCAAACACGCTTGCGAAAATGTACTAGAACAGAATGGATGTTCTCATGCCATTGGCATCACAACCTTCAATAATATTCTTGACCATGACCTGTTCTCTCACTGCAAGGTTGGTTTCTAACCCTTCATCTTATCTTTCTTCCCCGTTTGAAGATGATTCATGCAGTTAAATCTTTACTCTTTCGGGACTGCAGTATGGTGTGCTATACGCCTATGCCTATGTTGTTACTTTTTCACTGTCAAAGTTAAAAGGATAAGAGTTGTCGTCTTGTGAAGCTCACAGGCTGTCGGTGCTTTTTAAGCAGGAAATATACTTGGTGACCAAAGCTGACAAGAGAGGCTGGCAAAAGCTAGCTAGAGATAAATACCCAGGAGCATTGATCTTCCATGACAGTAGATTGGCGGTGGAACCCACCCCTCTAGAGGTCGTAGCCGCACTAATGTGGCTTCCATTTTCGATATTTCTCGCGATCATCAGGATTATACTGACGTTGTCCCTCCCGTACAACGTCTCAACTCCTCTGCTCACCTTCACTGGGCTGCGTCTCACGGCGTCATTACCTGAGAACTGGTCCCAGATCTTCGCCAAAAGTGGGGGCCGTGTTTATGTGTGCAACCACAGAACTCTGCTAGATCCTCTGTACCTCTCTTTTGTGCTAAGAACGAAGGACTTAATCGCTGTCACGTACAGCTTAAGTGGACTGTCGGAGATATTAGCGCCCATCAAGACGGTGCGTTTAACAAGGAACAAGGATGAGGACGCGAGCATTATGAAGGAGTTGGTGAAGCAAGGGGACGTGGCGGTGTGCCCGGAGGGGACCACTTGCAGAGAGCCCTATTTATTGAGATTCAGTCCTCTCTTCTCAGAAATCTGCGACGAAATAATCCCCGTTGCTATTGATACTCACGTAAGTATGTTCCACGGTACAACCGCTGGGGGGTTTAAGTGGCTAGACCCGGTTTTCTTTCTCATGAACCCATCCCCGGTTTACTCTCTTAAGCTCCTGCAAAAGGTCTCTCCTTCATCATTTACCTCTGGGGATGAGGAGGATACAAGATTCCAGGTGGCAAATCACGTGCAGTCTCAGATCGGGAAGGCTTTGGGGTTTGAGTGCACCAAACTCACCAGAAAAGACAAGTACTTGTTGTTGGCCGGTAATGAAGGCGTTGTTTCTAAACGAACGGAGCGGTAACTTATCCTGGTGGTGGTAGGTGAGGGTGGCCAAGTGTGTGGGGATAGGGAATTAATATTTTATTAAAAAGAAGTAAAAAAAAAAAAAAGTAAAATAAAAGTCACAAAATAAATTACAGTACAGGTAGAAGGGATCCAGATTCAGTGCCTATCTCAAGGATAGGCAAAATTTGCCTATCTCATCTGGACCGTCCAGATGAGATCTAGACCGTCCAGATTTGATTTTTTTAAAATAGTGACTTTTTAATAAAAAAAATCATTTTTTAAGAAAATATTAGTTGAGAGATTATTTTTATTTTAGATTTTTTACCCATTAAAATAATTTTTTTTAAGAAAATAGAAAGTTTAAAAAATTAAATCTGAACGATCTAGATGAGATAGGCAAATTTTGCCTATCCTTGAGATAGGCATTGAATGTGGATCCCAGGTAGAAGATAGTGTGCGTGTGGATGGCTCTTGATTTGGTAATCACGGTTATCTGTTTAGGGGGCAAACTGCAACTCTCCCAAAGGGCAAATCTCTTTTATATCTTTCTCCGTTTGTTTCAATATTATATTCTTTTTCCTCATCATTTGGCCGTCCTAAAGAGTAAAGTACGTCGCCATCTGCCGAGAGGCCGCCTTTTATTTCTTGTTGGGACTCTCATTTCATGTTCTGGCAATTAAATGTATTTGATTTTTTTAAAATTTTTTTATAAGCAACTTGTTTGTTTTCAAGCACACAGAATATCCCAACCATATTTAAAGATAAAAAACTTGTGTGACACTCATTTGCTTTTTCAAAATAAAATAAAACTTAACAAAAAAATAAGGATGTTCAGCATGAATAGAAAAAACATATTTCATCACAAGAAATAAAAATTAATCTTAATATGACACCAATCAAGGTTTAATTAAATTTATGATAACCACAAGAGCAAATAAAAATGCCAGTAGCGAGTTATATGACTTCATAAAATATAAAATTACTATTTCCGGTCCTAATTATAGGAATACTTTTGTAATGCAATTTACATTAAAAAATATTTTTATAATTAGAACCGAAAGGGAATAATTTATAAGGACCATAACAATTTAAGAAGCACAAATGTTGGATACAAATATGAAACATGACGGAATAAATTAAAAGTGCAATGGATTAATTTAACTTGCCTTAACAGGATTGACTTAACTTGTTCTAACGTGTTAACTCATATTCTTTTCACTAGAATTCTAGTGTACATAGTCAAGCGCCTTGTAGCGTGATGACACTAGGGCTAGCCTTAGAAGCTGGCCTTCTCTTTTGTTCAGGGTTTAAGCCCTACCTCCCCCTCCCCTATTAGCTGTATCCAAAAAAAAAAAAAAAAGAACTCTAGTGCACACCTACCGGCCATTTTAAATAAACTATTTGCCAAATCCTTCCCTCCCTAAATGATGAGTCAATTATGGAAACTTCTGTCTGGTTAATTTAGACTATTATCCATAATCAAGTCTTTTTTTAAAAAAATATATATATATAGCCAGTGGGGGGAGGGGAAGGCAGGGCTCGAACTCTGGACAAGGAGGAAGGCCAGCTCCTAAGGATGGCCCTAGTGCCATTGCGCTACAAGGTGCTTGACTATAGATAATCAAGTCTTGAAACAACATATAGTGACTATACTTGAACTCGTATAGGTTTGAACTTCACATATCTAATTGTAAAATAAAGCATACAACATATATCAATGATAGTTAGCAAAATTAAAAAATAGGAGTATATCGTTGATAATAAAAATAAATCGGCAAGACGGGCAGCTCAAAGGTATACCTATAACCCACCAATTTAAATTTTAAATGGACGAGTTTCAATCCATCCCATTCTTTTTATGAGCAGACCTAGATGAGCAACTTTTTGATCGATTTGGCTGGGCCTACTGTCTTGTGGGTAGCTTACTCAGCCTTAGGGGGACCTCAAATCTTTCATCCCCTCCCCTCCTACCCTATTTTGGTTCCCTTTCAAATTGGGGGTTTTGGAGGTGAGCCAAGATTTTGGACCCTTTTGCCGTTATACTTTATGTAATATTTAAGTAATGTTCATGATAAAAAAAAATGTTGTAATAACTAAAAATATTTTAGCCATTTAGTCATTAATGAAACTATATAATAAAACTATTCTATTGTCATGAATAATGACAGTCCCTCTCCTTCAAAACTGAGCATATGGGTCTCAAAAATTACAATTTTGGTGGAAAAACTTAATTTGAAACCTCTTTAAAGGAAGCTTCCCCACTTGAGGGACCCTGGGTCGGCCAGCTAGCTGTACCTTAATTCATTCACCTTCAGTAACACTACCAATTACTGACTGGAAAAGAGGGTGCACCCCCCTCATTTAAAGGAAGCTTCCCCACTTGAGGTCGGAATTGTTATCACTACTAAATTATGTGACTTTTTTCTGCTAAATATTATATTGGAGCATATATAACCCGTTTCTTATCCCTTTCCGCGTTTCACATCATGACACACTCGCTGCCTTCTATTTCATGTTGCTCTGCACCTGTCTGTGGGACTCCCTTCACCACTGTCTACTTTACTTTTCCGTTTGTAGTATTCAGGATGGAAATAGATGGAGTCTTTAACGAGGTAATTTAGCATATTTAGTAAATAGTTTATGTCCAAAATCAAGCCTATTTAGATTAATAAGTTAGACTTATTTTTATAAGGCTTAACATACAAGCGTATATGCTTGGCCTATTAACTTTTTTTTTTAAAAATTTATACTATAATATAAGTATAATAATATCACCTAAATTATTTTATAAGTTTATCAACTTAGCTTTAATCTTAAATTTTACATCCCATCTTTATTCACAAACACTCAACTCTCACATCAATCATTCACCTCTACCTCTTTTATATTCGATTGCTCGAAACGATAATACGAACTCACCCCCTCTCCCTTAATTTGTGTCGTTCACTAAAACATAATAATTATTACGAGTTTATTTTAGTGTCAAATGATATATTATGATTTCAATAAGAGTCATTTGTCCCAATTTATGTGGGAAAAGTAAAAGAGGTAAAATCTAGTTTTATATGTTACTTGTTATACTTGGTCAATTTTAGAAAATTAATCTCATTAGTCAATGAACAATTACTTTTTTTTATTTCTACTTGCTCAAACAACAATTATCACTACTAGGCATTCTGTAGGGGAGGGTCTCTCCTATAAATCTGAGACCTAGTCCACATTATATGCAAAACTTACCATGTTAAGGTCACTTCTCAGCATTTATCAGCCATACAGACCACATAGTGTGGGCCAAACCAAGTGGTACTCCTCTAGTCCTTAATACTACCCCGGGGCTTAAATATAAAACACATTTGTCTTTTTTTTTTTTTTAAGATTAAGGAAGCTAAATAAGGTAATTAATCATATCAAATGTATTGTGTATAATTAAATTATATATTATTTTATAAGTCAGACAAATTAGTTTAAAGAAAAAATTGATAAATGTAAATACTTTCAATTAATTTAATTAATTTCTTCAAAAAAGTCAATTTGAGTTTTATATTTAGAACTAAAAGTAATATAAGACATATCTGTAGAGTTGGTCTTGGTCATAAATATAAAAGCCAATTTTATATTTGTCAATTTTTTCTTAATTTACCCCCATTAATGTGCTTTCAACAACAATCAAGAAGAGGTAAAAAAGAAATTAAAGGAGATGACTAAAGTTGTTTTAGAAAATACATATTATATGAACTAACTTGATTAAATTTTTTAATTTAATCAAATTGGATAAATATATCTTATATTAACAAGAGGAGGGAGTATTTAAGAATCATGTGACTTATTAAAATAAATAATATTAAAACGTCATGACGCTCCCTCTATTAAAAACGTTATGATGTTATTACCAAAAAAAAAAAACGTAATGATGTTCTCCTCTGTTCTCCTCTTTCCTTTCGTTTTTTTTTTTCGATAAAAAAATTTTAGTAAAGGGGTTGAGTTAGCCCACAACCCAAGGGCAGGGTGAAATCTCCCTTCCTCCTAGGTGATACCTATGTTGGGCAGGGCGAGCTGTCTATTATCCTCAGGGGTTAACTTAGACACCTAGGAGTTAGGATGCATCCCCTAATATCTTGACCAACTCCAGGATCGAACCCTTTCTCTTTAAAAAAAGTGTCCGACTCTTTTACCAGTTGAGCCCAAACACGGGTTCTTTCATTTTGTTTTTCAAATCAAAGACCAGCTTTCTCGTCAAAGGGCCCGTCCAAGTGGCCCAATAAAATTGCAAGCGAATGAGGGAAAAATACTAAGGGCAAGAGGATGTTGGAGAATTCGGGTTTTCATATGAAGTTATATATGCAGCAGTGTTAAGTAAGGGTATACATATACTCCTACATACATATATGGTTTCTACGACGAAATGAATTATTTTCATATATTTCAGCATTTGCTACGCAAAGGGGACGGGAACAATTGATGCAACAGAAAGGATCTGCTTTATTTGGGTTGACCCCCTCAGTATTTAAGTTTATCTCCTGTCAAACTTTGGTACGCTTCATCTATTTCCACCTGTTACATTCACAATAATTCATCAACTCTTTCTCTAACTAAGCACACAAAAGTGAGCAACAGAACATGATATTTATTTTTTTACCTGATAATACTTTAGCAAATTATTTCTTCTCTTTTTCATTGTTGCCGTCACCAAGTCTCTTTCCATGTCAAATGGACGGGGCTCTAATATTACTCCTTTGATGTGTTCAAATCCCTTCAGCTAGCTCCCCCACAAACAAAAACACCAAAAAGAAAATGAGAAGGAAACACATACTGTTGGAGGGACTGACATACCATTTCGGACTTAAAATGACAGAACCAGTCGTCCATCATTGGATATATTGCTACTCTCATGAGAGATGCTATGGTTACCTTGTTTCTCTCGGCAACAGATTTGAGCTCGGACAGTACATGCTTCTTCAATTGATCAAGGGAACAAAGTTCAGAAAAAGGAGCCATGTGACCATTTGAATATGCAAACTTCTTTATAATGTCTTTGTTTGGAACCACTACCGCTACCAAAACTGACTTGAAGCTATCTCCATAAACCCAGATCTTGACAGAAAAAAAAAAGAGGGGGGGGGGGGGGGGATGATGAGAAATTAATCATAAACATCTTCCAGATACTGAAATGCTTTTCTCAAACAGTACACATGAAGAGATGCATACATCTTCAACAATGGGAGTGATTCCATAAACATTTTCTAGATGCTCAAGTGCAATATACTCTCCTTGAGAGAGTTTTATCAGATTCTTCTTCCTGTCAATAACCTTTATAACACCATTGGGAAGTATTTCTCCTATGTCCCCTGCAGATACCAGAGCCTGACTAATCAAACTGCGTACACACCAGTCATAATTCAGTTTGAGGCAAGACATGAATGGATAGGGTTCAACCTGTGTGAAACCACCCATCTTTAAAGGCTTCTCTTGTCAACTCAGGATTTTTATGGTAGCCCGCAAAAACTGTTTTGCCTCTCACACATATTTCGCCACATGAAGGACTTACGAGAGGATTATAACCCATCTCTGCAACTTCCTCCAGCCTCATTTCATTGTACACGTTTACAACACCAACTGTGCTCATCATGCACATTTCATCAATATAGCAAAGAGTGGCTGATCCACACGTTTCTGTTAATCCTGGATTGATCACTGACCGTCATCAGGGTTACATTGAATCGTAAATTATAATGTGCTCCATGTGTTTATGTACTCCTACTACTTTGACAATTCATATATATCAGTGAATTGGCCGTGACTGTTTCACAGAGAAGAGGAAAAAAATAAGCAGAAAATAGAGTTATTTACCATAGCCTTGACATACGACAGCACAAGAAGTAACACGCAAGAATTCTTCCACCTCAGAGCTCAAAGGAGCACCTCCTGATATTATTAATCGAATACGCCCACCTAGACGAGCATTGATCTAACCAGGATTGGAGGTTCAGACGGGGAAAAAGAAGAGCGGTTTAGAGGTTTAACCCAGAATGCTTAAAATTATCAATTATGCCATAGCCTAATTACGATATCAATACTGTGATTAATGTATTAAAAGACAGATATACTAAGGCAGAGATACAACCTTCCTGAAGGCTAATAGATCTGCCAAAGGTGATGCACTTCTCTGCTTGTAACCTTTGTTCATCCAATAAAGTTTGCTGTATGCCATAAATAAAAATTAGGAGAGTTATATCAGCTTACAAACTATGCATCGAACAAGTGAGCAAGATTCTATATTTCTAGCACCAACTTACTATCTGTAAAGAATATCAAAAACACTTCTCTTCACTGGATTTAGTTCTTCAACTGCTTTCTTGATAGCTGAAACAAAGATGAGGCTAAGTTTTATTGAACTAAAACAAAAGAAACGAGATTTTCTCATGATATGCATATCGTGCCTTCGTGGACTTTTTCAAAAACTCGTGGGACCCCAGCAAAGAGTGTGGGCTTCAACTCCATCAAATCATCCCTCAATGCCTTTAGATCCTGCACTCAAGTGATTCAAGAAATTCACAACGATTTTTCAAATTATTGTTTAGGGAGATTATAAGTTTCTTAGTAAATATGAATCTTGATGAAGCAACCCCACAGACTCCAAGGAGAATTTAGCACACTCATATATCACGATCAAACTTCAAGGCATCGCTCTTATTTATTTACCACACTATACACACACAAACTCACCCACTTCCACTTGCATCTGTGTCATGAAAAGAAGCTTATTACTCTCTCTCAAACAGCAATCACCAGATATTGTCGCTATCTACTTTTTTAGCATCTGTCTTCCCGTATCTTACTCTTGTTAACAGTAACCATGAAACTTCAAACTTCCAGTACCAAATAATTTTAATTAAGATGCACGTACCCCATGGTAGTAGCCAACAGAAGCACCCATGTGGAAAAAGTACTCCTCGATTGTTCGATCAAGGGAATGAGCCAAGGGGAGGAAGGACAAATAAACATCTTCCTCAGTCATCTATACAAAGTGAAATACATCCGTGAGAAAAGATACAGAGGAAAGTCTAAGAACTTAATGCAAATAAATTCAAATGCTTGAGATCATAGGAATTATGGAATATTAATTTATTTGCTGGTGGCTCAAGCATAAGATTTAGGGATACCTTATCTTCAAATTGCTCCAAGAAAACATCCATTCCCTTTACAAAAGATGCTATGTTTTCATGTGTTAAAACAACACCCTTAGGGTCTCCACTGGTCCCACTTGTATACATTATTGTGCAGATGCTTTGAGCCTGAGGCTTTAAAATGCTCGACGGGTTTTCTTTTCCCTGTAGATATAAAGAAGTTCAGATCAACCATTGAAGCATGAGGAATATAGATCAATGGGTTAGGGAGAATCGTAATGAGTTCAAATTACTCCATCATAAGTGAGATCATAACTTAATTATACTACAGATAACAGTTTTTCTATATTGAATGATGTTTTATAAGTACAAATTCCTTGCAGACCAACCGTGTCCAAGAACTCAGTCCATGAATAAGGCTTAATTTCAATGGACGTTGCCTTGTCTTTTTCTTCCTCTGTTAATGAAGTGAAGCACACCATGGCTGCAATTCCACAAGCACATATTTTAGATGCTTCCTGTTTGCTGCGTGGCAGAGAAATACTGCAAAACTACTTTTACCTTTCAGTCGCCGAGCCGATTTGCAGTCAAGGTTCAAAAGCTACAAGTATGTGCGGATATACAGTCAGAACCTAGTTGGCTATCGAATATGATGAATTCATTTGGAAAAGAAAGTGCTTCGTCATAAGAATGTGATTCTTACTTCTTTCACCTTCTTATCTTGGACAAAAACAAAGTCTACTTCTGCATGATCTATAATAAAGTTTACAGCGCCAGCCCCTGCATTGATGTTGAGGTTGCTTTCAATAAATAAATAAATCATATATATACATACATACATATATATATATATTTGCTTAGCTACTAATAGCAGAAAAAACAATGAATCAGCGGCTTACCAAGTGTATCGTACAGAGGCACACAAACCAAACTATGGGCGCAACAAGCCTATATGAACAAAATATTCGTGATTGCATCACGAAAAGGAAAAACATTGATATTTTGAGAGGACAAGGCTTAGGAAAGTGCCAAACCTCCATTGTCACAACCCATTGTGGGCAATTAGACCCGTAAACTCCAACACGAGAGCCCTATCACAGAATTCCCAGGAGAGACACGGAGATAAAATATATGTGTGAATTCTAATGTACCGTACGTAGAACTGATTAGAGAAGTCATTTGCAAGTACTTACAGGTTCAGCCCCTGATGCTTGTAAAGCAGAACCAATATGAAGAACTTCGTCGTAGACTTCCTTATATGTCTTCCAGACGTATGGCCCTACCTAGTAGACGTACCAGGAATGGAAATTCAAGGATCCCATATTCTTGACATGGACAGAGAAAAAAGAATTTTTGCCATACTGATACCTTCCCATCAACAAATTGTCGCATTCCCAGCATCCGGTTTTGAGGGTACTTTCTGACTGACACACTACAACAATCCGACAAGGCACAGAAATTAATTGTGTTAGTCTCTAAATATCTTAACTCAGAAAAACAGATCAGGAGCCGTTGCTCAAGTGGTCGATTTAAATTTAAAATGAAATACATAAGAGGCAGTGATGTTACCTGAAAATATCCCAAGCAGTGCATAATTCAGGATCCGTTGGAGGAAAGCCGTTTTTGGATAGGAGACTACGGTATACTGCTCCCACGGATGGCTTCCCATTTTGGCCTTCTCTTCCTTCCTCCACCTTAGCCGCAAAACTTCTCATCTTCCTTTATTGCCAAACCCCAACAACAAGACACTCACACACTGTCGTGCGAGGATGAATGACCGTTCATAATAAGTGCATGCTTTATAGCATGCTGGCTCACGAATCCTTGAATGTTAAGCTATGTTGGATTCTAGCTGTAGATTTTAAAATGAATAATCGCAAGACAGAAAAGATCAAGTGTTTATCTAATAAAGTAAAATTAGTAATTTCTAAAACATGGAAATAACAAAAGAGAAGTATAGCTGATCCAAGGGTGTCACTGTCAATATTATGTGCCTTCTAGTATTTCCTAGTATAAATAGAACGCAATTATAGGAAACATGGTTCTGAGCCACCGGATCGAAAGAGAAACATACGGCAACGACAGTTTTCTTCAAAGTTTCAACTTTCGACCACAATAATGATTGAATATATAAAGGTTAAAAGCCCACTGAAAAATCCAAGAGAGCGAAGGAACTGGATAGGAAGGATGGTAAAAAAATTAGTTGAGAGAAAATAAAACTATAAAGTAGGGAAATTCTTCAATTTTGTATGCCACCAATGAAGCATGTTGGACGAATTAAAAGGTTAACGCATCAGAATATCACACCCCATGGACATATAGATCATCGCAGAGAATGGACCAGAGCTAATTCTGTAATATTATATTACAGCTAGCACAGGGGACTAGAGGGTGCTTAGTATTTATAATACAAGTGGCGGGTCAGCCAAATTGGCTCAACTCAACGACATGTCGTTTACAGCAAAGTATACAACATATGCCAATTTTCTCTTGATTGGGTAAGTAGTGTTGGGAGCGATGGTTTATTTTTTTAGGGGGAATCAGTTTCAGGTCCCTATTGGCCAAAAAATTTCAGAAAAAGCCTAAGAAATCTGAAAATTCAAAAAAAGGCCCCAAGATTCTGATTTTTCCAGAAAAAGCCCTTCAGAATTTACGGAGTTGTTAATGGGGCTAATATAGTTGTTAGCGGGGTACTGATATAGTTGTTAATCAGACTGATTTCGTTGTTAAAAAAACAAATTTTAACAACTAAATCAGCCCGGTTAACAAGTATATCAGCACCCCGCTAACAACTATATCAGTCCCATTAACAACTCACTCTTGGGCCTTTTCTGGAATTTTGGGAATCTTAGGGCATTTTCTGGAATTTTCAGAATTTTAGGGCTTTTTTTGAATTTTCAGATTTCTTGGGCTTTTTTTTTGAATTTTTGGCCAATAGGAGCCTTCAAACTGATTTTCCCTATTTTTTATCGGCAAAAGCCCATAGGAAAAAAGTTAGATTGTAAATGTGATTTGTGTTTAGATTGCTTATTTGGCTTTCGTAAAAGTGACTTTTTCCTAAAATGATGAATGTTTGGATTATTATTTCAAAAATCAGTTGTGTATATATACACGTGTGTGTGAGATAAAAAATTATTAAAAAAATAAAAAGCTGTTTCGAATGAGTAGAAGCTCCATCCAAAAAAAATAATGGGCCTGGCTCTCAGAATGCTCCAGTCACCCAAGCTCCATCAGGAAAAAAATAATGGGCCCTGATGTTAAGAATGCTCCAATTACTCAACGTGCTGTTGGGGAAACTCAATCCGTGAGCTTTTGGAATACAAGAGTGTTTTTTTATAAAAGCCCAATTAAGAAAAAATCACCACAAACACCTCAGATTGGGCTTTTTCTCTACCTGGCTTTTTCATTAGGTTCTTTTGCCCAAACGCTATCCTATCCAAAGGAGGACTTCAAACAGCATGAGATGACGCCATCACGATAAATTGACATTTAAGACATGCATGCTTGCATGAAAGAAGGGAAGCGCGAGAAGGGTGTGGAGATCATGGATGAAGGTGGAAAAGCCAGGAAGCAACAAGACAAAGGATATCGGCTCAACGGTTGTCTAATTATATGAGAGAGTGTGACAATGATAGCTAGGTATTGCCAATGAACACATTAAACTCACGTTAATTTGGATATAGGACACAGAAAACAAAGTGGAGCCGAGATTCTCAACCATAGCAACTTTTTTTTTTTTTTTTGAAAAAAGTAACGTCTGATTTAATTTGGTGTTGTAAAACAAAATAATATGTAGAGAGAAGTAGTGGATGGGAGATTTTACCTTATCCTTAGATCGTTGGTAAGCCCAACCCCTTTCTTAAAATTTTATTATAAAAAAAAAAGAAAGAAAGAAAGAAAGAAAAGTAGATGGGGAGCGTGTCTACTGTATAGCGATGAGGCATGTGAGCTTGTTTTGTGTGGCAAGTATAATAACTAATTTAATAATAATAATAATATGGAGGTCGCAAGTAGCTGACATGCATCTGGGAATGCCGCGTAGTAGTTAATAGGAGGACAAACCAATAATTCAAAATTGAAATTCCCAACTGCACTGCTCCTCACTCACACCTCATTCTTTTTTGTGGTCAACCACGATCGATCGAACACCTCTTCAATATATTATATCCGAGTACACATTAGTATCAAATAACCTTAATACATGCATCCCACCTAAACTCCATGCCCTGTGGGTCCCAATTTTCCCTACTTTAAACAGCTTTACTTCTACGCACTTTTCCCCCTCCCTTCTTTATTCAATGATTCAAATTTTTTTAATAACTGCATAATATATTTTCATATATATAAATATATATATCATACCCTTTATTTAATAATTGGACAAGTTTAGGTCTGTGCATGTTGCCCCGATAGTCAAGTCAACCCTATCCTGCTCGATCGAGTCGGCGGGTCGAAACCTATAAAATATTTTTTATATTAATTGTTTTGTTTATCTAACTTTGCTTTATATATATTTCTGTTGTAATAATGATCACGGGGATCTTTTATATACGATTCTAAATTAGAGAAATGATTTTGGTTAATTTAATGTCATGCAAAAGTCATTAATATACGTAAATGAGTTGAAAACAGATGCAGCAGGCTCGGTTGGTAAGCCCAGTCGGGTCCGGATACCAGAAAATCAGCCCCACACTTTGTATTTTATGTTTTAGGAATCGAACTTATATATAACCATGCATGCAAGCGATGTGGGGTCTCCAAAGCCTGTTCTCTCTCTGTTTTTTTTTTTTTTTGGGGGGGGGGTGTTGATTAGAAGTATAGGTGACGCCATATGTGTGTTCCTGAATTTACGAAGCTAGCTAGTGTTTGTTCAGAACTGAATGGCTGAATATGGGTTGTTATTTTGTGTTTGTTATTGTTCTTGTTCGAAGTTAGGCCGTCCCGTTGTGATAACACTAGTAAATTATTACGTACCGTAGGGGGCAGACAAATTAATTAATTTTCTGGAGGGAAGTCGGCAAGACAGAGATGAGCAGGTGGAGAGCGAAACATATGTATGTACAAGAATATTTCATTCGATGTATGTAGGATGAATTAACCTTGACATCTCCTCAATTCCTGTACGTCATTTTCATGATTCCTCAATATAAACACTATTTGATGGACGATCTAATCCTCACATTATTTATTTAGAGTGATCGAGTAATTAAGCTAAATAAAATTGTTCAACATATGTTGAGATCAGAGTAATAATTGGCGCTGGGGCCCGTAGAAGGGATCATATTTGTGGAGAGACAAAAAAAAGTCGCAGCGAGGGGGATCGGATCGGATCGGAGGAGGTGTTTGGATCTAAATTTGACGCAAAACTGGTGATTTTCACTTGGAAGAGCTCGATCCTAAGAACTTCCAATGAGACGGTTTTGATGTAAATCGATGATGATGTGTTTAAAAGCAGTGGAAGCTAGGCGAAAGCAAATAAGGGGAAGAAGTACGTACGTAGTGGGAGACGGAGACGGTAACGGTAACGGTAACGGTGTAGCATGATATGATATGATATGAAGGGGTAGGGTGATTAAAAAACAAGGAGATGAGAGGAGTGAAATATGGAATGTAATGAATGAATAACATGGAGACACGTGTAGAAGGTGTTTGATTAGGTGACCTTTTTGGAGCAGGTGGGTGGATAGGGGGCCACCAGGGAGAGGAAGACAAGGAGGCGATTATAATAAGGGGGAAGACGAAAAGGGAGGTTTTGTCTGCATTGTTTCACAATACATATAGAATATATAGGTGGGGGCATCTTCATCGAGAGGGGCGGAAGTATCAAGACAAAGTATATATATATAGTATATCACAACAACAAAGAAATGATAGATAAATATTTAATAATTTTGTAAGTGGGGAGTGATATGCTTCAACAATGAAAAAGCATATTCCTTGGGCTGATGTATTGCTTTATATATCAAGTGATTCAATGTTACTCCCTCCCACCTTAAATATAACATAAATAAAGTTTGTAGTATAATTTATCCTATAAATTTCGTCCTACTTATATGATTAGAGGTAATACTCTCTAGTCTCTACATATATTGCATGCCGCATCATTGTTGTGGGTTTCAATGTCCCCTCCTCCCCAATATAGTCTATCTTATTCTTATTGTAAAACATCAACTAAAAATTCTCATAAATCAATAAAATTAATTAGAGACGTTAAATTTATCCTGAAATTTAAATAATTTTCAATATTTAATCCTTTTTGAAAACAAGTAAGTACCTTAAAAAAATAGTCAAATATATCTATTAGTTGATGCCTTATAATAAGAACTAGAGAGAGTATATATATGTCCATGCACACAATTGATTTTTGTTGATGTTTCTTGGACTATTTAATTATGAATGATGACGACATATATATGTATGGGAGGCTGGCGATAGAAGGAGATGAAAATGGAAGAAGTATAGGTGAATGATGGAATAAAGAAAAAGGAAAATTTAAGTCTGACCCTTACAATTTTCTAAAATTTCATTGCAGCTCATGATTAAAATAAAATTAATTTTTTTAGGTTAAAAGGTAATAATGCCCTTCTTTTATTTGTTTTCCCAAACGAGTATTTAAAAGACAAATAAAGGTATTGATAAGATAAATGAAAAGATTTTTAAAACAAATAAAAAGATTTAAAAGAATCTAGGGAATCAAAAGTATTTTAGCCATTTATTTATAAGACAAATATGAAAATTTATAAGATAAATAAATATACTTATAAAAAAATAAAAGGATTTGTAAGAACCTAGGAAGTTAAAAAATTCAACAGATAAATATAGGTATTTACAACAAAAAAAATAAAGGGATTCAAAAGAAATTAAGGACTTAAAAACATTTTAATCTTTTACAAGAAAAATATAAAAATTCACAACATATATATTAATATTTATAAAATAAGTAAGATAATTTATAAGACAAATATAATAAGGTCATTATTTTATTTTTATTCACAAAAATAAATTTCCCCATTTCAATCATGGAATGCAGTAAAATTTTAGAAAATTCTAAGAGTTACTGAGTTATTTAATTTACTACATAACTGAAATTTTCCCGGGCATAAGAGGAGGACAGGAACGCCCAAAGTGGGGCCGAAAGGAAAAGGTCGGTTAGGGGAGCCTCAGGCATCAGGCAGGAGAGCCGCTTCGTTGGCTGACCACTGCTTTGCGTGTCTGACGCCCCTCCTCTCCCTCCCGGTCCTAATTAACAAATTCATTTTTTTTAATATTACTTTCTTGTATTAAATATAGAATAGAATATTGTTATTATCAATTTTAAATTACTACTACTTTTTCACCGTTAAATCAGAATCTCGGAAAAAGAAATAATAAAGATAGATAACATTTTGATCTAACAGCGAAAAAGTAGGAGTAACTTGATAGTTACATAAAATTGATAGTAACAATATATTATCTCGTTAAATATAACATGAAGTTGATTTTTTTTGGATAAATTAAGAAAGATAATTAAATTAATTTAGATGTTTTTTTATTTAAAATAATTAGTTTGACTAATAAACTAATATATAATTTAAGGATACACAAAATATAACTAATTAAATAACATATTTATTTAGCTTCCTTAATTTTTAAAAATTCAACTATATCTTATCTTATGTATATTAGATGATGATTGGGATGGAGCGGGAGTGTGAGGTGGATATGTACGAGCGCTGTGGGGCCTGACAGGGAAAGGGCTTAAAAAGATGCATGACATGACTCCATCAGTTTATTTTTCCTCCAAACCAATCACGCCACGCCCTCCATTCTTATAATTTTAGTCATTTATTAAGCCTTCGTCCTGCGCCAGACGTGACTCAACCAAATCCTATCCCCACCATCCGCTGTTGCTTCTTTTACAGCCAACCCTCGTGCCATCCGCCCACATTGATGCACCTCACTGTTATTTAACTATAATCTTTATTTTTTTTTTAAAAAAAAAAAGAAAGATGAGCTCTTGCTAAATTAGACATTATTCAAATGGAAGAGCAGACAAATTATACTTGTATTGATCGACAGACAATCAGATTAAAAGAGACAAAAATGGATGGTGCCACGGCCAACAGGAGACGCGGGATTGCTGCTAAATGTCTGCATAATTAGCAGGAAGAATCCATGTTCATCCATGAAACGAGGGTGATGAATCAGGTGGGCTCATATAATTAAGTCGCGAGTGGCGGGATTGGGAAGTGGGAACCCAACACACACAACGTTAACGTGTCTCGCCTCAACAGAAAGCGCCTGATGCAAAAAGGCGCATCCGACAATGCCTTCTGCAAATATCTGCAAGGCCAGATTCCCAGTGTTCTAGTTTCCCAACATTTCCTCAACATCATCATCCACTCTCGCTTTACTATTATATTAGTAATTTGCAGACTAATGAAATGGAACAGTGCCCGCCCACGATAACAAATATGAAATACTGAGAAATTAACGAAACATGGTCAAAGCTAAGGCAAAATAATAATGAAAAAAAATTAAAAAAAAAAGTGTGGAGGAGGAAGGAAGAGGATTATTCATTGTTTGGAAGGTTGGGAGGTAAAAAGCAGAGTGAGACGACAAAATGCGAACCACAGCAAGGTCATCCCATGTCACATCTACACCTCTGTGGTTGTTGAGTCCTTCTTCTCTTTCTCTTTTCAACTCATCACGGCCCTCTCCTGTGCACAATATAATTTTGCAATTATTCCATCTTCCCACCTTTTTAATTCCCTTCAAACAGAAAATTACTCCCTCCTTGTCACAACATTACATTCTCTCTATTAGTTCTAGCTTGTGGAGAGGGGCATGTCAACACGTTTCCCTTCGGACTTGCCTATGAGATTAATTGCTCAGCTCCCATCAATTCAATCCCTTTTGATCTCATTTTTACCCCAACCAGATATCAAAAAAGTCCACGCCTCCTTCATTATACATCCTCAACAAAAATCAATTCCTTAATTATTATATTATTACTAAATTAGCCCATAGCAACCCCATCTCTGTCTATCATATTATTATTAATCACATCTCCCTCCCCCCCTCTCTCTCTCCCCCCTCCCTTGTGTATATATACACACACAATGCCACCTCCTCCAACTGCAACTATCCCTCTATATATACATGTTCTTTAATTATATATATTCATCCCTATCCTTTAGCATCCCTGCTCTTCATCAGCCATGGTTGTTCCTTCTTCAAATTCCATGAGAACCAAGAAAATAAATGCCGCGGGAATTCCGACTGTGGACTTTTCCATGGAAAGGTCCAAGTTATCGGAATCGGTGATAAAGGCCTGCGAGCAATATGGTTTCTTCAAGGTGGTAAACCACGGCGTGCCGAAGGATGTCATTTCCAGATTGGAAAATGAAGGAATTGAGTTTTTCTCCAAATCCACCTCAGAGAAGCGACAGGCTGGTCCGGCCACACCGTTTGGTTATGGCTGTAGAAACATAGGCTCCAATGGCGACTTGGGTGACCTCGAGTATCTTCTACTTCATACAAATCCTCTCTCCATCTCTGACAGATCCAAAACAATCTCCAAGAACCCTACCAACTTCAGGTACTAGCTAGTTTCTGCCACTGCTTCATTCTTTTACCTTTATACCATATCCCTGTTCATATTAGTTAATTACAATCTTCACTCTAATGAAACGTTTGCTGCTGCATATATTAAAACTCACAACTTATAGAATCAGAATGACATGAATGGACACGGGCTTCACCAAAAATCAATCTATAATACATTGTTTTGACTTGTATTTATATTTAGCAAATAAGCAAGAAGCAAAGAGGAGGGGGAACAGGGGCCTTGTGAGTGTCTTATATGCCGAGCAGGATGGCGGGTCTGTGCTGACTAGGAAATAAATTTTAATTTCTTTCTTCACATTATGCTATTAACGTTTGGACCATCATATCATCATGAATTATTGCGAATTTTAATTCTGGGTCACTGACTGCTGGCCGGTGAACAGCATATTTTAAGCTTTTCTTTTTCTCGTCAGGGGCCAAACGAAAAAAGTCGAGATATTAAGCTTTACACACTTAATTTAGTAAATACATGATTAGATGATTGTCTCGATCGACTTTATTTATATTTTTTAATAGAATTGATGCGTTGTATGTATTCTTATTTTCATACTACGTACTGATGATTCGTCTGCGTGAAAGCGACTTGTATTGTGTGTCATATACATCTGAATATTACTAGGCGATCCTACATTGGTTGCCGACTTTCTACGGGGTCCTCCATTAATTCTTGATCTGTCTAGCTAGGTTTTAACTTAACATCGTGATGATTTTCCCAGCCCTATTTGCAATTATTTGATTGTCTCCCGCTTGATTCCTTGTGGCATATATGAAGCTTGCCTTTGCCTACGACTATATTTTCCATATTCATTAAACAATATTCAGAGTTGAAAAGGTTTGCTGCTACACGTGCACTCCTGACTCCACCACATGCACATGTTTCATTTCATATGTATATTCGGAAAATATATAATTCTCAAACTAAACGGCACATGCATGTTTTTTTGGAGGGCTGTGTTACGAATGGGATAAGTTGCATGGAAAACTGGGAATGTGAAAAATAGGTAGGCCCCCCGTCAGACGACAAAATTAATGTAAACTGTGCACATGTTTTTACCGCCAGCACAGTGGCATCCACCATATCGATCTCAAGTAGGAGTATTCTACTTATTTTCTCAAAGCCAATTATAAGAATAAAACAGTTGGCCAATTTCCCTGTTGAATCATCATGTGGAATATAATTAGCTTAATTAATATCTTGTTCTTGATGATTAATTACTTGGTGGAATGCACGCGTGAAAACGCTACACGAGCATCTAAATCTTTTTTATAATGAGTCATATATGAGCCAGCCAATCCTGTATTATATTGATTAAGGACAGAAGTACAACTTGGCAAACACTACTATATATCAATTTGACAATTTCCAATTTGGGTGAAACGCCAAGCGATGGAGCACATAATCATGCTACTAGACGAAAATATATAGATTCATATATAATCAAAATTAAAGTCAGAAAGACATGAATACCCTGAGAATTAAATGGAGTTACGTTGTTTATATAAATAAGAAAACTCGCCTGATATTGTGAAGGATGAGAAATGGGATGGGAATATATACATAGGAAGTAGGCAGGATATATGAGTGATGTTTAATTTGTTGTTTTGTGGATGCAGTTGCGCGGTGAATGATTATATAGAAGCAGTAAGGAAAGTGGCTTGTGAGGTGGTGGATCTGGTGGCGGAAGGGCTGTGGGTCCCGGACAAGTACGCGGTGAGCAAGCTCATCAGGGACGTCCAGAGCGACTCGGTGCTGAGGATCAATCACTACCCTCCAATGAAGAGCAGCAGCAAGCGGGACCCATCCATGGGCTTTGGGGAGCACTCCGACCCTCAGATACTGACGATCCTACGGTCCAACGAGGTTGGGGGACTCCAGATCTGCACGCATGACGGGCTGTGGATACCGGTGGCCCCAGACCCGAATGAGTTCTTCGTCATGGTGGGCGATGCACTCCAGGTTGGTGTTGCCATTTGCCATAGCTGGCTAATTCCAACACTTGAATATCGCATAATTAATGATAATAACGCTGAATATGATATTTTTTATGAAAAAAAAAAAAAAAAAAACAGGTGATGACGAATGGGAGACTGAGGAGCGTGAGGCACAGGGTAATGAGCAACAGAGTAAAGAAGGGAAGAATGTCGATGATGTACTTCGCAGCGCCGCCGCCGAACTCGTGGATAACAGCGCTGCCGAAGATGGTGTCGGCGGAGAAGCCGAGTGAATACAGGCCCTTCACCTGGGCCCACTACAAGCAAGCCGCCTACTCCCTCCGCCTCGGCCACTCCCGCCTTGATCTCTTCCGCGCCCAACACCACCCCCTCCTTCTATAGCCTTCCCTTTCTTTAGTCTTCAGTGCATATAGCTCTGCGCCTGTAATTTGTATGTGGGTATATATTTCTTGTACAAAGTTTACATCTTTATTATTACTCTCCTACTCTTCTTAATTCAATTTGTGGATCCCATTCTTCACGACAATCCAGCAGCTTCTCATCCATTATCATGAAATTGCAATAACCGAATTATAAAGATTAATGCGTATAGCAATATATCCAAAACTAACTTTTAACCGCATGGTCAAACAATAAGGTTTATCTTCAACTCACCTTCATTCCGCATCATCAGATGAGTAGCTGGTGTCGGCAGCAATTCTTGACGCCTTTGATGGATATGGCTTGATTAGGTATATAGTACCTTTAAAAATTGCATCTTACCGACATCTCGCCTTGTAAGGCTCGAAAATTTGTGACAAGGTTTCTGTGTCATTGCCATTTGAACCATTTATTTGTTGAAGAGTTAAATCGTCTATGCCACCGATGATGAAGACATTCCCCCAATTAATCAATTAGAACAAGAAAAAGCAAAGACACGTGTCCTCTTTGTGTAACTAAATGAAGTCATGGGTAACGAAAGGCCTCCTTACTAGAAAGTGAAGGCTTGTCCAGTTAGCGTCAGAGCCTTACCGGCAAGACCAAAAATCTGGTCGCGGCAGTTCCACCAACCAATTGAGGTGCATTGCATGTTTCATCTTCTTTAGGAGATTCAACTACACGACGACACTAATTCCAACATTCCACACATAGCTTTCCTGGTGAAGAGTAACCTTGTTTGCTTTATCTGTAATCATGTCACCTTTTACTGGCAGTAGGTGTCCCGATATAAAAGAAAAAGAAACCTTGAATCTAAATACAGTCCGCAAAATTGGTCCTTTGAACGTCACTTTGCTGATAAACACATTATTCCAAAGTTAGTTAAACTGCATTTTCACCATGATGCGCAGAGATGGATGAAATCTATGCCAAAAATTCTCTGAAAAGTCCAAGGAGGTCAAACAAGATGATAACCCACAAGTAACCATCAAGCCATATATTAATTAATATATTCCCTTCATCATGGGGTTGTCCAACGCTCTTTGACTTAGATTGTAGCGACTCGGCTTAGATGACCAACTATATGATCTTTAAAGATTAATTTGCGTATGATGGTCAAAACTTTGAAGCTCATGTAATATGTTTTGAGACTCAAACATGCAAACTGAATAAAGCAACGACTTTTCACTCTATAATTTAGTGTCACACGGTTTGATTTCAGCAGTTAGATCAGTACGAAGGGAAAAACAAGACACAAGAAAGTGGAAGATCGAATTGTTGTACAAGCAATTCAGAATTGTCCCGCCAGGAGAAGAAATGTGGGGCTCTGTTGGCTAGGATGTTAGAAGAATAAAGGGAGAGCATGGATCAGAGAGGGACATATCTGATGTACGTATAATCTTGTTTGTCCATCAAAATCTTGAGAGCACATGCGCAATCGCTCCCGTCATGGCTTCTATTTTGCTGTTACTGGAAGCCTTCATAACGTGCTGTGAGGGCAAACATGAGCTACTTGTGCCAAAGAAGGAGGGCCAAGAGGAGATAGGAGGCATCGTGAGAGCCAAGAAGCCAAGGGAAGAATGGAGCGATTGCTTCTGGAGGAGAAGTCACCAGCAGACCGAAGCCTGGAAACTAGGAGAGCCTGGCATTTGGCCTTAGAAGAGTAACTGATTAAAGCCTGAAGTGATATTCTGTTCTCCGGGTCCATTATTATGATGTTTTCATGTTCCATTCCCCTCAAGTTTGGTAGTTTGGTTTGTAGGAATGATCAAGCTGGCCTACCCTAGTAGTCTGTGTTGCACATGTGTTGGCTCCCCATCATATGTGCTGGGGAATATATGGTTAATTCGAAAGTGGAAATTCAATGTTGTCGATGTGATTAATTAATGCTCACTTTAACTAATTTGAGAATGTTAAGCATGCCCAGCGTAATTCCAGGGGCTCAGCGTATAGTTCCAGCAAAAAGGCTTATTAGCATCAGGTTCTCCTATCGCTCTTCAAGCTAGGTTGCTCCTCAATCCTCATCTATATGGTTAAACATCAGGAATATTTTGCCTTAAAATGCCCGTACGGAAACTGCTCATATCAAACATCATACAATCTAACCGTGGATACTCTGTCATTTATAATCAAGTTTCCCCCATAGCATGAAAGAGTTTTATTCATTCAAGTGATATAATTAATCTTGTTTTAACTACATTGTTATCTTACCAACTAAAGTTGATCTAACCGTGTAAGGCCTCGTTAAATCTTTTTATATCTCAAGTTGGATCTCACACTTATGTTAATAGGCGCAGACACAAACTCCTTTCCAATTAACAAAAAAACCACAGTACTATCTTATCACATCATATAGAGGTCTTGTGGATTTTGCTTGCAGCCCTCTTACTAAAGGAAGAGGATTTTCTGTCCTTCCCTCTCTCTCTCCATCCCTCGCAGTCGCATCTGGACCGTCCAAATATTGATCAAACGGTCCATATTTAAAAAAAAAAATCAGAAAAAGACAAATTTTTTTCAAGAAAATCTAAACCGTTGGATCAAGATTTGAACAGCTCAGATGCTACTGTGAGGGATGGGGAGGAGGGGCGACTGTGAGAGGAACAGGACCCTTACTAAACCTATAAACCTATAATCACGTGAATCAAGCCCAAAAGCCCAATTATAATGTAGGAATGTTGTATTTGGAATAAGAGCCTTCAAGCCCTTGCAGAGTTGCAGTCTAGAGTCTAGAATTTGAAAGTGTTTGAGAAGCAGTAAATTTGCACTTATCTTAACTAAACCCCGTTGAATTGAAGCAGGCTTTAAAACAGACTGAAATCGAGAAGTGTTTAAATTTCAATGACAAAAGTGCTGTGGGTAGTGATAGTTCAAAGCACGACTTCATTAAAATGTCACAAGGGATGGGAATAAAAAAATTTGAGTGCTACTGTGTTAAGATTGATTTCACGACGCCAAAAGACGGCAACGCAGGTTCAACTGAGTATGTTTTTTTTTTTGGTACAAGGCGAGGGGAGGGGGATTCGAACACGGGACCTGAGGGGAGATATAAGGCATCTCAATACTACCAACTGTGCCACTGCACCAATTGGACTGAAAAAGCTTTGAAATTAATCTCAGGAGCCCCTGTAGTGCAAGGAAAGTTTTTGGGCCACGCATTTTTATCTTCCTCTACTTCCCAAACCAATGTTTTTGATCCGAGTTTGATGATACAATCCAGCACGCTCAAGAAACAGATTATATATATAACCGTCACTTCAAGCTGGCACTGGATTTAGAACTAACTACATTGTGCAATTTAAATTTGCAGCTGAATACTGCCAAGTGCCTCATAGCGCGATAGCATTAGGACCAGTCAGAGGCGGACCTATGTGTTTAATTGGGGGGGCAAGTGCCCCCCAAAAATTTGAGACTTAAAAAAAAAAAAAGGCTCATATAGCTATAGCTGTCAAATGTGTATATTCAGCATATTCAGGAATAATACATGTTTTCATTCTCAAGGTGCAGCGTTTCTATATTTGGCAGCTATTCCTATATGCTAGATTTCCATTAGTATTAGTATTATTTGTCTACTTTCCTTGAATTAATACATGTTTTCCTATATTTGGCAGTTATTCCTATATGCTGGATTTCAATTAGCATTAGTATTATTTGTCTACTTTCCTTAAATTAATACATGTTTAAATAATTGTCTACTTTCCTTGATTCTTTAGTGCCTTATATTGAAAAATATATATTTGATAGCATTGATAATAAAGCAATTATGATGGAATTCTAAAATATAAGGTCTAGAAGGATGACATTGTAATTATTTTTATTGTAATATACTTTTTTTATTAAAATTAATGTACTTGAACTTACATTATCAATATTTACTTGATTTCATAAATTTTTTTCTTTATTTATATTCTTTTGTTTCTAATGCATTTATAACTTTCCTTGAAAAAAAATTTCGGGGGCGCTGCCCCTGAACCTCCAAAACCCCACCACTTGTGCCCCCCCATCTATAATTTCCTGGGTCCGCCACGGGAGCCAGCCTTAAGAGCTGACCTTCCCCCTTGTCCAGGGTTCGAGTGCTGCCTCCCCCTCCCTCTACTGGCTGTATTAATTTTTTTTTAAAAAAAAATTGCAGCTGAATACTTTATCATCAGTGCGATTCGTCGTTGATTACATGTCAAACATGAATAAAATAATCTAGAAGTTGCGCTCTTTGAAATTTTCACGCTGGGAGCTAATTGAATCACAACAGCGTAATTGTAATTTACATTTTATAACGAAATTAAGACAGCTATTTGATCCCTTGAACATTAATAATCATATTTCTGGGACCTACAATCCAAGTGTTAGGGTGGTGAGATGCCCTTGTCAATAAATAATTGCATTTACTGCAGAATTGAATGATTAATCATTATACAAGGAAATTAAAATGCTTTTTCGCATGAGCATTTTGATGTCTTTGACCTTGTTAGTTTGAGCTTAGCCTCTGGCTTCTCGCCTTTTTTGGGGATGTAGATATATATGCAAGGGGAAAGGGTGTCTCCATATACCTTCATCTCCCAAAAGGCTTTACTGGAGCAAAATGGAAAAACCCCTGGCGTCTGCTACAAGCTAACATCGAACCCTTTATCTTCTCCATCAAACATGCATTTGCGCATTAGTTAGCTCACCAATTTACCTTTCTATTGTCTCTTCTCCGCAGCTATTTGATCTTCTGCATTATTGCCTCAACCGTGATTTTCCAAATCCCCTGTTTCTGCAAGTAGTATCCATAATTCAATTTTTGTACCATGCTGATTGCTAATGGGAGTAACTAACAACCCGATTGCCTTAAAATTATCTGATAACACCGCCACAGTCTGCGTAGCCCAGACTTCTTTTAGCCATTAGCAGTATCAACACCATTCAATTTCTCCCATTCGTAGCACTCCTCTCACGTTAATGCGTCCTGTTATCTTCAAGAGTGATGAAGATATCATTAAAGAGCAACTGCTTTAGTCGTATTTAATATTTTATGGGGTAGAAAGATGATTCTTTTTTATCCTATTAGTAAGGCACGTCGTTATATTTTTTCAGGTGAATGTACAATTTGAACCTTTGATTTTGTTCTTATGTGGTATTATGTATATGAGATTTACCTAGATTGTCCTTTATCTATATAGAGATAGAATTAGAAAGTTATTGAATTTTAAGATGGAGTTCATAAGGTTTACCCAGGTTTTCTTTTATATGTGAAAAATATTGGAAGTGACAGCAGAGTAATCTGATTCCTCTACACTACCCTACATTTCTTCTACACAGTAAAAAGAAAACGTTCATTTAAACTTGTATAAAAAAATTGTGGCAGATCTTTCTTGTTGATCGCCTCCGGTGCCCATATCTCGGTGTTTTTGGAAGTTGAGTAGCGAAACTTATGATTTTTGCGTATATTGGAGGCCAATCTTGGTGTTTTTGGAAGTTGAGTAGCGAAACTTTTGATTTTTGCGTATATTGGAGGCCAGCATGAAAGGAACTGCGGAATTGGTCTGAGCAAGTTATCTATTTGGGACAAGAAACTCATGACTTTTAGGTATCTCTTTCTTAGCTCCTTACTGATGCGTTGGAGGCCTGAACCCTTCAATTTAGAGCTTTGCTCCTGCTTTTAATTGATTTACCAGTTACTAGTGGGGTACAGCTATTGAGAAGCTTCTTGCCACTGTGCTTGCCAGCTTTGCCCTGCCCTTCTCCTTCCCTATTTCTGTTCACCATCTTTCTTCTTTGGGAAGATAGATATAGATACCAAGAAGAAAGATGATTGACGTTTCTGTTACTGTGACGAATGTCAAATAGCTTCGTATTGCAGGCAAGAGGCATGGAATTTGCTTCGTTTACTTCTTATGCTCATCATTTTAAAACAGATTTACCAGGATTGGCCAAAACAAAAATCCTCCGGATATTTAAAATCTGCGTTATAAATTTCTAGTAACATTATCTGGTTAGCACAGCAGATCCTATTCTGTACAGGAGTATGTGCAACAAACAGCAATCATCCATAACTCATCCAACTCATTGACTACTAGCCAACAGTAGTTCTCATCGTAAGCAAAAAACCACCACATTAGAGTACCTGTATATCCAGTGGTCAATCCGGCCACCTGCAACTACGATTCTGGGTACAGACAACTATTTATTAACAAATTTTCAAATCAAAGGTCATATAATTTATATAGCACATCTAAATCCGCGATTTCATTTTTAAAAATCGAACAAAAGATCTCAAGAGGTCTCAGACTATTGGAGACATCATTATCAAAAATGAGATCATCAGCCAATGTAGGCAATTTTAATTCATCACTGACCTCGCCCAATATATGTAATCAATGATATATTTTCTCAATAAGAAAAACATAAACAAAACACCCATAAAATTTACGGTTTAAGAGCTTTTATTGTGAAGCGCGGGGAGGGGTCGACGATAAGGAGGGGGAAAGAGACCACTCAGTGGTGGCTATGGAGTATAAGGTTCGATTCCGCCAGCAATCTTCCTCAACTTGAAATATCAGAAGAGGGAGCTTATGTATCCTCATCGTGAGTTCTCTTTCCCCAAAATATGAGTGAATAAAATTTTGGTTAATTTGAAACCAAACAGAAAAATAACAACAGAAAATAATACAAAGGAAGAAAATCAAGGATGGAAGAGATCACTCAGATCAGCGGGGTTATCGACACGCAAAGTATCATCCCAAGATAGAGAGAACCCTGCATTCCGGTCTGTTGAGCTTGAATTTTATGTGGTCATCACTGTGATCTCTTCCTAGAGATTACGAAATCAGACTAAAAGACCAGAAATTTGCATATCAAAGGAAGAAAGGGTTTAAAACGAAATCGTAAACCTAGAACCGCGATAGCTTTCATCGAGGAACAGCCAATACGGCGGGCGTGAAGAAACTGTCCACAGCACCTCTATTTATAGCACGCAGGCGCTTTAGGGTTTCAGGGAGAGGCGACCTAAACGCCATCAGTTTTTCCCCCTTTTTTTAAGTTTGTTACGATTTTATTATTGAATTTTAATTTCAATTTAAATAATGCAGGCTTATTATTCTGGGAAAATCCTTAGAACATTAACAACATGAAAAGATTAAAAAAAAAAAAGATGCTTTTACTTTAGGGTAAAGGATTTCTTCAGTCATTGGAGATAGTGAAAGGTAATTCACCTAAAATTTTTCTAGTCATTGGAGATAGAGAAACACATTTCATTAATTCACCTAAAATTTCTCCAGTCACAGGATATTGAGAAACACCCTTCATGAATTCATCTAAAATTATAAATACACCATTCATTAATTCAAAACGAGATAGTTTTTTTCCTTTAATTTAAATATCCCATGAGATGTGAGGTTATCCAAATGTCATAATTAAAATTAATGCCAAAATACACAAATGTCCTTTCTGTATATTTTTTAAAAAGTAATAACAAATAACCCTGTAGAAGCCGAAGCTGGTGCCAGAGGGTCCGTTTGGGATTATTGTGGGAGAAGTGGCTTTTTTTTTCTGATGGGCTTTTCTTAATGGACTTTTTTCTGATGTGATTTGTGTTTGGGATAGCAGTTAGGGGTGAGCAACGGGCGGGCGGGGCTGCCCTGGGGTAACCCGCGGCCCGCCAGTTTAAATTCCACGGGGACGGGGCATCACGGGTACAGGTTAAATGGGTATGCCTAAATAGGTCCAAGGAACCCGTTTAGGCGTTGGGCTTTTTTATTTTTTAAAAAAACATGTTTTTGGGCCAGGTTTATTTCTTTTTTTTTCCCCTCAGAACAAGAACAGTTTTTTGGGTCCAAAACATATTCTATTTGTTGGTTTTTTTTTATCCAGATTTTTTTTTGGGCCCAAAACCTAAACATTGTAATTTGTAAAACCTGATTGGTTATAATTAAACACCCACGGGAATCAAGTGAACCTAGGAGCTGGAAGCTGGGAGTCTGGGACTGATTGGTTAGAGCATTTTGCTTTCATCATTCACGTCTTGAGCCCAGCAGTGATGAATATGATGCATAATGATCAACAAAAAAAATACCCACATCAATGAATATATATACTGATCGATTAGGGGCACTTTGATCGACTTTTGCACTGATTTAGGACTGGCTGTTGTGGCTGATCGATTAGGGCTGAAGGTGAATAATTACGCTGACTGGCACGGCCGCACGAGTGAGTGACTGGGTAGTGGGTGAGTTGAGTGTTGACGGGGAAAAAGTTTTTTTTAAAAAAAATAATATATATATATATACACGGGACACGGGCGCCCCGCCCCTCAACCCGTGCCCCGTCCGTATAGTGGAAACGGGTACGAGGCAGCCCCATACCCGTTACGGGCCTGATCTGGGTGGGTTTAATTCGGGGAAATTTTTGCCGGGTGCGGGCGGTTGGGCAGGATGCGGGTAACTTGCTCAGCCCTAATAGCAGTAGTAGAAGTGGCTTTTGTTTGTGATGGGAACTTGTTTGGCATAGCTTTTAAAAAGATAGATGAGATGGAAAATGACTGAAAAGGGTATAAATTAAATTCTCACACACACATGTGTTATATAAAATGTGATAATTTGGAATAAAAAAATTAAAAATAAATATAAATTGGCCAAATAAAATAGTAAAATTCCATTAAAAAATTGATGAATTTCCACATAAAAAATTGATGAGGGAGGGGGGCAAATGGTAATTTAACAAATAGACTCCACATAAAAAATTGATGAGCTTCCACTAATGATATAAGAAGCTATAAATGGGAGCTTAAAAAAAAAAACTTATTACCCATTGAAGTCCATCAAATTAATGGGATAATAAGTCCATTTGAGGAGTTCCCAAACAGACCCAGAGTCGGCCGCTTCCGATGGCTGAGACCGCCTATTGGAGAAACCACTGAATGGTTTAGTCGTTAAATTTGCAACCCAACTCTTTGATCAAGTGTAAGATTTTTGTGGCACAGGGTCAGCATCCTTATCGACCTCCTTCCCTTGTCTTTTTATCTTTTCATATTTTTAAATTTCTTTATATGTGACTTTTCCTATTATTTTCCCATCAAACTATTATTTATTGTATTATTAATATTAGAAATAAAAAAAATTGCACTACATAGATGAATTTTAAGTGTGTAAAAATGTAAATATAATAACTTTCTACTATCTTGAACTTGATATCCAATAGGTTGGCCCAAAATGAGGAGACATTCCCTTTGAACTAGAGCTAGAAATATACTTTTCTGTAAATCCAAATAAAATTCATTTTATATATTTATTTCATACATTATTAAAAAAAGTAGTTTTTACGACTTATCCAAACTACTAATTAGAGGTTGATGGAAGGGAGGAAGCCATGTTTTTTTTTAAATATTTCTTGAAGTATATGCAATTTTCTTCCATTTTTAATTTGATATTGGTATTTTTTTTTCTTATTGATTTTTTAATTTTTATTTTATTGGCATAATTAGCCTTTTTTTTTTTGTTTGCTCAAAAGCATAATTAGTCTCAGTAGAAAAACAAAAAAATGAAAGTTATATATTATGTAACCTTAGATTATATATTAATTTATTAGTTAAACTAATTAGTTTGAAGAAAAAAATAAAAATACTCTAAAATAATTTAATTAAATTCTTTAATCTCTCCAAAAAACTCATCTAGCTCTTATAATTAGGACTGAAGGAGTACAATAACAACATGAAAACTCCCTGCCCGAACGGGAGTGCCACACTGAATATTTCATTGCGGGCATCATTCCCACAAAAGTACTTCCACAGCGCAATCCCATCAATTTATAAGCATTAGATTTAATCAAATCTTAAACACAAAACTGTGATTTGTTGCTTTAAAACGAATAGGCCACTTCGTCGTCGTCGAACCTACTCGACACATATCTTTTCTCTCTTGCTACCTCTATGACACCAAATCTTGCACGCCAAATTACAACGTCACAACCCCTTAGAACTCATCACAAAGTTGTTGCCGTAAGAACCATATATTCTCTTCGCTCCACAGATTCTCGAGCGAGTCTCCCTGTTCTGCTGCCTGGGTCACCGACCCGTTTCCTATTGGATGACCCGTTGTTTCGCGGCTGTCTGAATTCGAAGAGACTCGTAGCTCTGGTTCCGCATAGACAGGGGTGCAACAGTAAGTGGGTCTTCTCCGCTCTGTCCCCGAACCGGGTTGATCTTCGGACGAGGCCCGAACCCGCTCCAGCAAGCGAGGAATCCAAACGTGACGCAGGGCGTCTCTGAACTGTTTGCTGTTGACCTCACACCTGAGCTGCTTCGCCTGCTTTATCACTCTGGTTCTCCAATAATTTTTTATCTCGTTGTCTGTTCTTCCTGGCAAATGCTCTGCAATTTTCGACCACCTATAACATGGGGGAAAATAAATAATTATCAGGATTCCTCCAAATGGATCAATATCTTCATCCATCCCATTCGACTGACGAAAGTATCGTAAATCATAATGAAAAGTAGTGTCGACTGGTACCTATTTCCCCAGCGAGAATGGAGGTCCAGAATCAATATTTGTTCTTGGAGTGTGATATTTCCGCGCCGAACATCGGGACGCAAGTAGTTTAGCCATCTCAGTCTGCAACTTTTGCCCGTTCTATTCAGATCTGTAGTTATTTAATTACATGATGTTATGAAATACTATAAACTATACACGTGATGATGGTCGGCGGAAGCCTTCAAAGCTTGAACCACGGAAGAGATATATGTATGGTAAAACAGAGTGGTTAGTGGTTACCCGCACAGTGAGCGACGAAATTCCAGTGACCTTCACCATGAGTGGCCACGTAATTGGTGAGAATGGTGTCCTCTTCAACAGTCCATGGACCTTTCCTCACGGACATATCATCTTTACTTTGATTTGCTGCATGTTCCCCCATCACCTTTGAGCCCATTCCTCTGTTTTTCAGGAACCTCGAGAGTATTTGGTGAATGAGGCCGAGGTGGGAAGAAACAAGTGTGTTCGGGGCTTTGTTAGTTGAACTCTTTATAGGGGGATTTGGAATTATATATAGACTCGGACAAGACTAACCCACTCTTAAGTCTACACAAGAAATGTGTGGGATTGGCCAATGGCTTTGTGCGTCCAAAACCAGACGTCAGCAGTGCTCCAAGCTCCTCAATTCATTTAATATGTAGAAAAGAGGACCAGCTTCAATAAATTATTAAGTTTAATGCTGCTAAGAGACTTATGCTGCCATATAGAGTTTGACACATTGACTTCTCCTTTATCCCGCAAAGGCACGCGCAATGAAAGATATCGTATTTACAAGTTGTGGTATATCTGATAAACATATCATTCGACCGTCTTTGTCTATTCAATTGGTGAGTAGTTGCACTGTGCCAATGTCATTAATTTTATCAATAAGATTTTGCAAGTGTTTTGACTGTTATGCTTCTTGCTTTTTACCGTGAGAGGAATGGAGATGATCAAAGACCACGAGTTGCAAACGCAAGGCCCGACCACTGTGCCACGTATCTTGTGCTTTTTAATTATCTATTGGGCGAGAAGCATAGAATGGGCATACAGGAGATTATGAGGGTCTTCCACTACCCAAGAATGGCTTTGACCCTTGAATGGATGCCAAAACTCGAACGTTTCCATAACTTGTCAAATTCTAATTGCCCGATCTAAGAATAGTTTGGATGTTATGCCCACAGAAAAGTAGCGAAGTCAATATAAGACCAGGGAAGAACTGGACTGAACAATGACGGAGTGATGAAATGAAAGTGGCATGGATAGGCAATAGCAGTGTTGACCCCGCAGCCTTACGGGCCATCGCCGTCCTGGGAAATTTTGTTTATATGTTGAAGATGAAGTGAAATAAACCAATCATATACCATGTGGATTTGGGTTCAACTGAACAAAATGAGTCTTCCCCAAGATAACTTTCAACCCTCTCCATCATGAATCGCGTAGAATTCAATCTCAGTCGTACGTGTTACTCACATGAAACAGAAATGACAGTAACGTAACATGACTGAGATAGTCAAATCCATGACTTGCTGTAAAATCCCTGTGCAACTGGAGACGTCAAATAGAATGTTTGCTTTATTTTATTTAGGAAGAACGAAGCTGATGCTGATTTGAATGGAGAGGGCATTTTCTAGGGATTACTCCCAAAGTGGGGAGAAGAGAAGAGAAGGAAGAAGTGCCAACATTCACATGGTTGGCTTTCGAAAATGCAGTTATTCCTTCCACGAAATTGCATTCCAACTTCCATCCCATATTCTTCTTATGCTTCGACTTTTTAGTATTGACTCATCATTAGTCCAACATTGACTGTGCAATATTCCAACTCAGCTTATTTTATGTGGAACTTTTAGGATCCGATATTCGTTTCTTAATTACCAGGACAACGTTCGATTAGAGTAGCCATATTTCCCCGTTAATTAATTTGCCTCTCAATATCCTAGTTTTGCCTAAGTTATACTCCCTCTAATCCTTATTATAAGGTACCAACCGTTAACAATTTTTAGTCCTTATTATACGACACCAACTACCTCTAACTGACTAATTTAATTTATTGGGTTTTTCCCCCATTATACCTTAATTTATTGGGCCAATATTTTTTTCATTAGCTATTGCATTCTCAATCCATTCAACATGTTTTTCTCTCTTTTCAATCCAATCAGCATGTTTCTCTTTCCTCCTAATAAAGTAGAGATAAATGTGGAAATATTTATCAATTGAATGATAATTTAATGACTTAACTGCCCTTCTTTGATATAAGAGAAATTGCAATCAGTGCCTTGTAATATAATAAGGACCGAGTGAGTACTAATTATTGTAATAAGCATGCCTCCCAGACTGGGTCTGTTCTCTTATGAATGCAATTGGATGTCCATATCGAAATTATTGAATTATGGAACACACATTGCTTCAATAATAATTTGGATCTTTTATGTTTACATAAAATATAGGGTTAAGGAGCGTATTCGCCAACAAACTATTAACCCAGGATCGCTCAACACAAACAACTATTACATGGACCATAAATACCAACAAACTTTTTAAAAAGTGAATCTAACACAAAAACGTTAATTCATAGTTAACGTCTGTTAGTGGAGTGCCCAGAAAAGGAATGAGAAGCGTCTTCTTCAAGCCTTCACCTTCATCACCACCCAATACTCCACCTTCATGCACCTTCTCTGATTCGTTAATGGATGAGAATATTGAAGTCGCACGCTCTCTTATCACCAAATGGCACTTCGAAAATTCCCATCCTTCTCTTTTCACATCTAACCGCGGGGAAGCCAGACAATACATCCATGCTGTCAAAGGCCTACAAGCCGCTACGCAGTACCTCATCGCATAGGACTCTACCTCCCAAAAATTCGTGCAAGCTTAGCTCCTCATGCAAATGGCCATGAAGTAGCTTGGTCACGAGTTCCATCATATATTAATGGCAAACCGAGACCATATGGAAGCTGAATCCGTGTCGAGTGGGTCCTCCGTGTTGGATTTGAGAACAAGCATTTCTGATTTCGACGATGAAATATTATCCTCGGAGGATGATTTGTGTGTTGCTGGCGACTCCATCACAGAGACAAAGAGGGTGCTATGCTTGCAATGGCAGATTTGAGAGTGATTGCTGATTGTATGATTTTGTCAGGGTATGGTAATGAATGTATCAGAATTTACAAAATTATGAGGAAATCGATCGTCGATGAAGCCTTGCGTCATCTTGGAATGGAAAATTTGAGTTTCTCTCAGATCAAGAAAATGGATTGGGAATTGCTCGATTTGAAGATTAAGAATTGGATGAATGCAATCCAAGTGGCCGTTGGGGCTCTGTTTTGCAGTGAGCGAACCCTCTGCGACCATGTCTGTTTGGATTTCCAGAACTCGTGACCAAGTGCGTGAAATGAATTTGGTCAGATAGAGGAGGAAGACGAAGCGAATGAAGAAAGAAAAACAAAAGGAAATGAATTGATAAGACCTACTTCTTGGGTATAGTGTACAAGCGCAGGAAATGAATTGATAACACCTACTGCATTGAGTCTGAAAAACAAAGGTACTAACGGACGTCAACGAGGAATTAACGTTTTTGTGTTAAATTCACTTTTTAAAAAGTTTGTTGGTATTTAAGATCCATGTAATAGTTGTTTGTGTTGAGCGCTCCTAGGTTAATAGTTTGTTGGCGACTATGCTCCTTATGTATATGGGTTAAGTACCTTATTTTTCTTGGAAGTTTTCACTCAAAAACCTGGAAGTTTTTTTTTTTTTCGATATTACTCTGAAAGTTTCAAAACATATTAATGTTACTCATTCCCATAAAAAAGTTAACATTCATTAATTTTTTGACGTTAAACATTAGTTTTTTTAATTGAATACAACAACATTACTACGTTTTAAAACTTTCTAGACAACATTAAAATAAAAGAAAACTTTTAGGATAACATTAGTCGAAAACGTATAAATAAATAAATATATATATATGTATATATATGTATGTATGTATGGCATTTTGTTTTTTGGGAATTAAAAAACCGCACTAAATGGTAGGTCAAAAGTGATTAACATTCTTTCTGATCGTGATCATATCGTCGCCATAATACATATATAATTCATGAAGAATACAGCATGGAATGGCTATATATAATTCATGAAGGATACAGCATGGAATGGGTTGTTGGCGTAATGATGAGGTTAAAATGGAACAGGCTTTGTTTAAAGGAGTAATCAATAAGCAATGTATAATGTAGATTGCACAGGCATATAATCATGTTCTGAGAGCCCATAGTCAGTGACGCCGGTGAGTTGTAGGAAGCAACAGTAAAATAAAATGGTCATTTTGGTTACCAAAGGAGCATATGTAACACCACCTTTTCAAGGAATATCAGGCCATTATATTCAACAGAGTGAAGGTGGACGTCAATCAATTTATTCTGCACTGCCAAGAGAAGAAAGAAAGAGACGGTAAAAATGGATTCTGGAGAGGGTAATTCATTAGTAAAAGTATGAAAATGGAATTGAACGATGATGTTGGAGCCTTGGAGATGCTCTGCTTTGAGCTGTATTCCAGAGAATAGCTGACACACACCATATGCTCATAGGATGGCGAGTGAACAAGAATCCCTTCTTTCCATTTTGCGCCGTTGAATTGTGGCATCCCTTGCATCTGGAAATGGAAAGTTATTAATATTTTGGTGCACAGTGCAGTGGAACAGTATTGATCTAATTTCAAATTTGATGCGGCGGTGACGGTGCTTGTGTTTATTGTTTATCTTCCATATATTTCCCCCGGATGAACAATGTATTGAGCTAATTCTACAATCTATACAGTTAAGTATAGGAAACACAGCAGACAGGCCTATACGTAATTTACAGTTACTACGGAAGTAAGAGAATTTTATTGGCAAATGCAGAGCAACAGAGAAGATGATGTTGGTGGTGTGGGCGTAATCAGGATGAAGTCACCGCATGCACTCAAACAAGGAATATTCTTCCACGCACTATATCATCTGCCCATCTTTATCCTGATTTAAAGCCGTCGCGGACAATAAGGAGCCACGTACAGTTCTCTTATTCTCCATTCATTGATACTCTATTGTTTATCATGTATAAAAATCCCACCGCTTTAAAGCGATTCCCTTTCCAATATTTCAACCGATTCTATTCAACGATTTCATTTCATTTCATTTTCAGCCGACACAGCGCGCCACGCATTTTTCTGTCTTTTTCCCTGTCTGAGATTCTCCGGACAAAAATTGAGCCTGCCTTGTCATGAATGGGCTCGTTGGACGAGGATAAGGCCCATAAGATCGGGCCATGGCAGGGCTTAAGCCCAGTTTAGTGCCTCAGACACTCTATTTAATGGGAAAACGCCATAACTCTGGGTTGTTATTGGAGCACGTGCAGCTGTAAAACAACCCACAGGGAGGGAGGTTGCAACTTGTAAGTGTTGCGTAGCATGGAGGGGATGGAAGTAGGTCAACCAAATTTTGTTGGCACGCTCCTATTTATCTCTCTCCAAAGTGCTTTGTTTAGATTAAGTGGAATAATTTTTACAATTTATAAGATAAATGTATGAGAAGAATTTTATCTTAATTTATAAAAATGGGCTTTTAAAAACTGGGTTTTACCCAAACATTTACTTACTCTCTTCCATCTCATTCATTCCTAGTATATTTTTTACCCATGTTGGATTTTCTGTCCTGTGCTAGCTGAGGATCGGTGGCAACTCATATTTTTCATTTCATTACGATCACTTTTAGGGATCTCAAAAGTACTTATTTATATAAATCGAATCAAAATTTATCTTATTTATTTATTATTTTGTATACCATGAATCATAATTGAAAAACTGTTTTAGAAAACTCGAATTACTATTCCCAACAAACGCTGTAATTGATCAGTTAGCTGCGTTTGTATAACTTTTTTTGCTCAAAGCTGCCTTTGTATAACGACTTCAACGAAAACGGAGAGTTTACTCTTTCCGCTTTATTTCTATCAAAAGTCATATATAGATCGTACATAGTCACAACAATAGGTGTATTCATTGACAGCTCAAGACCAAAGTCCAAGCTTGTAGGTTATTAAAAGCTCTCCAACACGCCATGCCCATTTGAGCAAAAATTATATGCCTGCTGGTTATAAATGACGGATTGACATTGATGAATTCATGAACTAAAGACTGAACCAATAATAGATTCGATTAAAATATATATGCCAGCCTAAAAAAACACAGCAAATAAAGGTTTCAATTTCGGGGTGAGCAAGTCGGGAGTTGGGCTGCAATTTTCAAACAGGGGAGATTGAGGTAAATTAAATAAGTAGGTGAATTAAATAAGTCGGTGCTGCTAATATGGGTTGACATAGATGGTAAGGGATTCAGGACTAGGCCCTTGGGTTGTGGGTTCGATCCTCTCTGCCGTCGCTGGGACTCTTTTGGTAGGCAATCTCGTAAGTCCTTAGTAAGTGCTCATTGGTAGGGGGACTGATATCGAACCCTCCAAAACTGTTATTTATCAAAAAATAAGAAAAAAAAAAAGTAGGTGCTGATGTCAGATCACTCTGAGTGGCTCCCGATGAACCGAAATGATTAAAGATTGTGGGAGAAAGTTCAAGACCATAGACCCCGCCACATCACGACAAAAGCCTGACCCAACTAACTGATTGTACCGCCACATATTAATTAAAAATGCCCATCAGATAAAGCTAACTCCCGCAAAATTAATACTAATATGCGAGTATTTTGTATTTTATTATACATATTAATTAAGTAGCACATTATATTTATGTTGTATTAGTCATGACATCAGATTTATCATTAAATAGAGAGAGAATTCAAAGTGCCATATATAAAAACATTTGGATAAAAATAAGTGCTTGTAATAATATAATGGACAGCCCACATTTTGACCAAAAAAAAAAAGACAGCCCACATCACGTACGTCATCAACTTTGCCGAAATACAGAATGACAAGCATCGTCGTTAGATTTCTTGATGACTGTTCTGTTGTGTCCCGTCCCACACCCCCGCACGTACACGTAGGTTTATACGTGATGAACTTGCCTTTCCCTACTTCATTCCCTCTCCATTCTTCTATGCTTCCTCATCTTCTACATTACTCCATTTTTCGATCACTACGATACTCCATGTTTGATTGATCGATCGATTTGTCCATAGTTAACCCTCAAAATTCTCAACCTCCTCCTCATCATATTGCCTGTTTTTGTTTCATATATCCAGGGGCTACTGAGCCATAACATTATTTATACATAGAACAAATTAGCTTCATCCCATTTTTTTTTATGGTAACAAATCAGAGAAGGAAATTAAAGGGAAGCACATGGTGAGGTGAGATGCGCCGGTACGTCGTGTAAATGAATTAAAAATTAAAAACTTCGCAATGCTGGAGGGTACGTGTTCCAAAAACGGGGAAACAGTAGCGCCTTCCAGTGTGTTCCAACCAAGGGACCCTTTTCCAGAAGCATCCGTTGACCGTCTTGCCACGTGGTGGACGTACAGCCATAGATCTCTTCATTGCGTACAATCATCCGGAGCCACCGTATCATAACTTGGCATCGCCCTTTCTTGCCTATAAATAGAAGCCCCACCCTTGCTCTCCCTCCAAGTAGAGCATCCTTCGAAGTAGCAGTTCATATTCCCCTAGCTTGGCTTCTTCCCCACTTCTCTATCCAGCTCTCTCCTCCTCCCCGTAAATTTTAAAGCATTCCTCATTCGAGTCCGTTCCTTTCTTTTCCAACCCTACTGGTCTTTGATCTGATTCGTGTCCCTCATTTGTGAAACTATGGCCCCCGAACTCGTCCCTACAGTGGTTAAATCCGGTGTCTTTAGCAGCCCCGCCACCCTGCCGAGTCGCGCCTACGTCACATTCCTTGCCGGGAATGGTGACTACGTGAAAGGCGTTGTGGGCCTTGCGAAGGGCCTGAGGAAGGTGAGGTCAGCGTATCCACTGGTGGTGGCCGTCCTCCCCGACGTGCCGGAGGAGCACCGTCAGATCTTGGAGTCTCAGGGCTGCATCGTCCGGGAGATCCAACCCGTTTATCCTCCCGAGAACCAGACTCAATTCGCCATGGCCTACTACGTCATCAACTACTCTAAGCTCCGTATTTGGGAGGTACCTTCTTACTTCTTACTTTCTTAGTCTCCACGTCTTACGTCGTGTAGATGTTCTGGTACGGATCTGTTTGTTTACGTATTATATGATGTGGTTCGTGTTCTCATTGGTCCCCATGTCCCCGGAGGCCCAATAGCATTTCTGTAACACATACCTAGTTTATATTTTCTCCCCCGTAAAAGCATTATATGATTACTCTACAATTGAAAGGTTTATCGATTGATTTGAACGGTTTTACCAAAACTTTTACCGGGAGCGTGCATTTGTATCCACTTATTTTTGTGGTTCTTGTTGATAGTTTGCCGATTGATGTACTAAACTTATTATTAAAATGAAATGATTGCAGTTTGTGGAATATAGCAAGATGATATATTTGGACGGAGACATTCAAGTGTACGACAACATTGACCACCTATTTGATCTGCCGGATGGACACTTTTACGCCGTCATGGACTGCTTCTGCGAGAAGACCTGGAGCCACACCCCACAGTACAAGATCGGGTACTGCCAGCAATGTCCGGACAGGGTGCAGTGGCCGGCTGAGATGGGTGAACCGCCTGCTCTGTACTTCAACGCCGGCATGTTCGTGTTCGAGCCCTGCATGGAGACATACCACGATCTCTTGAAGACACTCCAAATCACTCCTCCCACACCTTTTGCGGAGCAGGATTTCTTGAACATGTACTTCAAGCCCATTTACAAACCTATTCCCTTGGTCTACAACCTCGTCCTGGCCATGTTGTGGCGCCACCCTGAGAATGTGGAACTTGACCAAGTCAAAGTTGTCCATTACTGCGCTGCGGTAAGTGATCTATCTTCATAAGTTCAATTGGTGTAGCAATTCAATTTTAAGGACGTGATACTGATCATAGGGCTGTAATGAATGGTGAATAGGGATCGAAGCCGTGGAGATATACAGGGAGGGAAGAGAACATGGATAGAGAGGACATAAAGATGCTGGTTAAGAAATGGTGGGGCATATACGAGGACGAATCCTTGGACTACAACAAGGGCAGGAATGGAGTAGAAGGTGATGCTGAATCAGTGAAGAGGGAATCATTGATAGCAGCAATGTCAGAGGTTGGTCAACTCCAGTATATAACAGCCCCTTCTGCTGCTTAATGGTATGGAACTTGCTTGGAGCTTGGGCGTTCCAAGATAAGTATTGGTTCCCTTTGATTTTCTGTGAACATGGGGGGAGTGGGTTTTTTATTTTATTTTTCCATGCTATTTTGGGATTTTGTTTTTCCAATTAAGCCGGGGCTATTCAAACGTGGGGGATCGGTGCTTAAATGCTTTTGCTCCGGTCCTTTCTAGAATATTTGCACCCCCTCGGGCATAGGGTGTGTACGTTAAAGCTGATCTTTGTAAAATTTATTGCCACACGCAAGTTATGTTACTATAGTGTATAAGGTGGAGTGAAATTTATATTACAATGCAATGAAATGTATTTATCGTATGTGCTGGCCTTTCTTGCTTCCAGAGATTTCGAATCTTTTTTTATTATAATGCAACAAATATATTAAAAATAAATTATATCGACCAAGTCACTTTCCTAATTATAAGAAATGGAGTGAGCGTGTCTGGAAATTAATTGCCCATTCAATCCGACTGATTAACTTTATTACGGTTTTGGTGCGAGCAACAAAAACAAAAAACGTCTGGGATTATTAAAAAAGCGATAAATATGAAATATAAAAATGATAGCGATCCCGCATGGGCGAAAAATATAATGAATGAGCAACATGTGAATGGGAAAGACGACCAGTGGCTTTCACCGGATATTGAAGGGTCGATTGTCAAGCGAGGAAGAAGAAGGGTCTTCCTTTGAAGCAATGTTTATTAATTAATGTGACCTTTGAGCTTTCTTGTCTAATTTGAAAGGTAAAATAGATGGAGTGTGTGAAATGACGGTCCAGGGGTGGGTCTTCGACTTTGGGGCTTCAGCAAGTTGATGAGGGAGAGCATGATTCACGTTTTGTTGAGTGCCTGCCGCTTTCAGGGTAAGCTTTAACATGTCACAAGAGATTTGGACCCTCTCAAATGCTTCACGCCGAGCACCTAAGAATTAGATCCTTGGATTGGATGTTTCTTTCTCTAGTTTATATGATGCCCAAGACCTATTGGCCAGGCTTTTTCTTTAGTTGGCCAAGGCCGGTTTCCATTTTAAGAGGGAAATGTTCGATACTCGTTGGTCGATGTGAATATATTGGGTCCATTTGGAATAGCTTTGATAGAAGTGGCTTTTGTTTCTGATGGACTTTTCTTAATAGACTTATTTTCTGATGGACTTTTCTTGATATGATTTGTGTTTGGGATAGCAGTAACAGAAGTGACTTTTATTTCTAATGGGAACTTGTTTGGCATAACTTTTAAAAAGCAGATGAGATGGAAAATAACAGAAAGGGCATGAATCAAATTCATATATATATATATATATATATAATATGGTGTACAAAATGTGATAATTTGGGATAAAAATTAAAAAGAGAAACAGAGGTTAATATGATTGAGTAGGTAAAAAGGCAAAACAATGAATAAATCAATGACTTCCAAATGCGTGTTGATTTATTTTAAGAAAATGATTTATTTTAAGACATGTTGATAAGACCATGTTTTGATATTAAAGAGGGCTATTTTGCTATCACTAATATTTATGTTATAATTTAGATTAACGTATTGATTTATTGAAATTATTGATGTTATGTTTATTAAATTAATAATTATGCATTTGAACTTTTTATAATAATATTAGTTTATTGAAATTATTGATGTGTTGATTTATTGAAATTATTGATGTTACGATATTATTATTATTATTAGTTTAAATATTTATAATAATATTAATAATAATAAAAGTAAAACCTGTCTGTGTGAACAATGGGATGAGAGGAATTGAACTTTTTGATATTGAAAGGAATTAAACTTGTCCCAACTAGCCTGTGGAACATGAGGAAAAGGACAAGGGCAACAATTGTCATTTTACAAAGGGACCCCACATAACAATTAATGAGATCAAAAGTAATGAGCTCATAAGCCATGGGAAGTGGCTTTTAAAAAAAAACTCTATTAACCTCTAAAGTCCATTAAAAATTTAGGCTACCCAAACATCTAAAAATTCTATTTTTTCTCTCAATGGACTTATTATCTCATCTAATGGGATAATAAATCCATTTGTTAGGATATCCAAACAGGCTCAATGTTAGTAGGCGATTTATAAATACCTCTATAAGCATTCTTTAAACCTAGAGATATGTCTTAACCTTGAGCAAATTGATGAGGGAGAGCATGATTCACGTTTTGTTGAGTGCCTGTTGCTTTCAGACTAGGCTTTAACATGTCACAGGAGATTCGGACCCTCTCAAATGCTTCATGCAGACTGCAGAGCACATAAGAATTAGATCCTTGGATTGGATGCTTCTTTCTCTAGTTTATATGATGCCCAAGACCTATTGGCCATGCATATTTTAGCTTTCAAAAAGGGGGAAGCTGTGTTTTGAGTTTCAACTCCGTGTGACCAGGCTTTTTCTTCAGTTGGCCAAGGTCGGTCTTCATTTTAAGAGGGAAATGTTCGATACTCGTTGGTCGATATGAAGATATTATTGGTAGGCGATCTGTAAATACCTTTCTAAGCATTCTTTAAACCTGGAGATATGTCCTAACTCTGATAGAATACCAGTGTCTACCCCCACCTAAACTTCTTTTTGTGTGTGTATTTAAATTAAATAATAATTAAAAAAAAACCCTCCATGTGACCAGGCTTTTTCTCATTTAGAAGGAAGGTACATTATCCTTGCACGGCATTGATCCAAGTAGAAAATCAATGCTTAAATGTAAAGTTTCGAGTCTGTTGCCCCCAACCCCCAAGTCAGATATTAATGTAGAAAAATAATATGCAGTTAAATATTCTCTATCAAAAAAAATATTTTAAATATTATGATTCCATTAAATTAAGCTGTGTTTCAAAAAGGAAACAAAAGTTATGAATATACATGACTTCAAGCAGAACGGTTACATTTTAAATATAAAATTAAGTTAAACTATAAATAAATAGAATTCACACTTACATAATACCTGATGGGTGGCTAAAAAATTACTTGTTTGGATTTCTTTTTTCCTTTTTTCCTTTTTTAAAGAAACGCAATGAGCATAAAAGATAAACTACTAAAGCCTTCATATGAAAAAAAATGTTAAATTAAAATATTATAAATAGGTTGCCATGATGAATAGGATTTTGTACCTTCTTCACATGAGAATGCATCGCATGTACTTTATAGGGAAAATTTCATTGAGTCCTCCATAGCGAATTATTCCCAAACCAAAAAAAAAAAAAAAGAATTATTCCCAAACAACCTTTAAAACTTTCTGTTCTGTCCTAAGAACATAAATCAATTGGACTTGACTAGGTTGTCAAACCTAGAGCCTACGTACCCTTTGAAAGGATCAAAGTCCACGTAGTTCGCAGTATACGTAAAGGCGTGAAGCCAGGGGGTGGTGTGTGTGCTCTGTGTGATAGGAAGTAAAGAGAGAAGGGATCAGAACGTGTGCACCTGGTTAGAGTTTCCCTGTATTTATAGAGGAGTCTGGTGCGAGTATCTCCAGGTTAATGAGCGATATCCGGGATCATAATTGGGGGAGATCTCCGATTAATGGGATCCTAGATTGGTGGGATGGGATCCCAGATTAGTGGGATTCCATATCCCTGCCCATTATTGCGGTGATTCTGCTCTAGGCAAGATTGGGCCGTGGCCAGGATATGGGCCTTTTGGGCCGGTCCGTAACAGTTGCCCCCAGCTCGGTCGTTCAGGCTTCTGGACGGCCGAGGTGTATATTGTCCTCGGTCGTTGCTCAGGCCGAGGCCTTCTCCTTTGGCCAGACCGGTTTGTGGACGCCACGGTCCTTGAGTCGGCTCCAGGTCCAGAGACAACTCGTGGTGCCTTCGCCCGGGTGACCTGTCGAGGATGCCGGGTTCATCATGCTGGGGCGGTAGTTCGATCCGCCTCGGTCTCATAATGCCCCCAGCTACTTCGGCCCTGGCTTCCACGCCTCTTGGCCTTCTGTATGCGCTTCGGGATTCCCCCCCGCAGGCCATCATTGTGGTTTTACACCTGGCGCACCTTGAGTGGTGGTGTTCTGCAACCGCAGCGTCTTTTCATTTCCCGAGTTCCGTGCGCATTTAATGCGCTGACGCCTGTGCCAATCTCGTCACGCTTGTATGGGAATAGATCATTGTGTCCCTGTTGTTTCGCGACATGGTTTAAATGGCTCTCTTTTCCCTTCTCCCGTTACTTGTTTATTCTGCAGTTCTTGTCTCTGGTTTTTCTAGAGTTCACAGAGAAGATTCTTCTCTGATCGAAACTTTTGCCGTTTTCCAGCATCCCAGTTTCTTCCATTTTCCAAGTACAGGTATTCCGTCTTCTTTCTGCCACTTTTGTTCGGTATTTCCTTTCATTTTACCGTTTATTTATTGAGGTAGACGTCTACGTCGTCGTTCTTTCTTCTTTTCTGGGTCTTTCTGTGCGATCCCAAAATCTGGGTCTTCCTGGGCTTCCCTAGTGTAATCATCCTGAAATTCGTCCCACTTCTTGCCCTTTAAACACCAACCTTTAGTGGCTTAGGCTTTCTAATTATGGTGAGAGACGGAAACTTTCCTAGGCCAAGGGTGTCGTTAACGCCGGAGGAGGAAATGCTCCTTCGCATGCGTCTGCCACGCGCCACTTATTGGGTTTTTGGGGGTGAACCACCCTCTTCGGGGGTTTTGGCTCCTCAGCATCGAGGTGGCGCCGTTCGTCCAGGGCGAGCCAGAGCTCGCCCGGCATCAGCTACGGTTCCGGTTTCCGTCGCAAAAAGCTATAATTAGCGACGGAATTCAATTCCATCGCTAAATCGTTTAATTAATTGCCTTCTTCTTCCTCAGAATCCACAGCTCGATCTTCGCCCACAGCTCTCACAGCCGCCCCAAGCTCGCCACCTTCTAGACCTTGCCCCCAGCTCGCGTTCCAACACTCCCCCACCCCAGCTCGCCGTCCACCCCCCAGGTTGAATGCATGTTAGGAAGATATACTAACCATTCAGCTCTTCGTTTTTGGCTTCTCCACTGGCGATGTCATTGATTGTGACCAGGTTGAATGCATGTAGACAGATCGGGAAGTCACGTTTCTCTGAAATGGTGTATTCGAATGAAACATGATCTTCCAACCATGTGCACATGTTTTAATTTGTAACCGTCATTGTTGTCCAAGGCTTCGATCATCAAGTTCTCAAACTGGTACCTCAACTTCTTCTAAATCATTAATATATCGTTTGATCTTGTCCCTTCTGATGAATAATTGAAGCCTCTATCATCGACGTCTTTGAGCAATTCATATGCAATGTTTGCAATTGCCTTTGTTGATGCTACTGGGTTCTGCAAGAATATAATATTCCATATGTGAATATACATTGTTTTTATTGCCTCCAAATTCACAATTACAAGATAATGGCTAATGGTTCATGAATTAATGTGTAATTTCATTTTGAATTTATTTTAATACCCATCTTCAAAATCGAAATCTATGTGAAAGTCTTGCATACGGTTTATTTTTAGTTTATGGACGAGATATTCATAAGCTAATACAAGATTTCAAATGTAAATTTTTAATATACTTTGTTGCACCAATAATCTAGTTATGGAGATCCCTATAATGAAGGAAGATGAAGCTCTTGGTTTTGCTTGGACTAATGACTTAATTATTAATATAATTGATTGAGATCCCTAGCTAGGATCACTATCATATAATTTTTAGGAAAATGCTTATGTCAAATTTTTTATATCCATTTTGTCAAGTGTTCCAATTACATGTGGCTATGTGTCCAATTTTTAAATTATTATCATTGTACTATAAATTTAAAAGAATAATGGAAAAGAATATAATTATTTTTAAAAGAATATAATTTTTAAAGAAAATTAAAACAAACAATAAAAAAATAATTAAAAAATAATATATAATTTTTTTAAAAAAATAATTAAATTAGCGACGGAAAATGAATCCGTTGCTAATTTGAATTTAGCGAAATTAGCGACGGAATCATATTCCGTCGCTAATTTGAATTTAGCGACGGATTTTAAATCCGTCACAAAATTCAAATTAGCGACGGATTTTAATTCCGTCGCTAATAGCGACGGAATAATTTTCCGTCACTATTAGCGACGGAATTTTAAATTCTGTCGCAATTAGCGACGGATTGTAATTCCGTTGCAATTGCGACCACTTTTTAGCGACGGAAAAAATTCGTCGCTAATTCCGTCGCTAACTCCATTAGCGACGGAATTTGAGGTTTTAGCGACGGATTTTTTCCGTCGCTAAAACCCTTTTTTCTTGTAGTGAGTCTTGGCTAAAAGATTCCATATATATTGGTTAATCATAAGTCATGGTTAAGGATAAAACTAATACGAGTCATGGCGGTTGTACATCAGTATATCGACGTAGTCCCTTCCATGTACTACTTTATTAGTCTTTCTCCTTGACATGACACTTTAATGGAAGCAACTTTAATGTCCATCAATAACATCTTCATAGTAGACAAATCCTGTTTTCCAACAACATCATTTATGCATGCATACATAAAGTTGAAAATAGGAGAATCTCAGAAACATATATATACTAATGAGCTCAAAGTGTCAATGACCAATACATAACAATAATTTTAACATTCGCCAGCAGACATAATACCCATACTATACACATGACCAGTGAATGTCTTGGGTAGTAATCCCTTTGTTAAGGGATTAGCTATCATAAGATTGGTGCTAATATGTTCTATTGACACTCAATGTTTTTGAACCTCTTCTTTAACAGCAAAGTATTTCCATTCCATATGCTTAGCACCTTTAGAATACTTGTCGTTTTTAGAAAAGAAGACTGCTGCGGAACTATCACAATAAATTTTCAGCGACTTGGCTATACTGTTGACTAATCCAAGCCTTGAAATAACATTCCGTAGCCATTTAGCCTGAACCATGGCCTCAAAGCATGCCACAAATTCAGCTTCCATAATGGATGCAGCAATTACCGACTGCTTATCCAATTACTTCAAGATTACTAGACCTCCTATAAGTAAGCATGTGACTTTTAATTCCTTGCAAACCTTGCTCCCACTGACCTTTAGATATATACACCGATCAACAGTATTGTCTTTAAATCTAAAGGAAACAACGGTATCATTTAAGTCCGTATATTGATTTTTTTTTAAATTTGCACACCATGTGCTCCTTTTCTTTTTCTAGACAGTTTTCACATTCATTTGATGTAACTCTAAATCATAATGAGCCACCAATGCCATAATGATTCTTAGAGAATCCTTCTTAGAAACTGATGGTAAAAAGGTTTCTTTATAGTCAGTGACATCTTTCTGAGTAAATCTCTTTGCAACTAGTCTAGCCTCGTAATGGTCTAAGTTACCATGAGAGTCACATTTGGTCTTAAAGACCCACTTACAACCAACTCTCTTACACCCTTATGGTAACTCAACAAGGTCTCAAATATCATTATGTTTCTTAGATTTCAACTCATCTTTCATGGCATCTAACCCCTTGTCACCATTTTCATCATTCATGGTTCATTAACAATAATACCATCATGAGTAGTGGGATCATTCATTTGTTGTTCTCCATTAATATTAATCAATTCAATAACACGAGAAGCAACAACTTAACATTAACGCTTCGAGTTATACATAACATATACTAACATGCTTCACAAATTCAAACATAATTCATTCAATGCATATCAATGTTCACCTTTGGGGACCCACTAATATACAACATTCAACCATAATAATGCTATAAAGATTTCACATGATTTGGCAATGATGCATATCTCAACAAAAAATATTTATCATCTTTGGATGTCTAAATAAAGTTATAAATATATGAGTAATACCAACATTTATGTTTAATTATTATAAAGACAAATAATCAACTTTTGGGTTGATCCATAATTTCCCTATAATAATAAACTACAGTTTACCCACAAAATAAACATAATTTCATAGCATCAAGATTATGAGTAATTTGAAATATCACAACAATAATTGGAATTAAAATAATTCATAAGGATTTGATCACTTTGGTTACTAACAAATCTACCATACTTAATTCCAAAACTTAAATGTTTAATATACAATTGCTATTCACAACATCTAAGTAATTTATATTTTGGATCAACATATAGAGGCTTTAACAAAAAAATAATTTGTTCCTTTTCTAAGCCATCAATAATAACTAGTTATATGTAAAACTAGATGACCCAAAAATTAGAGTAGAACACCTTTTTTAAAATTAAAATCAGACCAAAAATATACTTACAGCCCAATCAAATTCTATTTGAGCCCAGCACTTTTTCTTTTTCTTTTATTTAATAATTCTGGTCTATATATAATCTCTATCCATAATTGCGGAATTTATACTTTAGAATATGTAACTTGCAACACTATAATTGAAACCTTCATCATTCTCTTTACCTTTCTTTTCACACTCTGAGACATCTCTTATGGTCAGAGAGTGAACGGACAAGTTTCCATTTTTTAAATAACTTTTGTATCCAAAATTCATATTTATCCTATGGATATGACTGCTCCCATCAAGCAGTCAAGAACCTCTTCCCAAAAGTCATTTACCAATAGTCATTTAGCCCTTTCATTAATTATTAAATCATATATATTTATCATAGTCATATGAGACATTTCTTACAAGAACATGATTGAAGGTATTTTCCATTAAAAGATAATTACAAAAGTGTAGCATCCCTTGGTATCTGTCGTCTCGCCTTTGAACATGAATTTGCACCTCGTTGTCCAAGGGATCCAACACCCCAAACTAAAAACTCTTGGCCAAGAGAAATTTTGAAATCTTCTAGTTCCTGGGTTGTGTTGAACATTTCAATTAAGCTAAGCTTGCAAATTACCTGCAAAAAATTGCGAAAAATAGTTAGTTCTTAAAATTTGTTTCTAGAAGTTTTTTTGCCTTTGCACCATCCCTAATTACTTGAATGATGGTTTCCTCACTATTGCAAGGAAATGGGTAAATATTGTTAGCAGTGAGACCTCTTTTGACTCAAAGAGAGTTAGTTACCAACCTCTTATAAGCAACTTGCCACGTAAAAAATTTAACCTTCTCATGAGCATAATATTTCGGGCAAGAGAAAGAAGACAGGCGTACTAATATGCAACGCCCGCGGAGCTGTCGTTTCAGAACTCGTACCAAGCCAAGGGCGTGCCGCCGAGCAGGAGCAGAGTTGGCGGTGGTTTAGACTTTAGAGTGTCCCTGAAATCGCTTCCAAATGAATCGATCAATGTCACAGATGTTGCTGAGGCCTCTCTCATTTGCACCGCCATCCAGGTACCACCTTTGTATCTCAATCGCTCGCTTTTGCTCCACAAACCCCAATTTGCACGACGACGTTGAAACAGTATTCCGCATTATCACTTCCTCTTCATCTCCTGAAGACCTCAAGCAATCTTTGAAATCACGTGGAGTTTTCCTCTCCAATGATTTAGTTGATGCAGTCTTGAAAAGGGTCAGATTCAGTCATTCTAACCCCTTGCAAGCTTTGGAATTTTTCTCTTATACTGGCAAAAGACGAGGGTTTTTTCACTCTGCGTTTTCCCTGGATACCATGCTTTATATTTTAGGACGAAGCCGTATGTTTGGCCACATTTGGGACCTATTGCTTGAAGCACGACGGAAAGATCAATCCATAATAACCCCTCGCACCCTTATGGTTGTCTTAGCTAGAATAGCTAAAGTGTGCTCAGTGAGGGAGACTGTGGAATCATTTAGGAGGTTTAAAAAGTTTCTTCCAGAATTCAATACGACCTGTTTCAATGCTTTGTTGAGAACCTTGTGCCAAGAGAAGAGTATGACGGATGCGAGAAATGTTTATCATAGTTTAAAGTATGATTTCCGGCCAAACTTGCAAACTTTTAATATTTTGTTATCAGGGTGGAAATCCACAGAGGAAGCTGAGGGATTCTTTAAGGAAATGAGAGCTATGGGGGTAAATCCTGATATTGTATCATATAATTGTTTGATTCATGTCTACTGTAAAGGGAAGGAAATGGAGAAGGCCTACAAGGTGGTTGATGAAATGCGAAGTAAGGATATTGGACCTGATGTAATCACGTATACTTCTATCATCGGTGGATTGGGCTTGATAGGTCAGCCAGATAAAGCTAGAGATGTTTTGAAAGAGATGCAGGAGTATGGATGTTATCCTGATGTTGCTGCATATAATGCAGCCATACGGAATTTCTGCATTGCAAAGAGGCTTCGTGATGCTTATGGCTTGATGGATGAGATGGTGAACAAAGGTTTAAGCCCAAATGCAACTACTTACAATTTGTTCTTTAGGATTTACTACTGGTCGAATGATTTGCAGAGTTCCTGGAATTTGTACAGAAGGATGACGGGAACTGGATGCTTGCCAAACACACAATCTTGCATGTTCTTAATAAGGTTGTGTAGGAGGCATGAAAAGGTCGAGATGGCATTGCAGCTATGGAGGGACATGGTGGAGAAGGTTTTTGGGTCCTATACTCTGGTTTCTGATGTATTGTTTGATTTGCTCTGTGACATGGGAAAGTTAGCGGAAGCGGAGAAATGTTTCTTGGAGATGGTTGAGAAAGGCCAGAAGCCAAGTAATGTTTCTTTCAAGAGGATCAAGGTTTTAATGGAGCTAGCTAATAGGCATGAGGCTCTTCAGAACTTGTCACAGAAAATGGCCATATTTGCACGGCCAGTCCAAATTCGTGAAGTACATGGAGCAACTTGAGACGTCAAAATTAGAACGTCGTTGTCAAAGAGCGGCTTCTCAGGGCTGTTTGTCTCACAACGTGATTGATACCACGTTTTCACACAGTACCAACATGCTATCGTTACATTTCAGATTGTGGTTGCAGAAGGAAAGATGTCAATACCTGAGACCTAAAGGTGACCAAGTGGCTGGAAACATGGTTTTTTTGACGAAAGTGTTGAACTCAAGCCAACTGAGAAATGCACATCAAACAGGCTAAAGCCTGAGCAGAACTAGAAAATAAAACAGGATACAAAATCAATAGGGCAGGAAACATTTTTTTTTTTTTTGGTCTGAAATTCCAAATATACTATTTGCATTGTGCTTTGAAACTAGTAAGATTCAAGAAGCATCCCTTGGATCATTCGAAGGTCGTTTAGCGAGGCGACTGAGGGGTAGGTCATTTTCTTGAGCAGGACAGCGACTGCCTTGTATGAGAAAATATGTTCTTTTCAAGTTGAGCCGGTATATCAAGATCTTGTGCTGGAGACAATAGCACTTTACTAACAGCTTCGCTTTCTATTTGCCTGTGAATTCTTCAGAAGCACGAGGTTATGATACCCAGACTTTTATTCTGTAAAGATCACTTATAAGTATGTGGAAAGCCTGGATTGAATGACATGATTGTAGTTGTTCTAAAATGTTAATCCAAATTTTCATTCATCCAACACAGAAAGATCAAGGTATCCTTTAGGCTTTGTTTGGTTGGAGGGTAGGGGAAGGAGGGGAGGAGAGATAAAATTGACCAAATTGTCCATGGGAAAGTTTAAAAATTACATAGCTTTTTGTATCATTTTCCACACATTAATTTTGGAAGCATGTCACATCATAGTCATATCTTTTCTCTTTTTTTTTTTGAAACTGGAGAATACTTTAATTTAAATAAAGAAATTACAGCGGGGAAACAAATCCCACTTGCTCTTGCAGAATCAATTGCTCTAAACACTCTGGGCAAACATCAAAGAAACTAGGGATGGATACCTCTTTTTTTTTTTTGAAACTGGAGAATACTTTAATTTAAAATAAGTCATATCTTATTTTTCACACTAGGGATGGATATCTCCCCTCCCTCCCTCACCTCCAACCAAACATAACCTTACATTGCAATGGAAGAGTTGTTGGAGGATGGCACAGCCCCTTAGTTTTCAAAAATATGACAAAAATTGTGTAATTACCAGATTTTGTCCAATATGTTCTAAACCGTCAGTGATACGTAGGATTCTTCTTTACAGGGAATTTCCGATTTTTTATGAACGTCGCTCGGAGAAGCTCTAAGATGATGGCAGGGAAAAAAAATTCAAAATAGCCAAGTTACTTCTTCTGAAGGGAAAAAAAAAAGTCTGTTGATTTTCAAAAAAGTACTTATTTGAATAATTTGTACTCTAGGATCAATCCAAACCACTTCTGTTTAGAACCAGAGGGAGTGTGTTGATGTCTAATTTTACTTGGAATCACCAGGAGAGGAATTACCAAAAACCTTTTATTAAAGTGTGATTTTTAGGGCACTTTATAAATTACTTCTGAAAACTACCTACACACGAATTTTGCGTCCTTAAAATTACATTCCTCTTGTTTACTCCTTTACGTTTTGACTTCTGATTCCTGTGTAAAAATTTAGAACATCAAGAAGTGACTACTAAAAAAATAAGAAATTTTGGTTCAAACCTCCACTTATTATTGGCGATCTGAGCATATAAAGTTGATTATTGCTTGACAATTTGCCTTCACCGCAAATAACAATTAAATAGCACTACGATGTAAGATTTGAGAAGAAAGCGAAATGCTACTCAAACAGGGCCGACTAGAGGTCATTCTGGTTCAAAAGCTCATACATCAGAAGCTGTCTCACCAGCCATCCTCACAGCAATTTCCCCACGTTCACCTGAAAAATTCATATTCAGCTACTTCTGAGTTTACTTGCTGACAGAACAAATATGTAATTTTTCATGTGGACAACTGCACAAACAGGTTACCTGTGCGAACTCTTAAAACATCTGCAACAGGTATCACTGCACAATCAATTTATAATTCATTAAAAATGAGATTCCAGGCTGAATAATACGATTAAAATAAAAAATAAATATTTTCTTTCAATCTACGGATCATAGCATTGTTCTTTCTTCGTCCAAAACGTCCATTATGTGAACCTAGGCAAGCCACAAGCCAATAGACCTAAGTCCATTCACAAGAAACAGGCATCAGGTTAGTTAAGATTTTCATGTCCTGTAAACTAGACACGATTCTTGAAACATCCCATCGACCTCCAAACCTTCCATGCAATCTGGCTATTCCAAGTTTGACGCATATGAGGCTTTGAAACATATAATCCACTCGACTAAAATTGAAAATATTTTACTTCCTCAGTTCAAACCCATAACATATGATCAGCTTGAGACAGCCCACTAAGACAACTGCACATAAAGATGCATCCACAAATAATATAATTGAAGCTGCAGGCCATACAGTACAATTCATAACTAGGCAAAGAATGTTGAAAGCCTTACAAAAAATTTTGCCATCACCAATCTCCCCTGTTCTTGATGCCTTGACAATCTGGTCCATGACTGCTTCAACCTAATTGAAACATAACATCTAATCAGAAAAGTTGCAGAAATTTCCTTAAACCATGAATATGTAACGAGATTTCATTCTTGAAGTGTCAGAAACACTTGCAGACAGTTGACTAAGATTCGCTCATTTTATATGATCCAGTTTGTTATATGATTCATTTTATATGTCTTGAAAGAACTTCATGTGAAAGGAAAGGTTATGGCTTCATTATATATGATGTTAAGGATTTTAAAGTGAAGCAGCAGAAAATCCTGGGCATATAAAAAATCAAGGATTCTCTCTCTTCTCCCCTCTACAAGGTTGTCCAAGCTTAAGAAGAGAAGCACATGATCCATTTTAATGCAAAAAGGCATTCAAATTACTATCAAACGTCCACATACCTGATCCTTGCTCACTACAACTTCCATCTTAACTTTGGCGACAAAATTGTCTTCAGAAAATTCAGAGCCTGCATTCAGATCAATAACGTAAAATAATCATGTAAGGCAGAAAACAATCATATACTTCGGTACAGAATATACAGAGATTAACAAGTAAAACAAATTACTATTAAAAAAATACTATGCGGGTACTTTGATCAGTCTTGAAAGACATTGAAGACTTGTAGAAACAGGATGCTATTTCCTCAGTTTTAACTATTTGTAGTTCAAAATGAACTTACCTCCCTGCCTCTCTTTTGAACCACCTTGAGATCCAAAGCCCCGGGCATCAGATATTGTGACGCCACGGATTCCCATTTTCAACAAAGCCTTCATGAAAAATAATCATAAAAACCTCGGAGTAATGGCACTAGGTCACTCAGTGATCAATCAATAAAATAGCATAAGCCCGCCCAAATGAACAGTACATGAGAAATATTGGCTAGGGCAATCCTAAACGGGGGAATATGGTGTGACTAGATACTGATAGTTCTGGGGAGAAAACAGAAATCAGTAGATTGGGCTTAGAAGACTTCCCATATGAAGATGCTTAGCCACGATCATGAGTCCAGATATGACAAGGAAGCCGTGAACTTGTCCATGGCCATGATCCATGCAACAAATATTCCAAAAAACAAGTACCTTTAACCTGAACCAACAATTAAATGTACTTGTCTATTACCAGTTTAAGCGCCTACGAAGAGAGATGATGGGAAGTTACACCCAATAACAACAAAATCAAACTGCGATTATATTTAAGCAGCTGAAAACAAACAAGCTTTCAGAAAGAGATTGGAAATTGTTGACGAAACGAGCAGCCCTTCTTTAATTCGATGGGGCATGGTGACGACTCGGAATTTACTAAAACTACAGTTGAGAAGGAGTAACAAGCTTTATTAATGTCACTTTCATTGATGTCCATCACCTTCTCATAATGTTTCCCTGCCCCATCTAAAGAAATTACCACAACGCTAAATTACGAATAACACTGATCAAATCAAAGGTCAGCTAGTATCACATACCGAAGAAACCTGAGCGATTCGCCAAGGCCTGCTCCGTAGCAAATTCAAAAACATGGGATCAATGAGGATCATCAGTGAATTCACAAAACTCATTTCAACTTAACTGAGTAAACATCGGTCACCCTTCCCACTCCACATGCAGACAAAAAAGAAAGGGAGTAAATAGGTTCCAAACCTGAGAATCGCTTCGACCTTGTAAAACTTGGAATCGGGAACATAATCTGGGAGAGTGAGCAGCCAATTTAGTAGCGCAGTAAACAGAGTTTGAACAATGAAAGATATAGTCGGCATTTGTACCGGGAAGACTCTGAGCTCTGATTTTGGGGAAAATCGGGGTCGTGGCATTGCGCTTATGTCTCAGGACGAGGCAAGGAAATTCAGAACTACGGAAGCTCTGGGTCACCGATCTGTAATCTTGAAAAGGGAGTTCGAATTTTTTGAGATGAGCGCATGAGGGACTAAGAAGGTGCGGTCTTGCTATGGTAGAAGTCATTATTTCCCAGAAACAGGAGATGAGTAGAGCCGCGAACTGAAAGCTCCTCTTGCGTTTCAACCGGAAAGGACAGAAACTGATGGCTCAAGCGTAACAGAAGCCCGGTGCCAAATTGTTCAAGGCGATATCTCTGTTCGGAAACAGAAAATCCTAATATGGAGCTGCGAAAGAGGATCTGAGGAAATATTGACGCGTACATAATTTCATGCAAGATAGAGAACAGCTATAAATGGATTAAAACAAAAACAGTAACGTTTATCATTTTAGCAATTTAACATTAAATCAACAAGTTGCGGGGATAGCTCAGTTGGGAGAGCGTCAGACTGAAGATCTGAAGGTCGCGTGTTCGATCCACGCTCACCGCATGTTTTAACTTTTCGCAAATTTATTTTCTATCACCATTTTAATTTTTAATTTTTTTTTGAATACATGCTAACATTTATTTACTTTTCAAAAATAATAATAATAATAATAAAATTTAAGTCAGTCCCTATAGTTTTATTTTTTGTAAGCAATATAAGTAAAAGTTCCAAGGCAAGCTTCTGCCTATTTGTAGAATGATGCCAGGAGTAAGCCCACAAAATTAAACCTTTGGTGAAGAGAGGCTTCAAGAAACTAACAGAAGCATGTTTGGGATTACTTTTAAGAATTTTAAAGTATTTATTTATGTCAGTCGAGATAAAACTCATTTCACATAGTTTCCTCATCTACCGTAAATCATGATTAAAAATTTATTTTTGGAAGTCTTTTAAAGGTCCCAATCGATTGTTAAGTTGCCCTGTGCTGACATGCTTGGCAACTCATGCATGCATCCATGTGGCACAGAATAAAACTCCTTTCGCAACTCACAAAGGAGTATCATTAAATTCAGCATATGTAGGTGTCAAGTTCAGCCCAATTCGTGTTTGCTTCGGCCCAGGATTTAGAGCTTCGTGATGCCCCCACCCTATTCAGATTTAATTTGATGTTTTTTCTTCTTGGAAATAATTCTCTTTTAAGCTGTAAAATGAAATGACCTTTCCTTAAAATGTCAAAATCTAAGGTAAAGTTTTTGGATGGAATAAATTCGGATTATCAGGAGTCTTTACGTTGTTAGTTTTACAAAAAGAGGTGCTTTGAGTTAAAAAGCAAAGTGGCATTTGTGATAAGGGGTATTTACTTCTTGATCAAGCATTCCTCTATCATATTCATGACAAGCAAGTCGATGACGTATAAGCTTTTTGTTTACTATTATAGTCTCTCTGAAAAATCAGATGTACGGTGGACCAACCAAGATTATGATTCCATTGCTAATTAAACTATCGTCTAGTTAAGCCCCATTCCTTTGAAGAAACTCAATTAAAACCGAGCAACGAACCTATACCTGGCAAATATGGCGTACCTCTCGCGTCTATATGTGTGTGTAACTGTGTATGCATGCGTGAAGTTGACCCAAATACCATTTTTTTGTTCGAAGAGAAGGAATAACACATACTTTCTCTGCCCTTTAATCAGTTAACTTTTTTTATTTTTTTTTTATAAAAAGATTAAACAATCTAAATGAAATACGAGTATTCTAGAATAATTATAGTTATAAACTAAACTAGATTGATTTGTTTATGATTTTCTCTTCGTTAATTAAAAAAATCAAATATTAAGATTATGAAAAAACAAGGAGGAGAGAAATAGCAAACAAAATGTTAAGAGGAAAATTTCCGGCGGGTAAAGAAAAGACAGAGCAGAGGCGCAAGTTATTTAGAAAGTTCAGAGGTACAACACGAGCGGAGATCTTAGATAGTTAGATGTTACATGAAACAGAACAACAAAATACATAGAGATAACTGCAGGATACTAGAGAGAAAGGGACAAGTCTAGGTCAGATGGAGGAGGGGCCGCGCTTTCATTGAAGACGGTGGCTGCGGCGGTGATGCTATCGCTATGATCGTCGGCAAAATCCTGGGGTTCAAACCTGGGCCACCACCCTCCCTTAATCCTCTTGTCCCTGTTGTTCTCTGCAATGGCCACCCACCCACCGTGGCTCTTGAGACTCTGCCCAAGGTTGCGGATGAGGTCGAAGAACTTGTGCATCTTGGATTCATCGTCGGCATCATCCTCTTCTACCGGCGGGTGGTCGCCCTTCTTTCTCTTTCTGCAGCTACCTCCTGCGTTAATCCTATCCATCATGATCAGCCACCTACTGCTTGATTTGCTCAGATGATAAGTGGGAGCTCGCGCTCTGAATACTGCTTCGTGAATCGTGGCATCTAATAAAGTGAAAAAAACAAAACAAAAAGGCGATGATTGAACGAGACAGCGAAGCCGAGCGGAGCAGCAGAATATTGCGTCACATTCTTCCTTGGACATCAGAAATCACTATTCAGTAGTGGGTTGATTGCCAAGATGCCACACCCTCTCTTGGGCAAATGACCATCGTATCCCATTGCTTTTCGTGGGGCACATGGAATACTGATTGGAGGTGGTTGAGGGAGGGGACGCAGAATCATAATCTACGTCATTACACGCGGTCACCCTGAATCCCTGACCTCCCCATTATGACATCACTCCCCTTCGGCCCCACAGCCCCTGCTTAATTCACCTACTCCATCCCTCCTAGGAAAAAAAAGAAAAAAAAAACTAACGGAAATACAAAAAAGGGAAAATCCAAATATAAAAACTTTAAAACTCACCCGAATTTGTAAAAAAACTGAAAAGTAACAAGAACCTATGAATAATATGTAAATTCACGTGAAATTACCTTTTCACCTTTAAATTTAAAAAAATAAAAATCACTCTCGCCGGAAGGCCACCGGTGAGGGGTAGAGTTTTTATTTTTTAATGTGGGTTTTTTTTTAAAAAAAAATATTCATTGAAAGCGTGAGCGGTGGGGTTCGAACCCCCACCCCCCACACCTCTATGAGGCCAAGTAGCCTAACCATTCGGCCACTTAATTCCTTTAATATATATATATATATTAATAAATATATATTCTTTTTAATATTTTTTTAACCGTAGATACTAAACTTTCAACAGCATTTATAAATCTTCCAACGCTATTTTCAAAATTTTCATCGCCATTTACAATGTTCTTTTTACTGGTTTCACTTTTTTGCCTCTGAAGTAAAAACAAAAAATAATGCATTATTACAAATCTTTCAACGATATTTATAAATCTTTCGACACTATTTACAAAATTTTTATCGCCATTTACAATGTTTTTTTTGCTGGTTTCCCTTTCTTGACTTTGAGGGAAAAATATAAAATTTATGTATTATCACAAAACTTTCAATAACGTTTACAGATCTTTCAACGTTATTTACAAAATTATAGTGATTAATAATTCTAAGTGTGCAGTATGTTAATTGAAATATAATTTAATGAAAATCGATTTGGGTCAAATGCGGGGAACACTATTATTGACTTTAAAAATGAGAAGTCGGATGCTTTAAATAAAAGGGAAGAACCACAAAAATCAACAAAGAAAATGTAATGTAAAAACGAAAGCTAACAACAAACAATATGTTAAAGTTAGCACTTAATTACGTGGGATCGTGATTCCACTATTTAAAATCAAATAAATATCCATATTTTGCATCAATAATAAAAGGAAATTAAGAAATAATCAAATCATGCTCAAATATGATTACTCGATCAACCCATTATGAAAAAATATATAATAAAAAAAAGAAATAATCATCCATAATAAATGAAATTTATCATGTTTTTTGGCAAAAATAATAATAATAATAATTTTAAATTATCACAACTCCTTGATTTGTGAAGATAATTTTGAATTATGACAATTTCTTGATTTAGGCCAAAAAAAAAAAAACCAAACACTAATTTACATGGGAGAGTATTGCAGATTTCCAATGGTTTTGTTATATTCATATTGACTAGCACTGATTTTATTTTCAATGTCTATTTCTTTTCTTCTTTTATTCTTTTTTTCGGACCATGACATTTCCCTTATTTCACTCTTATAATAAGTGTCTTCAGTATTGATCTCATCAATATTTATTAACAAACAATATATTTCGAATTCAATATAAAAATATGCAGGTAATTTGAAGTAGATGATTATGAAATAATTATATGATTCATTATAATGACAAATAAATATTGCTTTTTGTGTATACAATAATTTTTTTTTAAAAAAAAAACTACCTAACCAATCCTAGAGACTAAAATATATACTGTAATAAATATTACCTACCTCATAAACTAAATTAGCTTTAGAACTATAATCTGTCATTCTATACCTGCAAAAGCTTTGGTAGATCAAAACACTATATATTTAGGGTTAAGTAGGAAATTTGCTCTGGAAGTGAAAGTTTTTACTGAAGAGTAATGTTACTCTAGAAGTTTTTATTATCTTAATGTTGTCTCAAAAGTTTCAAAATGTAGCAACGTTGCCCATTTTCGTTTAAAAGTTAATGGTTAATGTTAATTTTTTGACGGCTAACTTAGTTTTTTTAACAGTATATGGTAACATTATTGCGTTTTAAATCTTCTGAAGCAACATTAAAGCGAAAAAAACTTTCAAGATAACATTATTCTGAGGGATAAATTTTGGGGAGGGATTTACTGCTTAATTCAAATATTTAAATAGATTTTGGTGAGACTGAGTGCACGCAAGGCAAGTTCCAAAAGCCACTGTACACCGAGAGAAGACATACCCATGTTAATGGACGGGTTGTTAGGGAAGAGCGTGCGACACATGGATGGTGGTGAAGGATGAGTACCAGTCGAGCGTCCCACTTGGCCCCCAAACGAACAGACACGCGCCGTAAAACGTCACATCAAAGTGAAAACACAGCAAAATAACTCCGGACAGATGCTATTTCGCTCAATTTTATTCCAAATGATTTTTTTTTAAAAAAAATAAAAATAAAGTGCTCTATGTACAAGTTACGCTGTAAAAGAATCAAAGTAGTGAAAATGTAAGTCAATTAATAAAACATATGTATAATTAAATAATTTTCTCGACACCGAGTCCTAATTAAATAACTAAAAAACTATGGGGGAGTGGGTAGTAAAGAGAAATATAATTAAGATGTGACTGATAACACAACAACTTAATAAGAGTAATTTTATAAAATTATAATAATTTTGAAAAAAGCCTGAGATCCATGCAACTCTACTGCTTGTAACAAACTTTGACGACATCATATATCACGTGAAGCTTTACATACAATGCACGGAGCCTTTAATCAACAATACTGTGATTCACGCCTTGTCTGGGATTAGGATCCGGGTCACGTCATATTGGTGGTTAATTAATTTGCGACGGAGGGCGACAAATATGAGACGACGTTTACCGGAAAAAGATGAGAAAATCAAACGAGGATATATATTATTAATATGGGTCCCGATCGACGTCATATTTGTTGTTAATTTCCAACGGAGGCCGACAAATTATAATGTGAGACGTTCGTTTACGGGAAAAAATGGGTGGGAAAATCAAACGAGAACGCAAATGTAGCAGGTGAATCCTAGTTTGATTATTACTGCATATAATATCATCAATGACTTCTTCTTTGGCCTGCTCATCCATCTCATGGCTTGTGCTCATGTATGTTTGCCTCACCTGACAAGTCCCAAGGTCGATTCCATATATAATGCATCCATTGATCACCATCATATCAAAACTATAACCAAACCACCCGGCCGCTTATATTTGTATGATCGAGGAGCTAGTATAACATACATATCGAGTATCAAATCCAACATATATATAATTAATCAGCCCTGGATGCGTTCCATCATACGTGAGGCTGCGATCCAGTTCCATATGTCAGCCACAAAAAGCTTATTAAAGTTTGAGACACAATTAAGCTTAAGAGGTATGTATATGCCTTCCAAACAAGAACTCAAACACTCCCCATTTTGCAGTTTGTTAATTATATGATGACGCTTTGAATTTTTATAGTGACGTGGATTAAGTATGAGAGTTTTTTTTAAAAAAACATATATATATATATATATATATAACCTGTGATTAGGAATGAACGTTGATGTCGTACAGAATTGTTAAATATTGCATTTGAACGAAGGCATCTAGATTTTGTAAGGATGCGGCCGAGAAAAGTTATTCCAATCATTAATCTCTTAAGTTTACTCTCATTTTACTTTTAATCCCTTAAATTTTAAATCTTGAAGTTTCATTTCACTTAAAACAATTAGTCCCTATAATTCAATAAAAATCTTAAAAATTTTGCAAAAAAAAAAAACCATTAATTTAAAAATTGAAGGACCAAAACTACAATAAAAGTCAACTTAAAAAAAAAAACAAAGATGATATTAACCCATTTTAAATTGTGGAAAGCAAACGAGTGTTCAAGTTTTAAGTTGTGAAAGTTGTGGTAAATAAATAAATAGGATTGAAATTAAGGTTTAAAGGGACGGCGTGCGAAAAGAAACGTACGTCGAGGCTGAGGGTTGATTAGATTGAGCAGGTCATGGAATGATGACACTGAGAATGATGAAGGCGAAGAAAAATAAAAAGAATGGCGACAAGATGATAAGTGCACAACGTTCCAGGATGTGGATTTTCTGGTGAGTGCCAACTTAAAACACGAAACTTCCCTACTCGCATCCGACATCATTCAACAAAACAATGTCTCCAGTACGTGCACTCGCATGGGGCACACTCACGCATACAATAAAATGATTTAATTTGAAAAGAGAAATTCACGTACTCGCATAAGAGGAGGGTAAAATCGAGATTAAAGTGTACTTGTAACGTTGCGAGCTTGAGAGAGAATACTGTGGGAAACTAGTTTCCTGTGAGGTAAAAAGTTTAGTAGGGAGGCCCATCAGATTTGATCTCGATAGTTTAAATCTGAGTTTTTCAAAGTATTTTTATTTTAAAATTTTAAAGAAATTACCTTGATCGAGAACCCAGTGAGTTTAAAGGAAATTTAAACATTCGTTCAGTTTTCTAATTAACACTTTGAATTATAAAAGAAAAATGAGATAGAAATTTTGAAGAGGAGAGAAGAATAAAAAACAAAGTCCAGGACCAAGAGCGCAGGCAAAATTGAAATTTGAAGCCTTCGATCTGTGAAAGACGAGTCCTCAATAACCAAAATCTAAGAACCAAATTCCCGAGCGCGACAAACCTAGCTAGTACTCTGAAATAAACGATAATATAGGTGAGGGAATTTATTGGATCTGATACTTCGTGTGTGAGATGAAATGGGTGCCAAAGAAATTGTGGCTGGAACTGATCGAAAAACTAAAATGAAAACATGGATTAAAGATTAACGTGGTACAAGATGCAGAATACAGAGACTTAAGAGACTGGAAAATCAATTAAAGTGGTAGGCTGGTAGCTGCGTCTGCGTCTGCGTCACGGATGGATATACATACATATATATATATAAGCAAGCACAATGAAGCCGATTTAAATTAGATGTTCAAAGCGAGAGGCTGAGATTCATGCCTCTTTCTGCTTCCTTTTTCTCATCTGCCGCTTTCTGGTTACCACGAGGAAGATCTGCAGGAGAGAATTTCAGAGGAGGGTTATACTTTTGGCTCCGACTCTGATGATGAGGATCTACTTCCATAAAATCTTCAATTTGAAACTGCGGCGTCCAAACTCCCACTCTATTCTTCACCTTGCTGCTCCGGCCATTTTCTGTCTCCCCAAACCTCCTCAGCCCTTCGCGGCTCTCTCGAATGCTTCTGACCAGAGCGAAGAATTTCTCCATTTTGATCTCATCATCATCTTCTTCCTCATCTACCCCACACCAAATCTTCCTTTTCTTGCTGTTGCCAGCACTGTTCATGTTATCGGGTTTTGATTTAAAGGAAGAAGTGACCGAGGAATTTTCCAAGAAAAAAAGAGATGGCTCTGCTAAAGAGAAGGACTAGTATATAGCATGCAGCTTCCAGGCTGGTTCCTTGGATATAAGGACATTCATTCCTGCCAAAGGAATCTACAAGATGGTCAGTTATTATTGTGACGCATATTATTCCAAGGAAAAGAAAAATGTTTAATGTATACATGTTAATTATTATAGCAACAGATTAGTATAATGAGGTTGCAAAAATAATGGTGTTAAATAGGGAGCACGCGATTGTTCAAAAAAAATAAGGAGCAGGCGAATATCTCGCAAAAAAGTTAAACAATGCATCACTACGTACTGTGTATACTGTGTACTATTCCATTTGCTTACCCTCTCCTCTTCTTTACAAAAGCATAGTATGTGGTGAAAAAAAAAAAAAGCATAGTATGTGTTGTCGCTTCCAGATGGAAAAACCAAAAAGGAAAAGGAAATTAAAGCGTGTGTTTGGGGGTTCTTTGGTAAAAGCAGGTCGGATTTCCCTAACTTCGATGAGCTGATGACGTCACTTCCATGACATCACATGCGATGCGAACACCCTTTCCAAATAATTTTCTATAGTGAATAAAGAAAAGACCTGCCTCGTCAACGTGCATCCGAGTCAACAGAATTACGTTTTTCTACCAGAACAAAAAAAGGAGCATTAAAAAAAGGTTAATGTGTAAAAATACACATGTGTTTTTTTTTAGGAGTGTCCAGTAATAAATGTTTTTTTTTTTGTGTAAAAGTGCACACGTGGTTACAAATTAGGTGTAAAAATACCGTTTGACCGTTAAGTTTGACTTCGACCGATGACGTGGCATTTCAAATGTGAAAAAATACACATGTGATTTGTCTAGAAGAGCGCCCAACAACAAATTTTTTTTAAATTTAATAATTTTATTTTAATTACTACCGGGTACTAAAAAGATATTTAGAATACTGAAAAAAGACTTCATAATTTTGAAAAATTATTTTTAGATCTGAAAAAAAATTTCAGGGTACTAACTGGTACTAAAAAGATATTTTAAAGTATTTTGTTTGTACCATTCAGTATCCTGAAAGTACTTTTTAATACCAGTTAGTACCCTGAAATATTTTTTTCAATATCCTTTTAATACCGATAAACACTTGAAATATTTTTTCAAGATTCTAAAATAATTTTTTTTCAGGGTACTAACTAGTACTAAAAAGTATTTTCAGGATACTGACTGGTACAGAAAAAATACTTATAATCTTGAAAAATTATTTTAGCATCTTGAAAAAATATTTTGAGTGTTTACCAGTACTAAAAGGATACTGAAAAAAATATTTCAGGGTACTGACTGGTACTAAAAAGTACTTTTAGGATACTGACTGGTACAAACAAAATACTTTAAAGTATCTTTTTAGTACCAGTTAGTACCTTGAAATATTTTTTTCAGATCTAAAAATAATTTTTCAAGATTATGAAGTATTTTTTCAGTACAGGTCAGTATTCTAAATATCTTTTTAGCACCCAGTAGTAATTAAAATAAAATTATTAAATTAAAAAAAATTGTTGTTGGGCGCTCTTCTTGACAAATCACATGTGTATTTTTGTACTTTTGAAATGTTACATCATCGGTCAAAATCAAACTTAACGATCAAACGGTATTTTTGTACATAATTTGTAACCACGTGTGCACTTTTGCACCCAAAAAAAACATTTGCTACTGGATGCTCCTCGAAGAAAAGCACATGTGTATTTTTGCACCTTAACCCTTAAAAAAAAATACTTATCTGATTAATATGTTCTGATCCACTGCTGTAGAATGTAGCGCTGTTACTCCAAATAAAAATGGTATATGTAGTCAAAACATTCTATACCCTTCACAAAAATCAATAAGCAACGACGCAGCAGCTCAGCCTTGTAAACTACGAGTATATAACTATTTTAATTTTTGGCATGTGTTGGAATATATATATAATGTTTACAAAAAATCATATAAGTTTATTGTCTTGATCTTTCGTTTCTAGATTTTTTTCCCATATTTTCATTCTCACGCTAATTTTGAAAACTATTCTATAATAGAATTTGTCATTTAAATGTAAGGTGAATGCAAAAAAACACTTTTATAATGGCCCATTTGGTAAAGAGAAAATTTGAGGAGAGAAAGGAATCTAGGGGAAGGAAAGCAAGGGAATTGAAGATTTTGAAAGATGAGTTGTCTCGTAAAGAAATGTCTATTTTCCCTACAAAAATAATTAATTCAAAATAAAAAAGAAAACTAATTTTTTTTGCTAAAATATATTTTTATAAAATATGCTTTTATCAAGTTCAAACTTGTGTAAAAAAAATTCTCATCAAGTTTAAATTTGAGGAGTAAATTTGTCAAAAAAATATGAACAGTCACGTGGGCCTTCCCACGTATAAGGGAAGATTGGTGGGCTTGGGTTAGGTTCAGGAACCTGGGTTCTTGGAAAGATTTGTCCAAAATACATATTAAACGGAGGAACTTGTTAATTTTTCTTCCTACCGAATCCGTATACCAAATAGGCCCTACAAATTGTATTTAAGGTTTGTTTGGTCTGAAAGGAGGGAGTGGGAGTAGAGGGAAAGGAGAATAAAGTACCTCCAACCCAAACAAACCCTTAGTTAGCCTCGGCAATACTTGAATATCACTTATTCCTATGATGATATAAAAGAAACCAATTTTGAAATGTGTTGTGAGTTTTTTTGAGAGTTGGCGCCAATTTTGAACCTGGGTTTATGGATTTTTGTCATTTATATTAACGCCGTGAAAACGGAATTTATCTAGTGTTTGGCCGTTTTCTATTCTGTAACTTGCGCTTGATTCCCAAACATGTATTTATCACATCAAGTACTTATTATTACCAAAGATAGCAGTCATGATGAGGGGCAAGGACCTTGAGTAAGTTGCTTGGGGTTTAAAATTCCTCTTGTATACTCAGTTGATCGAAGAGCTTACCTTATTTTTGTCGTTACAGAAAAATGTTTATAAGTGGCACAATCAATATATGATCTGAAAGCATAAAAAACTATCCAATATCACCCAGGGAGTGAGTGAGGTGAAAGTGTGGCACAACACAAGCCCCTCCATTACGTACCTAAACTGTGAAAAGCATTTGATTGCTTTTCCTTTACCTTTCTTTGGGGTAACTTGAGAGGGAGCCTTCCATTACCCATAATCAAGTGAGGCTGTGGCTGTCCCTTTCATGATGTAGCAGTTCAAAGTCTGGCACATGCCCCTCCTCTCTTTTTCTGAAGCTCCAACTAATGGCATTGCCTTACCTACCCCTGCAACATCATTCCCAATCTTTCACTTTGCATTGCCTCCATTTTTCTCTTATTTAAAATAAACACAAACATTTTTCTAGTCCTTTTAAACGGGCCAGATTGCATTTATTATATTTTGGCTCACACTCACAGCCATCGTAATCTTGGATTGCATGCTGTAGTGTGTAGTCTGGTCGTAATATCAATAATGGCACGTTGAAAAGTTGGGGGAAATACTCGTGTTTGGCTGTCTCTAAATACTGCCCTTCCCTCTTTCGCCTCTTTTTTTTTTTTTTTTTGGTTTTGGGTTTTTCTTGGTGAACGCATGTCCAGTTTCTACCTACCCTCTTTCCGCATGAATAACGCGGCCCATCATTTCGCGCGTGCTATACTCAAAAAGTCCAATCTGCCCCTCCCCGCTTCTTCTCTCCAATTTTGCCCCTCTTTATTTTTTTAAATACTCAATTCATTTCTTAATATAATATATATTTATCTAATTTGATTAGATTTGAGAGTTAGCTAAGTTAGTTAATATGATATATATTTTGTAAAATATCATAGTCATCTTCCTTAATTTCTTTCTTCCCCCTCTCCTCTTGATTATTATGAAGGAGCATTGGTAGCGGTAAATTGGAAAAAAGATTGACACATAAAAAAAAAAGTCTTATATTAGGATTAAGATTAACTCCCTAAATATATTTTATATTAAGCAAATGAGAGAGTATGTTTCACATGGCAACCCAAGTTTCACCTGTAACATCCTGATTTTTGAGTCTAAAGAATAGAAAATAAGCCTATTTTTGAAAGACTACTAGGCCCTATTTTTAAAAATGGCGAATCTGGAATGTATTTTATTTTACATAAATAGTATTTACTATTCATAAATACGTACATGAATAGTATTTACTATTCACATATACGTATTTACTATTTAAAAATACGGTATTTACTATTCCTAAATACGTATTTACTATTCATGCGGGACCCACAACCAAAATAATTCATCCTCCCCGTGAACTTTGAAAATTTTGTCAGCGGGACCCACTCAATAATAATTTATTATTTAAATAATAATATTATATTATAATAATAAAATAATATATTATATTATATTATTAAAATATTATTAAAATTTTTAAAAAAACGTTTACGGGCGGCTAAGAGTCACGGGAAAGTTTTCTTTTTATAATTTTGGGAAAATTACGTAAAAGACCCAGAGACGAAAATTACACTTAAAGACCCATTTTCCAACTATAAATAGACGTTCCATTTCATTTCATTCTTCACAATTCCTAGAGCTACTTAGAGAGAGGAAGAGAGAGAGAGAGAAGGAAGGAATGAAGAATGATGGTATGATCTGAGGTTGAATTATTTGGTGATGGTAAATTGAGAGTATTGAAGTATTGGTAAAATAAGCTTGGAATTGAGGTAACCTTGGTTATTCTTTTATATACTTGTCAAATATTTATATGTGTATATTTATTTACTGTTTTGGGATTTATTGTGCCTATAGAAGGCTTGATTTGGAATCTGATAATGTTGTTTTGATGAGAGTGGATATTCTTGGAGCCCTTGGTATCACTTTTCTTTTAACCGGGTCAAATATGACACCTCCTTGGTTGTGATTTTACCAGGAGGGGAGCCATGTTGAAGTTATGAGTATTGGATATGTTATGATGAGATGAGTTATGTGTTAGATTGCTCCAGTCAACGGTTATAAGAGGTGGTCAGGGTAATAAGGGTGATCTATTCATCATTGACATATTTTATATTGTGAGATCTCTTGTGAATTATTGGAAAATAAATTATGATGTTTTTGGAACCCTTTTTGGGAGGGAGTTTTGGTAACCGAGTCGAGAACTATTTTGTGAAAGGTTTTTATATAAAGGCATATATTTTAATTATTGTGAATTTATAAATATGTTCTCGTTCTTGGTTTGCATGTATATTTCTGAATAACCAATGGTTACGGGGATCTTTGGATCTTACGGTTACTTTGTTTATTTTTTTTTTTCAGGTAAATGATTTAGTAGGGAAATCAGGGAAGGCACATATGGAAAGCTCATGCTATGTTATTTTATTTGCCATGACCATAAGACTTCCGCATTTTGAAAACTCTGATATTATTTTGGATTTATTTTGGCCCTATATAAATGAATTTGTATCTTTGGCCAAGTTTTTGGGTGTTAAAATTGAAGCGTTACATTTTTTGTATCAGAGCTAAAAGGTTCTGGCCAATTTGTTGATTTCCTAACAGTTTTCTAAAATTGAGGTCGTGGCAAATTAAATATCATAACATTTGCACTTCCCTGTTAGATTTAGAATTTATTTAGCTATTTTCTTATTTAGTGTCCTTGTGATATCTATAATTGTTATTGAGGATTTATAGTTTGAGATTATGATTAAGGTTAGATTGTGAATAAGGTTTGATATTTTATCAGAGTGGCGCAGCGGAAGATGATGAATTTTGAGGACAAAATTTTTTTTTAGGAGGGGAGAAATGTAACATCCTGATTTTTGAGTCTAAAGAATAGAAAATAAGCCTATTTTTGAAAGACTACTAGGCCCTATTTTTAAAAATGGCGAATCTGGAATGTATTTTATTTTACATAAATAGTATTTACTATTCATAAATACGTACATGAATAGTATTTACTATTCACATATACGTATTTACTATTTAAAAATACGGTATTTACTATTCCTAAATACGTATTTACTATTCATGCGGGACCCACAACCAAAATAATTCTTCCTCCCCGTGAACTTTGAAAATTTTGTCAGCAGGACCCACTCAATAATAATTTATTATTTAAATAATAATATAATATTATAATAATAAAATAATATATTATATTATATTATTAAAATATTATTAAAATTTTTAAAAAAACGTTCACGGGCGGCTAAGAGTCACGGGAAAGTTTTCTTTTTATAATTTTGGGAAAATTACGTAAAAGACCCAGAGACGAAAATTACACTTAAAGACCCATTTTCCAACTATAAATAGACGTTCCATTTCATTTCATTCTTCACAATTCCTAGAGCTACTTAGAGAGAGGAAGAGAGAGAGAGAGAAGGAAGGAATGAAGAATGATGGTATGATCTGAGGTTGAATTATTTGGTGATGGTAAATTGAGAGTATTGAAGTATTGGTAAAATAAGCTTGGAATTGAGGTAACCTTGGTTATTCTTTTATATACTTGTCAAATATTTATATGTGTATATTTATTTACTGTTTTGGGATTTATTGTGCCTATAGAAGGCTTGATTTGGAATCTGATAATGTTGTTTTGATGAGAGTGGATATTCTTGGAGCCCTTGGTATCACTTTTCTTTTAACCGGGTCAAATATGACACCTCCTTGGTTGTGATTTTACCAGGAGGGGAGCCATGTTGAAGTTATGAGTATTGGATATGTTATGATGAGATGAGTTATGTGTTAGATTGCTCCAGTCAACGGTTATAAGAGGTGGTCAGGGTAATAAGGGTGATCTATTCATCATTGACATATTTTATATTGTGAGATCTCTTGTGAATTATTGGAAAATAAATTATGATGTTTTTGGAACCCTTTTTGGGAGGGAGTTTTGGTAACCGAGTCGAGAACTATTTTGTGAAAGGTTTTTATATAAAGGCATATATTTTAATTATTGTGAATTTATAAATATGTTCTCGTTCTTGGTTTGCATGTATATTTCTGAATAACCAATGGTTACGGGGATCTTTGGATCTTACGGTTACTTTGTTTATTTTTTTTTCAGGTAAATGATTTAGTAGGGAAATCAGGGAAGGCACATATGGAAAGCTCATGCTATGTTATTTTATTTGCCATGACCATAAGACTTCCGCATTTTGAAAACTCTGATATTATTTTGGATTTATTTTGGCCCTATATAAATGAATTTGTATCTTTGGCCAAGTTTTTGGGTGTTAAAATTGAGGCGTTACATCACCACTTTTCATCATATAAATTATCCTCAAATTATGAAGCTCTCTAATTTTTTAAGAATAACAAGCTATATCTTCCTGTGCGTTGATGAGAAGTTTTTTCTTACACTTGTGATAAGAGTATATATGGTCATGTTGCCAGGAGTTGGAATAAGTCAAACCCCTATCAGACGGTCTGTAATCAGAGATGAACCTATTTAAAACCTGGCTTATTTGTTAAAATCAACGTAGATAGAGCTTCTAGGGGGAAGGATGGATTGGCTGGGTGGGGGTGTTTTTGTGGGAATGAGGGACACTGGATTGGAGGTTTCTCACGAAAATTGGGATCTTGTTCAGCCTTAAATGCTTATTTATGGGATGTGCTATCTGGTTTAGAGCTAGCATGGAGCAAACAAATAGATAGCATTATGCTGGAATGTGACTCAACATCTGTGGTTCAGAAGCTGCAGCAGCTGCAAAATGCTAAGGATGCTAGATCGAGGATGCTGGGGGCAATCAGAGATGCTATGAAAAAGTTCTCTAGGTTGATAGTTTCACATGTATATAGAGAAAGTAATAACTATGCAGATGTTCTTGTTGGTTTAAGTTTTTTACAGGAGGATGCTTATGTTATATTTGATAGTCCTTTGTTGATAGTTAGAAAGTGCTTGTACAGGGATTATGTGGGCGTATCATACCCACGTTGTGTCTTAATTTAGGAAGGAGCACGGGCTGAGTGCCCCATTTATTACCACAAAAAAAGAAAAGAAAAAGAATCTAAATGTGTAAATAGATTAGAATTATTTTGTTAATGTTTGACTTGTAAGCTTTTAGACCTGGCCTGTTTGTACATTAAATAAATACTCCCTCCGATCTTTATTATAAGACAAATTTACCTAATTTTGAAAGAAAGTAAGAATAAAAGTTAAATTAGTTAATTATATTTGTTTTCCTAAAATATCTTTATATTTGTAATCCACTTTTTTTTTTTAATACAGATTTGTAATCCACTTTGACATTCAGCCTGATTTAACATAAATGGGCCTCGATTATTTCTTCCTTAGGATTACGCAGGCCTGCTATTGTTAACCCACGGTTGCTGTTGCCAGGTTGGCTCATTGTTCTTCCCTTATTCTTCCTTCGCACGTTATGTATTTCATCCAGTTTAAACAGTTATGAAAGAAGCACCAGCACTAATAGGTTGGGCATGGTAACGCTCCCAGAATGACTTTTTTCTTAATTTCTGTGCCTCGGAACAAAAATGGATGGGAACTGTGTTTGATAAATCCGGTTTTTTTTTTTTTTGCTCCTGGGATGAACCGGTTTTTTTTTTATGCTGTAGAATAAAAAAAAGAAGCTAAAAATTTTAACTTTTCTTTTGCAGGACATAAAATCAAAACCTATTTTACACAACATCTCTCTTCTTTCTCGCGCAAACAACCTCAGCCGCCGCCACCACCACCACCCCACCACCACCGCCACCACCCCACCACCACTACCGCCACCGCCACCACCACCACCACCTCCGCTGCCGGCGCCACCACCACTACGACCGCCCCACCACAACCACCACCCCACCCTCGCCGCCACCACCTCCACCACCGTCGCCACCACCACTACCGCCCCACCCCACCCCTGCCGCCGCCACCACCCCCGTTGCCGCCACCACCTCCACCGCCGTAGCCCCACCACAACCACTGCCGCCGCTACCACCCCCCCGTCGCCACCACCACCCCACCACCGCCGCCACCACCCCACTCCCGCCGCCGCCGCCACCACCACTGTCGCCGCCACAACCACCACCGCCCCACCACAACCACCGCCATCGCCACCGCCGCCACCACCCCACCACCACCGCCGCTGCCACATAAATAATTTTTTGAATATAAAAATTACATAAATAATTTTTTTAGGAAATTTAAATTTAAGTTTATTTGTAAGGTATACTAATTATATTAATTATTAAAAAAGGACAAAATTGTAAAAATAACTTATTAATCCTTCACCTTCCTCCCTTACTATTTTTTTAACTCCCAAACAAGGGGAGGAAAAATGTGTTACCAAACGTAATTCTGATTCTCGGAGTAAAAATAAAATGGGTTAACAAACGTAATTCTGATTCTCAGAACTCTTCTAAAGCACAGAATCAGAAAAAATTGTTTTATCTCAGAAACAGTGCTGGGCAACAAAATGGTTGTCATGCACACCCCTAGTAATGTAGTGGTATTGGGATTAATTCCCCCCCTTTCGGTCTTGGGTTCGATCCCCCTTCCCCTATCGCCTTGTATCAAAAAAAGAAAAAAAGTTATGAAAGAAGCAGTTTAAAAAAAAAGTAATTATTTACCAAAAAACAAGTGTATAATTATAAATTATAATGTGTATAGGAAAATATAATAAAAATTGAATAACACTATTAATGAGTTATAAGTATTACTCATTTTATAGAATATATAAGTACATTATTAAATTATTGTTGTATTTAATTATTATTAAGAAATTAAATAGGGGTATTTTTGAAAGAAGTTAACAAAAATTAAAAACTTTGTCCTATAATTAGGATCAAGATCAACTTTTAAATGTAGTCCTATAATCAGGATCAAAGGGAGTATAATTATATTTATATTATATAAATAACACAATATTTATTTTTTAAAATTCTTATATTCAAATTTTAAAACGCACAAAGTGTACTTATGGTCTTCAAGAGCTGCAATATGAGGCATTTTTAAAGACTTATATTGTAAATAGACCTTTAAAAACGATTCAGGCTCAACCAGGCTTAGAGGCTCAAACCTGAGCCTTAAAAAAATGCATACTTTCAGGCTTAGGCCTTTTGTCTCATTACAGGTTCAGACCTGTTTATCCAAAGTTTGACCTGACTTGACTTATTTTAATGCCTACATGTTACCGAGCTTGAATTCTTTACGAAACGATATTTTTCTCCACTATTTTCTGCCACTCTAAAGCCTGAAGGATTTAACAAGGAAATAAGTGAATGACTAAGAACACACCATGAACTATATTAAGCCCGGTACAAGAATACATGCTATCAGACCTCTACAAAATAACGCATGAGAAAAATAGAAGGGAACTTACTATCACTATCACTATTGATATAAAAGGGGATTATTCATGATTGTGGCATATAAATAAATAATGGGGTTTACTTTTCTCATGTTGCATGAGAGAAACAAGATTCCTACACACACATAAAATGGTGGGACCCACATATATATATAGTGCTAATTATATATATATGCGGGTCCCACCATTTTATGTGTGTGGCATGAGAAAACATTTCCCCTACAACATGAGAAATGTTTTTCCCATAAATGAAATAAGAGAATAATGATGTTTAAGGACATTGAAAGTATTTTGAAAATACCATTTAGGTTATATTGCATATTTTCATTAATCAATCAAATATCATTAAACACAGTATTGAAAATATTCATATCAGTCCATTAATTATTATAATTGTAAGTTTGATGAATTTTTAAAGCGTGCAAATTTTTAACAATACATTAACTATCATTAAAAGTTTGATAATAATTGTCCCTCATAATCTTTTAATTTTTTTGGCTAAAAATTGGGAATGTTATAAATATGTATTATGTTACACCTCCACCGGCCTCGCCCTTTCGGGTGGCGGGTTAGAGGGATTTCCTTTTTATAATTACCTTCCCTTCATTATTAGTTCGTTTAATGATGAATTAGAGTGCGCGTAGCAGAGCACAGGATCGGTTTGGACAAACTACGTACTGGTAAAAGGTAAAAGTCAACAAAAAGTAAAGTCCCCGGAGGGTTAGGTTACAGTCATCCGGCCGTAAGTATCTAGATATTAAGTACAGTCATCCCAAATATATAAAGCACAAAATACGATAGGGCATCCCCTATCCTTCACAGCCAGTTCTCCATACCTCTCCAAAAAGACCTTTCTATCTCAAACTCGATCCCCTTTATCACCACAAGCTCCTGAGGTCCAATATTGGCCCCCAGAGTAACCGTCAATACTCATGCACTATATGTGATATGTGTATGCATGCAACCATGGGAGTGTGTATAACAACAAATAGTGTAATAAACATGCCACAATATGCAAACAGCCACAAATATCACAACAACATCACGTCTTCGCACCGTCGGGTCGCCTTACCAAGGCAGACCCCGGAATTACCGGAATCACAAGCCTATCTCCATAGAGTCGCCACGTAGGCAAACCCCAGCAGGCACCCTCAACGCTAGGGACACAATCACAAACATGTTCTATCCACAAAAATCATTTTGACATGAGACCAGTGCCATTCGAACCATTAGTAAGTCTATTTTACATGAAAAATATATCCAGACCATGAAAGTACAAATGTTTTGGCGTATGTCCCACTTTCTCTCCACTGGTTCAGTTTCGCGTCACTGTTCCTATCGCCCACTTTAACTATTTTTTTCACCTAGAAAATCTTTTCCAAAACCGACATATTATATATGTAAACTCATTCCCCAGATGTCTAGTTTCTGCATAAAAAATTACAGCCTAAAACAAGTTCGTTTACCTCCTTAAAAACGCGTTGGAAGGTTCGCTGCTCAGATGAACTGAAGTTGGCAGCAAGCTTTCCTTTGGGGTTTTTGATGTTTTCGCCTTCGGAAACTTCAACCATGGCTAAACCCTAAGTAAAACCTTATTTCAGAGCCTTTGGTGACCTTAAAAATGTAAAAATCCAACCCTAACACCAAGCTTTTACTATTTACACGAATTTTCTTTTTAAGAATGTAAGAAAAGGAGTTGTCGGTGTTACCTGGAATCGGAGAATCGATGAGGAACTTGAGATTCTTGAGCTTGGGAAACCCTAACAATGGTGGCTGATGGATTTCTCTGGGATTCTCTGGAAATTTTCGTGGCCTAGGGTGAAAAATGAGGTGAAAACACCTTTTTAATAAAAGTGAAATTGATCCGGTTAAACTAGAATTAACTGGCGTAAGTTTCTGACTGGTAGGGGGAATATAATCATTATTTTTTTTGACTTAACCTCCAAGAATTTCCAGAGAAGTCCAGAGGGTCCAGAAGCTCCTCCATGTGCGCATAATCCTCCAAAATATCATGATCTTTTCTACTTTTGGGGCAAATTACGCGTTTTGGCCCGGAACTATTGGAAATTGCGATTTTGGCCCATAACTCTTTAATAATTACCAACTTTTCCCAACTTTTTGTCTCCCCTTTTTGGACACATGTGGCGCCATTTTGGGCCTACATACCTGCCCAAATCATTTTTTTCCCTATTTATTCCCATTTTACCCCTATTCTCCCAATGCGGGTCCCGCGGCTTGACTTTTACACTGACTTTTCTTTCTTTTCTTCCAAGTAAATATTTTTATTGATTAAAGGGAGTGTGTGACGCCTAAGAGGCTCCACACATCGGGTCTCTGATATTTAATTCCATTTTTCCTCACTTTTCGGTCTAGTTCTCGACCTATCGGTCCGTGTGGGTCTCGTCGGCCATCAGGATGGTTCTCTTTGCACTTTTCATTATCTTTGCCAAACTTTTCCCTCATGAATAGACATTTCTACATAACACTTCCCAAACTTCATATATGGTCCCACATCTGACCTACTTAGTCCAAAGGAACCCCCTAATCGATCCCTCTTTTGTCGGTTACTCGCTTGTAGAACTCGTATAACATGTCTTGGCCGAAACATGACTTAAATTACTTGATTTCCTATTCCTTCTCATGGTAATCCAAATTGAAAATTATTAGTTTAAAGAATTGTCCATTTCACCCTTACTTTTACTCTTTTTATTATTATCGCACACAATAAAATAATACCAATAATGACAATAGTTGGAAATAAAACTTCTCATTAGTCCAACAACATTTACAAATACGGGGATTACAACTGTAGGGGTGTTACATATTTATAGATCCTTATGGTTAAAAAATATCTGATAATTATCAAAATCTGAAATATAAGCTATTGGGAAAAAACATGAACTCACTATTTCTAAATCAAATCATTATAATTAAGGGATCAGAAAACATCATCATCATTATTTGTGGGAATGTAATGCCATTGACGGAGAGATAATTTCTGAACCTATGTTGCCGTTTTTTACAAAGTTTTTATTTTGTTCAAATGGAGGAAGTTATAAAATAAAGAAGATTAGGGAATATAAAAATTATCAAATCATTTCCAAATAAATTTGATTAACCAATCAAATATGAAAGGGATCGGAGAATTATAATAAAAGACTAAAGAAAAATAATATTTAAAAATGATAATTATTTTGAAGGACCAGAAATTAAAACATTAGAATAAATTGACTAAATTGCCTTTACCTAGATTTTTTATAGGGTGAAGGAGCGAATTTACCAACAGACTTTTATCTTGAGAGCGACCAACACAAAAAACTTTTAAATAGACCAGTTATACCAAACAACTTTTTAAAAAGTAAAATTAACACAAAAACGTTACTTTTGTCACAACTCCGTTAGTTACTGTTCTCTTTTTCCTTCTCCCTCCTCAGTCCTCTCTCTCTCGTTTCAGACTCACCCTCTGTCAAGTTATGAAGTCTTGAGGCATTGGTCCTTTGTACAAGAAATGCCGAAATGTAAAACAGTTTATCCTGCAACATTAAAATTCAGAACTTAACATCGCATTTCATTCAGCGGACATGCAAGCTGAATAATATCTTCTATCACTAGGATGCATGATCATCATTCTCAAACTCTATCTTCAACTTGTAAGCAAACAAACGCTTGAGGTTCAAGTAGTTCGACGAGCCATTTATTGGGTTTCCATCAAACAGTAATTAAGCATACGATCTCTAACCGTACTTACACAAAATTTATCTTTTTATCACTCATTAGAAAAAATAAAAATAAAAATAAAAAGCAATGTTCAACATCAATCACACAGCCCTAAGAGAAACAAAAATTTACAGGCAAAAGACAGGCAGGAAAATTCAGAGATTATACCTCAACACCTTCAGAGGAAGCTGCTGACGCCGTAGAAGAAGGACCACTATCTGAATCAAGACTGAAGAAAAGGAAAAGGGCGAGGGCGAAAAATTCGAGAGCCATGACGAAAAGCAATACGATGAACCAAGTCTGTTGCCAGAAGGGAAATTCAAATTCGGAAGGCCTCCTCCTTGCCCTGTAAACAATCCAGGTTGGTCCCGAGCTTGGCGTAGATGGAGAGGGAGAAGAAGAAGAAAAAGGCTTTCTTCGAGATAGATTATCTGACCCTACGGAAGCCACGGTTCGACCCGACTTACCATCCAGATCGGAATAGAGGGAAAGAAAGCTTACCATCCAGATCGGAATAGAGGGAAAGATAGCTTATTGCTCAAAAGAAGAAGAATGCTCAACTCGTCATAAAACGGATTGTTCTGTTGGAGCTCCAATGAATTTCAGGGCAGAAGAAATCCTAGTTTGTATAGGCTTCCAATTCCAACTTCCAGCTTCAACTTTTCGCAGGAAGTAATTGGGAGAGGAGTGAAAGAGACGCTGGAAAATTGGAGACACGTTTTGTGACATATTTTAAGCCAACAAGGTAGCAACACATGGCCAGGTTAATGACGTGGAAGATTTTAAGTGGATAAAAAGTTACACTGAGACTTCGGGTCAATTCACTTTTTGGGTGAGTTTGAAACGAGAAAGAGAGAAGGGAGAAAGAAAAAGAGAACAATAACTAACGGAGTTGATGACAAAAATAACGTTTTTGTGTTACTTTTACCTTTTAAAAAGTTGTTTGGTATAAATGGTCCATTTAAAAGATTTTTGTGTTGGTCGCTCCCGAGATAAAAGTTTGTTGGTAAATTTGATCCTTCACCCTTTTTTATATTCTCTTTAACTAAATCAGAATCTAGAGTGATTGATAGATAATGACAATTAGAAATCAAATCAGAATCAATCGAGTTGGCGTGTCTACTGCACCGAAATCTCCTCTCAATTACCATCAAGGGAACTTCCTTTTTCATCTCTCTTCTTAATTCATATTATTTAGCAAAACAAAGCCACTTTTTCTTTTCTTTTTTCAAATCGAAGATAATCCCCTCAATTTGCAGATTGAGCCGTCGCTATTATGAGATGAAACGCTCTAACAATCACACTTCAATGGCTATACGCATTGTTGTCAAACTCGCAAGTTAAATCTCCAAGTTTACTGTTTTTACACTTATAGTTTACAAAAACGAGTCAGGTCAGTGGTAAACTCGTGATAGTTGTAAACTCGGTTAAACTTACTAGTTTATAGACTGAGTTTACCGTTTTTACATTTCTAATTTACAAAACCATGTTATTTTACTCTCAAACTCATGTTAACTTTTTTGATTTGATCATGCTTAGCGGCTTTATGTAAAAATTCTATAGAAATCACTCCAAATTCTAATTTAATTAGAAAATATATAAGAAATCTGGCTAAGGACAATTTAGTCTTTCTATTTTAATGTTTTAATTTATAGTCCTTCAAAATAATTACCATTTTTATGATCCTTTTTAAGAAATATTATGTTTTTTAAGTCCTTTATTATAATTTTCCCAATATAAAAAGCATAATAAATAGAATTTGGAAATATTATGAAACAATGATTAAGATGGTGTATTTAGTGATAGGTCCGACTTTTTTTTATTATATAAAACCAGATGTTACAAGTTTTTAAAAATAAAGTTCGTTGGTTGATTGATGATTATTACCCTCTTTTTTGTAATCAACAAGCCTGGCTTGAATAGATAAATAATTCATCCAAGCCAAATTCGTAAGCCTCTCCTCATCACGGGGAACTTAAGTTATGTTGTTCTGCTACCCATCAAGTCCATCGAAAGAACCGCAATCTCTGCAAGAGATTATTAGTCTTACGTAGTCAAAACACCAAAGCATAATATTCATTCTTAAACAAACAAAACGAATAAAGCTCTGAAGATATGAACAAGTCCAAACTTCCAATCCAGACCCGATTAATTACAAGACATATATAGTTCAGCAATTAATTGTGAAAGGAGCATTTAAAACCCGACTCCTAACATAGATTCCCCTAAAACTCATGTACGCACACACATCACTTTTACACCTACAGAAAGGTTAATAGAGTGAATCAGCAACGATCTAAGTCATTGTGTAACAAGGACTTAGGAAGACCATCACGCAAGCAAGTGACTGGTGGAATCGTGGGTGTCTGCGAATCTCCATAAGCATTCCAACAGAAAGGATGAAGCACTGTATCTCCTTGAGCAGGAAGAAGCTCTATGTCTGAGAGTGCTATGTTGGTGCAAGGGACTGAGTCACTACACGCAAAACGGATAGGTGGGCTCCTAACATCATAGCTTCCCTTTATATTGGTGTACTCTACATCTGATACAAACACTGCTGAACTTTTGTTGGTGCAATCCCCTGTGATGCAGTAGAACTGATCTATTATGATGGGGTTCCTCACACTCTCCATCTCAATGTTACTGAATATCACTTGAAATACTGATCCTGATCCTCCTTGCCAAGTCTTTATTCTCACCCCATTATCTGATGCCTTTATCACTGATTCCCTCACCCTAATGTTTCTGACACAGGCTCGAGAATTGTGCTTTCCCAAACTCCCAATGCTGAATTCAGAAACAACTTAACCAAATTAGTTCACACAACATGAACCATTGGGACTGAAACTTCTATACAGTGTTAAAAAGAACTACCTTATACCATGACCAGGTCCACACGATATGTTCTTTATATCCACATCAAAACAGCCAGGTCCAATAGACACACAGTCATCTCCTGCGAAAAACAAAAAACAAAAAACAAAAAATCAGTGAATTACGGGATAAGTGAAGAGAATTAGAGGAAGGTTAGTTAATTATCTTTTCTGGTATAGTCTTGCGACTGACCATTAGAAATCACAGAATTGTATATTCTGACGTCCTTGGTGTTTTCCATGTGAATTCCGTCTGTATTGGGACTCAGTGCCGGGGCTGTTATGTGGATTGATTCAATGTGGACGTTTATGCAGCCATCAAATCTGAAATGATACAGGGGGCTGTTCTTGATCCTCACTCCTTTCACGGTCAGGTTGGAACTCATAAAGAACCTTATGGCCTGAACCATAGACATGCCCAGCATTAGGATCCTTTTATAATTTTATAATGAAAATCACAAAAATACAAAATGAAGAACAACGTGTCCACAACTTACAACTGGGCTATCACACCTTCCCGGCAATGTTGTCCCGTGAGGTCCCTGAACGGTTCAAATTGGGATCAACAACTGTTTGATGCACGCAATTTTTCAAAGTTTCAAACTTTTCGATATTCAAGTTATCAATACCTTGTGAGGCTTACAGGGAAGGTCCCACCATTTTTCTCCTCTCCCATCTATTAAGCCTCCTCCTTCAAGCGACATGACATTGACTCTGTAAAAAACAAGCCATTGACGCCTACTAATGTTCATAGGCCAAGATTCAGGTCCATCAGGTGGCATAACATACCCATCAACCTACCAGAAGTCCATCACTTGGCTTTAAATAACTACTCCTTAACGCATACAAGAGTTAAAAAGTACAAAGTACGATTACCTTTACAACCAAGTGACCTCGACAAGGGCCTGTGAAGATAGTAGACTGAATGAAGAAGGAGAAACCAGAGGGAACATATAGAACTTTCACTGCTGATTCACTCTGGCAGGCTGTATCCCACGCCATCTTGAATGCCTCTGTATCATCTGTTAATCCATCCCCAATGGCCCCAAATGTTCTTACATCAAAATAACTGGTGGCATTATGGTTATCCTCGTTCCCAGGTTTAGGTGATTTATCAGAATGTGAGTGCCTAGCTTGGTTGCAACAAAATAAGCTAAAAATTATACAAAATGCCAGTAATAAGATACGGGAATTCTCCCTTTGAAGCATTTTCCAGTTCCAGAAACTTTAAAACCAGAGCATAATCAAAAAGAAGGAGGAGGAGGGAGAATTCTGTCACTGTTAACAACAAAAGGAGAGGGCTCTCAAGTTAAGGAACAAGCTATAGCACCATGAGTAGCAGGAAGTAAAAGTAACTGACCTAAATGCCCACTTTGAGCACTATAAGTATAGCAGAATACAGGTTGAACAGAGTCTGGACTCTGGAGACCTTGAAGTGCATGAAGCTGCCAAAAGGCTGATTCACCATATATGATAAAAAGTCATAGTGGAAGCCCTTCATGTTGCTTAATATTCAATGGGTTTCGAGTGGAAAGCGACAAAGACATCATACGCGCTTTTCTTTATACATTGTGGACTCTCCATTTATATATTTCACTGTTCTGAAAAGCACCACAACGGAATAGCGAGAAATCAGAGGACTGGGCAGTCCTTAAGCCACCCATGTTCTTCCCATAACTGTCATTTTCTGTTGGTCAGACTATGCCATTCCAACATAGCCCTGTATCAAAACTCAGCCTAGTATGAAGAATTAATTTGATGAACACTTAATTAAGACTGGAGAACTGTTTCACAGAAAGCATAAAAAGTTAGCGATAAGTCCCATGTGCTGTGGTCCCATGTGCTGTGGTCTCCCAAGATGATGTTTTTCAAACCGATTTTTACGGGAAATCAATAACGAATGATTGCCCTCATTTTGAATATTGGCATTTGCTTTTCGCTCCAAAATCCTATCTTTAATTTCTTACGTGTACCTTGTGAATGATTGAATGATGTGATTGCCCTCGTAAATTATAAGAGAAAATGACATTCAGGTCTAAGGATTATAAAAAATTATAAAAAAGTGTCAATAGAAATTTATATATTTAAGGACTTTTTTGATATTATTTTTATTGAAATAAAATCTAATTTTTTAAATTTTGTTATAAATATAGCACTTCCTATTATAAATATGGTTTTTTTTTTTGTAAAGGTCAGATTTAAAATTTTGTTGTGAATATAGCATTTCCTATTGAGAATTTAGCATTTTTCTGTTGTAAACGACCTCGGTTGAATATATATATATATTTTTTTTTGTGAATGGTCATGTTCTTAAATTTTTTTGTAAATATAATACTTTCTATTATAAATATATCACTTCCTGTTGTTAATAGAAAAAATATTTAAAAAACCCTATGTGAATTTATGTTAGGACTTTTTAATAATTTTTTATGGTTCTTAAGACCTGGTTGTCATTTTCCCAAATTATAAGTATACGATTCATAATATGCTTATGAAAACAATTTTGAAAGTCGTTATTACTCGAATACTTTTCCCTGTCGGTCCACCGTGAAGTTGAATAATTTAATTTCCGTTGAGTTCCTTTTCCATTGACCTTCCTCACCATTCACCATTCGATCATCTTCCAATAGTTGAGATTCAACATTTTCTAATAATATAATTCTAATATTAAATACAAATATAAATTTAGGCTATTGTAATTACATCTAAATTCATATCTATAGATTTTTATAAAAATATTTTATAATTTTTTTTACTTATTATCTTTTACACATCTGAAATTTTTAGGTTAAATTTTTTGTAGTTTAAATTTATATGTATATTTTTTGTTATTTAATATTATAATAATTGTTATGTAATCTTAAATCCCAACCATTGGAAGTAAACCCAATGGTGGGAAAGGTCGATGGAGAGGAAATGGATAGGGAGCTCAATAGAGACACTTGTGTCCCTATTTTTAGCAATGGGTTTTGAATTCATCCAGTAGTTGTGAGCCAATAGTGGCGGCTTAGTAATATTCAACGTATTCTGTGTCATATAGTTCCATAACGTCAGCTTTCTAGCCTTTATTTTCAGTGCAAGAGTCAGCTTACGTTCCGTGATTTATTCCGACAAATTTGTTTACACTCATCTTCCCTTTGCATAAATTCCAGTTTCTTTTTCCTTTTTCCCAAATACTAAAATAATACCAAACACTACTTTATCCTATTACATCATTATCGTTTGAGCTACCTCTATGTGGGTGTATTATTGTACGCGTAATATTATTATGATTGTGCAATTGAAGTAATAGGAGGTTTGTTATTGTCATTGGTAGCTGTGAAATTAAAGCAAAGGAGGATGGATAGGACGAAACATCTTTCGGCGTAAAAATCAACTGACAGTGTTTAAAGTAGAAGAGGTGATTACGGCTTTAGTTTCCTACTTTTTTTTTGGGGGGTCAAATCCTACCCTCTTTTGAAAATCAGGAGTTTTCAAACTCTTGCACACAAGTGCACACCACCATCTCCATCTGTAAGCCTAACACCACACCGAAGTTACTTGATTCCTCCAACTTCTTTGCTAATCTTATCTCAAATGTAATATCTTTTATTTCTATTCTGATACGTTAACGGTCTTCCAATGTTTTCAAAAGCGCTCATATTATCTTGAAGCAGAACAAAGCCGCCGTTTTCAGTCTTACAATGTACTGAAAAACGTTCAGATTACTTGTCTTGAGGCAGTCTTACAATGTATTAAAAACGTTCGAAGCACTTATCTTGAGGCAGAACCATAAGAAAACCAAGTACTTGAGGCAGAACCATAAGAAAACCTTATTACTTGTATTCTCATTACATACCACTTTGATCCCATTTATAAATCTATTTTTACTCTCTTAAAAAAGGGATTTATAAATAACACCTGAATGTTAATGGTAGGTAGGACTTGCTCATAGCTAGGCTTGACAAATACTGTCATAGATTTTACCAACCGCCAAAATTGCGGACGAAGCCACGTTTTATAACAGAAATTTACCATCACCACCGGGAAGAAAATAATCGATAGCAAAGATTTAGAATAACTACCATCCAGATCACAATGCCAAGCCGATAGTGATCAATTATATTCAAATAAATAACCTTTCTAGTTAATACAACCTGTTAAACTTTGAGGGCTAGCAAAACCCATCAAATTCTATAAACTCCTCGAACTGTGAAGAGCTTCTCAAGCAGCTTTGTACGGCATGCGATATTAAAAAAAATTAACAGAACAAAACAATTGTTGACCACCTGAACGAAGAGGAGACTTAAATACAATTCTACAGACAGAGACTAGAATTTTAACTACGGAAGGCCGAATCATCACGATGACCCAAATAAGGCACACTGCTTTCGGGCATGCGGTGGAATTAGCTTCACCAGCATCTCTGCAGGCACTCCCTTAAGCTCTGTGCATCAAAATCATCAGCATCAGTACTTGCATTATTTAAATCTTCAGTATTAAAATGCTACACCAAATAATAACTAATCGTATGGGAATAGAGATCATTACCGTTGGCCTTGAAGTTAAATAGTGGAGGAAGAAACCGCCCATTTGGCAAGCGTGTGTTTGGATCCCGCAGTTCATCAAAGAATGGATGAGCAAGACCCTCCAACTATATTACAAAAAGCACAAATTTTAATATTGACCACCAGGTCGTTTGCATGTTATTGAATGATTCTATATAACCACAAACATTGCCAAATGGAGGCAAAGGAAGCACATGATATAACAAGAAGACAAAAACCATCTTATAATCTTGACAAATTAGATACTCACAGCTGTGCATCGAAGATTTGGAGAGTATTGCAGTAGTCTTGAGACAAGGTCCACAGCTTCAGGTGGCATGCGCTTGTGAAAGATCTACAGATAAGAACCATTTGAATTAACCTTGCAATGCAACAATTTCTGTGAATGGAAAGAACAAAAGGGCGTTTACGATACCTTGTGCCATGGATGGGCTTTAATTTGGGGAAATTTATACTCTGTGTAATTAGGATTCATGCATTTAATTTCTTCTCTTGTTGGGGTGCCCAAAACCTGCACTCGAATGCCATGGATATTGAGAAGTAAGCATCAGAATGAAGAGGCAGAGGATGACTTTTGCATTTAATATTCTTTACAACTCATCTCACCTTTATAATTTCGACAAGCTGGTCCACTCCACTCTCACCAGGGAAAAGAGGCTGGAAATAATAGAAACTTATTTTTTATTTCCATTAAGAAATGAATTCTCAATATAACAGAATCGACAGTCAATACTCAATACCAACAATACATAAAATGGCTAAATACCTGCCCAAGCAACAGTTCACCGAGTACACAACCAGCAGACCAAATGTCAATAGCTGTGCTGTACTCAGTTGCACCAAATATAAGCTCAGGAGCTCTATAGTACCTAGAACAGATGTAAGATATGTTGGGTTCCCCTTTCACCTGTTATATCCATAAAAAATTAAGTCAAATAAAAACACAACAACCAAGAAAACAGAATACCTTTCCAAGTTAAGAATATACAAACCAAAACTTTAGCACTTCCAAAGTCACACAGCTTCAACTGGTGAGTGTGAGGGTTGACCTGTAACAGGGAAGCAAATGAATTTGAGTCGTGAATAAATTACTCCAGCTGATTAGAAAATAAAGCTACAGAGAAAAACAAAGAAAAATACTGCATATAAAAAATAAGTGCGACGTAGAATTGAGTTGATTCATGCATTATTTTGTATGTGCTAAATTTAAATTCTGAGCAAGTGCTACGCAAACTGCAGTGTCTTAAAGTTTCATAGATTATATGCTTAACAATTTCATGCATATAACTTCAAATGTCTAATCGCAACAATCAATTTCAACATCTAACTTTTAAGAATCTGTTAGGCTTTTGAAAAACAACAAGGCCAATTTGTAATATTGACTTCTTCAAAAAAATGACAACATGCTTACTTTCCAGAATAATATTGGCATGTTACGCTGTCATCAATATCAACAGAACCAAAAACAGACAGAAAAATCACAAGTACAAATAAAGCAACACACATAAATTACACAGCACATTTTAACCTATCGTATAGGAGAGGAACATTCAAGAAACAAGTTTCCCTATCAACATACCAGTAAATTTTGAGGCTTTATGTCTCTGTGACACACTCCGATACTGTTGTGAATGTAAGCGAGTGCTCTCAATATCTATTGAAAAAAATAGAGTCATGACAATCAACAAAGTGATATTCATAACACACTCGGCGAAGTAAATAACATTAAAGACATACTTGGTAGAAATAAAGCTTCACATATATCAATGGCATCCTTTGATTCATTTTATTGTAGTGTCTGATCACCCTATGGACAGTCTCGGGAACATACTCAAGAACCAAGTTAAGATAAAGCTCGTCTTTTTCAGTAGTTGAAAAGAAGCAATGCTTCAAAGATACAACATTAGGGTGGTCAAGAAGACGCATAGTTTGCAATTCCCGGTTCTTGTATCTCTTGTCTTGAAGAACCTTCTTTATAGCCACTGTTTCACCAGTCTCCAAACACTTTGCCTGAATAACAAAGGCAAAACAACATATAATCATTACAGGACTAAGTCCCAAAAGTACCCAATCAAAACCTTCCATCTAAATAGTAAAGGACTAACCTGGAAAACCACACCAAAAGAACCTTGTCCGACAATACGCTCAGCCATGTAGCTTATAGTCTGCAGTCATTGAGAGGAAAATAAATAAGTAAGTGAGTACATTTTTTTCTTGTAAAATATAAGAAAAGGGAAAGAGAAACAGAGCTGTCCAAAAGAGCATACAAGCAAATAAAAAATACACCTGCTTTGGCTGGCCATTTTTACCACCAATGGTGGTCACAATTATATGTCCTGTTTCAGTTCCATTTCCATCCACAACAGTTGCCTCCATGTCCTGTATTTTATTTAACAAGTTTCACCATAAAAATACTGGATATGTATCAAGGGTGTGTTAAAGGGGGGTGCAAAGAGAAATGCAGACAGAGGGAGATAACACAGTTTGTTTTTACCTTGTCATCTCTAATTTTCATGTCATTCATCTCATCAGGCAACTTGTCAATGCCACCTGTGTTTGCATTTACATCTCTCAATCCAGAAGCAGGTGCTACACCCGCTGATGCCATCAAAAGAAGAGATTTGGCAGTTTAACTTGCAGATTCAGCCACCTCAAACAATAGGTCATACAGACCCTATAGAGGATGGATGACTTCAATAGGGCAACCTTAGGATTGAGCAACGAATTGATCTTTCAAGTCTTCAGAAGGAAAAAAAAAAGAAAAAAAAAATCAACGGTTCACCTGTAAGACCATTTACACAGATATAATTGGTGATTCCAACTTTAAAGGAATAATGAATTCAGCAGTGCACTTCTTAATTGGAGATGATAACGACGCATCCATACACTGATATACACCCAAAGGAACTATCTTTTTGTACTAAGCATCCCAATTTTCTCTTCCAAGACCAATAAAACAAAACAAACTAGAAACGTAAAGCAATTTCTATCATTTGGGGGTGATAAAATCTCCCAAAACAGGACCTGGATTCTCTCCAGGTGTCGGACCTGGGCAGCTTGTGGATCTAACAAAGCCCTCAGGACCTAAAATTAAGGCGCCCAAGCAATTAAGATCGTAAAGATAAAAGCATCATACAATCTGAGGAGAGCACCCCATCTAGTACGGCGAAATAATGGCGGCAGGGGCATATTACTCTCATGACAAAAGAGGAATCGAGGTACCAAAATATTTGGCATATAAAAAGCAAGGCACAAAATATCTGACCGTTTATGGGCTAATAAACAGATTTTCTCGACAGACAACCCAAAAAACCCAGACGAATGTCAAAACTAGAACCGAAAAGAGCCCAAAACAAGAAAAGCGAGGAAGCTCGTAAGGATGTTGGCCAAGAGATCAGCGTGGAAGAAGGTATCATATTTGTATTTTGCAAAATCTGGAGAAAAACACTAAATTGAAAACTGACTCAACCATGATGTGAATGAATAAAAAGCAAGAAGCACAAAAATTGAAAGCAAACAAAGTTTCGTGGTTGTAGGTAGGCGCAGGGAGAGAAACTCACCGATCGGGGGAAGAAATTCAGCGGAGGCGAAGAAATGGGAGAGGAGGAAGATTGAAGAGGAATAAAAGGGTGGGATTGGGAACTTGGACCTGAGGTTGCTGTATCCCTCGGATTCGGAAGGGAAGGGGAAGGAGACAAAGGATGAAAGAAAGGAAGGAAATAAATGACAAAATTGGGGTGGGTGTCTCTAGCTTTCTTTGCTTTTATTTGCTTTGTCTGGTGACGCGGTCGGGTCAGTCAACATATCCCAATCCTCTCTCTTCCATCCTTTTGACCCTTCAACGTTCAACACTTCAAAGTTCAACCCAATCTGTGCGATTCACCCCCAATCCTGTCCCCCCTCTTAAATTTTCCTTTTTGTTTGCCTCATTTCACCTCTTTTCTTGTAATATATTGAAAGAGATTTTCTCTTTATCTTTTTTTTTTTGTATTTTTTCTTATTAGTGTATCTAGACCATTGATTTAGAAGATGAAAGAAAAGTTAAAATGTTATTGTGATTGATTGGATGGATATAATTTAGAGATGATGAGGGATAATGAAAAAGTGATTATGAGAGAAACTCAACCCGTAATATAAACCTCCTTCAATTTTTCTTTCCCCCACTTTTTATCGCCACACCCACAAAGTGCATAAACCTTTCACTCAATGCCCAAATCCAATAGCTTCCTTCCTCCAATCCTCTACACCCTATTTGTTATTTTGGAATTATTTTTAAACCATGGATATAATCTTTGGTCTTCAACTTTACTCTTGTTTTAGCATTGATCCGTAGAGTTTTAAATTATAGATCTTGTTCGCTCAAAGAAAAAAAAAATTGTCAAAATCCTTATTAAGGAAACAATGTTTCAGGCAATAAAACTTGAGAGTAAAACCAAAATAAAAATAAATTTGAGAGATCAAGAGTTGTATTACCCTATTTTTGAATAAAGTAAAAGTGAAAGTACAGTTGGGAGTGATGGGATATAAAATAATGATTAATTAGGATTTTTAGATATTTCATGTACTTAGCATTATCAGTGAATAGTGTGTTTTAATTTTAATTTGATTGCTATCTTTTATCATTGATTATTGTATGTATTATTTTTTCGATACAGTCAATGGGGAGAAGGGGAGGCAGGGCTCGAACCCTAGACAAAGAAGAAGATCAACTCCTAAGACTGTTACTAATGTCATCGCGCTACGAGAAGATTGGCACATATGTTGTGACAAAACTTTACAAATGTTTTGAAAACAGCCCCTTCAGGCTTCAATGCCATGCATGCCTAATTAAAACTCCGTAGTGTTTTATTGAAACGAACCCTTCTTTCACGTCTAATTTCTGTTGAGGGCGAGTTTGGTCATCAGGAAAAGAAGCCCGTATCATGGGTCACGCGACGCAACAAAGAAGGCACGCACGCACAAGGTCTCAATTATACGGCTCAGCCTATACAGATGCTACTGCGCTGGGTCTCCCTTAATTGAATATTGATCTTCCTACATTATTAAGTTTGGAATATTAAAATTAAATACCCAAATGTTGACATTTGAGCACGAGCCTGCTCCTTCATCACTCACTCATAATTGTGACGACTTCAAGGTCCCAACAAAATAAAATAAATAACAGCATTTGACCTTCTTAATTATCATTCAATGGATCGAATATTTTCATGGAATCTGGGATTTCTGTTGCGCTTCGTTTGAAATTCTTAATCTGGATTCTTTGCACCGCATGCAGAGGATCCGACACTTATCTCATGACACCTACTTGTACAACACACATATATAATTCCCGTTTTAATAGAAAAAAAATCTATATGGGGCCTTTTAACAGAAAAAAATAATAAAAAAAGTCTAAAGATTCTGAAAATTTCAAAAAAGGCCCCGTGACCTTTTCTGATATAAATTTATTAAAACGTTACTAATTAAATCAGTCTCATTAACAACTAAATCAATATTCATTAACAACTAAATTAGTCGCATTAACAATTAAATCATTCGCATTAACAATTAAATCAGTTTCATTAACAACTAAATCAATATCCATTAACAACTAAATCAGTCACATTAACAACAATATTTTAACAACCAAATCAATCACATTAACAACTATAATAATTCCCGTTTTTATAGGAAAAATCCATATGGGGCCCTTTTAACAGAAAAAAAATATCAAAAAATGTCTAAACATTCTGAAAATTTCAAAAAGGCCCCAAGACTTTTTCTGATATAAATTTATTAAAACGTTAATAATTAAATCAGTCTCATTAACAACTAAATCAATCGCATTAACAACTAAATCAGTCGCATTAACAATTAAATCAGTCTCATTAACAACTAAATCAATATCCATCAACAACTAAATCAGTCGCATTAACAACAATATTATAACAACCAAATCAATCACATTAACAACTATAATAATTCCCATTTTTATAGGAAAAATCTATATGGAGCCCTTTTAACAGAAAAAAAATATCAAAAAATGTCTGAACATTCTGAAAATTTCAAAAAGGCCCCAGGACCTTTTCTGATATAAATTTATTAAAACGTTAACAATTAAATCAGTTTCATTAACAACTAAATCAATATCAATTAATAACTAAATCAGTCGCATTAACAACTAAATCAGTCGCATTAACAATTAAATCAGTCTCATTAACAACTAAATCAATATCCATTAACAATTAAATCAGTCGCATTAACAACAATATTTTAACAACCAAATCAATCACATTAACAACTATAATAATTCCCATTTTTATAGGAAAAATCCATATGGGGCCCTTTTAACAGAAAAAATATCAAAAAAGGTCTAAAGATTCTGAAAATTTCAAAAAAGACCCCAGGACCTTTTCTTATATAAATTTATTAAAACGTTAACAATTAAATCAGTCTCATTAACAACTAAATCAATATCCATTAACAACTAAATCAGTCACATTAACAACTAAATCAGTCGTATTAACAATTAAATCAGTCTCACTAACAACTAAATCAATATCCATTAACAACTAAATCAATCGCATTAACAACAATATTTTAATAACCAAATCAATCACATTAACAACTATAAACTATATTAACCCCCATTAACAACTATATCAACCCCGTTAACAATTCACATAAATTCTGAAAATCCCAGATGGCCTTTTCTGGATTTTCAAAATCTTGGGGTTTTTTTAAGGTTTTTTTTCTATAAAAAGGGCTCTGATGTGAATTTTCTCGTCTTTATATGGAATATACTAACGGTTATGAACCTACATTAGGCCTAACTCCTGGATGGCCCGATATGAAATATATCGCATATCAGGATCTATCTATAATAATGGAAAATCCTATCTTATCTATAATCCAGGAAGATCCAAACCTTATATGATAACTATGATACTGAGGTCTCGAATCACAGGCCCATGAAACTCAATTTAAAGTACACTTTATAAATACGGAGGTTAAATCTTAAGGTACACACGTTCTAACTTTAGACTATTTAAATTCAGTCGCCACTGTGTACACACCCCACTCTTTAGGCGCAATCCTCGTTTGTGTGTAGTGATCCCTAGCTCTCTTGATCATTTACCTTATAAATACCTAGATAGAACAACCTGATCCAACATCGACCTACTAGCCCATCTGACTAGACACCTTTGTTCTATACCAGAACACTAACAATTAATAATATCATCATCTTAGTAATAAATGATGAACAACACATATATGATTTATTCTATTTACAACAAATTATTTATAAAAGACATGCTCATTCAATTTAACAATAGCATGACATCCTTTACATTTGGAAGATGAGTAAACAACACGAACAATTATGTTCTTATCCTCGTATGTTAGCCGGGAAAGCTCATGAGATATAGACCGTCAGATCTGATTTAGACAATCTAGATATAAGTTATTTAAACGATAATTTTTCTAAGAAATTTTATTTTAATGGATATAGAATATAAAACAAAAATAATCTCTTAACCATTATTATTTTTTTAAAAATGATATTTTATTTTAAAAAAATTATAATTTTAAATAAACTCATATCTAGGTAATCCAAAATCATATTTGATGGCGTCTCTCAACAAATAGGAAAACCGGGTCCTTGGGAAAGCAGATACGTGGCGTGATCATTTCAGTAGTGAAAAGGCGTTTGAGTGAGATCTTCTCTCCTCCCAGAAGTAGCCAGGTTGGGTTTCTCTCATTAATTTTTTCTCATCATTCCTCATTATTTCTAAATTATATCTATCCAATTAACACAATACTATTTCAACTTTGTTCTCACTTTCCCAATCAAGGGCCCAGATAAAGCCAATAAGAAAAAATGAGACACCAGATAAAGAGAAGATCTCCTCCCTTTTTAGCCCCTCTCTTGCCATTTGCCAGCCTTTCTAGTTTTAATTCAAGACCGATGTTAATATAAATGAAAAGATAAAATATTGATATGAGAGCAGCCAGACACAAGAAATGGTGATAATACTTTTGGGTCCAGCTATAATCCGGATCTCGATACAGAGATGGACCAAAATATTGCATAGGAACCAGCACTATAAGTAATATAGTGGTACTGGGATTAATTTCCCCCCGGTACTGGGTTCAATCCCCTCCTCCCCTATCGTTTTGTATCAATATATATATATATATATATTGCATACCGCCAAGAACAAAATCCATGCTAAAAAAAAAAGAAAAAAGAAAACTCAATTGTTTTGTTTGGGGAGTTAAATGAAAAGGGAGGCTCAAATTGTGCAAGCACGCACTGGTTCTATTTATAAGTTCAGTTTGATCAAATTTCACATATCAATGAGAGGTAAGTATCTCAATGGTTATGAAACAAATTTTCAACTTTACCCTCATGTATGAATAGGTACCTTTTAAAATTTATTGTCAAATCTCCCTCATCTTTTTTTCTTTCCAACATGGCTTGCCAATCTCTTTTATCATCATTATTATAGGCAAAATTGTCACAATCTTATTTATTTGGTCAAAATAGACTTATAAAAAGAATGTTTTTTTTTTATCAAAGCAGACTTATAAATAAAATCAGAGTGGCACGACTTTAATTAAGTTGAAAAGGGTTCTGGCATGTTTGGTTGGGTTGTTCTCTTCAATTGGATGGAACGGGTCGATTGTTTGTAGCTGTTCATAGGAATGGGAGGTGCAACCTTTTGACCTGATAGGTCAAAACTTTGTAGCCTAAAAACTCCGCAAGTGCACGGGCCGTATCAAGTAATAAAGTGATAAGAAAGATATCGTTCCCACGAGGACTTGGTATCACAACTCTAGTTAAGCATTAATCTCACAATTTCGTTTAAGTTGAGGAAAACAAATTAAATTTAATGAAAAGAAAAGAAATTAAAACTAAAATAAAAATAAGAAAACTACCACAATAATCAAATGAGCAACCTAGAGTCACTAATCCCTTATTTGTTTCCTAGATTTTATCCCCACTAAATTAATTTTGACTTAATTTAATCAGCTAATCTAGAGTATTAATGTTTATAAGTGCCTGTCGGTCCACTTACACACCTACCTCAAATAATTATGCAATGTCTCACACAATTAATTAAGATGCAATTCAAATCGGGCTCACTCTAATTTGACTATGCGGAGCTTATAGGTATATGTCTATCCTAGACGCAAATTAGATTAAAACCTAATTTCTTTATTAGATTTAAACCTAATTCCACATTATTTAATCCCAAGGTCAATTTAAGATTCCCTCTTTCAAGTCCAACCCTAAATCCCCAAAACATGCTCAATGGTGATCAGTCAATAAGCAATAACAATGAACACAGGATTAAATAAACTGAAATAAAATTCAGCAAAACTAAAAAGTGGGAATAATCTCTAAAACCCAAACAAGTTCATAGATTCTCTAGGTTGCAAAACAAACTAGCCACACATGGCTTTATTCAAATCCATAAAAACAAAAGGAAAAAAATTAAAATTCAGATTCAGAGAAGAAGAAGAGAGAAGAAAGAAAATTTCTCCGTCGCCTCCACAGTCCTTCCGTGGAGATGATGAAGGGAATTGAAACGCTTAGCCTCTACTCCTTTACTTCTTCGTTCTGTGTCTCTCCTGATCTGCTCCGTCCTCCTGTTGCTTGTCTCTGCTTCCTTATTTATAATAATTTAGATCTTGGGTCATTGATTCTCTTTTACTTATTACAAAGATATCTCATATCTTGTAATTTACTCCATCAGATCACACAATTGATTTTGTTTCTATTTTTCTTGCATGAGACCACTGAATTTGACTGATTGCATATCCTCTTATTGCCTTTTCTACTTCATTCTAAATCAGCTAATATTTCCTGCACAATAAAAATAGGATATGAGTAGATTTTATGTCGATTTATTCTTTGATCCCAAGTTTAATTCAATTATGGAAACGTTCTTAAAAGATAATTAAATAGGTATATAATATCAATAATTCCAATTAAATCACATAAAATATACACCTATTTAATCATAAAATATATACTCATCATGACCTGAAGACGTCAAACGTGCCAGGAATTACCACATTAACATAAATCGAAGTTATAGGATTTCAAACCCTACATACCTTAATTTGCTTTGACCCGGCCGCCTATGACTTCGTGCACTTTTCATTTTACCATTTCTTTTTTATTCGACTGGTATAAACGTGGGTCGGGTCAAATATTTGCTGGTAAACAATAATATTGGTGGCTGATTAAGGTTGACCATGGCATGTTTGCGACTTTTAACGGCAACAGGATGTGGGTGGAAATTGCAGGAGGCTTAAAAACCAAAAAACAAGAACTAAGGCGAACTAGTTAGAATGGATGTTGGATGAATATTATTTATATATATATATTTATGAAGGGTGTCTCTTTTATGGGACAACACCATAGCTATATATATGCGTCTCCTCTCCATATAAGAATATATTTCATGACTCTTATTTTTAAGACCTTAATAACTAAACTAGGCAGTTAAAAAAAAAGGTTAAAATAAAAAATATGGTTGAAATAAATTTTTGTATCCCAATATGCCATCGTTCATAAGAAGCATGTAAGAAACAAAAAATAGAGTAAATATAAGTATTATCGAATTTTTGTTTAATACAACATCAATAATGAATGAGGGACAAAAATGAAAAACACCTATTAAATATCCAGACAATTCTTATAAAACTTTTATAAAAAGTAGCCATAGTAATTTAAATTTTAAACTCCCAAGTGGAATGCTAACGAGCGCCAAATGTCTTCCACTCTTTAGTACAATAACTATAAACAACGGTAATTCATTATGGTGTGACGATTGCCGGTAAAAATAGTATTCTCTCTTATTATAAATATAAGATAAGATTATTTTTTAAGAGATTAAGGAAGTTAAATAAGTTATTTAAATATATTGTTTATTATTAGATTGTATATTAATTTATAAGTTAGATAAAATAGTTTGAAGAAAAAAATGATAAATATAAATATTTTAAAATAATTTAATTAGTTTTCTTAATATTTCAAAAAAAATTAATAATGTGTCATATTTAAGCAAATTACAACCTTTTATGTAGTCCTGATTACTGGGCTTTAAGGCGACTTTGGATAAGAGTGATTAAAAGAGCTGGGATCATAAACTGACATTAACTGAAACGTAGGGGTCGTGAGTGAAGTAGATAAGAGTAATGGATAAGGATCCAAACACCGCAACGACTTTCGACTTTCCAGAACATGAGTGGAGGCCTCCAGCGTGTCAATTTCTCCCTCATCTATTCCCATCGTGGCGTGTGCCGCACGCGTGGCTTTCACCTCCCCCTCCTCCGCCACGTGCCCCGACTCCACCAACAAATAAACAATGACAACAAGATGATCATTTTGCTGGCACACATGAAACTAAATAAAAACAATTGCGACCTCAAATTGGAAGTTGCACCCACCTTCCGGCTTCCGTACCAGATGCTCTTCCCTTTCCTTTCCTTCCCTTCTGCCAATTTGGTAGATGTTAAAAGTACAAAAACAACCACAGTTTAAATTTTAAAATCTCAGTATTCCAGGATGCTGGAAGGGAACTTCCCCATCTTACCCCCGCCATCACAATTCACATGTATAGAAGAGAAAGTCGAAAACTCCACGTGTAGGTTAACGTGAAAATGAGTTTTGGCGTCCATTAGCGACTCTCCGCATGCTTCAATGGTCACGTGTAGGTCAGGCAAAGCCTTTACGCGTGTGGGACGAACCGTTCTCCACTTCTCCAGAAATGCGTGGTGGACGCAACTACACGTGTCCTTCGACTCTATGAGTTTACCGTTCTGCCTTGACCCTTTATGGGGCTGTTCAACCCCTCTCACTTCCCAAATTTTGATCGCACCAACTCCACTTTGAAGAAACCGCGAAAATATTACAGTGCAAGAACGAACACAGTGTCGTCTATTTGTCCTGGCAAAACAGCATTTAGCTCCAAGAATCTCTCTCTGTAAACGTTCAATTCTTGACGTTTCAACTAATTATGGTGGCTGAAGCAGACGTTGTTTGTCAACAGAGCCTGCCTCTGTTGGATGTACAGTATATTCCTAAAGCAAGCAGCATTCATGAGATCGAAGATCCACCTTTCATCTCGCCATCACCCGGTCCTGGCAAAGTTCGTGCTTCTGATACAGTCTCTACCCAGTTACTGAATTCACAACAAGTGAGTTTTTCAGCACCCTTCCCGTTGTTTTCATTTTTCTCATTCTCTTTCTTCTTTTTACGTGATACAGACGATAATGAATTGTGAGTTAGTATTGTTGCCCTTTTTTTTTTTATCTCTTTATCCTTTTCTTCCGGTTGAGGTCGTTCAACGCGGAGGCCTCGTTTCTAGCTTCTACCCTTTCCCCTCGATTCCTTCATCAGGAATTTGTGCATATTATGAGCTTGGTCGATGAAGATACCTGACCTCTGCGAAGTTCTTCTTGATTAATCCCTGCTTGTGGTAGGAATGACATCCCTCTCGACACCTTTTCCTCCAGAGAGGCTTGAGCGACTTCCCGACCTGGTTCATGTAGTATCCCGTATCCGATTTACTTGCTTATATCTCTCGCGTTCATATCAATTTATTCACGGAATTTATTTTAAATAAAAATTTTATCCATTTGAATATATATTCGTTTAGGTATGTTAATGAACTTGTGGGGAATGTACGCGAGGGACGCAGTCCCGGCCTGCTTCCCTGCTTTTTAGGCGCTTAGCTAGATTTTGACACTTGGTAACTGTTGGTCACGAATTAGTGTTGAAACATGAGTTTGCAACGTTACAAGAACTGGTTTGTGAGCATGTACTGAGTAACATCTTCTAATTTGTGTCGAGCTATCCTTATGCAGAATGTTATAGCTGCAAAACAAGTTCCCCGTGCTTCTCTTGATTATGCTGGTGTGCAGTTTGTACCCAGCATCCATTCTGGTAGTTATGCTGACATTGGGCCGCGTAGATACATGGAAGATGAGCATATAATGATAGATGATTTGTCTTCTCACCTGGGATCACTTTATAAGTTCCCTAAACCCAGTGCCTTTTATGCGGTAATCAACTTTTCATTTTTTGGCTTCTCTGCTGTTGGATTCTGTGTTAATGCCGTTTTAAATCTAACTTGTGTTTAACTAATTATTAAGGTGTTTGACGGTCATGGAGGACCTGAAGCTGCAGCTTATATCCGTAAAAATGTGATAAGATTTATTTTCGAGGATGCCAGCTTTCCACAGTCATCTGAAGTTGATAATGTTTTCCTACAAGACTTGGAGAATTCCCTTAGGAAGGCATTTCTTTTGGCCGACTCAGCTTTGGCCGATGATTGTAGTGTGAGTAGCTCATCAGGGACCACAGCACTTGCGGCTTTAATATTTGGAAGGTAACCACGCACTATCCCCGGTTTTTTAAGCTGCTCACTTTTGAGGTTTCCAAGTTATATTCATCTGCAATACTTTTTTTTTGATAGGATTCATCTGCAATACTTGATGTACTGTGTTGTGTTTCCATCAAATCCTTGATCTGTTATTCCAAATTTGATAGGGTACATATCTGTATTGCCACTGCCAGCTACTTTGCATGTTTAAAATTTGTTGCGTTGCTGATTATTTTGATTCTTACCTAAGGCTGCTGATGGTGACCAATGCTGGTGATTGTCGAGCAGTTCTTTGCCGTAGCGGGGAGGCGATTGACATGTCTCAAGATCATAGGCCTATATATCCATCAGAACGGAGGCGCGTTGAGGAATCAGGTGGTTTCATTGATGATGGTTATCTTAATGGGGTGTTATCAGTTACTCGAGCTCTAGGGGACTGGGACATGAAGCTTCCACGGGGTTCTCCCTCTCCTCTGATTGCAGAGCCAGAGTTCAGGCAAGTGGTTCTTACGGAGGACGATGAATTCCTCATCTTAGGATGTGATGGAATTTGGGATGTTATGTCAAGTCAGCAAGCAGTGAGTCTTGTTAGGAGAAGCCTGAGGCGTCACGATGATCCAGAGAAGGGCGCCAGAGACCTTGTCATGGAAGCGTTGCGGCTGAATGCGTTTGACAATCTCACAGTAATTGTTGTGTGCTTTACTTCCCCTGATCACAGGGAACTATCACCTGCCCAGAGGTTGAGCCGTTGTAGCCTCTCTACACAAGCACTTGGTAGCTTGAGGAGTTTGTTGGAAGGCAATGCTGGCAACTGAATTAACGTATATACGACTTGTCAGATAGTGACACTTCTGGGATATTTCATTGTGTGTCTTTAGCTGCTTCAGTTAAATATCAGAAAAAGCAGCAAACCATTTTTTGGGCCGATTTTGGTTGATGTACATAGTTTAGAAGATGGTTGCTGGCGGTGTAAGTATCTAGGTGAAACTATCATCTCTTCTTTTTTGATGAATTTGTATACTTCAGTGGATTTTGAGTTTTGAATGCCTCGTTTTTATTCGCGCCTTGTTGGAATGCATGGTAGAATGAAAAACGTGGTTTGAATAAAAAATAGTAGGAGTAATTGAGTAGGCTGTAACTGAGAGGCTACGTGCCGAAAGCAGAACATGAAAGGCATCAAATTTTATTATTTTTGGGAAATCAAGAATAGACAACGACAAACAAGTGAAAGCTTAAAGGTCAGGTGATATAAATCAAGATTCGTCTTCAAGGAGATAATCAAAAGACGCTTCGGCGCTCCATGGCATGTTCATCATGTTGTCTCGGACTCAATTAGCATTAGCGACGCCTATCTATACAAAATATAAATTCTTGGGCAACTTTGCAAGGGCAAACCTGATAGGAGGAAAAATCCAAGACATTGAGGGCAATTATTTTGCGTTATAACTTATAACTGTCCTTGGTAATGAGCATATGATTACCTGCAAGCACCAAGAAATTAATAGTAATGAATAGAGGGAGCCTTTACGGATTTGTGTTGTGGCAGGGAAAAGAGATTATGCTTTATAAGTAAACCGATCCTAGCAAATGGGAAAATCCATCCCTTCAATGGGGAGCAACTGATCTTTCTCCCGGGGATATATTCAGACCCCAACCTAAATTTTTAAGCATGCTGGGCTTAAGCCATGAAGGCAAAAGCTAAGGGAAGGGAAAATCCTATATAAAAACGGTTGAATTACCTAAATTCTAATTTAGGTTACTAAATTTAATAAATTATTAATTAGGTTATGTGACACAATTAGGAATTTAAAATTTAAGCCAAATGACCTCTATATCCCTTACTTATTTTGAAAAAAGCAAAATTGGGAACAAAACAATATTGTTTATACACTATGTTATATAGAAACTCTAATGACAGAAAATTCATTGGAGGCATGGATACCATTAGGAAAGAAATGGGGTTAACATTTTTTAGTTAAATTTTCTTACTATTTTATCGTACATTTTTTTCTTATTAAAATTTTATAACTCCATTTTTTCAATTGTTTTCAATTTAACTCATAAAAATCCCTCATACCAAACAACCTTAACTGCCCAAGCTGCCTCGTCTTTTCGCGCACATTTTCATTTCTTCTAATGTAGGGATTTGCAAAACCTTGATCACCCTTGATGAACACTGTAGATCAGAGTTGTGCTTTCTTGTCGCCCTAAACTCGAGCAAGCAGTAACGGAAAACACAGAACAACCTACACTTCTAACTTTTCTTTTCTTCTTTTCCTTACCTCGTGTTTAGGGGTATTATTGTAAAATAATCAACATTTAAATATTATATATTGGGTCATTGACCCAAATTAAGGTTTGTTGAGTTTATCAGTCTTAAATAAGATTTTCCTATTTCAATCGACTTTATATGGAATTTTTCCAAAGGTAAAACTAATATCATACTCTATTTAATAAATTAGAATGTAGAACTGCATTCTCAAACGAAAATTTAATTGAACACATACCCACAATCCTATAATTAATCAAGAAAAGGTAATAGAGCAGATCTTTTTTGTAAGTCTTGTCAAGCTAAGTAAATCGGGTTAGGTAGTGTTTCACGCTCTCAACCTTAGTCGTTCGTTTCAATGTTCCAATAATTAGATTACAATTTCCATCAACACTAATAGGAAATTTTTGCTGAAAGAATGGGATAGCCACCTATCTAAATCCTAAACAGGCATGATAACTAACAAAATATTACAAAAATATAAACACAGCTCGAAATCGGGGGCGAGTGAAGAAAACAATTTGAAGGTTATTCCGTTGTTAAAGAAATAGGACAGTCAAAATATAATAGGGTGGTTACCATTTAGAAAGTCAGAAGGGCCCCGCCAGGGCCGGGTGATTTAATAGCTCTTTACCAAATTAGCAAATCGTTCCAAACCACGTCGCAGTAAACCCTCAAGAAATGGTTGCAGTGCCTGCAAAAGATATTATTGAGGGAAAGAAGGCGGAGTGGATTATACCAAAATATTTAACTATCAATCGGCTGTCCTTGCCATTATTCTCTCTCATGACATGGGGAAAAGGTGACGAAATGGCAAGAACTAGAACAATGTCTCTCAGTTTTGTCTTACTGCCTTCCAATCGCTGGTTCTCCCAGGCTACGAAAGGCATGAATTTTCTTTTTGTATTAACTACTTGCCTTCTCATAACTACATTTTATTTTACGTCTGACTACTTACCGATGCCACAGGAGCTAAGAGTTGAGGCACTTCATATGATACTGTCAGCTGTTAAAAACAAATGCAGCAGTAAGAGCTTTAATTAAGCTTGGGCTAGTTGAGATGGAAAACAAATGGAGAAGCTTCAAGTAGTCAAGCAGATGAATGTAATGAAAACGTGTTGATAGGAATTAATACAGGAAAATAATCTAAGGACATTAGATTGTGATTTAGATATTCAGTAAAAAGTCAACAACGTATAAGAAGCCTTACTTCTACTACACACGATGAAGGACCTTTTGGATAAAATCGAACGGCACCTCTGTCATGTGAACAATACATCAGTTAATGTTCTTGTGTGGATACTAAACGATGCTTCAACACAAGATTAATTCATGATCACAAGAACCGAGTGACTGTAGATTTCATCTATAATTATGATGATAATAACGGAATTTTAACAAGTAACCCTGTGCAAAAACAGGTTATGCAGCGTCTGTTTTCGAGCCAACCTGGAGGCTTGAACAAGATATATGCAGCTTGGTAATTTTTATCATGATAGGAGCATAGATAGACAAAGTATGACTGCTGGCTACCAGACTTCCAGTCCAGGCAGAAGCCATCTTATCACAGAACACTTCAATATCAGGATAAAGACGACAGTAAAAATTTGCGCAACTGAAATTTTCTTTCCAGCCATATATGTCCTATGTCCTTCATCATGTTAAGTACTAGACATTTTGACAAAAGGTGATCAGTCATGTTATTATTTCTCAGCCAAAAATCCATCCTTGTAAATTACCTGTTAGGAAGACCTTCCAGAGATCGCCAGTGTATTTTCTGATTTGGAATAGGCTGCAAGAAGTTGATAGGATATTAATAAAAAAAATTCCGATTGACTTTTAAGATAAAGCAAAGAAGTCCTACTAAGTTATAATATTATATTAGGAAGTTGATCATTTCCTGCATATTACGGGCAAGCCAAGAGTATTCGATATCGCGACCAAATGCTTTATACTTCAAGGACCATCTTGAGAGGTCAGGTTTATCTGGCAAAATCTGTGAAATGGATTGAACATTTAGGCAATGCAAAAATCATAATAAGACATTCAATTTGTACTTTTGTGGCCATTTAGTCAAGATTTCTGGGTTTCAATATTCCGATTGAAGCATGCCGACCAGTGACAATAATGTGTTGATGCTGAACTAATAGCCCACTTCACCCACAAGCCAAAGGGGGTGTTGGTTTTCAAACTAATGAACTGTTTCTGTAACGACGAAAATCCATTAAGATTATTAGGTTTCAAAATGTATTACCATAGTTGCATTTTATTGCTAAGAAAAATAGTAAGCTATGTATAACAGGTAATAAGCGGCCAACTTCTCATGAGATCTATATTCATGAATGTAAATGTTTTAGTTTATTGCATTTGTTATTGACAAAGAGAGACTGTAACAGAGCATTGAGATTCGATCTTGCGCACCTTAACAGAGGAAATAAAGGGCATCCACCGAGGGATGGCTTCGCGATCAGAATAAAAATCATAGGCAACTGAGGCAGGCACGTCAATCTCCATCTTAACCCTGCAATTACAACATAGTCATCCTGTCGTCATCAGAAAATGATTGAGCTGGAAATTGTACCAAAATCATGAAAGTCAACCCAGTAGCAATACATTCAAGTTGATAGCATGACCGGTCATATTCCCAAAATATGAAAATCATCCTACATGACTCGGGGAGAGACATTTATTGAGAAAAGATAGATATTTAAGTTACTCCTCGTAAGTCCTGATACACTTTCCATTCCCTAATTCTAAACAAAGAAAAATATTTTTCTTGATCATGAAACGAGGAATAGATAGAAGAGTGTAAACATCACAAAGAAGCGGAGAATAGGAGTTACGTGCAATCCTGCCACTCCATGACAGGGGAAAAGCGCTTGAAGCCATGGAAGGTTGAGGTCCGCACAAATGAACTGGATGTAAGTCTGAAGAAGCGGTGATTGAGAGAGTGTGGAATTGAAGAAAAGGCTCTGCAAGAAGGATTGGGGCCAAACAGAACGGAACAAGTGGTTTTAGAAGAAGAGGACAAGTGGCTCAGATATGGGGACCCTGGACTTGAGATCAAAGTTGCAGCAGACATGGTGTTTGAATGCCCTTAGAAATCAAACAGCGATGCCGACGCAGATGTTTAGTTGAGCCAGTTCACAGCCACAAGCCGCGCCTCAGATTTCCCCCTTTCTTGCCTGCTTCACAGTCAGCTGTGATTCAATATTGTTGCCTCTTGTTAGTCACACGCTCAAATCTCTGTCCCTACCCGCTGACGCGAATTCAGTATGACGACCAATTACGGGTCGCCAAATCTGCACTAACAGCTATGGGCTTTTGTTGCCGCTGCTCTTTCAAAAACAAAATATTGCAACTGGACTTGTAAATCACCCGCGGGCCCACATCCTGCTAATCCATCCCCAAACTTTGAAGGTTTTTTATGGGCTTCATGACATGGCTTGGGCTCACCTGGCCTGAGTTCAATTTGTTTGTTAAAAAAAGAGCCTAGTTCAGTTTCAGTCAACTCAGACAAAACTTTAGCAAAAAAAAACTCAGGCAAAAATTAAACGCTAAATAAAGAAAAAAAAAATACTGTTCTGGCCTCATGAAATTGAGATAATATTATTATAACCGCAATTAGTAATTACCAAAGAAAATATTGTGACATATTATTGAGTCATTTTTATGTACTTTTGAAATTTTGTTTAATTATGATTTATAACATATATTTTCATTTTTTAAAATTTTTTATCTTTAATGTTTATAAAATTAACATTTTACACCATATTTATTATTTTACAATGAAATTATATGAACGATCACGGTGTCTCCAAATTTCCACTCCCTTCTTGTACAGGCAAATAGTTCATAACCTAAAAAATCTAAGAAAAACCACATTATATTTTTTTTTTGGTGGGAAAAAAAAACCACATTATATTATTCACCACACTATATTAATTCAGTATTTCATAACTCTAGTGAATATACAGTTTGGATGTGACTTGCGAAATTGAACTAGATGGCGGCGAGTTACATTGGTGCAGGGGCAGCCGGAATTTTCATTAAAATTGCAGGTAACGGCACTTGAAGATGAACTCGAAAAATGGTCGGCGGAGCTTTTTTTTCCCTGATGGATACATTTATTTCATTAGAATGCCAGAAAAGACTTCCACTAGTTGCTGATAAAGCGGCATATAATGGTGATATTTTTTATGTTTACATGTATCTTCCACATTGTCCATTTCATTAAAACACCATAGATACATTTAATTATGAATTCATGAGCCTTCATAATTTCATGCTTGACCAACGGTTAACCCGCCCTACCCTCTGTTGACATTACTCTTCACATTTAATTTGAGGCTTAATATTCGGGAAAATCATGTTCAGGGCCCCTATTATTAAAAAAATGTGAAAAAAGGCCCAAAGACTCTGAAAATTCAAAAAAAAGCCTAAAGATTCTGACAATTCCGGAAAAGGCCCTTCAGAATTTACGGAGTTGTTAAAGGGGCTGATCAAGTTGTTAGAGGGGTACTGATTTAGTTGTTAAATGGGTTGATTTAGTTGTTAAAAATAAAATTTTTAAAATTTTTAACAACTAAATCAGCCCATTTAACAACTAAATCAGTACCCCGCTAACAACTTGATCAGCCCCATTAACAACTTACCTTGGGCATTTTTCGGAATTTCACAATCTTGGGCCTTTTTTTGAATTTTCAGAGTCTTTGGGCCTTTTTTCACATTTTTTTGGTAATAGGGGCCCTGAACAGGATTTTCCCTTAATATTCAGCCAAGTCACGAACCCAAAGTATACCGTCATTCCGGTGGAGCATGCATGTTACTTTTCATGACATATAGCCTAATGACTCTGATCTATAAATTGGGCAACCTCTCCATAGATAAACCCAAATCCCATATTTCAGAATTGCAAAAGGTAGCTTATCCAGGAACCAGTGACTGTAATCAATGCCGACCAGGCAAAGGTGCGTGCTTTGAAATCATCACGTACACAACGTCCAATCAGTGGCGGAAGCACACTTGTGCCAATGTGGGCAAGTGCACCCATAAAAACAATATACATAGTTTGAAAGAATTTAGTAACAGCATGTATAGGTAATGTAATTGGTTAAGACTTTAAACCTTTTGCAGATAGTCACAGGTTCGAACCTCCATCGTATCTATCTGTCTCTCATCCTCCATCCTCTTTTTTTTCCCATTGCAAATCATCTGCCGTCCATCTCTATCTATCTGTCTCTCACTCTCCATCCTCTTTTTTTCCCCATTGCAAATCATCTGCCGTCCATCTCTATCTATCTGTCTCTCACTCTCCATCCTCTTTTTTTCCCCATTGCAAATCGTCTCCCGTCCATCTCTATCTATCTATCTCTCACTCTCCATCCTCTTTTTTTCCCCATGCCATCTTTCACTCTCCACTCTCGTCATTCACTAAGAAGCCAGGTCATGAGGGGTTTTTATGCTATCTCTTTTTCTCGTTTCTCTTGCTGCTTGCGGGGTGGCAAAAAGGAACAATCTGTTTCTAAGAGAACTACTGTGAATCTTCTGAATTGGGTTTTGATCCAAAGAAACGTGAGTCTAAGAAATCACGCAAGGTTAAGGAAACAAAGATTGTGCCATCTCCCAGGATGGTTCATCAAAAATGGAAGAACAGGGAAGGGGATAGAATTGATAGGGATTTTGATTTTGTGGTGGTGCCATCAAATGGTGGTGAGTGTTTTTCTAGGTCTGATTCTGATGATTCAAAATATACTGTGGGATGGGTGGAGTCTCATGGACCTAGCTTTAATAGTGTTGGAGAGTCAGATGGTGGTTTTTCGGTTCTGATTTCTCTCTATACAAATGGTGGCAAGCAGGTTGAGAGTTCAAATAACGAGATATCTTCATCTTGCCTTTCTATATCAGAATTTATACATTGACAAATCTAAAGGCTCTAATCTTCTTGCCATATATTAGTTGTATATGAAATTAGTTAGATAAGAAATATTATATACTCTTGGTGCCATTGATAGGGTAGATGCTCGCACCAACCACAAGACCAGTGATGCAATTTTGATCCATAAGAAAGGTACCAGAGTTTTCGGCCTTCATTGCAATGCAGTACATCCTGATCTTCTCTTGAGTTGTGGAAATGATCATTTTGTGAGTTCACTCCCCTTTTTCATTTTCATATTACTGCTAGTGTACAATCATCTATAGGTATCTGTAATCTGTAAGCCATGGGATTATAAGATATTGTTCTGTTTAAATTGATTTCTTCAGAAATGCTTTTCAATTAAACCCAATTTTTGGTTCTAAATTTCATGAAGGAGTGAGTTGCCTTTTATCCTCCTTTAAAAAAAAATTTAATCCCACCACTAATTATGCACCCACAGATATTAAATCCTGGCTCCGCCACTGGATTCAATAATCAACTTGAAATCGCATTTAACGTGGTTTTTTCACTTTTTGCTGGTTGGTGAGTAAGGTGGCCATAGTTAAAGGAGGAGTCAGTGGGATCGGGTCAGAATCAGTCAAAGCTGTTCACCCAAAACGGAGCATCGGTGGTCATAGCAGATGTTCAAGACGAAATGGGTCACCAACTCGCAGCTTCATTATCCCCACAACATCAAGTGAGTTACCATCACTGTGAATTGAGAGACGAGAAACAGGTCGAGCAAACTATAATTATAGCATTTGCCGTCCACAAGTACGGCCACCTCGACGTCATAATGCTGGAATCGGTGGTGGTTCCTTCTCTGGCATAATGCAACTCGGCCTGATCGCATTTGACAATACCATGGCCGTCAACGTTCGCGGCGTGGCCCCCACCATCAAGCACCCGGCTCGTGCCATGGTGGCTGCCAACATCCGTGGCTCCATAATCTGTACGGCCAGCGTGGCTGCTTCCATGGCCGGGTGCGGGCCTCATGGTTATACCACATCCAAACATGCTCTTGTGGGTCTCGTCCGCTCTTCTTGCGGGGAGCTCGGGCCTTGCAGGAGCTGTTTTGTTTTTCACATTTTGTTGTTTTTGATGCATTGGTTTGTAGCAGTGAACGCAAGATTATGTTCTTGCCGTCGGTGTCTCGTGCTGTCTTCCATTCTTTATTGACCGAAGACAGTAAAGTAATTTGAACTTTTATTCTGCTCTGTACCCACGCTTTCACGTCAATTTCCTTGTTCTCATCCCTCCACAAGTCTATTCCCGCTTCTTCTTCCCTCAGCTCGAGTGAATTGGTTTTGGTACCATCAAAGACCATAAGCTTATTATTAGAGGGTGCAGATTTAAGTTTTTTTTTTATATATTTATTTTTTAAAAAAATATTTAAATGAGTATAGAATCCAACATAACAATAATCTCTGGTCTATTGTTTTATCCCAGAATAAGTTTTTGTACATTGAGCACCGTCAGGTGTTTGGAACCAGTTTGATTGCTGGTCTAACTGTCTAAGTGATAAGCAACCAAACCTCATCGTATGAACAATTCAGATTGAGTGGTTTACAATTTTTTAAAAAAATAAAGACAAAAATACTAAATCTGTATACTCTAAAATCTAATACAGTCTGGGTGCTCATCAAAGTAATACACGCCCAAATAGGTTTCAAAATAGTTTTTTTCAAGCACTTGGTATCCTAAACTTAGTGTGCTTATTGGTACTCAAAATATTTTAAGGATAGGAAAAAAATGAAAAAAAAAAAGGTTATTGGGTCATTTAAAAAAAAGGGGGTTATATCACATGGCTAAACTCTACTCTCAAATATCAGTGATCAAGACGTGATTGTCAAAATATGGAAGTGGCTACGGTCCTCTGCCTTAGAGTTCACTGTTGTCCACTTTGGCTTATTCGTCGACGGATAAGCCGAAATGAACACAATGGTCGTTTTTTCGCCTGTTTTTTTCTCCCCTTTTTTGCAAGAAAAAGGGACCAATGCGTTTACTTCGGCTTATCCGTTAACAGATAAGCCAAAATGGATAGTAGTGGATGCTAAGGACAGAGAATCATAGCCGCTTCTGTCGAAATACTGATTTAATCTGTAATATTTTGTTGAATTCATAATACGTTAATCACGCATGCGTCGTTAATTAGAATGGCATGCACATACGCATAAATTAGGTGGACAGTTGAAACTTGATTTAAATAATGAAACGATCTAATTAAGATTTATTATTTTTAAACTAAATAATTATTTTCATTTAAGACAACAGCTAAAATGTTATCTCTATATTATATTTTCAATTACAATATAAATATCAACGTTTAACAACAAAAATAAAGTTTCAGCTTATCAAATGAAATTGAGATCATAATGGGAGAGGATCTTCTTGTAAGCTTCCTTATCCTTCAAGCTCTGAAACTGTATTGCTGGATTGGGGAGGCCGTGAAGATAATAGGTTTTCATGCTAAACTCTTTTTTTGGTGAGAGTTAATAAAATTTGGATAGTCTAGATTTGAGTTATTTAAAAGTCCATATTTTTTTTTCAACATTTAAGTTTGACAATAAAATTCCACAAACGGAGCATATTACTTTTTCTTAATATATTTTCCTTTTAATTGATGTTACTTAAAAACTCAACAACCTAAAAATAAGTATTCGTAGCAAATACTCCTCTCTGGTATTAAATAAAGGATAAAATTTATGGTGTAAGATAATAATTAATTGAGCAGGTTGTGGTGGAGACTTGAATTTGTTGAGCAGATTAATTTAAGGGCTATTTTGGAGGATAAGGCAGAGAGTCCTTTAAGATGTGTTTGGTTTAAACTTTAAAGGGAGGGAGGAGAGGGGAATTTTTTACCTCATATGGATCAAATTGTCCATAAAAAATTTTCAATATTCTAAAAATATATACCACCAGCAAAAAAAAAAAAAATTCTTCTTATTAATAGTAATTTAGTCAATATCCTTCCTCTTCTCCCATCCTCTCTCACACCCTCTCCTCAAACTAGATACTCCCTCCGGTCCTAATTATAAGACATAGTTGACTTTTTTGGAGAAGTTAAGGAAGCTAATTAAATTACCTTAGAGTATTTTTCTTTCTATTTTTTTCTACAAAGTAATTAGTTTGATTAATAAACTAATATATAATCTAAAGATACACAATATATAAAATGATTAAGTAACTTATTTAGCTTCCTTAATCTCTCCAAACAAAGTCAACTATGCCTTATAATTAGGACCGGAGGGAGTATGTTGTTAAGGGAGATCCCTGCTATGGTTCATCAACAGTGGGAGATACAGGTACGTTGGTGTTGTCGAGAAGCGAACTTAGCAGCGGATTGTCACACACAATTTGGAGAACGCCGGATACTTTGGGTGCGTGAGGCATTCTCCTTGGTTCGAGGTTCGACTTGGACATGCGGGCAGCACGAAGACGCAGACAGGGCGTTCCGGAGTGCGCGGGAGTGCTTACATGCCCAAGTTCATATGTATTGTAAATATGTAGAATTCTAGGGAGAATTCTAGAGACTGATGATGTAAGCGCTTACACAGGCGTAAGTTGTAAATATCTTGGGAAGGTTCTGGAGAACCGATTGTAGCCGTAGGATGTTTTCGATCTGAGCCGTCCATTGAGGAGGTGGAAGGCTATAAATAGGGGAGTCCTCCTCACTTGTAAAGACAACCAAGAATCCAAGAGTCTTCAAAGCATTCGTTGTTCAAGAGCTTCTCTCTCTAAGTTCTTTCTCTCTCTAAAAGTTCTCTTGTGTTGTTTGCCTTTCCTTGCCTACTCGAGGGGATTCGGCTGACTTAGCAAGATCAAGCAGGGTGATCAAGCTAAGGCCGACACGGTATTTGGGTGATTAAGTCCAAGGCCGTGACAAAGTGGTATCAGAGCTTTGGTTCAAGGCAGCTAGGTTCAGAGCTGTGAACGTGGTTCGTGGTAGCCATTTGGTAAGCAAGGATGTCGGGCACAATTGAGAACATGGTGGTATCGGGAGAAGGAAGGGGTAGGGAGACCCAAGTTGATCGGGAGGCAAAGAAGACCCGAGGATCAAGTAAGTCCCGCCAAGCCGCGGATATGACCACTTTGATGGCAAAGGTGGAGGCTTTGGAGGAGGCCTTACACGGGGTGGCTATTAGGGTGGACAAGGTGGAAGGTGACTTTGAGACACTTGAAACCCACACCCTTAGCCAATTGGACAACTTGAGGTCGGATCTTGATTTGCACCTCAATGTTGAGGAGGAACGAGCTGAGTCCATGAGGCGACTCGAGGCAAAGGTAATGGATGCCATTACCGCGATGCAGGGACAACTTGACTCTCTAAAAACTTCTTTGGAGAGACAATCAAAGACTCCGTTGGTGGGTGGTACCAGTGGAGCAAGGGAGGTGAGATTGGATCTCCCTAAACCGAAGGAATTTCAAGGCGTTCGTGATGCCAAGGAGGTTGAGAACTTCTTGTGGCAGATGGAACGATACTCTGAGAGCCTGAACTTGGTTGATGATGCAACCAAGGTACGTACTGCTTCCTTGTTCCTTAGTGATAATGCTATGTTATGGTGGCGTAGGAAGCATGCAGACATGGAAAGGGGCCTTTGCAAGGTCGAGACATGGGATGATTTCAAGAGGGAACTGAAGAAACAGTTCTATCCTGAGAACGTGGTCTACATGGCGCGCAAGAGGTTGAGGGAACTCAAGCACAAGACTACGATTCAGGATTATGTAAGGGACTTCACGACCCTCACGTTGCAAATCCCTAATCTCAGTAGCGAGGAGACATTGTTCTACTTCGTGGATGGTCTTCAGAATTGGGCCAAGCATGAACTCCAACGGCGTGGTGCAGCAAGTGTGGACGAAGCCATTGCCATTGCTGAAAGCCTCACTGATTATCAAAGGGGTGAGAAAGGTGAGACTTCTGGACCTAAGTCTTCTGAACCCAACCATGGGAACGGTGGGGAAGACAAAGGTAAGGAGTTCGTCAAGGGGGGAGCAGATAAGTCTTCCCAGAAGGACCAACCTGAGGACAAGAAGAAGAAGACAATCAGCTGCTACGTGTGCAAAGGGCCACACTACATGAGCAAGTGTCCCAAGCTGGGTAGCTTGTCAGCCCTTGTTCAGGGGAACGAGGGACCTGAAGAGGATGAACCTACCGTGCGGATGGGATCTCTCAGAGTCCTGAATGCCTTGAAGGCCAAACATGAGGAACCTGTTGCAAGAAGTAAAGGTCTCATGTTTGTTGATGTGAAGCTAAATGGGAAGCCAGTGAAGGTGATGGTGGACACCGGGGCAACCCATAATTTCATCACTCCTGAAGAGGCCAAGCGGGTAGGTCTCTCAGTTGCTCAAGGACGAGGATGGTGGAAGTCGGTGAACACTCCTGCCAAGCCTCTTGAGGGCGTAGCTCGAGGGGTAGAGCTATGCATGGGATCGTGGAAGGGGACCGTGGACTTGTCGGTGACCCCTATGGACGACTTCAACATGGTACTGGGTATGGACTTCTTGCGCAAGGCAAAAGTTGTTCTCATGACGGGAGAAGATTCATTGTGCTTCCTTGAGAAGGGGATCGGATGCACAGTGCCTACGACAAGCAACGAGCGGGACGTTGGCTTGCCGGTCACCTACCTTGGAGCTTTGAAGGTGGTGGATCCTGAGGAGAAGGATCGTGATAATCTTCCCCCTGTGGTCAAGAGGAGAGGAAACCCAATACCGCCGAGACTCCAAGAGAAGTTGCCACCCGGACGGGAGGTGGAACACGGGATGGAGCATGAAGTCGGAACGGCCAATACAATGGGTGATGTATTGGGCCAAAGAGTTCAAGCAACGAGTTGTTCCCGGGGCAAGTCAGCCAGGAGGAGGAAGAAGCTCTCGGATGGGAAGAAGTAAGGCACTAAGTACCGAGTCGGGGACAAGGTGATGGTGAAGCTTCCTCCCCATCAAACCAACGGGTTCCGGGGCCTTGTTCGAGGTCCATTCAAGATCGTGGGAAGGGTAGGAAGGAGTTCCTACAAGTTGGACCTTCCTTCGAACTCGGAGGTTCAACCTGTCTTTCATGTGAGAATGCTCAGGCCATTTCATGAAGACAGGAGTGACCCGAGTCCGGCACAGTGACGAGGGCGTCACTGGATTAGGTGGGGGAGAATGTCACGCACAATTTGGAGAACGCCGGATACTTTGGGTGCGTGAGGCATTCTCCTTGGTTCGAGGTTCGACTTGGACATGCGGGCAGCACGAAGACGCAGACAGGGCGTTCCGGAGTGCGCGGGAGTGCTTACATGCCCAAGTTCATATGTATTGTAAATATGTAGAATTGTGTAGAATTCTAGGGAGAATTCTAGAGACTGATGATGTAAGCGCTTACACAGGCGCAAGTTGTAAATATCTTGGGAAGGTTCTGGAGAACCGATTGTAGCCGTAGGATGTTTTCGATCTGAGCCGTCCATTGAGGAGGTGGAAGGCTATAAATAGGGGAGTCCTCCTCACTTGTAAAGACAACCAAGAATCCAAGAGTCTTCAAAGCATTCGTTGTTCAAGAGCTTCTCTCTCTAAGTTCTTTCTCTCTCTAAAAGTTCTCTTGTGTTGTTTGCCTTTCCTTGCCTACTCGAGGGGATTCGGCTGACTTAGCAAGATCAAGCAGGGTGATCAAGCTAAGGCCGACACGGTATTTGGGTAAAAAGAATCCAAAGCTATAAAGGAAAATGCACATGTTATGATATTTAATTTGCCATGACCTCAAAATTTTATTTAGAAAACTGATAGGAAATTTACAGATTGGCCAGAACCTTTGCTCTGATACCAAAAATGTAACGCCTCATTTTCAATACCAAAATCTTGGCCAAAATAATAGTAACACCTCCAAATATAGGATATTCAACACTCAAACACATATTTACAATATGGCCAAAGGTAGAAATCCATTTATACAGGGCCAAAATAAATCCAATAAATAAGAGTTATTTTAAAATGCGGAAGTCTTTTAGGTTCATGGCAAATAAAATAACACAACATAAACTAAAGGAGTACAGAAGAGCCTACAAAGCTCACTCCATGGGTGCATTCCCTTGATCTCTACTAAGTTATTCACCTGAAAAATGTTAATATGGGGTGAGATTACACATCTCAGTAACTACTAAATATTTCTACCGTACACGAGCAAATAATATATGACAAAAAGATATGGGCTGATTTCAAATATATATATAGATTCCATAATTTATCATACAAAATAATTTATACTAATAGTCATCAATATAGAAGGTATTAAAACATATATATCTCAAAAGTTCTCATCTCATGTCTTTACAGAATATTCATCATCATATCAAATTCTTGAACTGTTCAGAAATGCACTATGCAGTATGCAGCCTCCCTTATATCACCACCTCCCTTATACCGCAGACTGGAGCCATAGGCTAACACATAGTCCAATAGAAACTCATTCATTTGACTGAATTGTTCCAAGCTCACCAAAACTTAAGATACACCCGGCCAAAGGTATATAGCTTAAATCTGGACTATGGCTCCCCTCCTTTAAAATAACTAAGGAGGTGTCACATGTCCCACAACTCCAATGAAATCCCGGCCAGAGGAAAACATGGAAGATGGGGCCCTGAAACAAGTACCATCCACTGTGCACCGAGTGGTGGCATAAATCATTCTTATCATTCAAATCCCTCCTTACTCCACCCATCATAATACAACCGCCATGATGAATATGTTCACTCAAAATAATGCATTATTATACCATAAAGTTTTATACATCAATATGCGTATTTATGAATAGTGAATACTATGCGTATATGTGAATAGTAAAATACGATATATATACATGAATAGTAAAAATGATGAGTACATACGGTATGTATACGTGAATAGTAAATACGGTATGTATACGTGAATAGTATTATGAATAGTAAATACGGTATACGTGAATAGTAAAATGAATAGTAAATACGGTATACGTGAATAGTAAAATGAATAGTAAATACGGTGTGAATAGTAAATATGGTATACGTGAATAGTAAATACAGTATACGTGAATAGTAACATGAATAGTAAAAATGAATAGTAAATACGGTATACGTGAATAGTAACGTACGTATAAATAGTACCTCTGCAGATTTGCAAATCAAAGTTCCCACACCAGATCTTAAAACCATAAATATTTTCTAAATATTCTTGCCAAAATAGTAAACAAACAAATTTATAATCATACATAATTCACAAGTATAAGGAAGAATATTCAGAGTTACCTGGTACTTGCTAATTCCCAAATCACCGACAAACTTCTAAAAAAACTCTCAAATAATTATCTCTCTACTCTCTCTTTCTCTTCCTCTCTCTAAATAGCTCTAGGAGTTGTGAAGAATGAAATGAAATGAAAGGTCTATTTATAGTTGGAAAATGGGTCCTTAGGCGTAATTTTCACAAAATTATAAAATTATATAATATAAAAACATTTTCCTCGTGGGCTGCTGCGCTTCTGCCGTTTCAAAATTTTCTTCATTATTTTAATATTTAAATTTGTAAATTACTGTGCAAATAGTAAATTTAATAATATAATATTATTCTAATTATTATTGAGTGGGTCCCGCGTGATTTTTTAAAACTTCCCACGAGAAGCACAAGGAGAGGCGGCTGAAGATGAATTATTTTTGACGTGGGTCCTACGTATTTTCAAATAGTGAATACGTCTTTATAAATAGTAAATACCGTATTTTTAAATAGTAAATACGTATTTGTGAATAGTGAACACTATTCATATTTCACAAATTTCAAGTATTAAATACGTATTTGCGAATAACATATATATATATATATATTTTTTTTTTAAATACGTATTTGTATATAGTAAAAACGTATACGTGAATAGTAAATACTATTCACGGGGCCCACAAAATACTGATTTCAAATTTATCACTTTCCAAAAATAGAGCCTACTAGTCTTCCCAAAATAGGTTTATGTTCAAGATATTAGATTCAAAATTCAGGATGTTACATTTCTCCCCTCCTAAAAGAAAATTTTGTCCTCAAAATTTCGCTATAATAAGAATTCTAACCTATTTAAATAAATGAGGATAGGTTTGTCGCATGCTCTCCTCCGTTTCCCAAGTAGCATCTCCGGGAGCCATTCCTTTACACACAACCTTTACAAGCTAATATCCTTGTTCCTCAATTGCTTATCCCCCGCATCAACAATCCGCTCCGACTCAGCTTTATATATCATATTATCCCTAAGTCCTATCTCTTTCCCAAACATGCTCACCAAGCACACAACACAATTTTCGTTCATCTTGTACCCAAAGTAATATTCAGACACAGGATCCACTAGTTCCTTATTTGAGCGCTTGGTTACACTGGCCTCACAGGCCAGTTCATTCTTCCTTTCTGCTTATTTCATTGTATTACCACGACACTGGATATTCAGATCTTACAGCTTAAGAAGTTACCCTCAGGCCATAATAACCACAATATGATATAATCTGATTATTCTGTCAACCTTAAGATAAACTTTAGACATACAGGTCTAATGTTACCATGATAGGCAACAAACACAATACTAGGCACATAAGTCTTATAGCCTAGAGATACCACCATATGCAAACTAGCTCAACGGGTCTTACCGCTTCAAGCCTCTGCTCGTCTATCCTATACCCGTGCTTCCTCAATTCAAGTTTAAGAAAACACTTACTTACTAAATCTAGCTTTCACCAATGGCAAGTAATTCAAAAACAAGTACATTTGGCAAGATTCCGCAAACTAAGTATATCCACAATAGTTTCCAACCTCTTCTAGCTTGTACACCTTCCACCACAATCATAATGTAAAAGTCAATTCTTGTTCGAATTTCGCAAGGATTCATTCCATGAGACATCATAGTTTATAAATGTCGATTACAAACTGGTCTTAAATCCTGTTGTAAATATTGCGTAAAAATTTCCAAACACAGCAAGTGCATTGGTAAGTTCAAAATTCAAATACTCAGGGACCTAGCAACTATTTTAAATAGTCACCAACTCCGAATACATTCCAGGTTCCAACTTATTCTACTCAACTCATCCATGAAACACTCAATTCATTATTTCTAAAGAAAGATTCTATTATCAAGATCATTTCCTATGCTAGTTAAACAGTTGGCAATCTCTGAACACCTTATACATGTTGGTATCACATGATTCGAATTCAATCCTTAGTATCTCAAAGACATATACTAAATATCATCTGTTCCTCTCATAGTTATCTATTAATCACACCCAAATAACATACTAATATTGTAACATAAATCACCGGATTTCATACTTTCATAATTAGACATACTATCTTAACTCAGATTGAATTCAAGTCTATTCTCAAATATTCCCAGACATTAATAGTCAAGTTTACAATTTGATTCTTATAACCTCAACATCAACTGATAATTCGTGTTTCCCCAAAAATACCCATTATACATACTAAGATCATGATTCACAATTCCTAATCTAATTCTTGGATTATACGAAGACTATCTACAACCTCAGCAGCATTCACAAGGTTCTAATTCTACCTCAACCTGCAATATCACAACGGCTCATTTCGTTCTTAAGTTCTATTTCAGCTTAGATTAAATTAAAGCCTATCCTCAACATTTACTATATTCATTCTAACATCTTACTGGCATTCCTAAGGATCACCATTTCATACCTTTCCATCGATCTTCCAACATGTTTATCCAAAAACCTTAGTCTTTGAATTATCTGTGACAAATTCATAGAGTTCTTTGGATACTCAGAGAGTGAAGAATGCTCTCGGGTTAATTGGCACAACTCATCATCATTTCAAATCTTCGGATTCTCTCCGGTTCATCTAATATTATTAGGAAGTCACCCTTCCCAAGATTACTATCACCTTAGCACGCTTACGCTTAAAATCCTATTTTCAAATGTCAATTCCGACATCTTGAGTCAGCTGCACATCCAAGACAGATTTCTTAGATAAATGCGCGTATAAACGTCCAAACTTAATTTCTTGAAAACACAGCTAGCAATAAATGCCATAGCGATTTCTGTTTGCAAAGGTCTAGGAAACTGCGACCCCTAACGGTGGCTAGGGTGCACTAGGGTGCGGTGCCATAAAATTTTCCGCATAACAACAAAATCTACATGATTCTGAGCTAACGACAGATGAGAATCCGATGCTGCTTAAAAAAATATAGACGTTGCTAGCCCAGCTATAAATAGAGTAAAGAAAGAGTAAATGTTTCACGTTCTCTCAAACTTCACAAAACCTCCACATATTCATTTCCTCTCCGATCGTAACCTTCACTATAACCTTCCACATTATCCTTAAACATGGCCGGTTCAAGTAACTCTATTCCAGTCTCCGATTCATTCAACCCTTTCTTTCTTGAAGCCTTACTTCATGACTATCAGACTAACATGTTGTCTGATTTGTCAAACAATGCATCATACCCTTATTCTTCTTTACTTCCCCAAAATCCCGTAAGTATGAACGTTCATTCATCTGCCTCAACGATTAACATTCCTACTCCTCCTCCAAGGATACAAGATTCTATTTTTACCACTACTAACAGAAAGGAATCTGAAGCAGGTCCATCAAGGCGACCTGTCCAAAGATGTCGTAATATGGCAGATCTTATGGAGTCCACGGTACCTTCTCAACCAAGGAATCCTGGTTCTAGCTTGACGGAGACTACTAATCCATTCTCATGTGGTTGCTGCCATGTTCTACGAGAGATCATTCATACCAATGGACTTCAATACCATAAACTTGAAGTTCATGGGAGGATTGGTATGATATGCCACGCTGTCTTTCACCAGGACGTACAAGGAGGTTCTTCCAGTCCTCAAGTATTTGACTTTGGTAAGAAAAATTTAGAAGATGTCAAACATTTTCTAGAAAATTATTGTTTGAATCAAAATTCTTTAGGGTATGTCCTGGTGTCAGATCCCCTATCAGCCTACTATGAGGCCCTTTGTGTTGGTTTGGAATGGACTAAAAATCAAAATGAACTCCCTAATAGTTCATTTCCAACCAATACAGAAAATATATCCAATAAAGGAAAAGAGCTCATGGTTGTAAATAATAATCCTTCAGTCCCCATACCTAGTAATCCATACCGATCAAGAGCTGAACAAAATATTAGAGCTGCATCAATGTCAATTAATGATCTTAGAGACTTATTCCATTTACCTCAACAAGAAGCGGCTCAACAAGTTCGTCTATGCAAAAATGTTCTAATGAAAATATGCCATAGGGGAGGAATAAAGCATTGGCCTTATGTAAAAATTCGAAGCACTATGAAGCAAATAGCTAGATTGAGAAGAACAATGTCTCCTGATGGTCCTCTCTCAAGAGCAGCCGCTCAGGAAGAAATTAATAGACTTAAACTTGAGATAGTCGAAGCTTGCGGTGGGATTGTACCAACTGTTGTTCTTGATGCTTGAATTAATATAGTCTACTCTTCTTAGCCTTCTTGCTAATGTTTGTAATCTCTATTCTAGGATTCATAAGGATTTTCGAGTTTTCCTGCCAAACTCAACTTTATCTTATTAAATTCAAACTTAAGCCAGTTATTCTGTATAATCAAGACTATGCCCGTATTCTGTTATGGTATTGTCATCTGTTACTCATATAAATTAGCTAGGTAAGTGAAAATCTAGCGAACATCTCTTCATACTTTTTTTTACAACGGCAACTAATTGAATAAACATCAAATAGGGGCTTAGTCTTTCAATCACTTTCCTAGACACCAATAAAAATATTCATCCTAGAAAGTAATTTTGGGCCTACAGAATCCAATATTCAATAAATTTTCTACTTACCAACTTCCGCTACGCAGCTCTGAAATTTAATCTCAATCACATCCTCAAATCATAAATCCTCATTATCAATCACTTGAATATTTTGATTAACCCATTCTTCTCCTATCATGAATGTCACAAGAAAATTGGTAAAAAGAATCCAAAGCTATAAAGGAAAATGCACATGTTATGATATTTAATTTGCCATGACCTCAAAATTTTATTTAGAAAACTGATAGGAAATTTACAGATTGGCCAGAACCTTTGCTCTGATACCAAAAATGTAACGCCTCATTTTCAATACCAAAATCTTGGCCAAAATAATAGTAACACCTCCAAATATAGGATATTCAACACTCAAACACATATTTACAATATGGCCAAAGGTAGAAATCCATTTATACAGGGCCAAAATAAATCCAATAAATAAGAGTTATTTTAAAATGCGGAAGTCTTTTAGGTTCATGGCAAATAAAATAACACAACATAAACTAAAGGAGTACAGAAGAGCCTACAAAGCTCACTCCATGGGTGCATTCCCTTGATCTCTACTAAGTTATTCACCTGAAAAATGTTAATATGGGGTGAGATTACACATCTCAGTAACTACTAAATATTTCTACCGTACACGAGCAAATAATATATGACAAAAAGATATGGGCTGATTTCAAATATATATATAGATTCCATAATTTATCATACAAAATAATTTATACTAATAGTCATCAATATAGAAGGTATTAAAACATATATATCTCAAAAGTTCTCATCTCATGTCTTTACAGAATATTCATCATCATATCAAATTCTTGAACTGTTCAGAAATGCACTATGCAGTATGCAGCCTCCCTTATATCACCACCTCCCTTATACCGCAGACTGGAGCCATAGGCTAACACATAGTCCAATAGAAACTCATTCATTTGACTGAATTGTTCCAAGCTCACCAAAACTTAAGATACACCCGGCCAAAGGTATATAGCTTAAATCTGGACTATGGCTCCCCTCCTTTAAAATAACTAAGGAGGTGTCACATGTCCCACAACTCCAATGAAATCCCGGCCAGAGGAAAACATGGAAGATGGGGCCCTGAAACAAGTACCATCCACTGTGCACCGAGTGGTGGCATAAATCATTCTTATCATTCAAATCCCTCCTTACTCCACCCATCATAATACAACCGCCATGATGAATATGTTCACTCAAAATAATGCATTATTATACCATAAAGTTTTATACATCAATATGCGTATTTATGAATAGTGAATACTATGCGTATATGTGAATAGTAAAATACGATATATATACATGAATAGTAAAAATGATGAGTACATACGGTATGTATACGTGAATAGTAAATACGGTATGTATACGTGAATAGTATTATGAATAGTAAATACGGTATACGTGAATAGTAAAATGAATAGTAAATACGGTATACGTGAATAGTAAAATGAATAGTAAATACGGTGTGAATAGTAAATATGGTATACGTGAATAGTAAATACAGTATACGTGAATAGTAACATGAATAGTAAAAATGAATAGTAAATACGGTATACGTGAATAGTAACGTACGTATAAATAGTACCTCTGCAGATTTGCAAATCAAAGTTCCCACACCAGATCTTAAAACCATAAATATTTTCTAAATATTCTTGCCAAAATAGTAAACAAACAAATTTATAATCATACATAATTCACAAGTATAAGGAAGAATATTCAGAGTTACCTGGTACTTGCTAATTCCCAAATCACCGACAAACTTCTAAAAAAACTCTCAAATAATTATCTCTCTACTCTCTCTTTCTCTTCCTCTCTCTAAATAGCTCTAGGAGTTGTGAAGAATGAAATGAAATGAAAGGTCTATTTATAGTTGGAAAATGGGTCCTTAGGCGTAATTTTCACAAAATTATAAAATTATATAATATAAAAACATTTTCCTCGTGGGCTGCTGCGCTTCTGCCGTTTCAAAATTTTCTTCATTATTTTAATATTTAAATTTGTAAATTACTGTGCAAATAGTAAATTTAATAATATAATATTATTCTAATTATTATTGAGTGGGTCCCGCGTGATTTTTTAAAACTTCCCACGAGAAGCACAAGGAGAGGCGGCTGAAGATGAATTATTTTTGACGTGGGTCCTACGTATTTTCAAATAGTGAATACGTCTTTATAAATAGTAAATACCGTATTTTTAAATAGTAAATACGTATTTGTGAATAGTGAACACTATTCATATTTCACAAATTTCAAGTATTAAATACGTATTTGCGAATAACATATATATATATATATATTTTTTTTTAAATACGTATTTGTATATAGTAAAAACGTATACGTGAATAGTAAATACTATTCACGGGGCCCACAAAATACTGATTTCAAATTTATCACTTTCCAAAAATAGAGCCTACTAGTCTTCCCAAAATAGGTTTATGTTCAAGATATTAGATTCAAAATTCAGGATGTTACAGAAGCTTCCTCCCCATCAAACCAACGGGTTCCGGGGCCTTGTTCGAGGTCCATTCAAGATCGTGGGAAGGGTAGGAAGGAGTTCCTACAAGTTGGACCTTCCTTCGAACTCGGAGGTTCAACCTGTCTTTCATGTGAGAATGCTCAGGCCATTTCATGAAGACAGGAGTGACCCGAGTCCGGCACAGTGACGAGGGCGTCACTGGATTAGGTGGGGGAGAATGTCACGCACAATTTGGAGAACGCCGGATACTTTGGGTGCGTGAGGCATTCTCCTTGGTTCGAGGTTCGACTTGGACATGCGGGCAGCACGAAGACGCAGACAGGGCGTTCCGGAGTGCGCGGGAGTGCTTACATGCCCAAGTTCATATGTATTGTAAATATGTAGAATTGTGTAGAATTCTAGGGAGAATTCTAGAGACTGATGATGTAAGCGCTTACACAGGCGCAAGTTGTAAATATCTTGGGAAGGTTCTGGAGAACCGATTGTAGCCGTAGGATGTTTTCGATCTGAGCCGTCCATTGAGGAGGTGGAAGGCTATAAATAGGGGAGTCCTCCTCACTTGTAAAGACAACCAAGAATCCAAGAGTCTTCAAAGCATTCGTTGTTCAAGAGCTTCTCTCTCTAAGTTCTTTCTCTCTCTAAAAGTTCTCTTGTGTTGTTTGCCTTTCCTTGCCTACTCGAGGGGATTCGGCTGACTTAGCAAGATCAAGCAGGGTGATCAAGCTAAGGCCGACACGGTATTTGGGTGATCAAGTCCAAGGCCGTGACAGGATGCTCTAGGTCTAGCCAAGGAGGTATTGTCGCGTACAAAGACTTTCTGTTCTTCACTGATACACCTACATGTGCGTGCGCAGGAGCACATACATAAGGCATGATGCTTTAGGTTTGACATATAATGCAATGGCCCTGTGCAAACTCCAATTAAAAAAACAACTAATTAATTAAGGAAATTAAGGAAGGATTACAAGTTTACAACACACATATCCTATCATTATCATTTATCTATGTATCAATTGGATCTTATATTAACAGACTAAAAGTAGTATTGATAATATGGACAGACCAACGTTCCTAATTCATGAAGATTCGTTTCATGCTTTTGACTAATATTAGTTAACAACCACTTTCAGTTCACATAACTCATCACATTTGAGGCATACATTCAGTCAAGTGACCAACCGAAATTAGTGCCGGTTTGATTAAACGTTGAAAAAACACGTTCACATAAGCTGAGATATTCTTTTTATATACTCACTTCGTACGTCGTAAATCATATTGAAAAAGTAGCTTCTACCACTAATTTAAATTTAGGCCACCATTTTGGCTGGCCAAGCATGTTAGTCCCCACAAGGGAAATTAAACAATGCATTCTTTCTTCGTTGATATTTATTCACCTCTTTCTTCTATAGGTAAGTTAACTAATTTAATGCCAACAAATCATATAAACTTGTACTTTATGTGACGAGAAGTCAAAAGTGGCCTACTGCTGACTCTATAAATTTGGAAACCTCTCAGTAGATATGATACCAAATCGCAGACTTCAGAATTGCTAGGTAGCTAGCACATCCAGGAACCAACACGTACGTAGCAGCAATAATCAATGTCAACCAAGCAAAGGTATGTGTTTTGAAATCATCACATACACAACGTCTACTGGTGAACTTGAAATCATCGCCTCTAACGTGGCTTTTGCAGGTTGGAGGGTAAGGTGGCCATCGTCACAGGAGGAGCCAGTGGGATCGGAGCCGAATCAGTCAAATTATTCGCCCAAAACGGAGCATCGGTGGTCATAGCAGACGTTCAAGACGAACTGGGTCACCAACTCGCAGCTTCATTAGCCTCAGATCAAGTGAGTTACCACCACTGTGATGTCAGAGACGAGAAACAGGTCGACCAAACTATAGCTTTCGCGGTCGGAAAGTACGGCCGCCTCGACGTCATGTTTAGCAATGCCGGAACTGGTGGTTCCTTCTCCGGCATAATGGAACTGGACCTGAACGCATTTGATAACACCATAGCCGTCAACGTTCGCGGCGTGGCAGCTACCATCAAGCACGCGGCTCGAGCCATGGTGGCCGCAAACATCCGTGGCTCCATAATATGCACGGCCAGCGTGGCTGCTTCCATGGGCGGATGCGGGCCCCATGGTTACACCGCATCCAAGCATGCTCTTGTGGGTCTTGTGCGCTCTGCTTGCAGCGAGCTTGGGGCTCATGGCATCAGAGTGAATTGCGTGTCGCCATTTGCTGTGGCCACACCTCATATGTGCCGATATTTCAATAAGGGCGTAGATGAAGTTGAAGCCATTGGCATGTCTATGGCTAATATGAAGGGAATTGCATTAAAGGCAAACCATATTGCTGAAGCTGCCCTCTTTCTTGCTTCTGATGAATCTGTTTATATCAGTGGCCATAATCTGGTGGTCGATGGAGGCTTCAGTGTCGTTTATCGTTCTCCTCTCCCTAGCGATTAAAACACTTGCTTTTGCCATTGTTCCTTATAAGGTCTGTGTTTATTGCCAGCGTCGATATTATCTTATATATAATCACACAGAGTGTTTGTATTATTTTACCGAATAAGTCCAGAGCAGGTGATGTCGGGGACACATTATTGTATGTGGGAAACATAATTTGATGCATTGTTTTGTAGTGGTGATCGAACGCAATGTTCTTGCTGTCTCATGCCATCTTCGCTCATTTGTTGTCTCAATTATTTTTTTTTTGGCTTTGCACGCATGCTTTCTAGTCAATTTTCTTTTTTTCAGGTTGAGTTTCTCTCATTTCTAAATCATATCCATCCAATCAATCATAATACCACTTTAACTTTTCTCTCACCTTCCCAATTAATGACCCAGATGATACTAATAAAAAAAAACCTAAATGATTCTAACGAAAAAAAATGAGAAAGAGAATTATGAAAGAATCCTCATCCCTCCTTCTCATTGATCCACAAGTCTATTTTTGCTTTTTCCTCTCTCTACAGTAGTCTCTGCCCCAGCCCTCTCCTCTCCTCTTTTCCATATGGTCTCTGTACTTGATTTGATATGTCCCTTGGCCGTCCTACCATTTGCTTGTAAGTTTGAATTTTTGTTGCATCACATGGGTAAGACGGACCTATCTCTCCCATCCATGTTATAAAGACGTGAATACGTGATTATATATATATATATATATATAAGAACTATTTTAATCTATAATATTTTGTTGTGCCCTTAAACTTAATATGCCAATTTTTATTTAATTTTATTCCCCAAAAAAAAAAAACAACGTTGGATTAGTTTGAATTTTTTACCTAGGTTGTCTTTCACTACTGACCATTCTTTCCACTTAAATTTTCCATTATTGGATTGGTATTTAATGGTGTAAATTTTATACTATCTTAAAAATATTATTATAATATTAAATGATAATAATATTTTTATAAATCAAATATCAACCATTAAAACTAATCTAATGGTGGAGAAATAAAATGGTAAGGAAGTGGAGAGAGAGGTTAGTAGAAACTCCCTCTAGAATGGTGTATGCTAGGCCCCAGGCTCTTGAAATTTGGGTTAAATGATGAAACGGTTTAAATTTTATTATTTTTATGATTTTAAATCATTATTTTTATTTAAGCAAATAGTTAAAATATTAATATTAGAGCTTGACAACAAAATAAAGTTTAGGCTAAAGTACACTTTTAGTCCTTTAAGTTTATATGAGGTATATTTTTGGTCCCTTAACTTCATAAAGTATACTTTTGAAAGAACATAAATTAAACAACTTTATAAAGTAAAAATGTAAAAATGGTAAACTTGGTATATAAACTTGTGAGTTTAACTGAGTCTATGGCTAGCACGAATTTAAGTACAAACTGACATGATTTTATAAAATAGAAATATGAAATCGATAAATACGGATAGTCAACTCGGGAATTTGACAGTAATATGTACTGTCATTGTGGTCAAACTCGCGAGTTAACTCTCCGATTTTACCATTTTTACGTTTCTACCTTATTAAATCGAGTCGAGTCGTCAGTAAACTCGTATAAGTTGTAAACTCGGTTAAACTTACGAGTTACCATATCAAGTTTATCATTTTTATGTTTCTAACTTACAAAAACAATGTTAACTCACTATTAAACTCTTGTTAACTTTATCGATTTACTTAAGCTCACCAGCTTTATATATAAATTTTATAAAAATTTATTTGTTGAATATGATAAATTATGTACATTGGTAGATTTAATTTTAATTATTTTAATTTAAAATATATTTAAATTAAATTGTTGTCATCTTAATATTTTAATTATTAAATTATATACTACTAATACATATTTAATGATAAAAATAAACTTTTAGTTTATGGTTCTAGTTCACAATATAAATTTATGTTAATATTACAAATTTGTTAAACTCGTGAGTTTGATAAAGCTTATGTAAAAGAATAAAGATGATGATCATTGCTATCAAACTCGCAAGTTGACTTTCCGAATTTAGCGTTTTAACGTTTTTAACTAACAAAATCGAGTCGAGTCATTGATAAACTCATAATCGTTGTAAACTCGATTAAACTCACAAGTTTATATATCAAAGTTAACGTTTTTACGTTTTCATCTTACAAAATCATGTTGATTCATCCTTAAACTCGTGTGAATTTCTTCTATTTAATCATTTTCAGCGGATTTAAATATAAGTTTTATAGAAATTTCTTTGTTAAACATGATAAATTATGAATATTAATGGATTTAATTTCAATTATTTGGATTTAAAAAATATGTAAATCAATTTTTATTAAATTTTATTTTAATTAGTTAATTATACATTATTAATATCTATCGAATGATAAAAGTAAACTTATATGAGTTTATGATACGAATTTACTTCTATATTACGAATTTATTTAAACTCATGAGGTTTACTGACAAGCTTAATGGTGATGATGATAATGATGGTCTGAACAAATAAAGGAAACATGAAAGAAGCTAGGACTATTAAGGATATATATTGATAATTGATGATATGATTGATGATTCGTTGAATCTGTAAAGTCTGGGCTACTAAATGAACGGTGAGGAGATCCATTGATGAACCAGTAGCCCAAATCAAGGACGACCAAGCAAAGGCATGGGTTTTGAAATCCCAAAGTCAACCTCTAAGAAACTTGAAGTTTTTGGAGCAGGGGTGCCTGTTGCTGCCCTTCAAAAAATCCTCCCTTCCAAATATTTTTTCTGGGGTGGTTTTTTCTTTTTTTAAAAAAATTTTGATTATTAGATTACATACGGAGTGAAATTCTGATATCTTATGAAAAAAATAACTTTAGTTCCTATTTTTTGTGAAGTTTTTAAAGGTTTAATACTTTAAAATGATATAATATTTTATTTTAAAAGTATAAAGTCTTTAAAAAAATCATAAAAACTGTAAATAACATTGTTTTTTTCCTTATAAAATATCAAAATGTTAGTCATTCTATATAAAATCTAATGATTAAAAAAAAAAAATTGGGAGGGAGAATTTTTTGGGTAGCCGGCACCCCTTGCCGAAATTATTGCCGATAACGCTGAGAATATTTTCGTGTGTTTCTTGTAGGTTGGTGGGTAAGGTGGCCATAGTCACCGGAGGAGCCCGTGGGATCCGAGCAGAGTCAGTGAAATTATTCGCCCAAAACGGAGCATCAGTGGTCGTAGCAGACGTTCAAGATGAACTGGCGGGTTACCATATGCTGTTGCCACACCTCTTCCTTGCGTAACGCTCGATAAGGAGGCAGATGAAATTGAAGTTATCGCCAATTCTTTTGCAAACATGAAGGGTATTTCATTGAAGCCTACCCGTGTTGCTGAAGCTGCCCTCTTTCTTGCTTCTGATGATTCTGTTACTGGTCATGATCTGGTCGTCGTTGAAGGCTTTAGTGTGGTTAATGGCTTCATTCCCTGAGACAAATTTGCTTGTTGCCTCTGTTCTTCATGCATACATGTGCGGTTATCGAGATAGTACAAATCATCCCCCTGCAGTCTTAGCTTGCTGTACTTCACTGAATAAAATTGTGCAACTTAACCAATAAAACTATTAGTTGAGAAGGTAACCTAGATATGATTTCAAAGAAGCATGTATGTAGGGTAATGTAAAAAAAAAAATTAAAAAAAAAAAACTACATCCAGTCTTAATTATAGAACTAAGTCTAAAGTGTAAATTATACACTACAATCTTAATCCTATAACTAGAACCGGAGACTGTATTAAATAAAATAAAGTGAGCAAGTTTTTTATTTAAAATCAAATTTCCATCCCTAGGGATCGGAGAAGCATTTTTATGTTTTGTCCAAAACACAAGGTAATAATCTCTAGTCACAGTGATATTATTTTCTCTGATCCCTATTATAGGATGCCTTATAAAAGATGCTATCGGTCTTTTGTACAGGGCATTTTCTAATTTTAAGGAATGTTTTTTTTTTTTTACATAAATGCTCATATTTAAGAAGAGCGGTGAGATTTTTTTTTTTTTTTAAAGAGCAGTGAGATGGATTAACAATTAATATGGTACAACGTTGAAACTTATTATAGTTAATAAGAGTAATTTTTAAAATTACTTGAACTCCTAAACAAATTTAATATTTTAAACTTTTTTTATTTACATGTGTGAATTAATGTTGAAATGACTTAAATTTGGGATCCAAAGGAATATATAGCAAAAAAGGAAATTTAAAATTCAGCTTGTTCTTATTTATTATTGGGATAAGGGTCTTAAATACCATGGAAGTTTTCGTTTAGGAGCACTAGTAAAACGAAAGTTTTTTTTTGACAAAAAATGCCACGGAAGTTTTCGTTGATGAGCAATTTTGCCCCAGAAGTTTTTACTAAGGAGCAATTTTGCCCTGGAAGTTTTCACTAAGGAGCAATTGCTAGGAAAATCCTGGCTTCACAAATTCTAACTGCCTTGAGATCAACATCTGAAGGATCTCCTTCTCTGACTTCAATTTTGACCTTTTCAAGGCATGACATGTGTGGTCTTTGACTGATTTTGTAACATCCCCAATTTCTAACAATTATAATAACAAAAAAATTTAAATAATTTTCATAAATAAATTAATGAAATTCGAAATAAACAACCTTGGGGAGTGTTACCGCCGCACTTGTACTGGGACAAGTGCAAGGCTGTCTTATTACATTAATATAAACTAGCTAGAATTATTAATTGTTCTTCCTCACTTCTCACTGCTAGACCCAACTTTGAGACCTATTTCACTGAAAATCTGCTCCCCCGAAGGATCGTCGCAGCCCATGAACACAAACATAAACAATTGCTGGTAATTCTAATAAAACACGATCAAATATAATCAAATCCAATATACGTAATAATTGAATCAAATATCAATTTCTATATTCATAATATACATACACGTCAAATCAAATATTATTCATTATCTTTATTAAATTCATGATAGACCCGGGAAACCCTGCCAGCCTATTTAGTGGGAAGAGAACCATGATAAACCCGGGAAACCTTGCCAGTTTACCCTGTGACCCGGGAAACCCTGTCAGTCACAAATCATCAAATTGGCCATCATCAAAACATCTCTTCCTAGTGTGTACACCTCTTCCCAAAGTTGCTACTAATGTCCCTGGAAACCTTGCCAGACACCACTTTGGGAAGAACGGATACTATCATTTTCACATCAGTGACATAAAGCCCAAAAGTTGTGTTCATCACTTGGGAGGTACCGACCCAAGCTATCCTCCCACTATTAATTCATTACAATCACACACAATCAGGAAATTCAATCTTATCACAATTATCAATTTCTTCATTGAATATATCAATTACTCAGGGGCGTCATGACTTTCCAAATTATTCAAGAGTATAATAATTCAAGTATTCGATACAAGAGCCAACACATATTATAGCTCAAATACCTATCTGAGTAAAGTCTAATTATTTAAAACACACACATAATAAAATTCTTAAATTATTTCTATTATTTAATTATCTTTTTTTTATATACTTTTCTATCATTTAATTAAATGTAGGATACGGGGATACCTTGATATCAAATCTAAGCATGTCCTATTTCATTATGCAGCGGATATTATCTAAAGAATGAAAGAATATTAATTAATATAGCATCAGACACAACTAGCATAAACATTAAAATTATTGTGCCTCCTTTATTGATAAATAATGAATGGCTTCGCATGGTATGTGATCAAAATATGTAAAATATAAAATAAATAGATATATATATTCTATATAATAAATAAAATATATAATAATATTTTCTAATATAAATAATAAAATAAAAAAAGATATATAATATGAAATATTAATATAATTACTATAAATAGAAATCAATTATATTATATAATCTAATTAATAATAATAAAATCAATATATTCTATATATATATATTCTATATAATAAATATAATATATAATAAGATTTTCTAATATAAATAATATAATAAAAAAAGATATATAATATGAAATATTAATATAATTACTATAAATAGAAATCAATTATATTATATTATATAATCTAATTAATAATAATAAAATCAATATATTCTATATACATTCTATATAATAAATAGAATATATAATAAGATTTTCTAATATAAATAATATAATAAAAAAAGATATATAATATGATATATTAATAGAAATCGATTATATTATATAATCTAATTAATAATAATAAAATCAATATATTTCTATTATAGTTTATTACGGTACAATATATTTAACATTTTAATTACATTTTACATTTCTATTTATTCTAGCTAAAATCTAGGATCATAGCTAATATCTAAGATTACTAATATCACTACCCAACAGACTCGGTAAGGTAAATTAAAATGACTCCACTACTCCCAAAAATAGCTAACCACATGCTTTTAATAATATTAAAAAAAAATTAGCACACAATAAACATTTTTTTAAAAAAAAATTATAATAAAAGAGGAATTGGTGCCGCAAGCTACACGCACAATTGAAAGATGTAGTTAGACGCACAAAGTGACTTTGCAAAAAGCTACTCCAAAAGAAATATATATCATTAGATTACCAAAGTCCCAAATACCAAAATCTAAAACGTATGGGGATCTTATGTTAAAGGGTATGTGACTTTTGCAAAAACAAGTTATCACGCAAAGTGAGAAAAAACAATATATGTATATTCAATTGCCAAAGCCTAAAACACTCAAGGCCAAAACGCACATGATCAATACTTATGGCTAGTGAAGATCAACAAGAATTATATCCCAAGATGAAAACATCTTTCTCATAGAGGAAGACAAACACAAGATTTATGTACTGAATGAAAATCACGAGAAAGAATGAGACGACAATTTTGTGGATTTAAAAGAATCATGCTCTGTAGCAACGGATTCTAATTATTCTAGGGATTAGGATTTCCTATCAAAATTTACATAAATCTAACCTAAACCTCATGAGGATTAGAATTTACTGGTCTCCGCTTTTGCTAGCCTCCTAGAAGAACGAGAGTATAGTGGCAGAAAAAAGTATCGGGTGTTTTTCTAGGTTTAAGCAGTCAGACCTAAATTTATAATTAAAATCTAGGGTTTTAGCTATGGGTTAGGCTTTTTACTTATTCCCGATAAATGAATTAAAACAAATAGTAGAGTTTTATTATTAAATATATTTTAAGTCCGATGATGAATTAAAAAAATTAAAAAAATAATATGATCTAACTAACTCCTAGATTCTTTGATCTAATCTTAAATAATCTAATATACTATTTACAAAATAATATGATTACCAAACAAACAATACAATATTATTAATTTTTACTATATTATTATTATTATTGTTATTATTACTACTACTATTTCTATTATTAATCATTATTATTTTATTAGTATTATTTTACTCTATCATTATCTTTACTATTTCTATTATTATTATTAATAATAATAAAAATCCGGGGTATTACAGATTTAGTAGTCAAATTTGATATTTGGGGACAGAAAAGTAAAATTGCTACATTTTGTAAACTTTCGGGGCAAAATTGCTCCTTAGTGAAAACTTTTAGGACAAAATTGCTCCTCAGCAAAAACTTCCGTAGCAATCCGGGGGAAAAATTGATACTTCCAGTGAATTTCCGTGGCATTTTTTGTCCAAAAAAAACTTCCATCTTATCAGTGCTCCTGATCGAAACCTCCATGGCATTTAAGACTCTTATCCCTTTATTATTTATAAGGGACACTAGTACATAACAGTCCACTACATTAAAAAAAAAAAAAAGAAAAAGAAAGAAAAAAGAAAAAAGTAATTATCATATTTTTTCCCACACAAACTATTTGTTAGTCTTATTGTACTAGGTATTCACCTATCATTTTCACATAAATAAAAGTGTTTTTGAAGGTTTTAGAAAATATAGACGTTTTTGTATTTATTTTTTTAAAAATATTTATTACTTTAAAGTTTAAACCAATTTTACCAATTTTTTTTATGTAATTTAGTATAAAAAAGAGTGACGAATAATTAAAAATCAGCTAATTATGGCATGATTGAGCTCAAAATTCGTAGCAGCAGTAGCATACCATAGTTTCAATTCACTGAATCTGAGAGTCTGGGCTAATGAATTGTTGGTGAGGAGATTTATTGAATTCAATGACACTGACGCGTTTGCATGATAAAAATTGTGATTTTAAAAAAGGGTAAAGGAGCAAAAATATATATGTATTTTACCCTCAGGAGCGCCCAGCACCATATGTTTTTTTTTGGACAAAAAATACACATGAATTTTCTTAAATGGAGCAAAAATACCATGTTTGTTAAGAAGCAGTGAACGTCCGTTAGTTTTCAACTTGTGGGTCCCACCTGTCATTTTTTCCCCCTCTCTCCTTTATCTCTCTCTTTCTTTTCTCTGACATCTCCCATTTAGCCGTTGCCCACCTGCGTCAATTTCGTCCCCAAACTCCCCGCCATCTCCACCTGAACCCCGCGCTCCTCCTTCCTCCACCGACTCTAAGACCCACCTTTTTCTGGAAACCCAAGAAACCACATCCCCACCAGCCCCAGGTCGCGCATGCATGCCCATTCATCATTGCTAATCCACCTAAATGCACCCAGTTCGTGGAGTTGCGGCTAAACATGGACGAAGCAGTTAAGTGGTTCGGTGTTCATTACCACAGAACATCAAGAATAACCCGAATAAAGATCTGGGTTTTCGGGTCACCGTGAGCCGGTCAGGTAAAAATAAAAGAAGTCCGATCAATAGCCTCATGCCATCGGTGGCCAAAATTCAGAACAGAGTAACGGAGACGATGACTACGGAAAAGAAGAAGAAGAAGCACGAGCTGTGTATTTGTACCATGGTGTGGAACCAAGCCTCTGCTCTAAAAGAATGGGTCATGTGCCATTCATGGCTTGGGGTAGAACGATGGTTCATCTACGACAATAACAGCGACGACGACATACAAAACGTAATCTCAGAACTCAACCTCGGAGGCAACAACGTTAGCAGAACGACATGGCCATGGATTAAAACCCAGGAAGTTGGCTTTTCTCACTGCGCCTTGAGATCAAAGCAAGAATGCAACCAGGTCGGCTTCTTCGACGTCGACGAGTTCTTCTACCTCAAAAACAGAGGCGGCAGCCGCCACCAAAACTCACTCAAATCATTGATCTCCAATTTCTCCTCCTCCTCAACATCCACGAAAATTGCGAAGATAAGAACAGCATGCCAACTTTGGACCTTCAGGATTAACCTCGCATCCTAAACGAGGAATCACAACAGAATACACATGTCGAATGAAGAATGCAGAGAGGCACAAATCAATTGTGAAACCAGAAATGCTACATGTGATCGTAGAGAAAATGAAATATGTATTATGATGAGAGTGATCATTATATTTATGAAAAATGGGTTTGGTTATTATTTTGTTTTTCAACATATCTGAATATCAGATATAATTCAGAATGATGAAATCAATCTTATTGATATTAGGGAAGGATAACCTGCATTATATAGCAGTCCAGATACGTATTACACTTGGAATAGTCTAGAAGGAATCTAACAGAAAATATAACAACATGACAGCTGGTGTAACACGTCATAACAGAACTACAACTAACTGTAAGCACGTGTCTAATCACGTGTCTAATGCATATCAGCTTATCTATTATTTCTGTTAACATTGTTTTTATTAAAATTTAACAGGGAGCTCAAATTTAAGAGGAGATGTCAGAGAAAAGAAAGAGAGAGATAAAGGAGAGGAGGGAAAAATGACAAGTGGGACCCACAAGTTGAAAGCTAACGGACGTTTAATGCTTCTTAACAGACATGGTATTTTTGCTCCCTTTAAGAAAGTTTAAGTGTATTTTTGGTCCAAAAAAATATATATGGTGCTGGGCGCTCCCAAGGATAAATTACATGTGTATTTTTGCTCCTTTACCCTTTAAAAAAAAGCATATATACAAATAAATACAAACAAATAGATCCTCCGCAAACCCTCACTTACTGTTCTTCTTCTCTAATACGGCATCTTAACAGCTTCTCTGGTTTTCCTACTCTGCTGGAGGAAGAACCGAAGAAGAAAAAGACACGCGCGAAAGTCGAAACTTGCAAGCGAAGACACGGCCGCTTTACTTACCGGACCAAAAAAAGAGAAACCAAAAGGGACGGGTGAGATTGAGTGAGAAATTCAACGGATGAGATGAACCATTTAAAACAACGTCGTTTAAATTAGCGGCATTTCATCACCGCTCATGTGATTGTGACAATTGAACGAAGTCGAAAAGGACGGTTTGACCAAGAAAGAAAAGGAAAACGACGGGGAGGAGATAGGGACATAGGGAGGCAGCCAAGAGAAGCCATATCCCCATTTTCAAGAACGAGTCCCTATCCCCGGAGAGTATCTTTAATTCTTTATTGCTGTTTGTACTATATTTCATCACACCTCTAAATAATACCATCGCTGTCCTGAGACCAATAGACGCAGGGGCACTACTTGGTAGTGCCGTGTAATTTGCACATATCACGTGAATATATTCCTTTTCCACTAAAAAAAATTAAAAAATAAAAATTTCACTCTCGCCTTAAAAATGTCAAAAGGAAAGACAAACTCGGCACCTTAATTTCAATATAATGTCTAGTAATTACTCAGCGAAGTAGCCCACTGAGGGAGGGAACTTGCATTTTTTCCCTATATATTCTTATAACTGGATACTATTAGATCAACAAAGCATTACAGGGTCAGCATTCTACTCTCGGTGCCCACTGTCCAAAATAAAATTTCACACTTTCAGAACAGTACATCAAGGAACCATATTATAGGCAGATCCTGATATACAATATATCCCTTGTTAGACCTTACATTGAGTATGGGCCCTATTCAGATCCGTAACAAGTACCATATTTTTTCCCACACAAATTATTTGTTAGTCTCATTGTACTAAGTATTCGCCGATCATCTATACATAAATACAGGTGTTTTTGAAGGTCTTAAAAAATATAGACGTTTTTGCTTTTGTTTTTTTAATATATTCTTTCCTTTAAAGTTTAAGTCAACTGAGGAAATGACAAATAAATAACATTAGAATTTGTAAAATTCTCAAAAGTCTCCCAAATTTGTAGAAAGATTGAGAAGTGACAAGGACCTTTGAAAAACCTAACATTCAAACTCGGGTGAAATTACCCTCTTTCCTTTAGTTTTAAATAAATTTTAAAAAAAATAAAAACACCCTCACCGGAAGGGCGCCGGCTGCCGGCCACCAGCCATCGACGAGAGGGTGGGTTTTTTTTTTAAAAAAAAATATATTTATTGAAAGTATAGGAGATGGGTTTCAAACCCTTCACTCCTACACCTCCTTGAGGCACTTGGTTCCTTTAATATATATATATATATATATTGACAAATATATATATTCTTCTTAACATTTCTTTAATTATAATTATAAAATTTTCAATGATATTTACAAAATTTTTATCACTATTTATAACTTTTTTTTGAGGTTTTCCTTTCTTACATCTAAACAAAAATTAAAAAAAAATAATACATTATTATAAATTTTGTAACCCTATCTATTTAGGCAATTCACTGAATCTTAGAGTCCGGGCTAATGAATTATTGGTGCGGAGATTCATTGAATTCAATTGCATTCACGCGTTTAGAAAAGTCAAGAAGTAAGACAGGCTCCAGCTGCAGGACAATGACAAGATAAAAATTGTGATTTTGTTATAGGTCCTATATCGCTGCGTCAAACTACGACTTGCCCGTATTATGTAAAAAAAAAAAAAGTGATTTTAAAAACTGCGTATATACAAATAAACACGTACAAATAGATCTTCCAGGTCTGTTAGTATGCGAGTAGCGACTGTGTGTGCATACGAGAGACATAGACTCTCTCTCTCTCTCTCTCTGGGCCTCCAATAGATTCTCTTGTTATGTATACCCCTGATTCAAAACCCAAGGTTGACAAAGTCAAACTCAAAACAATTACTCTAACTAGCAAGCCATGACATGTGTTCGCGTATTGTCCACACAAAGAATGCGATGAGTTCGAGAGGCATGAATAGGGTATGAACCAAAACCCACATGTTTTTTTGAATATATCAATCAAAACAATATCGAATATACAAAAGAGAGATGTATTAACCAAACTACTAAAAAAACATATTATGTCTACAGTAAGAATATACACACACAAAAAGAGAAACCTAAAGGAAAATTACACGGACGGCTGAGATTGAGTGAGGAATTCAACGGACGAGATGAACTATTTAAAACAACGTGTTTAAATTAGATGCATTTCTATCATGGTTCATGAATGAGTCCCTATCCTTTTTTTTTTTTGGTCAAAGGATGCTACTATTCCATTAAACTAAAATATAGAGTCCTTACAAACAGAGAAGAAATACAGCAGCAGAAACATAGAATAAGAGGAAAAGAAACAACGACGAGGAACAACAACCACCAAACAAAACAAAAGGAAAGAAAGAAACCATAAAGTTAGCCACCATCCAAGAGAGGACTGGGGGCGCAAAGGAGTATCCCCCGACAAACAAGTTTTCTGAGCGTCCAAGGTTAGAAGAGAAAGTAAAGCAGGTGCTGGTTGATGAACCCACCCAATCGGGCACACCCCTTTATAAGCATCAGCTGCAAGAAGATCCACAGCATAATTACCCCCACTCGGGGAGAAAGACAAGGAAAACCCAACCGTAGAGGACAGAAGACCAACAATATCATGGATAATGCTCCTACACCGCCAGTCACACGAGTCTGGAGACTTGGCACAAACACAGGAAAACAGAGGAACACAATCCGATTAAAAAATGACCTTATCATTACCCAAATCTAAGGCCAAAAGTAAATGGGGTTTTTTCCGGACACATTCTTCCTTTAAATTTCTCACTGTCAAGGCTGACCCCAAACCTTGACAGTTCCAAGCTAACAGATTCATGGCGAACCAGTGGTTGGTCCCATCCAACCACCGGCGTTTTGATGAGGCAACAGATCAGACTCCTTCAAATATTTATTATCTTCAACCATCCCGCTCTCCGGGCAAACAATTTGAGATGAACCACCATCCTTACTAATCGAACCTTGGACAGCTGTAAGGCTTGTGCACCGCATGAATTTTTTAACGGACCGAAAGTTCGTATTTTTCCTTCTATGACAGAGAGCCACAGATTTCTTTTCTTTACTTATCTCCATCGCAGGTTCAATAGCTAATAATCTGCATTTTTTACTCCTCTCCACACCCAATTCCTCATGACAAGGGCGCTTGAGATTAATTCCTCTCACCCCCAAAGTCACAGCAGCTATAGAGGAGTGCTCCATACCAGAAATAACAGATTGATGCACCGGATTATCCTCCGGGAATTCCACTTTATAAGGCTGCACGTCATTAGGTGTCTCAGGCTCTTTAATAACCGCTTTAACGGAATTCATCTCATCTGACTCTACAGAGGTAGTTGGACAATTAGAAATAAAGTCTTTATCTTGAGAGGTAAAGACGCCATCCGAGGGGAAGGGTTGGCTGGGATTGGTGTTCATTGCTCCTTCATCCTGCAAGAAAGTATTAGATCCAATAGGCAATTTAAATTGATGAAACATACCCATATTAAAGCAAAGGCCCAGCGAGAGGGGCCCAACTTCAAGGTGCTTAGCCAACAATTTGGATTCTTCATCTCTTATTCTCCACGGGTCCCGCATGGCCATATTTGAACATTGGCCCAACACATGAAGCCCATCACCAATTTGCAAAGTTCCAAACATAGGATCCCCTTCACCTGCCAGCGAGTTCACCTCTCTTCCCACGTCATCCCCGGCACGCGATGTCACCATCTCCACAGCTACTTTCGGCGATGACTGACCCATGGCAGTATTCACAGCAGGACCTTGGACAGAGGCTACCGTTGGGGGGAAACCTCGTTTGGACAAACTCCGGTCATCCCACTTTCCCATACACTTCACCGGAGCACACCGTCCGAGGAGGACTTCTGTCGTAGAAACAACCGAAGAAGATGGTTTCGTCAACTCCCCCGTCAAAACCTTCTCTCCTATCTGATCACCGTCAACAACCACATTGGCACACGGAAGGCCAAGTAACGGATTCGCAGATGAAACCAAACCGGAAGAATCAGCCCAGTCCCCTGATATGGAGCTTCCACGGAACCCATTATGGATCTCATTATCAGCCTCGCAAACTTCCGGCCAGCCCACTTGGCAAACTTCTAAAACATCCTCATAAGTTCACGTTGCCTGAGTACACATCCAGCTTCCGAACTCGTTGACCGCCCTAGCACCCTTCGAAGCTAAAGGTTCTTTACAGCCACCACCATCGTGCTTAATACAGCCACATTGGAAGCAAAAACTTTGTAAACGCTCATATTTAATAGAGACCCAAGCCGGTTTACTATTCTTCCTCGGAACCCATACCCCAGCCGTGAGAGGAGCATTTAGCTGAAGAAGAGTCCTTACTCTGACAAAGCTACGGGTCATCTTCCCATCCACCATAGGAGTTTCATACATGACCGGAATTCCTACAGCCTTACCAAGTTTTATAGCATTAGGACCATTAAATGCTTCAATAGGAAGTCCATGAAATTGCAGCCGAAAGGGAGTCCAGTTAAAATCCACATCCTCAAGAACCATATAGTCTTTCCAAATCTCCCCGGACACTATCTTTATTGCTGTTTGTACTATAGTTCATCACACCTCTAATGCCATCCCTGTCCTTAGACCCATAGACGCAGTGGCCTAGTTGGTACTGCTGTGTCATTTGTTCATTTCACGTGAATCTATTCCTTCTCCGCTAAAAAAATAAATAAATAAATAAAAAATTTCCATCTAGCCTTAGAAAAGTCAAAACGAAAGACAAACTCTGCAGTCTGCACCTTTCAATGTCTAATCAGTAAAACTCCTTTTTATTATATAACACTAATGAGTAAGTTTATTTGATTTTTTTAATAAGTATTTATTTATTCATAACGTACATTAATTATTTTTACTATGTCTGTACATATTGAATAAAAGTAATGGATTAAAATAATAATTAATATGATATTAGAGTTTAAGGTAATTAGTAGACGTAATATTAAAAATTATTTAGATTTTAAAACAATTTTTATTAACTTTAACTATTTTTACTTATTAATTAAAAAAAAAAGTTTGTGCTTTATTATCCTAGAGACCAGAGGAAGTAGTAATTACTCAGCAAAGTAGCCCGCTGGCACAGGGAACTTGTAACTTTTTCCCTATATATTCTTAAAAACTGTATCCTATTAGATCAACAAAGCATTCCAGGGTCAGCATTCTACCCTCGGTGCCCACTTGTCCAAAATAAAATCCCACATTTTCAGAACAGCAAGGCAGCACATCGATATCAATGACGATCAAGCAAAGGCATGACTTTTGAAATCCCACACACGACACACAGTCTCTTGTGAACTTGAAATTGCCGATAACGTTGACAATATTTTGGTGTGGATTTTGCAGGTTGGAGGGTAAGGTTGCCATAGTCACCGGAGGAGCCAGTGGGATCGGAGCAGAGTCAGTGAAATTATTCGCCCAAAATGGAGCATCGGTGGTCATAGCAGACGTTCAAGATGAACTGGGTCACCAACTCGCCGCTTCGTTAGCCCCACATCAGGTGAGTTACCATCACTGTGATGTCAGGGACGAGAAACAGGTCGAGCAAACTATAGCCTTCGCCGTCGACAAATACGGCCGCCTCGACGTCATGTTTAGCAACGCCGGCATCGGAGGCTCCATGGCCGGCATACTGGACCTTGACCTGAGCGCATTTGACAACACCATGGCCGTCAACGTTCGCGGTGTGGCTGCGACCATCAAGCACGCGGCTCGAGCCATGGTGGCCGGTAACATCCGTGGCTCCATCATTTGCACGGCCAGCGTGGCTGCTTCTGTGGCCGGATGTGCGCCCCATGGTTATACCACAGCCAAGCATGCTCTAGTAGGCCTCGTCCGCTCCACTTGCAGCGAGCTCGGAGCTTATGGGATCAGAGTGAACTGTGTGTCTCCGTATGCTCTCGCCACACCTCTTACTTGCGAAGCATTCAATAAGAAGGCAGATGAAATTGAAGCCAGCGCCAATTCTCTTGCTAACATGAAGGGTATTTCATTGAAGCCTACCCATATTGCTGAAGCTGCCCTCTTTCTTGCTTCCGATGATTCTGTTTATATCAGTGGCCATGATCTGATCGTCGACGGAGGCTTTAGCGTCGTTAATCGCTTCATTCCCTGAGACAACATTTGCTTGGTGCCTCTGTTCTTATCTTAAAGCATACATGTATGTGCGGTTATCGATATATTATAAATCATCCCCCTGCAGCCTTAGCTTGCTGTACTTTCACTGAACACTTGAGCAAAAAAAAGTACTTTCACTGAACAAAAATGTATAACTAAACCCACAAGCAATGGGTGGAGATGCTGACCTAGGTGTCTAGGATAATGTAAAAAAAATATTAAATAAGTAAAATAAAGTGATCAGGTTCTTTATTTAAAATCAAATTACATCCCTGGACTAGATCACGTATCTAGGGTAGGGGAAAGCAATTTTAAATTTTGTCCAAAACAGTAAACACAATGTAACAATCTCTAGTCACAGTGATATATTCTCTCTCATATCTATTATAAGATGGCTTATAAAAGATGTTTTTCGTCTTTTGCACAAGATAATGGAGTTTTCGAGTTTACTTTAGGATTGGAATTTAATAAGTCAAGGCATCCAATGGATGGAGTTTGGAAGGATGGAATTTGGAGAGAAACTTGCTGCACAAGATAATTTTAAGAAATGTTATTTTCTTTTACATAAATGCTCATATTTAAAAAGAGCAGTGAGATAGATTAACAATTAATCTGGTACAGTATTGGTAGTTACCAAGGGTAGTATTTAAAAAATACTTGAACTATTAAACAAATTTAATATTTTTAACTATTTTCATTTGCAGGTGTGAATTAATTAGAAATGACTTAAATTTGGGATCCAATATAATATAGAAAATATATATATATATATATATATATATATATTAAAATTTAGCTTATTCTTGTTAAGAGATTTTTCTAATTTGCTTAGTTAGGAGGACTTTGGAGAGTTTTGAATATTACATAAAGTTAAAATACCATTATAAAAAATAATATATATATATATAAAGTAGCAAAATGATAGTCTTAACACAAATGAACGAAAAAATCATAAAGTAGTGCTAATATCCCCTACCAAGTGATAGTTAACAAGACTTGGGAAAGATTGCTAAGGAAGAAATCATGCTATATTGCTCAGTAATCTCAAATAGTGCATTATAAAATGTTACCCCCTCCATTCTTAATTATTCTTCTCATTAATTAATGAATCAACTTTATGCAATTGATTTTGTAAAAAAAAAATGTAGGCAATAATAGAAGGGTTTTTTTTAAAAAAAAAAAAATAGAGACAGGTGAAAATTGCAAAAGATCCTGGTAATCGAAATATAAGTCCTTTCGGGAGAAATTTTTGTTTCATTTCGTATGGTGAGATCTTTTAAAAGGGAATCTCCCTCATTTCAAAATATCTTAATCGTATTTATTAATTTCTGTGCTAAAATATGAAGCTTTATATTTTGAAATAAATACAGTCTTATTTTAAAAAACAAAAGCATGGTCTTTGTTGGCATTGAAATATTTTAGAAATACATGAATTCATAATGCCTAGAGTTTTACCGCTGGCAATCATGCCAAAAAGTTACTACATGGAATTCTAAATATATGATGTAATTTGTAATGTAAATTTAGGATCACAAGAGTAATAAACGGCAATTTAATTACTAGCCTGTCTCTTTTTTCCACCTTTTCTGGGGGTTGATATTTAACGACGACGTGTGATGAGCTTGGTAGGCAGTCGTGGAGCCACGTTATGGTTAGTTGCGTCAAGGCTCCCAGTTAGTTTTTTTTATCTTATGTATTTTTATATATGTATTATATAATATTTTATTTTAGCCACTAATTTGACTTCAGCTATTTTTTTCTATAATGATACTCTTTTTTTTGGAATGTGAGAAGAAAGTAAAATTTTTGTTTGAGATACCTATTGAAAATATTAGTATCATCTTATATATGGTGCTATTCATTTTCATTTTAAAGACTAAATAGGTACTCAAAATCACTTCTTTTCACCCCACTCCTTTTGTAAAAGTTATTCTACGTATTTTTATCTTTCTAATGAGTGTAATATTGTGTGATTAGTGAAAATTTTGGGGTTATGATTTCGGGAAAATAGTGAGTTCTGACAATAGAAGACTATATATATATGTAGAATGTGATTAATGGCTAATTTTAATCGGTTTGGATTTATTATTTGTTTGTCTTATGATTTTATAATGAATTTCTCTTTAAAAAATAGATTATAATAAGTTATTTGCTTAGATGAAATTGAATCAATTTTGTATTTTTTTTTTGAAATATTTTTTGGGTTCATATTATATTTCTTTTATTTTCTCCAATTGCTTTGTTTTGAGGTAAGTGAGATGTGCATTTAAGTGTTAATTTTGTGGATTGAGTAGTACCATAAGAATTAATGTTTAGTGACACAAGATACTAATTAACACTGAAATCAATATATATTATGGGTCACCAAATTTTTGTAGGTTGAAAAAGATAAGTAATGATAAATAGAAAAGCACAGATGTGTTTTTTAAGAAGAAAATAATTTCAGAAAGTGATATTTCTAAGAAAATAATTTCTGAAAGTAATGCACTTTCTAATGAGTCACCTTCTAAACACCATAGAATTTTTTTTTACTATGTTATCTTTTAATTTATAATTGTAAATTATCATTTATTTGTATTTTTAATGCTATGGTATATTATTTAGTAAATAGTTCAATATGTTTATTTTTTTAACCCGGGCTCAAATAATTGTCTGATTCCGCCGTTGTTGGTTGGATAATCCCCGGCGCAATCAATGCCTTGGGACATATGCTCACCTTACTCTTTTATTTATTTATTTGTTATTTTGTAGGCCCCAACCGTACTCACTTTACTTGAGTTCTCTATTCATTTTTACCAAATGGTTTAATAAATTAAGGGTAAAAGACCAATTTTACCAACAAACTATTGGTTCAGGAGTGCCCAACACAATAAACTCTCAACTGGACCTTAAATACAAACTAACTTTTTAAAATGTTAAAGGGGCACAAAAAACGTTAGGCGTAGGCAACGTCCATTAGTTGATGTGTCAAGAGTGCACAGACCTGGGTATTGTAACACCTCATAGTTATCTATTAATCACACCCAAATAACATACTAATATTATAACATAAATCACCGGATTTCATACTTTCATAATTAGACATACTATCTTAACTCAGATTGAATTCAAGTCTATTCCCAAATATTCCCAGACATTAATAGTCAAGTTTACAATTTGATTCTTATAACCTCAACATCAACTGATAATTCGTGTTTCCCCAAAAATACCCATTATACATACTAAGATCATGATTCACAATTCCTAATCTAATTCTTGGATTATACGAAGACTATCTACAACCTCAGCAGCATTCACAAGGTTCTAATTCTACCTCAACCTGCAATATCACAAAGGCTCATTTCGGTCTTAAGTTCTATTCAGCTTAGATTAAATTAAAGCCTATCCTCAATATTTACTATATTCATTCTAACATCTTTCTGGCATTCCTAAGGATCACCATTTCATACCTTTCCATCGATCTTCCAACATGTTTATCCAAAAACCTTAGTCTTTGAATTATCTGTGACAAATTCATAGAGTTCTTCGGATACTCAGAGAGTGAAGAATGCTCTCGGGTTAATTGGCACAACTCATCATCATTTCAAATCTTCGGATTCTCTCCGGTTCATCTAATATTATTAGGAAGTCACCCTTCCCAAGATTACTATCACCTTAGCACGCTTACGCTTAAAATCCTATTTTTAAATGCCAAATCCGACATCTTGAGTCAGCTGCACATCCAAGACAGATTTCTTAGATAAATGTGCGTATAAACGTCCAAACTTAATTTCTTAAAAACACAGCTAGCAATAAATGCCATAGCGATTTCTGTCTGCAAAGGTCTAGGAAACTGCGACCCCTAACGGTGGCTAGGGTGCACTAGGGTGCGGTGCCATAAAATTTCCGCATAACAACAAAGTCTGCATAATTATGAGCCAGCAACAGATGAGAATCCAATGCTGCTTAACAAAATCTAGACGTTACTAGCCCAGCTATAAACCGAGTAAAGAAAGAGTAAATGTTTCATGTTCTCTCAAACTTCACAAAACCTCCACATATTCATTTCCTCTCCGATCGTAACCTTCACTATAACCTTCCACATTATCCTTAAACATGGCCGGTTCAAGTAACTCTATTCCAGTCTCCGATTCATTCAACCCTTTCTTTCTTGAAGCCTTACTTCATGACTATCAGACTAACATGTTGTCTGATTTGTCAAACAATGCATCATACCCTTATTCTTCTTTACTTCCCCAAAATCCCGTAAGTATGAACGTTCATTCATCTGCCTCAACGATTAACATTCCTACTCCTCCTCCAAGGATACAAGATTCTATTTTTACCACCACTAACAGAAAGGAATCTGAAGCAGGTCCATCAAGGCGACCTGTCCAAAGGTGTCGTAATGTGGCAGAACTTATGGAGTCTACGGTACCTTCTCAACCAAGGAATCCTGCTTCTACCTTGACTGAGACCACTAATCCATTTTCATGTGGTTGCTGCCATGTTCTACGAGAGATCATTCATACCAATGGACTTCAATACCATAAACTTGAAGTTCATGGGAGGATTGGTATGATATGCCACGCTGTCTTTCACCAGGACGTACAAGGAGGTTCTTACAGTCCTCAAGTATTTGACTTTGGTAAGAAGAATTTAGATGATGTCAAACATTTTCTAGAAAATTATTGTTTGAATCAAAAATCTTTAGGGTATGTCCTGGTGTCGGATCCCCTATCAGCCTACTATGAGGCCCTCTGTGTTGGTTTGGAATGGACTAAAAATCAAAATGAACTCCCTAATAGTTCATTTCCAACCAATACAGAAAATATATCCAATAAAGGAAAAGAGCTCATGGTTGTAAATAATAATCCTTCAGTCCCCATACCTAGTAATCCATACCGATCAAGAGCTGAACAAAATATTAGAGCTGCATCAATGTCAATAGATGATCTTAGAGACTTCTTCCATTTACCTCAACAAGAAGCGGCTCAACAAGTTCGTCTATGCAAAAATGTTCTAATGAAAATATGCCATAGGGGAGGAATAAAGCATTGGCCGTATGTAAAAATTCGAAGCACTATGAAGCAAATAGCTAGATTGAGAAGAACAATGTCTTCTGATGGTCCTCTCTCAAGTGCAGCCACTCAGGAAGAAATTAATAGACTTAAACTTGAGATAGTCGAAGCTTGCGGTGGGATTGTACCAACTGTTGTTCTTGATGCTTGAATTAATATAGTCCTTCTTGCTAATGTTTGTAATCTCTATTCTAGGATTCATAAGGATTTTCGAGTTTTCCTGCCAAACTCAACTTTATCTATTAAATTCACACTTAAGCAAGTTATTCTAACTTATCGTTTAATCAAAACTATGTCGGTATACGGTTATGGTATTGTCATCTGTTAATCATATCAGTTAGCTAGGTAAGTGTAAATCTAGTGAAAATCTCTTCATGTTTTTCACAACGGCAACTAATTGAATAACCATCAAATAGGGACTTAGTCTTTCAATCACTTTTCTAGACACCAATGGTTAATAAAAATATTCATCCCCTAAAAAGAAATTCTAGGCCTACAGAATCCAATATTCAATAAATTTTCTACTTACCATCTTCCGCAACCAGGCTCTTCATTATCAATCACTTGAATATTTCTTTTTATTAACCCATTCTTCTCCTATCATGAATGTCACAAGAAAATTAGGTAAATGTAATCCAAAACTATAAAGGGAAGTGCACATGTCATGATATTTAATTTGCCATGACCTTAAAAAAAAGTTTTAAGAAAACACTTTTGAAAATAAATAAAATTGTCATGGAACGTTTAGCTCTGATACCAAAAATGTAACACCTCAATTTCAATGCCCAAAAACTTTGTCAAAATATTTGTAATACCTCCAATAGAGTTTATCCATATCCGAATCATCGGGTTGCATCACCATTTCCAATAAAATTCATAATACATAATCAAAATAAATTTCAGAAAAATATTTCAGAGTTCAACACAAAACGGAAGTCTTAGGTTCATGGCAAATAAAATAACATAACATAAACTATAGGAGTACAAAAGAGCCTCCAAAGCTCACTCCATAGGTGCCTTCCCTTGCTCTCTACTAGGATATTCACCTGAAAAATGTTAATATGGGATGAGATTCCACGTCTCAGTAACTACTGAAAGTTTCTACCGTACACAAGCAAATTACATATGACAAAAACATGGGCTAGTTTCAAATATGTTTGTAAATATATATATATATATATATATCATAATTTCTCATACGAGAATATTTGCAAAAGTAATCAATATGTCGAATTATGAATTATACAAATATACAATGCAGAATGCAGCCTCCCTTATATCACCGTCCTCCCTTATACCGCTGACTGGAGCCATAGGCTAACTCATAGTCCAATAGAAACTCATTCATTTGACTGAATGGTTCCAAGCCCACCAAAATTTAAGATACACCCGGCCAAATGTATAGAGCTTAAATCTGGACTATGGCTCCCCTCCTTAAAAATAACAACTAAGGAGGTGTCACATGTCCCACAACTCCAATGCAATCCCGGCCAGAGGAAAACATGGAAGATGGGGCCCTAAAAAGGTACCATCCACTGTGCACCGAGTGGTGGCATAAACAATTCTTATCATTCAAATCCCTCCTTACTCCAACCCATCATACAGCCGCCATGATAATTATATCAATAAGATCAAGTATAATAAAACATACTTCCATTTATATCAAATATCATAAAGTGGTAAATCAAATGTCTCATAAAAATTCGTCGGTCTAATATGTCATTCTTGAAATTCAAGGGATCAAACTGTCGTTTCTTAAATTCGGGTCTAAAATGTCATTCTGAAATTCAGGGGCAAAACTGTAATTTTTGCTAGGTACAAAACCATAATACTCAATTATATTATAATACATATAAACCAGTCCATATTAAAAAGTAATTTGTAATCATACACAATTCACAAGTATATGGAAGAATATTCAGAGTTACCTGTCACTCTATAGCTCCCAAAAAGTTACCGCAAGGCTTCCCTACATTCCTTCTCCCTACCTTTCTGTGAGTCTTGAGTGTTTGTGTGTTGTGAAAGAAATGAGAAGGGATGAGGTATTTATAGAGTTCGGGTCTCAACTAGTTTTCAAAAATCACATGTCCATCTACTACACATCTACCATTTATCTACCATTCATTTGTCCATCTACTACACATCTACCATTTATCTACCATTCATATATCCATCTACCATGTAACTACACATCTCCATCTACCATCTAACTACCATTCATATGTAGCTACCATACATATCTCCATCTACCATCTAACGACCGAATACCCATCTTCCGATCAAATATCACATGCTTATCTACTTCATAACTATCTACCATTCAAGTTAATATCCGATTTCTTATTCGCCCTGCCGGTCACGGAAAAGACTTCCGCAAACACCAGCTTCTAGACAAAAATTCATTTGTTTGTAATATGTCCTGACCTAAGAAACTTAGTTCATGGTTTTCTAGATAGGATTTAATTTCTATCAGTTCTCTCTCTTTTAGATCATTAATGGTACTTAAGTGTACTTTGGTCATTTATGGTAATTTCCCCAGAGTACAAAATACTCCCGTGGCATTTTTTTAATATTTTAATGAATAGTAAATACGTATATGTGAATAGTAAATACTATTCATGTACGTATTTGTGAATAGTAAACACTATTCATGTCCAAAAATTACTGATTCCAAATTCGTCATTTTCAAAAATAGGGCCTAGTAGTCTTCCAAAAATAGGCTTATTTTCTAGTCTTTAGGTCCAAAATTCAGGATATTACAGGTATCCTATCATCCTCTTCCATCAAAAGCTTGTCCATTGCTGTCAGCTTCCTATCAACAGGTTGAATTCGAAAAACCTCTTTTCTTTGCTTCTCTCTACATCTGGAATATCAAAAATAGAGAAATTCGCATCATGCCAAAAACAAATCAGTAGTCCAGGGAAGAGATTCAAAAAAGGCGTCCTCTACTCTTTCAACTTTCAAAGAAAATCCAAAACTGGAACTGCTACCTTGTTTCCTCATGTCTTCCCTGCAACACTCACGATGAAGATAATTGAAGAGAAAGATGAACAGCTCTACACGATCTTCTCACTCTGGTTCAGATCGCCGATGAAGATGAAGGAATAGGATAAGTCGGTGGCTCCTCTCTCCAATTCTCGACAAAGAAAACAGATGAATAGTATCGCTCCTCTGCTCCTAAACTGGAACTGCTACCTTGTTTCCTCATGTCTTCCCTGCAACACTCACGATGAAGATAATTGAAGAAAAAGATGAACAGCTCTACACGATCTTCTCACTCTGGTTCAAATCGCCGATGAAGATGAAGGAACAGGATAAGTCGGTGGCTCCTCTCTCCAATTCTCGACAAAGAAAACAGATGAATAGTATCGCTCCTCTGCTCCTACGCTCAATCCCGTCAAAATCGTCGACTCAATATCGCTCCTCTGCTCCTTCTAACTTGGGAATTTGACAGCAATACGTACAGATATTATTGTCAAACTCGCGAGTTGACTCTTCAATTTTATCATTTTTATCTTAATAAATCGAGCCGAGTAGAGTTGTCAGTAAACTCACACAATTTGTAAACTCGATTAAACGTTTATTTGTGTAATTTGGTGTAAAAAAGAACGATGAATAATTAAAAATCGGCTAATATGACATTATTCAATTATGTTGAGATCAAATTTTGTAGCAGCAGTAGCATACCATAATTTCCAATCACTAAATCTGAGAGTCTGGGCTAATGAATTATTGGTGCAGAGATTCATTGAATTCAATTGCACTCACGCGTTTAGAAAAGTCAAATGGGAAAACAGACTCTAGCTGTAGTACAATGAGAAGATAAAAATTGTGATTTTAAAAAATGCGTATATAAAAATAAACACACACAAATAAATCCTCCCGGCCTATTAGTATGTGAGTAGCGACTGTGTGTGTGTACGAGAGAGTTCTCTCTCTCTGGGCCTCCAATAGATTCTCTTGGATTTAAAACAACGTGTTTAAATTTGATGCATTTCTATCCCGGTTCATGTAATTGTTACCAACATAGTGATAAAAATGTTGATTTTACCACTAATAATGGAAGGAAAATAAAAAATTATAAAACAAAAAATCTTAATATAATAAAATCGTAAAAAAATTATAAAAATTTAATAAAATCGTTTTAATAAAAAAAAATTATAAAAACATAAAATTATAATGATAAATCAAATTTTTAAAAGCCATGATTACAAGCTGACCGCCCACGTTTAATTTCCTCATAGAACGAACTCGTTATCCTCATTTTTCATGAACGAGTCGCTATCCCCGGACAGTATCTTTATTGCTGTTTTGTACTATAGTGCATCACACCTCTAATGCCATCCCTGTCCTTAGACCCATAGACGCAGTGGCGGGAGTTGGTAATGCTGTGTCATTTGTACATTTCACGTGATATTCCTTTTCCACTAAAAAAAAAAAATTAAAAATTTCGCTATCGCCTTAGAGAAGACAAAAGGGAAGGCAAACACTACACCTTTCAATATCTAATCAGTAATACTGCTATTTATTATAACATTTACTCTTAAGTTTATTTGGTCTTTTTTATAAATTATTTATTTATTCTTAATAAATATTAATTTTTTTTATGTTTGTACATACTTAATAAAAATAGTGGATGAGAGTAATAATTAATACGATATTAGAATTTAGGATAATTAGTAGGGGTAATATTAAAAATTACTTAAATTTTAGGACAACTTTATTAATTTTAACTGCTTAGAAAAAATTAGTTTGTGCTTTATTACCATAAAGACCAGAGAAAGTAGTAATTACTCAGCAAATTAGCCCACTGGCATAGGCGGACTGACGTATATAACAATGGGGGCAAGTCCCCACCCCCAATTTGAGATGTCCTTAAAAAAGAAAAGAAAAGAAAAGAAATACATATTTGAATGATTGTCCACCTTTAAATTAAATGTCCATTTTTAATACACTAAGACTGTATTTCATAATCAGATGGAGGATAAATGGTTGAATTATGAATGATTGTTTAGTACCTTAGATTAGAAAAGATGTATTTGATAACATTTATAATAAAGTAATTATGATGAAATTCTAAAAAATAAGGCCTTGAATAATGACATTGTAATTATTTTTATTGTAACATAATTTTTTTAATTAAAATATATGTAACTTATTGAGTGTTCACCCTTCATTGTAATTTATGTAATTGCATTTCTAATAGTACTTAACATTACTTTTTTAAATGACATGTTTGTAAAATAATCTTTTATTATATCATTAATGTTCACCTAATTTCATAAATATTTTTTTGATATATTTTTTTCTTATTTATATTCTTTTATTTTTTAATACATTTAAAATTTTTCTTTAAAAAAAAATAACCCCAAATCCCCCTCTAATAGTCTCCCTTCAATAATATCCTCGCCCCTGCCCACCGGGACAGGGAACTTGTAACTCTTTCCCTATATATTCTTAAAAACTGTATCCTATTAGATCAACAAACTGGATACTATTATATCAACAAAGCATTGCAGGGTCAGCATTCTACCCTCGGTGCCCACTGTCCAAAATAAAATCCCACGTTTTCAGAACAGCAAGGCAGCACATCGAGATCAATGACGGTCAAGCAAAGGCATGACTTTTGAAATCCCACACATGCATGACACACAGTCTCTTGTGAACTTGAAATTGCCGATAACGTTGACAATATTTTGGTGTGGATTTTGCAGGTTGGAGGGTAAGGTTGCCATAGTCACCGGAGGAGCCAGTGGGATCGGAGCAGAGTCAGTGAAATTATTCGCCCAAAATGGAGCATCGGTGGTCATAGCAGACGTTCAAGATGAACTGGGTCACCAACTCGCCGCTTCGTTAGCCCCACATCAGGTGAGTTACCATCACTGTGATGTCAGGGACGAGAAACAGGTCGAGCAAACTATAGCCTTCGCCGTCGACAAATACGGCCGCCTCGACGTCATGTTTAGCAACGCCGGCATCGGAGGCTCCATCGCCGGCATACTGGACCTTGACCTGAGCGCATTTGACAACACCATGGCCGTCAACGTTCGCGGTGTGGCTGCGACCATCAAGCACGCGGCTCGAGCCATGGTGGCCGGTAACATCCGTGGCTCCATCATTTGCACGGCCAGCGCGGCTGCTTCTGTGGCCGGATGTACGGCCCATGATTATACCACATCGAAGCATGCTGTCGTGGGCTTGGTCCGCTCTACTTGCAGCGAGCTCGGAGCTTATGGGATCAGAGTGAACTGTGTGTCGCCATATGCTATCGCCACACCTCTTGCTTGCGAAGGGTTCAATAAGGAGGCAGATGAAATTGAAGGCATCGCCAATTCTCTTGCTAACATGAAGGGTATTTCATTGAAGCCTACCCATATTGCTGAAGCTGCCCTCTTTTTTGCTTCAGATGATTCTGTTTATATCAGTGGCCATGATCTGGTCGTCGACGGAGGCTTTAGTGTCGTTAAACGCTTCATTCCCTGAGACAACATTTGCTTGCTGCCTCTGTTCTTAATGCATACATGGGCGGTTATCGATATATTATATTATAAATCACCCCCTGTAGCCTTAGCTTGTTGTACTTTCACTGAATAAAAATGTGCAACTCAATCAACAAACAATTGGTGGAGATGCTGACTAGTGGCTAGGGTAAACTAAAAAAATATTAAATAAGTAAAATAGGGTGATCAAGTCCTTTATTTACAATCAAATTACATCCCTGGACTGGATCATATATCCAGGGAAGGGAGAAGCATTTTTAAATTGTCCAAAACACAAGGTCATAATCTCTAGTCACAGTGATATATTCTCTCTAATCCCTATTTTAAGATGGCTTACAAAGGAAGAAGATCAAAACACAAGGTCATAATCTCTGCCTGTGGATTCTTTTTTTTTTTTTTCATTTTTTCTCATCAGCCCATCTACATTATTGTGGGAAAATGAAAACAAAGTTAAAATAGTATTGTATTTAATTGGATTAATATGATTTATAGATGATGAGAAAAAAATGAGGAGAGAAACCAAACTCAGCTTATAAAAGATGCTATATTGGGCTTTTTTACAAGGCAACATTACTTTGTTTTACATAAATGCCTGTTTTTAAAAAAGAGCAATGAGATAGATTAACAATTAATATGGTACAGTGTTGAAACCTATTGTAGTTAATAAGGGTGATATTGAAAATTACTTGAACTATCAAAAAATTTATATTTTTAACTATTTTTATTTACATGTGTCAATTAATTATACATTACTTAAATTTGGGATCCATTGGAATATAGCCAAAAATAATAATAAAATTTAGCTTGTTCTTACCTATAAGGGACATTGTATAATACTCCCTTACATTTAAAAAAGAAAGAAGGTAATATAGCATTTATAAGATTCTTAGCAGTATCATATTTTTCCTATACTAATTATCCGCCCATCATCTTTTCATAAATAGAGGTGTTTTTGAAGGTCTTAAAAAATACAGACGTTTTCGCAATTTTTTTTTATATACATTACTTTAAAGTTTAAACCAAGTTTACCAACGTCTATTTATGTAATTTGGTATAAAAAAGAGTGAGGAATAATGAAAAATCGGTTAATTATGGCATTATTCAACTAATGATTGAGCTCAAATTTCAAAGCAGCAGTAGTATACCATAGTTTCAAGGGAAAATTTATTTAAGGGCTATTTTTATAGAAAAAATCCCAAAAAAGACTCCAAGATTCTGAAAATTTTAAAAAAAGACTAAAGGCCAGTTGTTAACGAGACTGATATAATAGTTGACAGGTAGGTCATTAACAACTGAATTAGCCTCATTAATAACAATTTGCTAACAACTATATCAGAATCGTGAGACATTTTTTGTGATTTTTTCTGTAAAAAAGGCCTTCATGTGAAATTTCCCTAGTTTCAATTCACTGTCTCTGAAAGTCTGGTCGTCGATGGAGGCTTAATTATTCATTTCACATATGCCAAATGATGTCCGGGAGGCATTATTATTGTTTTTTTTTTACACAAAAAAAAAACCTAGGTGCTTGCTTGTGAAACCCACGCAACATTGGTTTTACAAGATTTTAAAAACGGAAAGGAAGAATCCAACCCGGATATGGCAAAGGAGGGGGGAAAAAAAAGGATGGAGAGAACAAATTTAAAAGGATAAAGAAAAAAGGGAAAAAATTAAAATGGAATAATTTCATATACATAAATATTTTGGTACAAGGGAAATCGGGTATCTATCTTGGGGATGAAATATTATTTTTTCATAATTAAAATATTTTCTTTTTCATAATTAAAAAAATTTTGTAATGCAATTTTATATGTAATTATTACACTAACTAATGTCTTTTTTTTAGTAATTTGCATATAAAAAAGTTATTAAGATAAGAATTATCCCAACACTCTTATTTTATTAAAAGCACTTTTTTGTCACAAAATATATTCTGTTCAGAATTTATTTTTTAGAATCACCTTTTTTTGTTTGGAAAATTACACACAGGTTCCTAGGAATAGAGATATTTATATTTAGATTCTTTGAATTTATGAAATTACACAGAAGTCTCTAGGGACTTTTGTGTAATTATTTGTGGAAGCAAAATTACTTTTTTGCCTAAAGGAGAAATAGCCTCTAGACCTTATAATTAAAAACTCCAGGTTTTCAAAAGTTGTTGTTAAAATAGAAATTTGCTATTGTAAATATAGAATTTCTTGTTGCAAATGACCTTTGAACCTCAGAATTAAAAAATCCAGGTTTTCAAAAGTTGTTGTTAAAATAGGAATTTGTTGTTGTAAATATAGAATTTCTTGTTGCAAATGGCCTTTAGACTTCAGAATTGAAAAAATCTAGGTTTTCAAAAGTTGTTAAAATAGGAATTTACTGTTGTAAATATAGAATTTCTTGTTGCAAATAGCCTCTGGACGTCAGAATTGAAAAAATCCAGGTTTTCAAAAGTTGTTGTTAAAATATGAATTTGTTGTTGTAAATATAAATTTCTTGTTGCAAATGGCCTCTGGACCTCATAATTGAAAAAATTCAGGTTTTCAAAAGTTGTTAAAATAGGAATTTGCTGTTATAAATATAGAATTTCTTATTGTAAATGGCCTCTGTACCTCTGAATTTAAAAAATCTAGACTTTCAAAACTTATTGTTAAAATAGGAATTTGCTGTTGTAAATATAGAATTTCTTGTTGCAAACCTGGATTTTTTCAATTATGAGGTCTAGAGGCGTTTTCTCATTTGGGCAAAAAAGTAATTTTGTTTCCACAAATAATTACACAGAAGTCCCTAAGACCTGTGTGTAATTTCATGAATTTAAGGAACCTAAATATAAATATCTCTATTCTTTAAGACCTGTGTGTAATTCTCACTTTTTTTTCCAAAAAACTATTTTCTAAAAACTAATTTAAACACACGCTTGCACTGAGTTTTATAAACATCGAGTAAAAAGGGGAAACGCCGTCTATTTGTAATAAAAATGTGCGCAATTAATTTATGTGACACTGCACCATCGGAAATATACCATAGCGCTAGTCCGGTACACGTGAAGCAATGCTTCATCAGTTCATCATACACCTACCAAGTCTTGGAATTTAAAATTTTTCCACATTCGAACTGTGTCTTCCCTACAGAATTTTTGTCCCTCATTGCAGCAACCGCCTTTCAAACTTAAAATAGCAGGTCCTGTTCCTGATAGTCAAAACTACCAGTCACACTCACCAAAATTTAAGACTCACTAGTTATCACTGCCGCCATTATAACCCAAGCAACTTCTACTGCTTCTTCTTCTGCAAAATTAAACCTCAGGATGCCTGAAACAAGGTAATCTGATCAGAACATGGCATTAGAGGTTGAATGGTACGATTTTGTGTGTTTTGGCATTGTGGGGGTGTCCTTAATAGGAGCCTTATGGGTGCTGTGGATGAAGGAAGCTGTTTCCCGAACACAGTATGATACCAGATATGAGAGCCTCCTGGTGGCTCGACCTGATAATGAAGTAGACGCCACTTCTTCATTGCCTAAAGCTCATGTGAACGCCTCCCAGCTATGGACCAGTTGTTGGCCAGGGCTTAATCCTTTGTGGCTCTTGGCTTCGCGTTTTACTTCTTTTCTTGTAATGGCCATCCTTCTAATCTGCGATGCCCTCAAATATGGTGCCACCATTTTCTACTACTACACTGAGTATGGTCTTTCTTCAACCCTTCCTTTAACTAACTTTCGGCCCCTTCTTCATATATTATAGCCCATTTGGGTAGTAGATTTGCTTATATCATTAATGAGTACCATCCTCTGTCTTCTGCTTATGATTTAGCATTTGGATTCTGGGACCACAGGAACTTTAGAAAGTTGATTTCTTGCAAATGAAGCATCACAAGTTTTTCTTTTTAAAACATATTATTATTTAGATTGGTTTATTGCTAAAGTCAAATTCAACTAGCATCTGTGTTGTGCTGATTAGGTTTGTTTCTCCGACAGAACTTTTTTTATTCATGATATTATTTAATCAGAAACGAAAATCTCTAGTTTTCGGGGGGAAGACTCTATGTGCCAAGTTGTTGTTTCTGAACGTTTGGAGTTCAACTGTCTCTTCAGATTTACTAGCGATGAACTTTCTTGTCCTGCCTCAAACATTTATAAGTTTCCCTGCCCTTTCCTTTAGCAAGTCGTAGGCCTTGAAATTTTTTTGCGAATGTCAAAGTCTGAACATAACATGGGCTATGGGTACTGGCTTCGATGGCAAGTTCCTGCCTGTGCTATGATCCTCATTGTATCGGCTACAATCTCTGTATTACACATTTTGAAGGCCAAAGCAGAGCCCTTAAGTTGCAAAGCCCTCTGGATTCCACGCTTGAGAAACCTCAATCCCGGGTGGCTTTTCCTTTACAGAACTTTTGCATTACTTTGCTTGGCTCTCATTCAATTTATAATTGTTTCCTCGGGTGGAGATTTCCCTTTCTATTTTTATACCCAGTAAGATGAACATTTCTTTTATCAGTTTAATTCCCAACAGAACTTGCTAAAAGCGACAACATATCAACCAATCATAGAGGCATAGACGCATAGTGTACTTACTCTTTATCTCTTGTTTCCGGGAGCATGGAGACTTTTTATTAATGATATTGCTCTTATCTGCAGGTGGACTTTCACATTAATTATGATTTATTTTGCGGTAAGTCACTCACAGCATCTCTCTCATATTTGATGTAAACTCTATAGGTTCGCAACATTCACGTCACGTTCTCTGGGAAATTGATTTTAGGACTCAGGAGCTAGCTATATATATATATATATATATATGCACAAGACAGTAGGCGTATATGAAGCAATCTTGTTTTTCTAAAGAACTTGTATTGGTGTTCAATTTAGCTGGCAAGCGTAGTATCTGCATATGGATGCTGGCACAGCCTAAAACCTTCTAAACAAGGGGCAGAAGCTGATTATCTCAGAAGAGATTTAGAAGAGAGGGTGTCCACCAACACTGAAACATATAAAGAGAAAGAAACCAGGGGTTCCATCAAGTTGCAAGGCCTATATGCTGAAGAGGGATTTCAACAAAGAGCAGGATTTTGGGGTTACCTCATGCAAATCATATATCAGGTTGGCCTAGTTCGATGCAAGTCTATGTATAATCAAAACTTAAAATTTCCACCAAAACTTGGTTTAAACTAATATCTCTTCATTGAACAGATTTGTGGAGGGGCTGTGATCATCACAGACATTGTATTTTGGTGTGTTATAGTACCATTCTTGAAAATCGCTCACTTCGACCTGAACCTGGTAAGCAGAACCCTTTTTGTTGACTTGTTCTTGTGCAAAGGAGTGATTGAACTGAGTCCGAAGACAAGGTTGTACATCACCAACATGATATTGACGTTTAATTTGTTGATCTGCAATTAACAGTTGATGGGTTGCATGCACACCTTCAATATAGCTCTCCTGCTTGTGGATACAGCTTTAAATAATCTTGTAAGCCTCGCACTCCATGAAATAAATCCAATCACTAATTAACAACCGACAAAGTCATTGATCTAGCGCTGAATTTTTTTAATTTTTTGTCCTCAGCCATTTCCCTGGTTTAGAATGGCTTACTTTGTGCTGTGGAGTTGTGCCTACATCATCTTCCTGTGGATTGCTCATGCCTGTGGTCTTTCCTGGTAAGTGACCATTGCATCTCCTCATAAAAATTTGACTTTTTTATTCCCCCCCCCCCCGGGGGGGGGGGGGGGCGCCTTCCTAAATGGTTTCTTTTTACCTATTTGAGCACAAATAAAATCAATTCCTATTGACAATTATTACTCCCCCAACAGGTGGCCGTATCCATTCCTGCAGCTTGACATCCCGTGGGCTCCCCTGTGGTAAATTTCTATCAACCTATCTTCTTCAAGCTTTGTGCTTCTATTTATAGAAAGGATAATTTAATGTTTCATGTATGCGGCAGGTACTTCCTCTTGGCTGTGTTTCACATACCATGCTATTGGTTATATGTACTCATAGTGAAGGCAAAAGATAAGATTCTAGCCAAATTGTTCATTGATGCATTAAAAAGTCCATAATAGGTCTTTCGCACTGGGGAAGTAAAATTGTTCAGGATTCCATTTTGTTTTGTATACATATTTATGCACTCGCAGACCTGCTGGACAATGGATTAGTTTAGTTCTTGTACTTGAAAATATTGAACGGATCCCTCGTCCTCTCTCCATACCTTCTGTTCGTATAAATTCTAGAGATACAAAATCTCATAATTTTTTATGCCAAATTTACGTAAAAGTTGCTTAAGTTAGCCTTTTATCTTCCAAAAACGCAGCTCCAAGGTCAAACTAAAATACCAAAAATTGATTGAAAGAGCAGCAGCATGGTTCCCTGATCACAAATACAATACAGGCAAGAGCATCTTGTGCACCTTATACACATTAACAACTCGGCCTGATAAATTGCAGAGCTGATATCAGAAGAGAAATATAGTGATCATAATACACAGCTAATAACATAACAGCAATCAATATTAAATCCGAGAGGTGACAAAAGATAAACCACAAATTTACCGTTTGGTTTAGGGTTTGTTTGGTTTGAAGGGAGGGAGAAAAAATAAAGTTTTGGGTTAATATTGGGAGTGGGAGGGGAGGGAGTGGAGAAAAAAGTTTTGGGAACTTTATTCTTCACTTCCTCCCCTCCCCTCAAACCAAACAAACCCTTAGTCACATACTTACGTAATGAACTTATTTTCTTTTTCTTTTTGTGGGACAGAACAAGAGTCTTAACTTGATAATTATTTATTGTTTAAGAAAAGGGGGGAAAAATCAAAACTGCAGCAAATGACACATGAGAAGCCCAGCAGACGGACACAACCCACATCACCAATTCCCGTCAAATTTTTGGACTAGTCACCGCCAACTTTTTTTGTTTTTTTTTTTCTTTTTGCTTAGAGCATTCGGTGTCCCGGGACAGGCCATCTTTCAGACACATCAACTGGCCCAGACTAATCTGAACCAAGACTGGGTTAGTCCCTTTTGGGGGAAGAAGACTCTACCACCCACGCATTGATAAACATAGGTGAGGCCACACTTACCACAATAGTGCTGTCAAAAGTGATTGGCGCGAAGGTGCCACGCATGAGATAGAGATATCCATCAATGGGACGCCTTATTTGAATAGACACAGGATTTTTTAAGGGACATTGCTGATTTCTCTATGAAGGAAAACCACATAGAATGCGAAAAACCAGACAAAGAATCCTGCTATATCTTTTTGCATCATAAGAAAACTGATTCCCAGAATCTATTATCTGTTGGTGTAAAGATCGACTCTTGAATATTTTTCTTTTTGACGAAACAGCAATTCTGTAACAAGGGTGGACAAATATGAACTTGATTTCAGTGCCTTTTCCTGTTTATACGAACTCCTGTTGATGGGTCTCAAACTCTCATCGGCAGATGTATTCAGCCAAGTTATGGGGATCTATTAGCACTGAACTTCCATTCTACTCCTAGTTCACCACTTCAAATGGTGGCTATTACTGCAATAAGTTGATTGGGACCAATTAACCCATAAACTATACCTTTTTCGCGTATAGCGCGCGAACACACGTTTTATTAAATTACTCAAATTCTGTTATAATTGCCAGAATCTATCAAGTTATTTGGCAATAATCAGGATAGGAGGTAGCGTCATCCCTTACGTGTTTTTTTTACTGAAAAACACATAACTCGATAAATACTCCATTTCTTCCCCTACGCAATTGCACACTGAATGATACGTTTCTTGTCCTTTCATATTTGAATACAACATAAACAATATTTTCCCTCAACCTGCCAATATTTTTAAATCCAACTTTAGCAGTAGACGATTTAGATTTGAATTCAGCCAGTGCACTAACTAAAGGCAACGAGGCCGTGGGTACCAAGTCACTCCTTAATCACTAGGATTCTTAAGCAAGCCACACTAACAATTTTCGTATTTAAATATTAGTGCTGACCGCTGCGAGTCAAGAAAGGCAGACAGGATAATGTTTAGCAGGTTGCGAATTGCCACACGCACCAGAATACTTTATAAGCACTGCTTCCGCTATCTTCACTCATCGGCGCATTCCCTTCCAATTAACACTCACCTCACTCCCGTTCAGTTTCAGATTCCGACTATCACCATGAATCCTCCAAAAGGCACCATCGTATTCAACACTGTCGGGAGGACTGAATACGGTTTTGATGTATTCTGCGTCAACCTCCAACAACACCCTACGCATCAGGTCACTGCCGACCACCGCCTCACCGATGGAGTTTCCATCAATTTCAATGCTCAGTTTGTTGAAGATCACCGGAGTATCGTCTTTATCTCCGAACGAACTGGGTCTCCCCGGATTTATCTGCTCAGCCCTGAATCACCGAAGCCCCAACCTTTACCTTCTTTTCCCGATAGCCTCTTTCATGATCGTCCAGTTATAAAAAAGGGGAGGATCTATTTCACGTCGGCTCACGAGCAACCCAATCGCCATTTCCAGAGTTTTTCTGCCGTTTACTCCACCAGCTTCCATGGAGGGAACATTACTAGGCTGACTCCTTATGGGGTGGTCGATTACAGTCCTGCAGTATCTGAAACTGGCAAATTTATTGCCGTCGCATCCTATGGATCTCGTCCGTGGGACGGAGATTTTCGAGAACTCAAAACTGACATCGTTGTTTTCAGCGAATCCAGCCCAGAAAAACGTGTTGTAGTGTGCGAGCGAGGTGGATGGCCCACTTGGTCTGGAGACTCAGCCATCTACTTTCACAGAGTAGCTGATGATGGGTGGTGGAGCATTTTCCGGGTGGATTTACCGGATTCTGAACATTCTGGGTCTCCGAAACCGCCAGTTCGGGTCACCCCAACTGGGGTACACTGCTTCACCCCAGCGTCTTTGCATGACAGCAAGCGAATTGCGGTCGCAACTCGTCGCCGCGGGACGGATTTTCGACATATTGAAATTTTTGATGTTGAAACCAAGACATTTCAGCCAATCACTAAGATAATCAATCCAAACATCCATCACTACAATCCATTCGTATCTCCAAATTCAGACTTCCTCGGGTACCATCGATTCCGCGGAGAATCAACCAAGGAGGGGGAGTCCATAATCCCCCATCTGGAGCCCGTGATGTCTCCGGTTCCAAATATACGGTTGCTAAGACTGAACGGTTCGTTCCCGACCTTCTCACCAGACGGCAACTTCATCGCCTTTAATCACAGCTTTGATAAGAACTCCGGCGTGAAGATAATTAAATCCGACGGTTCAAAACGTTGGACCTTGTTTGAAGGGCGCACATCATTCTACAACTCGTGGAGTCCCACCGAGAAGCACGTGATCTACAGTTCCATCGGTCCAATCTTTGAGTCACCCAAGACAACGGTCCAGATTGCACGGATCACATTCAACCCCTCAGATCTCACGGATGATCGCGAACACGTACCCTGTGGTATAAAGATTCTCACCAGAGATGACACCGGCAATAATGCGTTCCCGTCATGCTCGCCGGACGGAAAATCCTTGGTGTTCCGGTCAGGTAGGTCTGGGCACAAGAACCTCTACATAGTCGATGCCGTCGAAGGCGAGTTTAACGGCGGTATACGTCAGTTAACGGAAGGACCGTGGATAGATACGATGCCGAGTTGGTCACCAAAAGGGGATCTAATAGCTTTCTCATCGAACAGACATAACCCAAAGAACACCGAGATATTTAGCATCTACGTGGTGAAGCCCGATGGCTCTGGCCTGAGGAGAATTTATGTAGCGGGGAAAGAAGAAGCGGACAGGGAGAGGATCAACCACGTGTGCTTCAGTGAGGACGGAGAGTGGCTGCTGTTTACGGCCAACTTGGCGGGGGTGACGGCGGAGTCGGTGTCGCTTCCGAATCAGTTTCAGCCGTACGGGGACTTGCACGTGGTGAGGCTAGACGGGACAGGGCTGAGGAGGCTGACGGGTAATGCATATGAAAATGGGACGCCGATGTGGCACTCAGGGAATGAGATGGATATGGGCCGGTTGTGCTTGGGAGATGGCGTTGGGGATAAGTTGGAGGGTGATTTTCAAGAGCCACTTTGGATCTCTTGCGACATTTGAGTTTATGTCCATTTTAATTTGTTAGCGCTGCGTCGAATAAGTGGGGCCTTTAGTTTGGGTACATGCCATGAATAAGTTTTTTTTTTTTTTTTGCTCGAATGCCATGAATAAGTTCAGTATATTTGTTTTCGCGGACCATTTGAAGCCATGCGTTCAAGTCTCATGTGAATCTTCGTTTCATGCTGTTCTTTGACTTGCTATGATATAAATTAATTTGGGTTTCGTGGATAAAGTCTCTCCTGGTGGCCACGACGACAGAGTCAAGACATGACGCTGAAAACAGTCATTATTTCGTTTTTAAAGTTAACCAATTTAGATTATTAACGTCGATCGCCAAAAAAAAAAAACTAGATCATTAGGCAAATAACCGGAAAACAATAAATTCGAACACTTTATTTTTTTCTCTTTCCCCGGTTAATACTTCTTCGGTCATTAACGTGTGGCCTGCTTAGGGAATTGATATTAATTCTGAATATGACAAGACTTTCGACCCGTGCGTTGTACGGATTTGTTAATACATAATACATTTAAAATAAAAAAGTACATACCATGATATGTTATAACTTCACCATTTCATTGAATCCAACTCATGATACAAATGTCACAACTTTTGCATACAAAATCCTACTGTTCGGCTATCAGTGTAAAAAAAGGTTTTGGAAAACTTCTCTATAAACAACATTTATTGTAGTACTAGTACATTTATTGAATTCATTTAATATAAGTATTTTTAAACCTGTAAAACTCTTTAACCCTTGATAGGGCAATATATAGTTGCCCATGTAAAAAAATAGGGTTTGGTAGGTAAAGATCAACATTTGTTATTTATTGACCTTAGCTTTTGTTTATTGTCATAGCAAAAGGAAATGATCATTGGGATGCCTTCTTGTCATGGTGAAAGGCAATTTAGTTTCAAATGAGTTCATATCCATTATGTGTATCAGAATATCTTCGCCAAAATTTGTGTCATTCAATGATTCCTCGCTCTCTTTTTTCTTGTTGTAGTTTCATTTAAAATCATTTGTGGTGATGGGGTGTACATTGAAGGAAAAAAGAATGACAGCTAATTATATAGGGATATGTATTCCATGTAAATATGAAATTCAAGAAATAGAAACATTCATCTTTTTCTTTTTAAAAACTCGTTAAAAACATAATCAAACTTATATTGTAATTAAATGTTGTTACTATTTAAAAATGTTGATCAGGACATCGCAAACAAAAACGACTGATTAACTATATTAACGTGGATAACATTGTCTAATAAAAATTCTAATACTAAATAATGGAGAAGTAATATTAACCATTGAATGTTTCAAATAATTCCACACCAGAATTTCCAAACTGATTAAAGAATAATAAATCATCTTGCTAAACATAGCAATATCATTTTTCCTTCTTCATGTTTTTAATAGGTTTTTTGGAGCTCAATTTTGGGGCACACAACTCAGCAAGCCCAAGATCTTCTCACATGATTGGCACATCATTTGCAAGTGTCTTCTTTTTTTTGTTTCAATCAGTTGGTGTTGTGAGTTGCGACAATGTATTATCATCATCTTCAATGACATAATCATGTGATTCGGTGTGAACACTTTCCCTAGAGGCAGTTGATTCCTGCAACCATATACAAAAATCAAGATTAACAATACAAGTGCAAGATTTTAATCGTATGATGAGTTAAACATTGTATCTCTATCGTGTTTGGTATTTCTTCCTAAAAGTGTGAACGCAAAATTTAGTTAATTAAATGGAAAAGCTTTGAATACTACAAATGATCCCCCCCCCCTCCTAAATGCTATGAATATTAACCTCATCATTTGAATACTTGAACTATTGCACCAAGTGATTATCACCACTAAATTGTGTGACGCCAATGCTACTTGTCTGATGTTTTATATTGTGGCTCTTAATTCGAAGCTTGACAATTACAACCTTTACAGCAATTTCATCCAGCTCTTTAGGAATAGTATTATTTCTACCCTCCTATATGAAAAACAAATGCATATATGTGGTTATTAAACTACATTAATATAATTTAATGACCATCATATAAATTACTAGTACTTTGACAACCTTATGCATATCTTCTTTGATCTTTGATGCAAATTTACCTAACAACTCAGTTGCATGACGATCAAAGAATATGATTGAACATTTTCCATAATTGTTGTGAACTTTATATTTATCAATTTAAATGGAAATGCATGTAATAGCCATTAGTATACTATGTACAAATAATTGGGAAACAAAGTGAGAGTGATATAAATTTCTTATTTCGGAACAGTCATAAGTATATCCTTATTGCATTTTGTGCATTTAAGAGATCCGTTAGACTGGTACTTAAGTTTCTTATCACACAAACATGCATAATAGACTTAATCATACAATGTTTCACATTTTTGAATAGTTACCTTTGTCACAACATCACACTCCTAAAAGTATCAGAAAATGCAAAATGTTGATTATTCTAAGATTTAATCATAATGAATAACACCTTAAAAAAGATTTCCATTTAAAAAATGACATAATAATAAGGGAGAAATAAAAAACAAAATATTCACTTGATCTAACTTAGAAATGTCAGACAATAGAATCCTTGTTCGGAAACTTAGAAGGGATTCAACTATCGGATAATTTGCACTTGATATTTGACTAAACAGCTGACTGCTAACAGAGTCTTGGCCAAGTCTGAATATAATATTTAACCACAAATAAAGAAATTTGTATGAACAAAATAAACAAAAATGCAATAACAAAACTTATAAATTAGTCAAAGTATTCTCCCACCTTTCCTTCAACAAAGCTGCCTCTGTAATATTTGGATTTAAAGTTACAAAGTTGCGTTAAGGGCATTACTCAAGTGTCTATAATCTGATAATAACATACAACTGTCCGTCAATTAATCTATTACATGTAAATTCCTTTCTTTCTAAGATGGGGTCATGATATGAAGGTTTTTCTATTTAGTCTGGCAAATCGTACAAGCCCTATAATTGGAGATTCCATGTCCTCATGTTTCTTTGCATAAATCTCTTCAGCACAATCACCCCCAAAGAGTAATATTTATTAAGTTTTCACTAAAATAAAATGAAACAAATCATCAATCACAGATCTAACAATTTGAATATTACGATAATGACTATAATGGAAGAAATGATGAGTGATTAAAAAATATATCAACTAATATTACTTTTGCTATTATCAAACTTCCTTCTTTGATCCTCTAAATGTCCGAAAGCTTGTAAAAATCCAATAACATTTGCAATAATGTATTATGAATCAAAAGATAATGTATGAGCAAAATGATAGGTGTCAACGCTAAGATCAACAATATTCAAATTATTTGGGCAAACCTATTAACCCTCCATCAGTGAATTTTCCTTGTTGTATGTCTACAATTGTCTTGAGATTATATGCCTCATCCATTATGAGTACATCAGATTCTTTGATATACGTATATGGATGAAAGTTGAATCTTTATGGACTTGTTGTGATTCTATACTTATCATCATTTTCGAGTACCTAAAAATTCTAGAAGTTGTATACCACTCCTTCTTTCGAATCGTCTATCACTTTGTCAATGTTATTTTTGTGTGTAGTGGAAACCTCAATCCTTGTACCCTAAAACAACGGATAGTTATAAGATTCAATAACATAAACTTTATAAAAACTGTGTCGTAGAGCTACGTAGTGTAAACTCGCTAATTATATAGGATTGCAAGATATTTACATATGAACCTTTTCATCAAACAATAGCATGCCTATTTTCTATACCGTATATAAAGCAGCCTTTCTTTTAACAACCTACTTCCTCAAAACTTCTGAGACCACTGACCAAGTGTCTTTGGTATCGTTTACATCAGAAAAAAAAGGGTCTTATTCATCGTGTGACACAGATGGAGCGTATGTCATTGTTGAACATAATATATATGTATAAATAAGAGTATTGAATTGAAAGAGTAGTGCGTTACTGCAGAATTGGCTAAAGATGACGATGTCATAGATAGCTTAGATACCAGTAATGTGTTATGCTTTGTTCTTAGGTTTTGGTGTTTCATGTACAGATGACTTGTATATATAGAACAATTCTCGTAGGAAAGGTAATGCAGTCAGGAAATTCCATGAAGAAAAGCGCCAAAAAAATAAAAATAAATAAATGCATACATTTTTGCCATTTATAAAAAAACATAACTTAATATTATTGATTGACACATCAATGATATATTAATAAATCTAAGTCGAGAAATTTTAAAATGTAAAGAATAAATTAAAAAAGAACTTAAAACAAAGTATAAAATAAGATGTTCTAATATTTGTTGGGAAACATATAAAATCGGTCTGTACTAAAAAATCCCTTTTCACAAACTATACATGCGTTCTAAATAATAGCTCTTAAACGTCATTTCAAAAACATCACATTCTCCATGAACGAAATCATATAATATTTATAACACCAAGGTTTGGATAAAAATACTATACGGAACATAAGGTTAATCAGTTAACTATTTCTTTTTTTCATTATTAGTTTCAAAAAGAACAACTGATATGATTTTAAACTTCTTATTTGTAATTGCCCCGTTGAAGAGTACATATTTCTATTAAGAGTAATTGCTGCGTTTAATGTGTATCAAATTAATTACATAGGTCTTAGTTATAATTACCCTCAATACCAATGTTATATAGGTAAGTGTGATACGTTTTTTTTTTTAAAAAAAAAAAAACCCTCGAAAATAGAAGTAGGGTTTGAGGCAACTGCGTTTATAACATAATGACATCACACCACTTGCACTACTTCAACTACTCAGTGAATTAATTCACTAACCAATTATGTAACGCATAATGTCAACTGGTTGATGCACACTCTCATCTGTTTAGTTCATTGCAATTGAAACTGATCAATTACACCTCAGTATATGGGCAGTAATAAATGATTACATACCTATCTCTACACAGATCAAAACAAAATATGATTATGAATCACTAACTAATGGACACACGTAACAAAATAAATACCATTCACAAAGGAGTAAATATTGTACGCCTGTTAATCATATGGAAAAGGAAAAGATTTGTAGAGCATGTTTAAAAACAAAACAAAGTATGTACTTCATACAAATCACCAAAGAAAACCAGTAGAATGTAAAAAGTTGTGGAAAATGCTGCAATAAAAAGGAGAAAAAAAGTAAACATCCGATTGTTCACTGTCCAAGGATAATGCTCTTTGCCATGGCAATTTCAGGGTAATCTGGATCAACAAAAACATGTGTAGCCCCAAGAACAATACAAAGCTCAACCCCCAAATATATATATATATATAAAAGGATTATGATCTACTATATATGGAGGACGTATGTTAAAGAAAAACATGTTATCCACTAATTTCATATGAACCTCTCTCTATCTTCTTCATGATCTGGGCGTACTGGACAATAATAAGAAATAGCACGATATTGGGTTTGTCAGAAAGTATAAAAACAAAATTTACAGAGGCTATTTACTGTGGCTGAGTAATTTATCCAATGAGGGAATACTAAAGACAAAAACTATTGGCCAACGGGATATTAATCTTCAGAAATTGTATAATTAATGGCGAATAAACGATAACTTATTGGAAAATGAATAATTAACTGCACACATTTTTCCACAGCCAATGAGACAATAGCCTAGTTTGAAAAATAGAAATAGTGATAAATGAGTTTGAACTGATGGTGGTTGGTTGAAGGGAATGAAAAATAAAATGCCATTAATAAGGCATGTAAACTAATCTGAAAATTTAAACTCTATGTTGGAAATATAAGAAGGGAATACGGTTACACTGGACTTATAATCATGATAAATTTAATAAAACCATCACCACTCACTGAACAACGTGAACAAAATGACTACTTAGATATAGGGTATTAAAAGTTAATTACTACATCCAGAAAAAAGTAATGCACATAGAGAAGTCTCTTTTGAATTCTACCATTTAATAATGTCGAGTACCGTGTCTGCACACGAATAAGACGGACTTGTTATTAACATAATGAAGAAAAGAAAAGTAAAGAAAATGAAATAATCTATTTAAAACTTTATGTATTAAACCAAACAATGTTGAACACAATTTAAGTCTTTATGAAAAATGCAAGCATAATGAACAACAGATTAAAATAGTATGAGAAAAAAAAAAAATCAACTCCCCAACACTTTAGTCTTCGCAGCAATAACCTCTGAAAAATCTGGACTAACATAAACTCGATAAAATATTAAATATTAAATTACCTCTTTCAATCTTCTGACTAATCTTGGCATACTTGGCAACAACAAAGACTCCATAACCATTATTCACATTATCGAGCATAGGAAGTGTCATTTCAAAAGCATCACCTATATATCAAGACACATCTTATAAGGAACTTCTTCCTACAAAATAATAGGTGTGTAATTAAAATTTGAAAGTGATTATGAAATCTAAATGTCAATGAAGAAAATTCAAATTATAGAATGCAAACTGTTTGTCCTCCAATTCCAAATTTACTCTAAAATCAATGTCATGGAATAAATCCCCCTACATTTGTACTTAGATGACCAATAGTATGGACGAAGAATGCCACATGCATCTGAAAGGTAGAAGGGTTATACATATAATTATTAGAGTAAATACCCTATTTGGTCCCTGGAAAAAACACGGACCCTTTTTTCGTCCCTAAGGACTAAAATGGGACATTTTTATGGACTAAAAAGGGGTTTTTGGAAATTTTCGAGGGACCAAAATGGGGTCTTCTTTTTGGAAATTCATCCTTTTCGGGGACTAAAAAGGGGTTTCATTGTTTGAGGGACCAAAATGGGGTCCATGTTCTTTTTAGGGATCAAATAGGATATTTACTCTAATTATTAAAAAACTTGCCATCATTTATATATATTTAAGTTGGAACAGGAATTCGTATGTTACACATAACATTACCAATAAGAAATTCATTAATCGAAACACCACACCAATTATCATCCACAATATTAAGGATAAAATGTCGATTTGGAGTTTGATCGTTCTAAGAAGGAGTAATTGTTGAATGTTGAGTAATCAACAAATGCAGAGAATCGTGAATACCTTCGTCCCCTAACAATAAACCTGTTAATCTGATAACAGCCACCCTCTAATATCTTCCAGCAGGGCATGTCCATCAACTCAACTGACATGATTCTGACCATCATCCGTGAATCTTTCTGCGTCATGAAGGTAGAAACATGATGATTGTAAACATGGTCTGCAGTGAGTACAAAAAAATTTCAAGCCCTCACCATGGTCCCAAAAATAATAAAATCAACTGACTGAAGTTCAAGAATGGGTGGATTGTCACTGGTGCAGGGACATTCAGCATATCTGCTAATAATACGATCCTCTTTAACTTTGTACGATGACGTTGGGAAATCCTGGTGTTAAACTTTGGAAACTGCTATCCATTGTTGACCACAACTCGGAAGGGTTCCACATCTCGGAAGGATTAGAGTTTCATTGGAATTGTTTGCAATGGTTGTAAATAATAGATGTTAAAATCTACTTAAACTATTACGTATGTTTGTTGTCTGTACATTGATTGTTTCAACTGGTTATGAAAAAACCGTCAGTTAACCATTTATGAAGTTTAATATTGGATTGGAGTAGAAAGAATGAAGTTGCTATGTCTATGTAGAGGTTGTGGAACTAAAGCATCCAAAGCCAGCACATATATGCGAGGAAAATAAAAAAATAAAAAGCCTATGCATATTGAATTGTGGATTATTAATAAATCTAGGTAAAAAAAGGCTAAGCATTATTATAATTATTATAGGTAGAGGATGATTAATAATTAGTTTTAAATATTTGATAATTGGTTATTATACAATGGTGGTAATAATTGGTTATTATACTTAATTTATTATAAATATTAAATTAAATAATCGAGAATAAGCAAAAGATCTCGGACCACAATGGCTGAAGGAATTACTCCAAATAATAATTCAAAGGCATCACAATTGTCCATCTATATTATTACACCCCAAAATCTTGAAACGGGTGTGCCTGTGTGTATGTTTTATTATTATTTTCTGCAGAGAAAGAACTATCGTTTGAAAGTATCACCAAAAAAAAAAAAAACTATCGTTTGAAATTGATGCTATGCGTTTTGCATAGTCCTCCATGAAATCACAGCTAGGATGCTGTGCATTTTGCTTCCCATGATTCACGAGGCGTCAGGTCTTCAAGAGGTCTATTTGATAGCTAACAGTTAGGTAGCTATGCATTTTCCTTTCCAAGGTTTACTTTCGCCCATAACCCACTACTTATGCAAAACCACGATAGTTCGCCGCTGAGCCTTTTCAGATCCTTTCTCGGCCCTAAGACAAACGACGCAATGCTTTGTCGATCTGCAAATAGGAAAGCTGGTCAAACTTGACCTGCTGAAGCTCATCGCGGACCTGCCATAAAGAACGCTCGACGGTCTTGATCACAAGCTCGTCGATCTTGACCCCATAAGTTCGCCGAAGATCTGCCCGCTAGAAGGCTGTAGATCTTGACCAGTATGAGCAAGGTTGGCGATCTATAACAAAGGTCACCGATTTTGGGTTTGAGAGGAGCGACGATCTCGACGTACGAAAAAGCTCACCGATTTGGGGCTTGAAAGGAGCGTTAACCTCCACTTATTTTTGGCACCAAAGGCATGATCCGTAACATGAAGCTTCCTAGCTGGAAAAAGGGATTAAGAATCAAAAGGTTAAAACTTATGAATAAATGATGTGAAAAGACACATATCAGAGAGCTGGTACTCACACTGCATAAAGGATAAAAACTGATATTTGGAGATACTTGATGCAGACGAGGGGAAGAAGATGAAATCCGATTTTGAAAACGAAAAGAAGGGAGCCAAAAAAAGAGTGAGAAAGGACTTTACAGAAGAGGAAGACAACAAGAAGAAGATCCTGAGTGGTGGACGAAAGGCGACTGGCAAGCTTGAGCTTAATGGTGACTGGTTTCTTAGGTTGTTTGAGGTGATTTTATAGGGAGAGATTAAAATTTGAAATTTGAAATTGAAAAAATGGAGGGAGGGAAGGCGTGAATTGAGAAATGGATGGCAAGAAATTTTGATGGGAGGAAATTTTGATGACATGGCACCTATAGTGGTAGAACATGTGGACCAATAAATGGATGGCTAGGAGGTTTAGTAGTATATATTTGATGCCGATGTCACATGTTAGCATTTTTTTTCCACAAATTGTTCTATTAATAGTCCATCAATAATAATCAAGTGTGGGATGGAGGAAATCAATTAGTGAAGATAATTAGGACGCTTTAAAGAATCATTTCATATTAATTAACTTAAATAACATTATCCATATATTTAAATTAGTTAATTATAGTCTTACGTTAAGAATTCGATGGGCATCTCTGGAATATTCCTTGATATGTTTAAGATACTAGGGTGAATGAGCGTTTTTACACATAACCTTTACCCTAGGGAGTATCCAACACCACAACCTTGTTATTGGAGCAAAAGTACACACAACGTTAGTTTTTGGGAGCAAAAGTGCCACTTACCGTTTGGGGGAAAACTATTTGCTAACTTCCTGTTAAGTCTTGCCACCTGTGTGAAGAAATGCTGACAGGGAAACACTGGAAAAAAAAAAACCACGTTATAACATTGAAAGCTGAAGACAAAGAACCTACGATGGGATTGAGAAGGAGAACCAGAAAAGTGAACCTATCAGCCAGCAAATCGGGTAAATCAAGCGAGGAAGAAAATTGAGTGATCGAAGAAGAAAATGGCAAGCTACGGTTCTTCATGCGGTGGGTGAAGCTCCATCGATTCGGTAGGAAATGGTGAGCTAGGGTTCAACCCAGCGACAATAGCGGTGGCTAAAAGCGACGATAATGGAGGCTCCGACGATAACGGTTGCTAGAAGACAAGGTGGTTCAGAACGAATCTCAAGTTACGGGGCAGTTGAGTGGGTAGCTCTAGAAGAGGAGGCAGAATCATAAGAGGGCGTATTATCCAAAAGCAGAGAGAGTAGCGAAGGGAACTACAGACCTCCGAATAAGGAATATAGAGGTAATCTCTTCTACTCTGATTCTTCTTGCACTATCATTGCTAAAACTTTCACTACCAGGCATCTCTTTGAATTTCGCTTGTATTGGGAAATTTAGGTAAAGTTTGAACATGCTCTGCTGACGGGTGAATTTGGGCAAGTTTTGAAGCTAGCTGTGCTGATGGGTGTTGATATGTATGAATCGAGATTTTAGTTGTTTTTTCATGCTGTTGATTTTGCTTACTATGTTCTAAGCTAAGAAATATCATAATGCTCCAATTTTTTATAAGTGTAAGTTACAGAAAGGATTATATGGGTGGCTCATTTTAGAACACAAGCGAGTTCCTTTAATCAATTGCGGGGCCCGTAATAAATTAACAATTTTTGCATTGTATCCGTGGCATTTGAAGCTTCTTAATCATAGGTTCCATGAGTGATTTCATTTTGTTTGGGATTTCACTCTGCCTCGTCTATCCCCTTCTCTATTCGCCGGAAATAACGGTGGTGGTGAGGTGATTGTTGGTGACGGAAGACGGAACCAAGGTCCGGTGACGGAAGAACAGTGGTCGGAACGAGGGTAGTCGAAGAAGATGAACCACGATGGAGAAAATTTGGGTTTCTAGGGTTTCTTTAATTGGGGAATTTGATCTATGAAGGGAACCCTGATGGAGTTATTAGGTGTTTAACTTTTTGTTTTTTTCTTTTTGTTTTGTTTTTCTTTTAATTTCAACCTAAATCTAGTCAGCTTTTTTTCTTCTTGTGTGGCTTTCTCTCAGCACAATTCAGCTTCCACGTCATCATAACTGTTCACACCATCCAAAATTGACGTTGACCGTCTGGTCAACTAACGGTAAGTGGCACTTTTGCTCCCAACAACTAATCTTATGTGTACTTTTGCTCCAATCTTATGTGTAAAATGCTCCCTAAGAATTTGATGGGCATTTCTGGAATATTCCTTGACATGTTTAAGATACTACTTAGATGTTAGGCTCTCTACATTCGTGTTCATGGTGTAGTATTTCCATTTACTCACTTCTTTTTAAAATATGATTTATTAATAAAAAAAATGCATTCGTTCCTTCCAGTTAAGATATTACTTGTTCATTTTATTTACTAATTTGGAAATATAATGAAATGGAATGGAAGGAACAAAAATAAAAGTGTAAAAATCACATCAATAAAAATAAATTCAAGATTTTGTTCGGAATCAGTTCATTAATTTTTGTGACCAGATATCACTGCTACGTAGCCGTGCTATATAATGACACAAGATGGATGGACGGATATTTAGTTTATACTGTTAAGTAGTTAATATTTAATATTAATTAACGAATAATGTTACATCGGTACAAACTCAAACAACGTTAGAAATTTGATGAGCAAATAAATCATTAAATTTATTGGAGATGAAAATGATTAAATCATAGCTAAAAATTAACGGGGTATTACAAGATTTCAATAACCGCAAAGTAACATCCACCATACTATTTACCTAGCATCCAACATCCCATTCTTATTAAAAGTGGATTTAGCATCATGATGTGTTATTTTTCTAGTGTATCTAACATTTCTGGATGTTATTTTTTAACTACACATCTAATACTACTATCTCTGATCCTAATTATAAGAGCTAGTTGACTTTTTTTGGAGGGATTAAGGAAGCTAAATAAATTATTTAATCATTTCATATGTTATATATCATTAGATTATATATTAGTTTTGAAGAAAAAAATAAAAATAAAGATACTCTAAAGTAATTTAATTAGCTTCCTTAATCTCTCCAAAAAAATTAAATAGCTCTTGTAATTAGGACCGGAGTGAGTATAATTTTTTAAAGTTAAAAGTGCTAGGTGCATTGTTAGAATTAGGGGGGCTGAAACACAAAACAATAATCTCGCGATACATTGTTAATAATAAAATTTAACTGACTCATGATCAATAATAAAACCAACTATTTTGTTAAAATAAATAAATAGGGTATCATAAGATTTCAATAAGCAAAATACTTAGGCCAAGCTTTGTATTTATATTATGTTTAAATTCTCCCATCATATATAGTATCATTTAACCAGTGGCAGACCTAAGAATTTTAATGACGGGGCAAAAATAAAAAATATTATATGATAAATAAAAGTACTTGAAATACAATATAGATATAATTAAAATAAGCACGATGGATTTCATCTCGTTGATTTATAAGATATTTCTATATTGAATGGCGTAGTGCAGGATCTCTTTTCAATGAAGAGAGATTAACTTCCTTAACTGTAGGCATGAAAATAGGCCAGGCCATATTTGACTAAATAGGTCTGAGCCTTTAATGAGGTTAAAGGCCTCAGCCTGGGCCTGAACCTGAATGTAGGCTTTTTTTTAGGCTTAGGCCTAAGTCTTCTTTCATAAGGCCTGGTCAGGCCTGAAGCTTTTTTAAAGGCCTACTTACAATATAGGCCTTTAAAAAGGCCTCATATTGCAGGCCTTGAAAGTCATAAGTAGGCTCCATACACTTTGAGCTTATCAAAAGCTATATAAAAATAAATATTTTATTATTATATGATATAAATATTTATATTTATATTTGATGTGTGAACAGGCCAAGCCTGAAGGCTTACAGGCCAGGTCTTAACAAAATAGCCCTAGCCTATTTACACATATAAGCTTTTAAATAGGCCTTAGCCTGACCTTTTTAACAAACAGGCCTGACCAAACCCTAAACAGATCAGGCTGTAGAACGCCTGATAGGGGTCTGGCCTATTTTTATCCCTACTTAATTGCCTCTTTAATTTCAATTCTATGAGACTTTAAAGAAGGAGTTTCCTTATTTGGCAATTCAATATTAAGAGTAAATGAAGATAAAAACTCACCGATCTTTCTCTTAAAATAAATATCAATAGTGATAGCACTTTTCCCATAATAAACACCTTGTTACCAACAAAAGGCGTGAACCCCCTTACTATACTGCACTCATACTAACCCCTGTTTTCACAGTCCAAAATCAGAGTTAGACTAAATAAAAAATAAAAAAATCAAACAAACACGCCCTTAACAGGCTTACATGCACAACACTCAACGTAGAACCATAAGAGGACGATATAATATGAATTCGTGGATAATGCCTAGAAGGCGTTTAGACTTGAGAGGGAGAAAGGAGGTTGCGGTGCATTGCAGTCGATGGTAGCGGGAACAATAGAAGAGAGAGCTCAATCGATCATATACAATATTTTATATATCTAATTTTTTTTAATTTGTTTAAAAAATATTTAGGAGGCGAGGGCCACCCCTTGCTCCACACGTCGGTCCGCCCCTACATTTAACTATAAATCCACATAAAAAAATATTACCCATGACTCTAGCATATAATATATGACTGGATATTTTGAAATAATAGAGATAAAAGAGGAGATAAATAGATTGATAGCAAAAAAAAAAAAATCAATAATTTAATAATGAGATGGATGGATTATCAAGTAAATTAAAAAAGGAGAATGAGATAGACATAAGAATAATAATAATTTTTTGTGATCTATGTAGAGAAAATAAATTATTTATTTAGACGCCGTATGTATCTTCCTCGAAGGCCCCAGGGATGCCTCTCCGACATTATTTCTCTCCATGTTCTCCCACCTTAAGGAAAACCAGGCAGGGGAGAGTGAATTGGATGGCGACAACGCAGCATAGTTCAACAGCCCCACCGAAACAGACGCTCGTTCTCATCTCACCAAGCAACACTGTACTACCCATGCATGTTACAAAGAGCATCAGAAGCTTATTGATGATAGTATGCAAGGGGGAAAAAACAGAGAGAAAATCATAGGCACCATTATATATATATATATATAATCCAACATATCAGACCCAAGGTGGTACAACTAGTAGAGGAGGCATTCAACAAGGTGGGCTCTGCGCCTGAGTGTGGAATTTATCATCTGACGCGTCCTCGCCCACGACAGTCTGGGAGGCATCCGTTGAAGAAGATGCAGCGTCAACACTGGAGGGCCATCCTTAGGTTGATCAAACCAACCCCCCCCCCCCCCCCCCCCCCCCCCCAAAAAAAAAAAATCCCTACCATCAGATCGGGGGCAAGTGAAGAGAAGGGGGAAGATTGACTAATGACTACGATGCTGACTTTACTTTTTTTGTTTATTGATGAATTAAAACTACCATTTTAATTATAATTTATAAGGGAAAATCCGTTTCAGCCCCTATTAACCAAAAAATCCTAGAAAAAGTCCAAACAATCTAAAAATTTAAAAAAGGCTTCAAGATTCTGAAAATTTCAGAAAAGGCCCTTCAAAATTTACGGAGTTGTTAATAGGGCTGATATAGTTGTTAGCGGGGTACTGATATAATTATTAATCGGGCTGATTTAGTTGTTAAAAAAAATAACAACTAAATCAGCCCGGTTAACAACTATATCAGCCCCATTAAAAACTCACTCTTGGGCCTTTTCTGAAATTTTGAGAATCTTAGGGTCTTTTCTAGAATTTTCAGAATCTTAGACCCTTTTTTAGAATTTTCAGATTGTTTAGGTTTTTTCTGGAATTTTTTGGCAAGGGCCTTGAAAAGGATTTTCCTAATTTATAATATATAAAATAAATATATAACTAGAGTAAACACCAAACAACACGGTTAAAACCTTTAAGTATAATCCCAAATTCATAAACGACTTAGATGAGACTCACTTGTTTTCCAAAAAATGAGGAAACGAGTAAAACTACGAGTTGCGGCGGGTTAAAAAATTATTTTTTATATACACACACATACATGTGTGTATATATTTTAAAAATCAGTCATCGGTTTCTTGGCAGTCACGGTCGGCTATTAGACGGCGAATATCCCAATTCGGAGAGTTTTCCACCCCGAGTCATTTCTTGGTTCACAGGATTGTTTGTCCTCCCAAACTTCGATCCTTCCTTCTCTTTTTCTGAATTAGTTGCTTCTGTTCCGCCGACGCTGAATTACTGTAACTTTAGATTTTTATTCCTATCCGTCGCCATCGTCATCAAGTTATCAGAGTCAACAATTTTAAACCCTAGATTCGTCTCTGTGATTAGCCTTCCGAATTAGGGTTATCATCTCTAGGTTTTGACATCTAAAGAAGCCATGGATGACTGCTGTGCTGTTTGCGCCGAGCCTTTGGAATGGGTTGCGTACGGCCCCTGTTTGCATCGGGAGGTTTGCTCGACCTGCGTAGCTCGTCTCCGTTTCATATGCGACGATCGCCATTGTTGCATCTGCAAGACCCAGTGCGACCGTGTTTTTGTCACAAAGGTAGGTCATTCGGGCATTGCTTTTACTACTTCAATGCTCGCTGAGCTTCCCTAATTTTTGGTTGGAATTACTATATCCCTTGCCCTTGACAATCAGCCACGTGATTCTGAAGTCTGTCATCTTGCACACTGTCATTATTTCCATTACGGATGCCCATACTTCTTGGCGCACAGATAACTCAAATTTAACGTGGGTTAATGCTAGATTGCACGAATTTACATGCTAAGTGAACAGTTTTTTCTGCTTATAAAGAAGCACGCTTAGCGAAGAACATGCTTACAGTTAGAAGTAGGCTTACTGTTCATCAATTTCGGGGCAGTAAACCGCTCATCTGTTTTAGGGCTCCATGTTCTTTTACCTGTAGCATTTCCCCTGAATTTGTAGCATTTATGTTTTCTCATTTATATTCCGGATCTCTTTTGTTGCATTTTCATCGCGTGCTGTGCATTTCACAGGGATAATGTACTATTTAATCAATAAGGCTTGGACAGAAATAGGTGTGATAAAATAAAAAAGTGGGTGTGAATATGTCTGATAGAAAGCTCAAAAGTTGGTGTGGATCGCATTGGTTTTTAATTTATTTCAGCTGTTGCATTTTGGATGTAATTGAAATGCATTGGTGCTGCCATGCAGGCTCTGGGAGATTTTACAAGCATGATTAATAACTTCTCGGTGCTCCCGTCTGATGTAAGGGAGGGTCAGGTGGGTCCGTACTGGTATCATGAGGATACGAATGCTTTTTTTGATGATGTAGACCACTACAAGATGATCAAGGCTATGTGCAAGCTTTCATGTAGTGTATGCGACAAGATGGAGGAGCAAGCACCTGATGCCTCAAAGCGTCGAGCAAGGTTTCGGAATATAGAACAGCTAAAGGGTCACTTGTTTCGCTTTCACAGGTTGCACATGTGCAGTTTATGTTTGGAAGGACGGAAGGTACCGCTTTCATATTTTGCATCTTATAGGAATTTAGGATATTGGTTTCTGAATTTTGTTTCCCTTTAAATATTAACGCTGAGATTTTTTATGATAATTTCTTTCTGCAATACAGGTATTCATTTGTGAACAAAAGCTATATACTAGAGCACAGTTAAATCAGCATATAAGTACAGGTGATTCTGAGGTGGATGGAAGTGAGAGTGAGAGAGGTGGTTTTATGGGGCATCCTATGTGTGAATTCTGCCGAACCCCATTTTATGGGGACAACGAACTCTACACTCATATGTCAACAGAACATTTTACTTGTCATATATGCCAAAGGTAACATCTGAGCCAACCATCTACTTTGTTAGATATCGTGTTAGTATGCTGGGTTTAAATGTTATCTATGTAATCTTGAAATGTACGCATTTTAATGCAGGCAACATCCAGGACGCTATGAATATTATAAGAATTATGATGACTTAGAGGCAAGACATAAACTGTTGCTTTTCCTTTTAATCTCGGAGTAAATGGCTAAATACTTTTTTACCCTCATTTGAACTCTTGAGTATTTGTGTAAACAGATCCACTTCCGTCAAGAGCACTTCTTATGTGAAGATGAAGCCTGCCTTGTTAAAAAGTTCATTGTATTTCAATCTGAAGCAGAGATGAAGGTGATTCTGTGCATATTTGTTTTCCTCTAATATTTTTTGGTCCTAATCATTTATTCAATACATGTTTGTTATACATGCCTAGTCGTCAGGAATGATTTTTAAACTGGAAAGTTTACTAAACTGTTAAAGGTGTTATGATCCACTGCTTCGGTCATGATCTGGCTAGTGATAGTTAAATATAGATACTTTATTTTATATATTAAAAGTTTACTATGGTAATCAATAACAAACACATATGAATTAATTTTAAAATTTTCAAAACACATACCTGATAAAAGTGCAGTCAATGTCATTGTTACCAACTTTGTGCTACAGTTGAGGTAATCTTTTCAAACAAAATTTTGCAAGTTTATTCAAATTTGTGCATGCAATAAATGTCTCATCCTAAAGGTGATGGCACACATCAAGCTGCCTCATGTTTGAGTGCGCAGGCTGCCCACTTTGGAATTAGGAGGAGGAAATTGTGCATGGGCTGGTTCAGTGTCTGCTAGGACCTGAACAATTATTTCAAGTTTGGTTCACAAAATGACCATATGATGCATGATAATATGAAAAGAACTGAAATATATTGCTTCCGTACAAAGAGAGCTTTGTATTTCAATATTCATACAAGTACATCGTGATACAAATACCATTGGAGCACTTCAACTACAGACACTAGACTACAAACACAGATGATACAAGTGATGCTGAGGGTGAAGATATGAACATCCCTACAGAAGACTAACTGTTTTTCCTTCTGGACCAGCAGTCGCCCATGTTTTGCTATTTGCCACTCCCCTATGTCTCGTGTGTTTTGCTGGCAGTAGTGGTTTGAACCTACCAGTTTGCTGGTGTCCTGATTTCTCAGTAAACCCCCTGGCTCAATTCAGATGTTTACCAGTATTGGTTGATTCTCCCTCACATCAGTTCACAGGGCCATCCATACTGGTCCTCAGGCCAATTTACTGGTTTTCCAAGCGAACCAGCTATTCAGTCTAGTAGTTAACAAGCTATGGTTCTAGCTCATTTTAGTTTAGTCCACATGCTTTTTGCATCTCTATGCTTATTATTTAAATTTTTTATGTTGCGTTGTAGTTTTATATAACTTGTGTTTTTGCTGTGGGCTTACCCTTCCATTCATTTTTAACATTATTTTTCCTTGTTTGCCTATTGCTTAGAGGCATAATGCTATTGAACACGGCGGGCGAATGTCAAGGTCAAAACGCAATGCTGCTCTTCAGGTTCTCCCTGTTAATTATTGTTTATATTGTTTCTCATTTGTTGTGGAATTACCCATTTTAAATGTCAAGTGATTTCATTTTGTTGCCCTATTACTCTCTTACATTGGCTTTGATTCTTTTCCCTTAAGATTCCAACTAGCTTCCGATACAGACACGGCAATCAACAAGATCAACGGCGTGGAAGAGGTCGGACATTTCATCGTGAACTTTCTGAAAGTGAACTTTCTATGGCCGTTCAAGCCAGTTTTGACACTGCTAGTGCAGACAGCATGGGTCATGATCCAGCTACATCAAGCAGTGGACAAGTTGCTGTTGGTTATGGGAACTTCGATGATGACCCAGGCATCCAATCATCTGAATCCTTAGGTACATCAAGTTCTGAATTGTCTTCAAGGTACCTCCAAGCCTTGGGACATAATTCAGGGAGTTCACCATTGGAGGGTTCCTCCTTTCCTCCTCTTCCCATAGCATCAATCAATGGCCAAGCAAAGCCGAAAAATGAGCCTGAAGGTTCATCTAGTAACACTATGGCAGCACATTTGCGTCGGCATGACAACAGAAATGCATCTGCTCTTAATTCTGCTAATGGATGGTCAGTTGCAAGTCGTGGATCTGTGCAATCGTCAAGTAATCCTATGCGATCTAAAAGGCCAACAAATGTTGCTCCTGCAGTGTTAGGTAATTCCAGTCAGGCAAAGATTGTCATTAATCATGGACCTGCTCCTTCAACCTATGCTAGTTCTGTCCAGGCTACACAGAGAACTGCTCATGGGCATCTAACTTCTGGCACGTCCAGAGAAATACGTGACAATGGTGGAATCATTCATTCTGCGACTGCTACAAATCTTATTGAAAGTGGTTCTTTGGAACCCTCCTTCTCTGATTTTCCTCCAGTATCTGCTACAAAAGCAAACAAGTTGCCTGCAAGTAGCCAATCTTTGGCAGTGACAAATGTGGAGGATGTTCATTCTGCTAACAAGTCATTGGTTGAAAAGATTCGTGGTGCCCTTGATTTTGACCAAGAAAGATTCACCATTTTCAAAGACGTTTCTCTGCAATATCGCCAAGGAATAATTGATGCAGGCACATATTTGGATTATGTGCAGCAGTTTGGCTTGTCTCATCTTGTACTTGAGTTAGCTAGACTGTGCCCTGATCCACATAAGCAAAAAGAACTCGTTGATTATCACAATGCGAGCTTGCAAAGAATTACTTTACAAGAAAATGATCGGGGTGGCGGTAGTATCCATCATAAAGATGGCAAGGTCTCCAAGAAAGGTAAAGGTAAAGGGAAGTCTATAGAAACTGAAGAGGGGAACTATAAAGATAAATTAGAAGATGGCTTTGTAAGCACTGTACGTCAATTACAGTTGAATCATAAACTTCCAGAAGAGAATGTGGAGGTACTATCAAAGGGTGATTACCGTGTCACCAAAGGTAAGTCAAAAATTTTGGCTGATGAACAATTGATTGGTACAAATTCTCGTAGTCTACCCAACCCAAAGCAGGCTGAGCAGAGTGAAGCATCACTTGGCAGTTTTCCTAGCCAAAGTAAAGATGAGGGGGCTAGTGGGATCAAGCAACGCAAGAAAACTTCTAAGTTTATTAGAATGCGCCTCGGTGATGGTTCTGTAGAAGCATTGTTGGATCCTAAGAGTTCAAATGCTAACTCAGAGCCCGGACCAACGGAGGCCTTGGATGGTATTAAGAACAGTGCTGGAGGGCTGCCTGTGCGAGGTGTTTGGCGGAATGGAGCTCATAAACTCTTTTCCTAGCTTTTTTTCTTAGGCTTGGGAAATGAAAGGATTTCATATAGTTGAGCTAGCTGGCGAAGAAACAACAGTTGAAAAAAAAAAAAAAGCCAGAAAATTTAACTTATGTCCAAATTGGGTTGAATTTGTGGTCTAGCGAAGCCGTGAATTTCTGTCATGTTGAATTCCAAGTGTTAATTGCCTGAATGAGGGATTAATTTTTGCCTGTTTTGAGTTTATATTTTCATCAAGTGTTTGTATTTAATATATACACAAATTGTATGGAACTTGATCTCCTTTCTATATTTCCGTTTAATATATGGCTCCATGCCTCTTTTCTATCAAAATAAAAATAAAAATACATACACGAATTAAATGTGAGCGTATTGGATAGAGCATTCTGTTGGTTACATGGGAGATGTAGTTGGTAAGATGGTCTTTTGTTATGGGATTGGCCAATTTGCATGGAAAAAGAACTAAGAACTAAGGTGGTGAGCAAAAAGACGAACGACTATTCTATCGCACAATATCGTCTCAGGATCGAAGGTTCTATTAAAAGGAGGGGAAGGGAGGGGGTGAGAGAGAGAGTTGCTGTTTACGCAAGTAGGTTATTGATATGTTATTCTTGCCTTCCAGTAATGGTCGTGGCAAGCTGGCATTCTTTTCTTTTAAGTTTAATGATAGATGGACTCACGTTTTCACATTTAAAAACATATTCTCGTTTAGACAGCCTTTTATTTTTCTTCTTTTAGGGGTCTTTGGCAAGGGGATCCTATCTCACCCTTTCTGTTTGTTCTTTGTATGGATAAGCTTTCCCACTTGATCTATGATGCTGTCGACGAGGGTGTATAGAGGCCTATTTATACCTCTAAAGATGGTCCCAAAGTGTTTCACTTGTTATTTGCGGATGATTTGCTATTATTTGGGGTTGCCTCAGAAAAACAGGCTCATTGCATGATAGGGTGCCTAGAGAAGTTTATGAATGCCTTTGGTGGCAAGGTGAGCAGAGAGAAGTCGTCTATCTTCTTTTCCTCCAGTGTGTTGGCTCAACCCAAACAGAGAATTAAAGATATCACCCAGTTTAAAATCTCCTTTGAGATTGGGAGATACCTGGGATTCCCTCTGACTCGTAATAGGAAAAGGAGGGAAATATTCCAGTATGTCATCAATAGGGTCCGAGTTAAGTTATCTGCGTGGAAGGCTAATTGTCTATTGATTGCAGGGAGGATTACCCTTGCTAAGTCAGTGTTAAGTTCTATTCCTATGTATCCCATGCTAGTAGCTGTTCTCCCTCAAAGTGCATGCCAGGAGGTTGAGAGGCTTCAGCGAAACTTTATCTGGGGACATGATGGTTCTTCTAATCGCTTTCATCCTGTTGGGTGGGAGCAAATAATTCGACCTAAGGAATTTGGTGGCCTAGGGTTTAGGAGACTCTCCTCGGTTAACAAAGCTTGTGGTGCAAAATTGGCCTGGCAACTTATTGTGGGGTCTTAGGGCCTTTGGTACGAGATGTTTTTGCATAGATACATGTTACGTGAGGAGGACTCACTTTTGGTTGCTAGGAAGGAAGACTCGAGGATATGGAAATTTATCTGTGGTCAAAAGGATATCATTGACTCTAGTTCAAAGTGGCAAGTCAAGGATGGCCAGTTGGTAAATTTTTTAATTGACAATTGGTTGATTGAGGGTCAACCTTTAAAGGTTTGGTGTACTAGACAACCTTCAGTAGATGAAGAGCAATCCTCCGTTGGGGATTGGGTTTGGAATGGAACTTAGGATTGGGATCACTTATCATCTATCTTTGATCAAATGGTTATTAGCAGGTTTATTGCGCATTTGCCGTCGTCTTCTAATGCTGGCAGCGACTTTTTAGTTTGGGGAGCGAATAATAGTGGGCAATTTTCACTTCGAAGTGCTTATTTTTTAGTGGAAAAAAACCCACTGCATTTGAGGCATAAGCTTTATAAGATTATTTGGAAATGGAAAGAGGCGGAGCGGATCAAGGTTTTTATGTGGAAGCTTTCCTTACATAGATTGCCTACAAATGCTTGGAGAAGCTCGTGGTCGCAATCTTCAGCTTTATGTGATTTTTGTGAGACAAGCGGAAGATTCCATGCATATCATGAGAGATTGTATTCATGCGAGACGAATGTGGTGGCAGCTCATCGACCCTAGGCATGTCGCTGCCTTCTTTGCCGCTCCTCTGCGGGATTGGATGGCCCTGAATTTGTCAAGTAATTTGGGCCTGTCTGTAGGAGTTTGTTGGCCTTTGGTTTTTGGTGTTGCAATCTGGAAATTGTGGAGTTGGAGGAATGCTCTTAGTTTTGATAGTTCCTGCACTAAACCCGATAAACCAGCTACTGTGGTTCTTCATATGTGGCGGAATTTTGCTTTGTCTCAGGATGTGGTTCCAGACAGCTCCTTCTTAACCTCTTTCGATCCTCATGTTGAAGCAAGGAGATGGCAAAAGCCATCAATGGGTTGGCATAAAATCAATGTCAACGGTGCTGTTATGTGTAATTCAGTAATTCTTCCCGGGCTGGTTGTGGAGGAATTATAAGGAACAGCCATGGGGAATGGGTCGGTGGATTTAAGAAGCATATTGGAGTGTGTGATGCCAACTCTGCTGAGGAATGGGCCATTTTTGAGGGCCTACGGCTTGCATGGGATCTGGGATTAAAATAGATTGTATTAGAGTCTGACTCTCAAGATCTCATTAGTAGAATCATGGATGATAGTTTTCGTTGTGGAAGCCTAGTGTTGGAGATTACACTAGGCTATGTTCCCAGGGAGATCAATAAAATTGCGGACGCTTGGCAAAAATGAGGATTTCTGGCTCTGCTTTGTTTAAGGATTGTCCTCTTAGTCTGAGATCTTGGGTTGACCAAGAGAATTTGGGATTAATTTCCCCTGTATTTAAATTTTTTACTTATGTAAATCGGGCTTTTAGCCCTCTGTTATATCAAAAAAAAGCCTTCACCCTATTACTGTATATTGCAGCAGCTTGCTTAGCAACGAGACAGCAACTGTCTGTGATAACCCAACACGAATTTGGTCGCTGGTTTAATTTCTTTCTTCTTTTTTCTTTCTTATTTTTTTATTTTTAATAAAAGAAATACAGACCACACTCGTAATGAAGCACTTCTTGTCCCTCTTCCTCGTAATGGACGCATTTTGGACATGTACAGAAAGCCATTGCATCTTCATCCTTTTCCGCGGGTGGTTCCATAACTTGTTATTACAATTTCAGGTATATATTATTGTATTCTTTTTTTTTTTTTTCCTTGGTTGGCTGGAATAGTGATTTTGAAAGAATGTGTGGGAAACGTGCATCATTCAATACATATATAATCGAGCAAGGCCGTCACTAAACCTGAAACGCACTAACATCATGGCCATGATCTCATCTCATCAAGCCGCCCACCACCCTATTATATATGTTTAAAAATGTGCACTCCATTAAAGTTCATGTATGTTTACATAATCTGGAAACAGAACACGTATTTTTTATGGAATAATTATTTTACGGTGGTTTAAAAAGGGAAACAAAAATGATAGGGCATCCTTGTTGACTGTTCCTTATCTTACGTAAGATAGATAATGCCTATAGTCTAAATTCTCCTCCTTTCTCTTTTTCAGATTCATTTTCCTTTATGCTCTTCCCCCAACTTTTCTTTTTTAAAAAGCTGTAATTGTGAAGGGGCAAAATAATAATGTAATGTGGTCTCCAAAGGGCAAAGCATTGCCAAATGCCCACAACTGCCTCCACTTATTTGGTACCCCACGCGCTATACTGTTCCCATATTCTTATGACTCCTACGTTAGTTCTTGCCACGTCCGCTGCTCACATATTTCTCAATATAAAAATAAAACTGTTTGAATGTTATATCTATCAACCCATAAAAATTGAATATTTGTTGTTTTTATTTTGAATGATGCATGAGTAAGTAGCCAGGAAGACGTTAAAATTGTACATATAATTGAAAAATGATAAATGTAAAGATTATTTGAAGCTCTCATGTTTTTTTTTTTAAAAAAATAATAATAATAAAAATAAAAAATACTGGATTGTTCACAGCTGGTCTAAGACGCGCGCCCTTTGCCATGGTCGCCCAGCCGTTAACTTTCACAGTGCACGTTAAAATGACACCTGCTAATAAAATGAAGAATGTCACAAATAAAGATATTCATTTTTCTTAAATAAACAATAATCACAATAAAATAATCCACGTCATGTATCTTGATTATATTTTACATGTGGGATTGTTCACAATTTAAGAGTCTGTTGATTTTGTGTAGAGATTAAGGAATCTAATTAGGTGAAAATAAAATATTACTTCTACTCTTAAATATAAGAACTATTTGAATTTTTTAAAAGATATTAAATAAATTAAATAAGTTATTAATTTGTATTATATGTTGTATACAATCAGATAATATGTTAATTTTATAAGTCAAATAAATTAATTTAGAGAAAAAATTTAAATATAAATATAATAAAGTAGTTTAACTAGCTTCTTTAATCTCTAAAAAAAAATTAATTAGGTTTTATAATTTAGATTTTTTTTTTTTTTTGGGTTCGAGTCCGATATATAATTATATACCAGTAGAGAACATGAAGGAAAGCTGCTATTCACCAGATCGAATAGTTAAGGGAGGTAAAAGCGGACAAAAGGTTTACAAGGTGACCTTATACAAAAATCTAGGCGATATAGCTAGGCTTATATTACCACCCATGCATGGCGAACAAAAAAAAGGGACGACGAAAACAAAGTTCTCAGGGGTTTAACCTCATTGATGGTGGCGTTGCTGCAAATAACCTGGTTCTTCATGATCAAACAAATGACCTGTCCAAAATTAACATAAGATGTATTAATACTAATTAATAGGTCGTTGAACCTGATAATTAATTTCTTGGTTTAATGATTTGGTTGCAGACTTTGGCAGCGGTAGCAAAAGTGACGAATAGAAAAAGTACGGACACTACTAGAAAATGTTAAATTTGTGACGGAATTTGCGAGGGAATAAAATTCTGTCGCAAATTTTGGTCAATTTGCGAGGGAAAAATTTTTCCCTCGCAAAAGTCACTTTTTTGCGAGGAAAAAATGTTTCCCTCGCAAAAAAGGAGGTTTTTTGCGAGGGAATCCTATTTCCCTCGCAAAAAACCTCCTTTTTTGCGAGGGAACTATTGTTCCCTCGCAAAACCATATTTTATTATTACTTTTTTTTTAAAATCTTTGGAGGGTCGCAAAAAGAGAGAATTTTGTGAGGAAAATAGGGTTCCCTCGCAAAAAGGGAGATTCTTTGCGAGGGAAAAATTTTTCCTCGCAAAAGTGGCGATTTTTGCGAGGGAAATAGGGTTCCCTCGCAAAAATCCTCCTTTTTTTGCGAGGAAACTATTGTTCCCTCGCAAAACCATATTTTATTATTACTTTTTCTTTTTTTTTTAATCTCTGGAGGGTCGTAAAAAGAGAGAATTTTGCGAGGAAAATAGGGTTCCCTCGCAAAAAGGGAGATTCTTTGCGAGGGAAAAATTTTTCCCTCGCAAAAATCCTCCTTTTTGCGAGGGAATCCTATTTCTCTCGCAAAAACATCTTTTTTTATTACTTTTTTTTTTTAATTTTATTTGCAAAAAGGGAGATTTTTGTGAGGGAACAATCTGTTCCCTCGCAAAAAGGAGGATTTTTGCGAGGGAACCATTGTTCCCCCGCAAAATCATCTTTTATTATTATTTAGTAATTAAAAAAAAAAGGCATTCACACACACAGCTCTTATCCCTTTCCGCCGCGTCCCTGAACCATTCTGAAACAAAAAACCCTAAACTTCTCCAATTCTCCATTTCTGCCGCGACCTCACCGTGCTCACCGTCGGCCGTCGCACCTCGAAGGATCTCAGGCCTCAGCTCGTCGAGTCGCCGTTGTCAGTGAGTTCAGGCGCAGCACACAGCGAGATTTAATCAATGTTTCAGGTGCTGATTTCTTACATGTCGTAAGAGCATAATTTCTTACATGTGGAACACAAATTGTTTCTTGTGGTATGAGTCCCTGTGGAACTGGTTTGGCACTCTTCTATCATTTTGATAGCATTTATCATTTATTTTAATCAATGTTTCAGGTGCTGATGGTTTAGTAAAGCTGTGGACAGTAAAGAGTAGTGAATGCATTGCTACTTATGATCATCACGAAGACAAGGTGCTGGCCAACCCTTTGTTATATGTTTTTGTTGAATTTGTTAGTTTTTTCATGTAATGGAATATTTGCCTTGGTTTCTACATCTATATACATTATATTATGGGAAATGTTTCCATTGTTTTTACGCTTAATATTCTCCAAAGGAAAAGAGTTTTAGACTTTATGTTCTTAAGCTATGGTCCATGCAGCACTTAGCCACTGTAAAAAGAAATGATTTTGAACCTAAATTTCATAAATACCCCAAGTCTCTATAGTTCTGTTCTTTCAAATTATGCTAATCATTATCTCCCTATATTTAGAAAGTCTGCAACAAATTCTTCAATAAATTGCTTATAGGGTGTCTTTACTGACTTTATTGCAGTAACGGTGCATCTCTAGTTTTCTCACCAAGTCTGCAGGATTATCACTTGGTACAGGAAAAGGATCGAACCTGTAATCCTTTGCCTGAACCCCCCTTATTCAACAATTTGAGCTAACCTCTAAGTGGTCTGATTTGCCAAGTAGGCTCATTAATGAATATAATATTATTCACAATTATATTCCAAGATGCTTTCAGTATTATGTTTGATTTCTCTCCCAGTGCAGCTCTATTCGTAGATATTTTCTTTGAGCCTCTATTCCAAGTGGGCTTATGATTGGTAAGTCAGAATTTTGTTTAAGGAAAAATCAATTTTCTTTGAGTGATTTTATGCTATTATATATAAGATTGTTTTTGTATTTTATTTTGCAGATACATCAATACACTATTTACCAATTGAAGTAATTAAGCAGATAATTGAATCTATGTCTTATGCTAAGCTTGTAAGGTAGACATTATGTGTATTCTTGCTTGATTTCATGCTGATTTTCATTAATTATTGTCTAACTGCCATACCATTTTGTTTTGTTTCATGTAAAGCTGATATCAAAATTATAATCTGTAGATTGTTTTACATTGGCACATCATAGATAAGCAGTCATTTCCTCTTGAGATGCCTTCATATCCAAAATTGTGGAAAGGTTCATATACAAAGTGGGAACGTTATATTGTAGAGGATGCTTATGAAATTGTCAAGTAAGACGCAGTTCAATTCATTTAGTACTAATTACCAGATTTAAAGGTTCCTACTATGTCATCGAACACTTATTGTCCTTCTCAAAACTTTATTGGCTGGGGGATGCATAATAGAATATCTGAAATAGGTTTCCAACCAAGTCTGTGATACTAACATCTCTGCTTCAATTTGTCCAGTTCTTCAGCTAAAATATTCAATTTTTAGTTTATTGTTGTCACAAAATTTATTTGGACTAGAAAATATGCCGTAAAAATATGGTGTAAAACTCTGGGGAAGAAAGGGTCTTAAATGGAAAATATTTTGTGATGATATACAAATATTTTTATTTTCTAATTTTTAATATTTTTTATGTAATTAAATTTTTTTTTTCTGATTTTTATATTTTTTAAAAAAATTTATTGGAATTTGCGAGGGAAAAATTTTTCCGTCGCAAACTTCAGATTTTGCGAGGGAAAATGTTTCCCTCGCAAACTCCAAAATTTTGCATTTTGCGAGGGAAAAAATTTTCCCTCGCAAAATCTGAAGTTTGCGACGGAAAAAAGCATTTTTGCGACGGAAAAGTGGTTTGCAATGACGATTTTTGCGACGGAACTTTTTCCGCCGCAAATTCCACCACAAACCAGTTTTACGACGGAAAATTGTGTTTTTGCGAGGGAATTTTTCCGCCGCAAAAAACAGTTTTTTTTTTGTAGTGGGAGGAGAGGAAGAGTTTGGGGTAGCACTGATACTGTATGACAGGTTTTTGGTAATATCGTTGGGAATAGGGAATCACAAACAGGAATATCGATACAATGTTTTGAAGGCAACGATGGGGCATGTAAGTTGGCTATCTAGAAATGAATCCAACCCCTTGATGGATTGTTTTGGCCAAGCTAGTGCTGACATGATTGACTTCCAACTTGCCTCTTCGAGACCTGCATGGGCCACCATTGAAGACGCAACCCAGAAACCATCGGACCACTGAGCACCACTGAACCACCGCCTAACACCGATTCTTGACAGTGAAAGGTGTATTGTGCGAGAGAGAGAGATGAGCGTGCGTGGCTCCTCTGCCTAGCCCTAAGCGGGAAACCAAGAATTCAAACCGGGTCGGAATACTTGACCCGAATTCTTGAACCATAGACCATGACTCTGGTAACATGTTAAAGTAAATGGATCTATTATTCAATCATCTAATCCAATGTACAATGATTGCCTTATATAGGCACAGACCACACATACACTCTTGTATATTTCCTGTATGGGCCCACTAATACAAGACTACTAATTACTCATACTAACAAAAACTATCAACACATGCAAGTTCTTAATTTTATTCATTAATGGGTTAGTGGCCCAAATACAGTAGCAAATATTGCTCATAGAGCGGATGCCTTTTATAAATCCCTAAAGATGATTAAATAGGAAAGGAGGAAGAGGATAAGCTGTGAGAAATGGAGGCGGGAGATTGAGGAAAAGCAGCCATGGAAGGCTGACAACACAAGAGAACATTGGGAATGGAAAGAGGAGAGAGAAGCCGAAGGTTAGTGGGCAGGGAGATTGACCAAAATAAGGGGAAAAAAAAACCAAATTAAAACAAATTGAAAACATTTTACCAAAGTAATGTAGTTAGTGGCGTAAGACAGACTCACGCTATTAATCACGTAAAAGAGGTTCATGCCACTGCCACATATTAACAAATATTGTGTCAACCCGTTCACGCCACCTAGTGGTGTGAATGTTATTCACGCCACTAGGTGGCATGAAAATTGAGAATCAGACCCACCCAATTGAGTGGGTCTGATTCCATATAATTAAAAAAAAATTAATATTAAATATAATAATAATAATAAATGATAAGTTTCTAAATATTAGAAACACTTTTACTCAGTACATTTTCTTTATACAAATCCCAAAATTAATATTGTTGTTTATATAAATATTTGGTGTATAACAAATATATAGATCCCCTGTATTGTGATTTGTTGTTGTAACCAAATTGTACCGCGTAATTTTTTAAAATTCGTTCTTAATGAGTTATTTCAATTCCATACTTTCTTTCTTTTGACTTCAAATTAAATGAAGTAGAGCTTTAAATTATTCCACTTTTTTTATCATTTATTATTATTATATTTAATATTAATTTAAACTTTTTTTTTAATTATATGGAATCAGACCCACTTAATTGAGTGGGTCTAATTCTCACAATAACATTCACGCCACTAGGTGATGTGCATAACCATCACGCCACTGACACAATATTTGTCAGTATATGTTAGTGGCGTGAACCTCTTTTACGTGATTAGTAACGTGAGTCTGTCTTACGTCACTAACTGCATTACTTTGATAAAATATTTCCAATCTGCTTTAATCTGGTAATTTTTTTTTCCTTATTTTGGTCAATCTCCCTAATGGGCAGGATGAAACCGTACTAAATAAAAATTCTTTTTTGTTGCTTGATAAAGTGACCCATTTTCAGCTTTTGGATAATTTCAACAAATAAGATTTAGGCCCCGTTTGGATCAAAGAAAATCAAGGGAGGGAAAAGGAAAATTCAAATTTTCCAGTGGCGGTGGCTGTTTGGTTCAAATTTTCCGAAGAAAATATTTTCTCGCGCCGCTCCATTTTCCCACGTTGAAAATGGGTTCCCACAAAAAATGGTGGGAATCCATTTTCCAGCCGCTCTGAAAATGCATTAAAGTCCAATTTGCCCTTGAACATAGCTACCTCTATAAAAGGGGACACAATCCTAGAAAACAGAGACCTATAGAGAACATAGAGGGAGAGTAGAATTTCAACGATGATAACTGTGCATCTCGCACAACAGGTTCATTGGTTCTTCTTCGTCTATCTTCTCTTTGTTTACTTTCAGCCTCCTTGGTTTTTGTCTTCAGTTAGCCCATGGATAGTGAAATCCATGGACGGGGCGGTGAGTGTTCTGGTAGCGCAAGGAAGCGGAGGAAAATGGGGAAGAATGATACGGTTGCGGATGTTTTGAGGGAAACCATTTCCTCCCTTGATGGCACAATAGAGAAAGTTGTCAACAATCTGGGAGCACGTTTATCTCGAGCTGCGCATCATGCTAAGATGCAAGTCAAGGAAGCTGAGCTGTTTCAACATTTGTTGGAAGTTCCTGGTCTCACCGTGGAGGAGCTGACAACCGCCCATATTAAGATTGTCTCTTCACAACAACTGCTAAATTCCTTTGAGCAGATTCCCATCACATTCAAGGAAGCATGGATTCGGTCATTGCTAGGGACATAGATTTCCATGGGTTATCTTGAATTTTTTGAGAAAGTCTGTCGGATATTATTTTGAATTTTTGGGAAGTTCCATGCCTGGGTTTATTTTTGTGCCCACGTATATTTATAATTTTGTCAAACGCAAAGGCAATTGTAAGCGTACAATTGACAACAAACGACAGACTAATATATTGTATGGAACTATGTTTAGTATATATAAAGTTCTAAAGTTATGTAGCTAAGTTGTGTTTCCTCCCTCATATGTTGTGCAAGATACTCTGTTTTGTGTTAGAATTACAGAGTGTTACAGAGGATGAGGATTCTCGAGAATCACTACATAATTCTCGAGAATTGGCAAGATAGAAACTAGACGAAGCCTCTTTAAAAAGAAGCATTGATTCGACAATTCTCGAGAATTAACCTTGAATTCTCAAGAATTAGGGTCATTCTCAAGAATTCAAGGTTGATTCTCGAGAATTGTCAAAAAAATTCTGATATAGACTTCAACAATTCTCGAGAATTGGCGTACCAATTCTGGAGAATTGGTAAGCATTCTCGAGAATGCCTACCAATTCTCAAGAATTGATAAGCATTCTCATGCCAATTCTCCATAATTAGCACACCAATTCTCGGGAATTGGTAGGCATTCTCGAGAATGCCTACCAATTCTCCAGAATTGGCGCCAAGAATTGGTGTACCAATTCTTTGGTAGGCATTCTCGAATGCCTGCCAAAGAAAAAAATTGGTAGGCATTCTCGGGAATGCCTAGCAATTCTCTAGAATTGGTAAGGCATTTTCGAGAATGCCTCATCAATTCTCAAGAACTGGTAAAATGTACACATGGTTGGTTTTGTGTGATATAAAAAAATATATTTTATCTAGAAAGGTAAAATGATATTTTGTCTCATTTTCCTACCTTATTTTCTTCCAACGAAACAAAAATTTTCCCATCAACCCATTTTCTTTTCCAGTGTCAACCAAACGCATCGAGGCAAAATATTTTCTATTCCATTCCATTCTTTTCATTTCCATTCCTTTCTATTCCCACCTTTTCTTTGATCCAAACGGGGCCTTAGGATGCTGAGAGATAAGGAGAAAAAAAAAAGTTGATGAGACAATCCAACCCCCCATTTTATATACTTTTTTAATCGAAAGACATGTAAATATATATATAAATTCTTTTATACGTCATAAGCCACGCAACTTAAACTTTCATGTCTCAATATGCTCGCTGTCTATTTAAATAAAAAATAAGAAACACGTTGAAAACTATAAGGTATTTATTATTTTATCTTATCTTAAATATATGACTCAGTTGACTTTATTTAGAAATATTAAATAATCTGAATAAGTTATTTAATCATATAATATATTGTGTATGATTATATTATATATCACTTTATAAGTCGAGCAAAATAGTTTAGAAAAAAATGATAGATATTAATACTTTAAAACAATTTAATTAGTTTTATTAATATTTTAAAAAAAATCAACTACGTCTTACATTTATGACTAAAATATGAAGGTAATACATATTTCTGTGTGTAATTACGATATTAATAAAAAATTAATTTTACCATATCTCTAAATAATGTTCTAAACTTGAATAAAATAGATTTTGGAAACTTTTTGATTCTCTTAGTTCATGTAATAATTCAAACGATTAATGACACCTATTTAAGTCTTTCTGACAAAGTTAATACTAAATCATTATTATTATTATTTTTTGAATTTTTTAATGTTGAAATATTGAAAAATGAATAACACATTTTCTTTTTTGGACAGAAAATGAATAAGAATTTAAGTTGCGATAATGTCCTAATTTGATTATAACTTTTATGAATATTTGGAATTCTTCAATTTCATGTTTGTTAAATATTCCTTCATGTCCTAAATATAAAATATAAAAATATAGTTGACCTTTTTAGAGAGATCAAAGAAACAAAATACTATAAATTACCTAATCATATCATATATTGGGTATTATTAGATTATATATTAGTAGTTTATAAGTTAGACAAAATAATTTGAAGAAAAATGATAAATATAAATACTGTAAATTAATTTAATTAATTTTTTTAATATCTCCAAAAAAAACAATAAAAAAACTACTCTCTCTGGTCTTAATTATAAGACATAGTTGACTTTTTTGGAGAAATTAAGGAAGCTAATTAAATTACTTTAGAGTATTTTTATTTTTATTTTTTTCAAAGTAATTAGTTTGACCAATAAACTAATATGTAGTCTAAAAATAAAATAATTAAGTAACTTATTTAGCTTTCTTAATTTTTCTAAATAAAATTAACTACGTAGTATATTTTATAATTAGACCCACGAAGCCAGTACTAAGGGTATGTTTGGTTTGAGGGAGGGGGAGAGAAGAAAAAGGAGAGGAGGGAAATTTTTTTTCAAAATTGAGTGTAGTGAGACCCACAAGTTTTCCCCTCCCCTACTTTTTTTTTTTTTTTTTCTCTCCCCACCAAACCAAACATACCCTAAAATGCAACTTGAGATTGAGATTGCAAGAAAGTTGACGTAGGTAGTCTGTCCGCACACCAAACAAATAAATTACAGGGTGAGCCGAGGGTTGGTGAACAACCGGTAATCTCCGGTAATGCTGAACATCACTCACCCAACGACCTCACCAACCCCGACAAATCCTACCCTTTCACTTGGCCTTCTAATCTAACGGCTATGTGCCTCTCCTGCCTCTTTGAAAAGAATCCACCACCGCTCGTTCCAGTACCCGGTCATTTGCGCCATGAACTGGTATAAATAGGGCGACTCTGGTTGTTATACGGCGTCTTTCCTTCTTCCCCAGTCATCCGTAGTTTTTTCACTCTGTGGGTATCTGGTTCGATCGAGCGTCAAATCTAATCTTCGTTGCAGATTCATTGTTCGGTGCTCGACTCGCTCCAGGTTATTCTCCTCTTAATTCTCCTCTTCATGCTTTCTCTCGCATCCATTTTCGATGTCTCCTTTTAACTGTCGGGCTTGTTATCCGATGTTTAAGGCTTTGATGAGTAAATGGCCTTTGTCTTGTCCACTGCAGACCATCTTAGTTAGAGATCTGAGTGTTTCGCTTATGATAAACTTTGTACTTGTTTTAAGTTCCCCTTGCCATACCTACTGTCTTTTATAATTATGGAATGCCTTTTTGCCAATTATATGATGCCCCTAGTGCTCTGCATATCCAAAATGCTGGATTAGGGCTCTTGTGTTTTGGATCTAGAGTCGGGAAAACGGCGGAGCCAATGGGCGGGCTCATATAGGCCCCGACTTAACAGGGCTTGGCTGAAGATTTTTGTCTCAAATTGAAAGCAAGTCTAAAAATGTCAGCCTGTAGGGTCTAAAAGGGCTAAAATTACTTAGATATGATAGTAATATCATTAATTTTTTATACTTTATCAATGAGGGTCAAATATTTAGTTCTTGTTAATTTTTAAAAAATTAAGTTTCATAAGAACATTTTGAATTAAGAATGCCAAAAATTTAAAACCCATAAAAGACATTTCTTTTTTCATAATTGTTTTTGCTAATTTTGTATTTTTGTACTTATTATCTAGTGATTTTGTTCATATATTGTGTTGTTTGTTTGGTTGACTACTTACACTTTTTAATACATATTTATAAGAAGTATATTTATCTTTTTTAAGTCTTCTTATTAATTATTTATAATTGTAGTATGTAGACAATAATTTACCTTTTGATTATGATATGATTTAGTGATTGTGTTTGTTTGTTGTATGATGTGTATTGTTTACATCTTAATTTTTAATTTTGACAACACATTTATGTGTTACATTAGGATTTTTATTGTTCTAATTTTATTTATTAAAAAATGCTGAAAAAATAGTAAAATATTGTGAAAATAATTTTGGCCTTATAGGGCTGGTCTTGACCCTTATGTTCAAGGGCCAGGCCTCGAATAATGACGGTTTTTCTTTTCAGTTCGGCCCTTTTTACCAGTTTTATTTGGATCAGTATGTTTCTCTCCAGAATAAATCCGTTCAAGTTGTTATTCTGCTGATTCGGTTTTCTGGTTCAGAGTTTTGTTGTATTCTGCTGATGTCAGATCTGATATTCTGATTGGTTTACATTTATTGTTTACAAACCTTAGTGGCAGCGGTGCTTTGTCTATTGATTTTCATATTTTCACTGTGATCTAAGTTTCTCTCGTTGCCTGCACTAATTCTAGAGAGGGAGCAGTTCTTTCTGCATTTTTTTTTTTCATTCCATTCCCTTTTCAGTCTATCTACTAAAAATCAGAAATGTGACTCGTTAGGTTGTTCATTCGCAATGAAGGGTACGATTTAATTCCCGGACGGAACTAATCATTTGACTAGTTGTATTTCATTTTTGGCATGAGTTGCAGAATCTTTTATTTGTTATATATGGTTTTATTCCTTTTAATCATAATCTCAGATTTCAGTTATACTCTATCCTTGCATGAGCAGGTTTGCTTTCTCCATAGCAATCCGGGTACTTTTCTGCTGTTGGTACTCAAGTTTTCCGTGCTTTGTTAGTCCTAATATTTTGTTTGTTTTGTTTGTGTAGCTTGAGTAATGGAGACCTTTCTGTTCACTTCCGAATCTGTCAATGAGGGTCACCCTGACAAGCTGTGTGACCAGGTCTCTGATGCAGTGCTCGATGCCTGCCTAGAACAGGACCCCGACAGCAAGGTTGCCTGTGAAACTTGCACCAAGACTAACATGGTCATGGTCTTTGGAGAGATTACAACCAAGGCCAACATAGACTATGAGAAGATTGTTCGGGACACATGCCGTAACATTGGATTTGTCTCAGATGATGTTGGTCTTGATGCTGACAAATGCAAGGTTTTGGTGAATATTGAGCAGCAGAGCCCTGATATTGCCCAGGGCGTCCATGGCCACTTTACCAAGCGCCCAGAGGAGGTTGGTGCTGGTGACCAGGGTCACATGTTTGGCTATGCCACTGATGAAACTCCTGAATTTATGCCATTGAGCCACGTCCTTGCAACCAAGCTTGGAGCACGCCTTACTGAGGTTAGGAAGAATGGTACATGCGCTTGGCTGAGACCAGATGGTAAGACACAAGTAACAGTTGAGTACTACGTTGACAACGGTGCCATGGTTCCAGTCCGCGTTCACACTGTCCTTATTTCCACTCAGCATGATGAGACGGTCAACAATGAAAAAATTGCTTCTGATCTCAAGGAGCATGTTATCAAGCCTGTAATCCCTGAGAAGTACCTAGATGACAAGACTATCTTCCATCTTAACCCTTCTGGCCGCTTTGTTATTGGAGGACCTCATGGGGATGCTGGTCTCACTGGAAGAAAGATTATCATTGATACTTATGGTGGTTGGGGTGCCCATGGTGGTGGGGCTTTCTCTGGGAAGGACCCCACCAAGGTTGACAGAAGTGGTGCTTATGTTGCCAGGCAGGCAGCGAAGAGTGTTGTGGCAAATGGGCTTGCCCGTCGGTGCCTTGTGCAAGTTTCTTATGCTATTGGTGTGCCTGAGCCATTATCAGTTTTTATCGACACATATGGAACTGGAAAGATTCCTGAGAGGGAGATTCTTCAACTCGTGAAGGAGAATTTTGACTTTAGGCCAGGGATGATCACCATTAACTTGGACCTCAAGAGGGGTGGCAATAGGTTTCTCAAGACTGCTGCTTATGGACACTTTGGAAGGGAAGACCAGGACTTCACCTGGGAAGTTGTGAAGCCACTTAAGTGGGAAAAGCCTCAAGCTTAGAGAGCTACGGATAGTAAGCCTACCTTTTTACTAGTTTGTAGACGAATAATTCGCTTGTTCTGGTTGCTGATTGTCCATTCTCCACCCAAAGGTTGAAGTACCCATCCGTCCCATAAGGCTTAATATGTTTTTTTTGTTCTTTACCATCCTCCTCCGTAATTCCATTCTTGTTATATGTATTGTTACCAGTATACCTATCCCTTGTATTTTATTATTTTAATGATTATTGCATCCTGGAATTGTAGGGGGGCTGGTAGCCTGGCCTTCCCTTTAAATATTAAAGATATTGTCAATAAATACAACATTAACATTCTTTGTCTTTTGGAGACCCGAATTAGTGGCGAAAGAGCTGATAAAGTTTGCCGTAAATTAGGCTTTAGTCATTGGATCAGGGTTGAGTCTACTGGTTTCTCAAGTGGTATTTGGCTTCTGTGGGATAATAATGCTTTTGAGATTACCTACCTTACCTCCACAACTCAATTGCTTCATTGTCAAGTTAAAGATCTCCATACTAATACCTTAAGCCTTGTGACGATTGTATATGGTGAAACTACAACAGTTGGCAGAGCTAATTTATGGAACTTTCTTCGGTCACTTGCCAATGCCAACTCTAATCTTCATTGGTTAGTTTTGGGAGATTTTAATGTTTTCTTGTCCCTAAATGATAGACTTGGCGGAGCTGACCCCCCATGGGCCTCTATGAAGCAATTCAGGGATTGTATTGATGACACTGAGCTTATTGAGGCGACGGTCCAAGGGGACAAATTCACTTGGGAGAAACAGGGTTTGAAAGAAAGGCTAGACTGGGTTTTTACCAATTTCAATTGGATTAATACTTTTCCCAATTTCTCTGTCCGTCATGAGCTTAAATTTAAATCTGATCATAGGGTTGTGGTAGTCATTGTGCATCCTTTATCCCAACGGAGAAGTTTCAGGAAATCATTTTCGTACCAAGCTGCTTGGACCCTGGAAAGCGACTTCAAAGATGTTACCAAGGAAGCTTGGCATGACAAAAATTGGATTCAAGGTCTGGAAAATTTTCGTACATCTGCTTCAGAATGGAACAAAAACAGGATTGGGAGTTTTTCTAAAAAGAAAAAGGAGATTCTTCGTCGTTTGGAAGGAATCGATAGAAGCAGAAGGACGAACTTACAGACGGGTTTATTCAGACTTGAGAAAAAGCTGTGGGATGAATACCATAAAGTTGCTACTCAAGAAGAAATCACTTGGTTCCAAAAATCCAGAAGTAAATGGTTGTAGGGGGGTGATAGGAATACAAGATTCTTCCATGCCTCCACCATGATCAAAAGAAAGAAACAGAAAATCGGAGGTATCCTTAATGAGGCGGGAGACTGGGTTGAAGACCATGATACTGCAAAAATGATGGCCCATGACTTTTTCCTTAATCTGTATACCCGGGATGCTTCTGTTAGAGATTCTACTGAATTATGTGCTGACTTCCCATCCATTGTTGCTGATAATTTGTGCAAGTTAACAAACAAAGTCACCAGAGTGGAAATAAAAAATGCTACTTTTGCTATGGAGGCTTTTAAGGCACCAGGACCGGATGGCCTTAATGCCCACTTTTTCCAAACTCAGTGGGACGTTGTGGGAGATAAAATATGTGATTTCATTGAAGATTGCTTTGATAACCCCTCCAATATGGCTACCATTAATAGGTCCAAAATTGTGCTCATACCTAAAGTTGACAACCCCTCTTCGTTGAGAGAATATCGTCCAATATCCTTGTGCAATGTGAGCTTCAAAATCATTACAAAGGTTTTGGCGAATAGATTTAGAAGCATTATGGGACATCTTATAGGTCATGAGCAATGTGGATTTATTCCCAGCAGTTCCACTTGTGATAATATCCTAATTGCTCAAGAAATTATTCATCCTATGAGAATGAAGGGTAGGAGGAAAGGATTTGCTGCCATCAAGATTGACATGGAGAAGGCTTACGACAGGCTTGATTGGAAATTTATAGAACATACGCTTATGTGTTTGAATTTGGAAACAAATTTTATTCAACTCATTATGGCTTGCATATCCACGAATTCTATGTCTATTCTCTGGAACGGTGATGAAAGCCCGAGCTTCACTCCTACTAGAGGAGTTAGACAAGGAGATCCTTTAAGCCCGTATATTTTTATCCTTTGCATGGAGCGTCTTAGCCATTTTATTAAAAAGGAATGTCAGAGTCGGCGATGGAAACCTTTTACTTTCAAAAGAGGAGGTCCCAAGATCTCTCATCTTTTCTTCGCTGATGATCTTATCCTCTTTGTTGAAGCTTCTTCTGATCAAATGACAAAGGTTCGTAATGTGATGCGAACCTTCTGTGAAGTTTCTGGACATAGAATTAACCTGGAAAAGTCAAGAATGTTTTGTTCTACAAGTGTTTATTTCAATAGAGCTCTTGACCTCAGTCGAATGCTTGGAATTGGAATCACGTCAGATCTGGGAAAATACTTGGGTGTGTCGATTATACATAAAAGAGTCACAAAGGCCACGTATCACCCAATTGTGCAAAAGACTCGAAAGAAACTCTCCATGTGGAAAAGTAAATTTCTGACTATCGCTGGCCGAGCAGTATTGATTAAATCTGTGTTATCATCTTTACCTACTTATTATATGCAGACAACTCTCCTACCCATATGTACTATAAATGAAATTGATAAGCTCTCGAGGAATTTCCTTTGGTCGCAGGACAAGGAGGTGAAGAAAATGCATCTCATTGCTTGGGATAAAATTACCAAAGCAAAGAAGCAGGGAGGTCTTGGATTCAAAAATTTGAGACGTCAGAATAAGGCGTTCATTATGAAACTCTGTTGGAACCTTCTCAATAAAAAAGATGCTTTGTGGGTCCAGTGGCTTTGGGCTAAGTATAACTGTGGTAACTCATCTGTGCCTAAAGTCTCAAAAAAGAGAAGTTCATCATCGGCTTGGAAAGCAATCGTTGACGTTTGGGATAAGTTCATGGGTGGAGTTGGGAGGAAGATTAATAATGGGGCGGACACGAAATTCTGGTGTGATCTTTGGCTCCCCCTTGAGCACCCCCTGGTAACATTCATCCACAATCCATCCTTAATAAATGAGGATGAGTCAGTGAGGGATCATATGTTGATGAATGGTAGATGGGACACTAGCAGGTGGCAGGGAATCCTTCCCTTGGGCATAATTAACATAATATCTAGAATTCACCCACCTACTAATAGCTTTTCTGATGGTTTCACTTGGAGAGTGGCAAAAGATGGAGGCTTCTCTGTTAAATCGGCTTATTGGTATCTCTCTGGGCAAGGGGGAGAAAATGGAAACCACTTTTGGTCTCTATTGTGGAAATGGCAGATTCCAGAAAAAGTGAAATTTTTCATGTGGCAGGTTGCCCATGAAAGACTTCTCACTAACTCTTTCAGAGCCAAAATTGGTCTTACAAACAACAACTTATGTCCATTCCTTTGTAATAGTGAGGAGACTGTGCTCCATGTAATCAGGGACTGCGAAAGGGCAAGAAAATTTTGGAAAGAAATTTTAAGACCTAACTATTTTTCCCAGTTTTTTGCAGGTAATTTGCAGACTTGGCTTAATTGGAATACCCATCACAAACCAGGAAGAGGAAAATTTCAGAACTTTCCATGGTTGAGAATATTTTGCTTGGGCTGTTGGATCCTTTGGACATCAAGATGCAAATCCTTGTTCCAAGGCAAAAGCGTGGATACCAGAGAGATGTTTCACTTGTGTAATTATTTGTTATTTGAGAGCACTGTCAATCATAATTTATCTCACCAAATCTTTCAACTTGGTAGGAATGAGGAGAAGTCTTGGACCCCACCTCCTGGAAATGTGGTTCACATTGATGTTGACGGATCAGTTAGACAACAATTCCAGGCAGCATGCGGAGGAGTGATCAGGGATTCTCAAGGACAATGGCTAATAGGGTTTTACAAGTCCCTTGGTCTTTGTACGGTCATTGAGGCGGAACTATATGCCATCATGCTTGGACTGAAAATGGCTCAAATGTTGGGACTACAACAAATTATGCTTTACTCGGATTCCCTGGATGCTATCAATATAATCATGAGAGACTGCTGTTATGATGATCACCCTCTGAGAGACGTCATCGGTGATATTAGAGATCTTCTTTTCCAAGATTGGAACGTGAAGATTTACTATACGCCAAGAGACAACATTGCATGTGCTAACTATTTGGCTAAGGAAGGCCATGATGCTCCTCCTCATGAGGATGTGACCATTATTCCAACAATCCCTATGGGATGCCTTGATTTGGTGGTGAAGGACCAAATGTCCTGCTGGTCGTAGTATTGTAGTTAGTTTGTTTATTTTGAGCTAGATTTTATAATCTAGTTCTTTTTTTACTTTTCCAAGCTATGGCTTGCCTATATTATGCAAAAAAAAAAAAAAAAAAAGAAGTATCCCAATGAATGCGTGTGTCAGAGTTTTGTCCCATTTGATGGCAATGAAAATGGTGAAAGAAACAACCGTCTTTACTGCAATCTACAGCAATCTCAGTTATTTTTATCCGTCACAATGACATAAACAAAACTTATGCGAGTTGAATATTATAAATTAGTACTCCACTCACAAGCTAAATATGCTTTTTCAGCACACGTATTGGAATTTTGTCATAATTGATGGTGGTGGCAATTCAGGGCTAAAGCGCCCAATATCAATTCAAACTTGGTGCAAGACTCAACAGCCGAAAAGGATTGGAATTTGAACCTGGGGGAGACAGTAAGCCAGGTTGTCCGTTGAAGGGGAGGGTTGGTACTAAATTTACCATCCTCCCATTTCATATTACAATTTTAATTTTTTATTTCTTATGTAAATTAATTTACACAGCAATGGAACAAATAACCCATGAGTATTAATATCGCAAAAATCATGAGAAGAATAAAAAGGAGCCTGAGACAGAGATTAATAATGGGTTTGGTTTCTCTCCTAATTTTTCTCTCATTATCTCTCATCGTTTCTAAATCATATCCGTCTAATCATTCACAATACTATTTTAACCTCTATCTCATTTTTCCAATCAACAGCCCAGATGGGCTGATGAGAGAAAAGAAGAAAAATGATGAGGAGAAGATTCTCTTCCGATTAACAATACCTTGTAAAAAAGGAACCATGCTTCTGTCAAAAAGTTAGCGAATACTCTGCAGGAATACTCAAATTGTATAAATTTAAAGTTTTAATACTACTTTTGAACTTTAAGTTTCAGTTGGTTAATAAATTATTTTTTTCACTTGAACCAAATAAATTATTTTAAAGTAATTATATTTATTATTTTTCTTGAAATTCATTTTTCTAACTTATAAATTGATATATGATTTAATAATATATATAAATATGTTAGAAAAATCATGTAACATGTTATAATTAATTAATGGGTTTTGGTGCAAAAATACACATGTATTTTTCTTCGAGGAGCGCCCAGTAGCAAATGCTTTTTTCGGGTACAAAAATACACACGTGGTTACAAATTAGGTGCAAAAATACTGTTTGACTTTTAAGTTTGATTTTGACCGTTAAGTTTGACTTTGACCGATGACGTGGCATTTCAAAGGTGCAAAAATACACGTGTGATTTGTTAAGAAGAGCGCCCAACAACAATTTTTTTTTTCATTTGATAATTTTATTTCAAGATCCTAAAATAATTTTTGAAGATTATGAAGTATTTTTTTTAATATCAGTCAGTATCCTTCTAGTACCGGTCAATACTTGAAATATTTTTTCAAAATCCTAAAATAATTTTTCAAGATTATGAAGTATTTTTTCTGTACCAGTAAGTATCCTGAAAGTACTTTTTAGTACCAGTCAGTACCCTGAAATATTTTTTCAGTATTAGTCAATATCCTTTTAGTACCGGTCAATACTTTTAGTACTTTTTAGTACAAGTCAGTACCCTGAAATATTTTTTTTCAGTATCAGTCAGTATCCTTTTAGTACCGGTCAATAGTTAAAATATTTTTCAAGATCCTAAAATAATTTTTCAAGATTATGTTTGTACCAGTCAATATCCTGAAAGTACTTTTTAGTACTAGTCAGTACCCTAAAATATTTTTTTTCCAAATACTGACTAATACATAAAAAATACTTAACAATCTTGAAAAATTATTTTAGGATTTTGAAAAAATATTTCAAGTATTATCCAGTATTAAAAGGATACTGACTGATACTAAAAAAATACTTTATAGTCTTGAAAAATTATTTTAGGATCTTGAAAAAATATTTCAAGTGTTTACCCGTACTAAAAGGATACTGAAAAAAATATTTCAGGGTACTGACTGGTATTAAAAAGTACTTTCAGGATACTAATTAGTAGAGAAAAAATACTTCAGAGTATCTTTTTAGTACCATTTAGTATCCTGCAATATTTTTTTCAAATCTAAGAATAATTTTTCAAGATTATGAAGTATTTTTTTCAGTACAGGTCAGTATTCTAAATATCTTTTTAGCATCCGGTAGTAATTAAAATAAAATTTTTAAATTAAAAAAAATTGTTGTTGGGCGCTCTTCTTGACAAATCACATGTGTATTTTTACAACTTTGAAATGCCACGTCATCGGTCAAAGTCAAACTTAACAGTCAAATGGTATTTTTGCACCTAATTTGTAATCAAGTGTGCACTTTTGCACCCAAAAAAAGCATTTGCTACTGGGCGCTCCTCGGAGAAAAACACATGTGTATTTTTGCACCTTAACCCTTAAATAATTTATTTAACTTTCTTTGATTAATTGAGTCTTGCACTTAGGGATGGGAGAATACTAGACCACAGTCTATTACTTGAGTCTGAAATTTGCGGTTGGCCATGGAATGCCCCACAACTAGAGGTGAGCAAATCAAAACCGAACCGAATAATTCGGTGTTTGGTTTTTTTGGTTTCAGTTTTTTGGTTCGGTCCAGTTTTTGAAATTAGCTTAATTCGGTGTTCGGTTCGATGGTTTGCAAATTTATTTCAGTTAAAACCGAAATTTTTTTAAAAAAATTTTTGGTAGAAATAACCGAAATTAATTAAAACGACAATGCGTATGTATAAGTCATGACCTCGGCCCACTTCAACTAAAGACTAGTACCAGACGTCCGCACCCAACCCAATTCCTCTTTCCATCATTATTTCATGTTTTGATTTTAAAATTTGCAACCTATTGTCATACAAGTGAAAATCGATATATACTGGTGCTCTATGTAAAGTATACTATAGTCAAGTTGCACTCAATAGTCAATATTGTAGATTGATTCAGCAAAAAAAAAAAAAAAGTAGATTGACCATTTTACAAAATTAACCCAAACAAAAAGGTTCAACTTAAGCCAAAAAACCGAATTAACTACAAAACCGAACCGAAATATTTCGGTTAATTTGGTTCTTTTTTTTTTTTTGGTACTTCGTTTTCGGTTTGATGGTTAAAATGTGTGTATTTCGGTTTTAACCGAAAACCAAATGCTCACCCCTACCCACAATCCTTTTAGACGCGCCATCATATTGTTTCTATATACTGAGGTTAAGATGTAAATCTAACAATGAAAGTTTTTTAAGATGCATCTAACATAATATATATATATATATATATATATATATATATATATATATTTTATTTTATTTTATTTTATTTTATTTTATTTTTTTTTGCATAACAAAGGCAAGCCGAAGCTTGAAATGATAAGATAAGAGCTAGACCATAAAGGTCTAAGTCCAAATACAACACAAAAGGTACAATACTAAGACTGGTAGACCAATTGGTCCCTCAAGACTATATCACGGCACCCCACGGGAACAGTTGGAATAAGAATCGCATCCACATCTGCCGGAGCATTATGTCCTTCCTTAGCCAAATAATTAGCACATGCAATGTTGTCCCTTGAGGTATGGAATAGCGTCACGTCCCAATCCTGGAAGAGGAGGTCTCTGTTGTTACCAATGATGTCCCTCAGTGGATGATCAGCATAGGCACCGTCTCTCATGAGAATATTAATCACGTCCAGGGAATCCGAATAGAGTAGTATCTGCTGAAGCCCCAACCTGTGAACCATTGCTAGCCCTAACTCAATAGCATAAAGTTCTGCCTTGATAACCGTCTGTAGGCCTAAGACCTTGTAGAATCCCATCAGCCAATTTCCTCGGGAATCTCTGATTACTCCATAATAAATTTTTATTGGGTGTAAAATTTTGCATAAACTTTTGAAGTGGAGGTAAAAATAACATCAGCATTAACTAATAACTGAGATGAAAATTTTGTTACTTTATATATTTATGGGCCCACAAAGTGAGAAAAAAATTTCTCCCTCCTATTCACATCATCTCTCTCTCTCTCTCATCCTCTCAACCTTCCTTTCTCTCTCTCTCTCTTCTTGCTCCCTCTCACCCTTGGTCCGCTTATTTGACGTTGGAACTCATCGGCATGGATGAAAATAGACCAAGTCTCTATTAGATGGTCTATAATTTAACCTGTTTAACAAAAAGGTCTAATTAAGGCCTATTTAAAGTCCTAAATATATAAATAAATTATGTCTATTTTATGAAGGTTTGGCTTATAAGTCTTCAAGTTTGACTTGTTTATATATTTTAAAATATAATTTTATTTATATTTTATGTGTCTATGTTATATTTATATTTTTATCAATTTTTATTTTAATTTAAAAATACAATTATTAAAATATCAAAGTGGTTGGTTCTCTATAATTTAAAACTTAAATAATAGGTTTTTAAATTATGATTTATTAAATCATAAGAACTAGATTTTATTTTGACCACATGGTAGGCTTCAAATTATAGGTCTTTAAGCCTATTTAAATCTATATTATAAGTAGATTTGTAAAATATTTTAGGTTTGATCAGGCCTTTTAAAGACTCAAGCCCTGATTATAAAAAAAAAAAGGCTATATAGGCTCAGGTTTAGACTTTATGTTACATAGCGAAAGTTTGGTCTAACCCCTACTCATCTGACATGGCTTCCTCTGACGTAGCTTGCGGCAGCGAGCTGCCCTTCTCTTCTCCAATCCTTTCCATTTCTTCAACCCCTCGGACGTCGTCGTTCATCATGTACCTAACGAAGCTGCTTCTTTTTCTTCTATTGACCCCTTTTCCTCTTCTTTCTTCTCCTTTTCTCCTCCAAGTACCCACCTGGAAAATATCAGCACTTGAAATAGAGTTAAGGAATTTCTCTGCTTTAAATGATGGGTTCAAAGTGGTGAAGAGTGAAGAACAATTACAGGTGGGTGGTGACTACAACAGTGGCAACCTGAACTTTGTTCCTGACAAAAAAACGGTTACAATAATGCTTCTGAAAATGTACACAAGTCCATGAATTCATGCCATACCATGAATTCTCCTGAAAACAATCAACTAAGAAGAATGTGCCAGTACAGGAGACACTGCGTCAGAGGGAGAGAGGAAGGTTGAGAGGATGTGAGAGATCACGTGGATAGGAGGGAGAACTTTTCTAGGAATATGATATTAGGGTTCTAGTTAAAAAATAATAATAATATAGAAAGTCAACTTGTTGATAACAAATGAAAATACAAGAAAGTTAATATCTATGAGACTTTTTTAATATTATTTTTTTTATTAGAAACATAGGTGTCATTTTTTCAAATTTTTCTATATTTTGTGGGCCCACAGATATATTTAATGGAAGTTTCATCCCATTTAATGGAGGTGTTTGTTTGTGCAATTTTGTTCTCAACAAAATTTTATTATGTTAGGCACACCTTTAGGAAAAAAAATATACATATGCTCCCATTAAAAGAACCCAACACCAAATATTTTTTTAGATATAAAAGTAATTATGTAATTATAAAAGTGGAGTAAAAGTGACACATTCTATTGTATGAATCTGATGTGTGTTATCTAAAGTTGACATGGCAGTGGGAATATAATTTCTAATTAAACATACTACCATGTGTTCCTCCTTCTTACGTGTTCTAAAGCTGTTAGAATTTTTGCGTAGATTTCTGCTTTAGGATGTTGTGATGCTACTTATTAGTCCACCTACTAGCCCACATCGCATCTTTATTCTTCCATTCAGAAACACCCCCAGAATCTCATCTCCTTTTTCCCTTCATTCTCGTTGGGATCTCACCACCAGGAACACCGGTACCGTCGTTTGTCACTAATCCCGCCTCCACACGAAAATCATGAACTTCAAAGCCCATCGCTACCTCGTTCTCTCATCACCCCCTCAGTATCTGTGTCCCCTACCATCTCTCCTGGTTCGCTTCTTGTTCTATCAAAAAACCCGTTCTTCCTCTTTTGAAAAATAAAAAACCCATACCCAGAAGTCGTTGAGCAGGGTCAAAGCCGTGTACGAAATTCTACAATAAATAACAATTGCGGGATCCAAGTAACGTTCAAAATCCCATTTTGAAAGTAATGCTGAACAACCAGATATCAAAATGCGTACATAGTCAATCACAATCTTCAGCTTAGAACAATCAAAATAAGGAAAGTAAGCCCAACAGGGCAAATATCCAATAAAAGAATGATAAAAAATATGGTTCAAATCAACCCATAGAAAAATCAAATTATGACCCCAAAACCCAGATCTTGTTTTTGGCATGGGTTCTAAATGGCAAAGGGAGTGAGGGTGGACCAACTTGCTTATTTCCTAGGTTCGTGGGATTTGATTTTTGGCATGGGTTATGTTGAGGCCAGAACTGGCTTTCACCAACGAGGGTAGTGGGGGTTCACCTCCAGAGCTGTGAGTGTGGGCAAACATCGAACAAGATGGGAATGAACTTTTTTTTTTTTCTAGAAAGATTGAAGGAGAGAGAATTTGAATCTTGAGCGTCATGTCATGGTGACAAGTTCTAACTTTGGGTGTACGTCAAAGTTCCATTTGAGTGTTTCGGTCAAACCAAGTGTCAAATTTAACTTATGTTAACATTGGCAACATTGGCAGGGTGTTTAACGGAAAAATCAAACTCCCACTGTCTTCAAATAACGGAAGACATGTCAGCTTCAAATAATGGAAGACAACTTTAGATAATAGGATATGTGACTCTCACTCCACTTTTGTAAATATATAGTCACTTTTACACCTTAAAAAAAACTCTGTCAAACCACATGTAGATTTTTACACTTTAACCCAAACATCATTGATAAAGTGACTATATGCTTACATTAAAACGTGACAATCATATCAGTCAATTTGACATCACATGTCATGGTGTATTCACATTTCTTTTCTACTCATGACGCAATGAATTATGTCACAGAAACATAAATTATCAATATTTATTTATTTCGAAGCAACAGTTCAGTTCAAAAAATAATTATAGTTATTAAAAAATCGAAAGTCAAGACTGTAGCTCCCCATACAGGGAATACAATCTTTCCGAATAAGAAGTCTACAAAATGGAGAATCACAAGAAATGCAACATCGACACACATTGCTCGAGTACATTGATGGGTCATAATATTAACGTAAATAACAAACCACGGTTTAGCCAATACACAGCGCAATTCCTAAAGGAAATCAGATTCATACAGTTGATGAACGCATCCTAATACAATACATGTAAAAATTACAAGTTAATGAACCTCAGCTTGTTCCGAAATCGAGCGACTCCCACCTGAAGGGTTGGAACACATACAGAACTTCAGGCGAGCTTTTGAACAGAAGGGCCACGCAGACACACACTGCTGCTACGGCCACCATTGAAAGCATGGCAGGTTTGTACACAAAAGTCCTTCCAACTGCAGTCCGACAAGACAGTTTAAGGTCGCAAAGTTTGCAATGCCCTTGCGCACGGCTTCCTTCCACCTTGTCGCTCTCAAAGTTTGTGGAAATCTCAGTTTGCTTCTGATGTATACTAGACTCAGTCAGATTGCTGGGGATATCTACCAGCACATGAGATGCAGCTGCTGCTTGTCTCTTGTTGATTTTCTTCTGAACCAAGTGAATGTATGCATAATGACCGCGTAAGCGTGCATAATCTTCAGGTGTAAATCCTGTGCTGTCACGTGCACTCTTCCATGCTTCAATTCCTACCTGGAATAGAAACCCCATCTAGTCATGTCTAAAATATAATCTCCTAACTTGACACAAACATGCTGCTGTTAATCTTAATTCCCTTTTACTAGAAGGGGGGAGGAGACATAGACATAACCGGGTTTAACATGCAGATTATTTAAAAAGTCAGACAAGATAAAAGCAGCAAAACAGGTACTTCATTGGACCAGACAGCAAATCACATCAATTGTCTATTGATAACAAAGACCAGCTGCACCAAGTCTTGTTTGAACTGAAAAATGATTGGGCTAGATAACCACACACGGTTGAAAAGGATTCAGATAACGATATAAGTCACAAGCCAATGCAGTATTCACAATATAAAGGCAACGCAATATGTAAAATTGAAATAAAAGCAGTGTGATCAAGGTCCATACGTGAAGTAAACCCTAGATGAAGTCTCACACCTATTAAAGAGCATGATCCTCACAATGATGCGATTTAAGGTGACAGAAATTTTACCGTGCAAGGATCATTTGTTAAAGCATCCAACAAATCCTCAGAGCCATCTTTCCCAGCTGCAATATGAAGTGGTGTCAAGCCCGCAGGACCAACAATGTCAGGTCTAAACAAGAAGCTCTGGTTCCCAACGTCAGCTAGTGCCTTGTTTTCTGGTCCTAGTTTATCAGAAATTTTCTCTGGGACATATGTCAAAAGCAACTCCACCAACTGCCTGCTATTCCTCCTTACAGCTTTATGAAGGAGACCCATCTCTGAAAGTGCCAGATATAAGGATGGGTGATCTCCTGCATCCACAGTTCCATCAAGTAATAGGTTCAATAGTTTCTTCACCACTGCACACCAATCATGGTCCATAGAGTACTCCATGAGCTGCTTGAACCGTTTTAATGGAAAAAGATCTACTTTAGAGTTTAGCTGAACCAGCCTAGATTTCAGTTGGCTCCTGTGGAGAAGCCATCCCATTTCATGAATAAAATCCATGGCTTGACTTATGGCCATAAATTTTCCAGATCCTCCAATATCAGAGTCAGCTTTGCCTGATTCAAGTAGCGGCTCAAGTGCACAGATTTCTGAGCAAACATCCTCTTCTGTAACTATGAAAGGAAAAAAGCTGCTGCTCAAGCCCTGGTCCTCAAGCTGGCAAATTCAGGAAAAAGTAGAAAACACAAAGCTTGGCTAAGAGAAGCAATACGTAAGCATTAGGATCAAGTAAAGTTGTGAAAAACAAAACCTAGCTTATGTCTACTAATGAAGCAAACCAAGGCAAGAGGGAAATTTGCTAATCCCCTTGACTGATTAACAGCTAGCCTATGTTTCCTACAGTCTGTATTCTTTATATGTGAGAGATCAAAGAGAGAGAACCTCAATAAATCCTCTTCCATTCATCACAGGAACTGCACAAGAAAATTGGACGCACTGGAGCTCCTCAAGCTCTTTGGAGCACTGCTCCATCGGCTCCTGAGGATCTTCACAGACCATATATTTCCCTTCTATAGCGCTTAATAACCTGAAAAAGGAGTTTCAAGGCCCTATAACGTGCTATTCCAACATAAGTACAAAGGTACAGACAAAATAATGGAAATTAAAAATATACTACTGAAGAAGCTTCAAACATATTTAAGCTTGAACGAAGTATATATATTGTAGAGATCAAAATATTATATACCTAGTGGCTGGGCGAATCAGATTAATACCCTTGACTGAAAATTGAGCTCTTTTGAATGACGGAACAGCAATTGGACTGACACTCACAATCTTACTATAATTTTTACTTCTTAAAGGTAAGGATCTGTCTATGACAATCTGACCTGCAGCAGGAAAATTGCAGTTAGATAGGCTGTCATATAAAGAAATATTGTTTCTCTCCTGATTGATGTAATTATAAGTAAAGCATGACATCAATTCCCAATCTAATTCCACCAACTTAAGTTGTATAGGTGAAAAACACCAAAGTTTTTTTTTTTTTTTTAATGGGGAGGGGGGGGGGTGTTAGAGGCGTGACATTAACAACATGCCACAAAAAGGACTTGATTTTTAACTTCTTAAAAGTTAATATGCTTGATCGGACAAAACAATAATTGATTGACTTAATAGAAATTAGAGAAAAAAATTGATTTGATTCCCAGTATCATGATCCCTAACAAGCCAAACAAAAAAAGAAGTCAAGAAACCATTGATAATGAAGGCTATCTGATGCCGCACTCTTGTGTAAACCCAACCAGTTTTCCAAAAGTCACCATCTGAGACGTCGATAAGCCTATTCAAACTCGAAGTGAGACCATAGCAAAGCTGCAAGAAAGCAACCACGCCTTGTAAGGCCACCTGATAACAGGAGAAACTGCCCACAAACACATCTAGAAGTTTTAGTACTGCAAAGATTACCTCCTCCCACACAGCCTCCGTCTGACGTAGATAAATGGTCAAAACAACACATCCAGGCCGTATGTAGCTCTCAATGTCAGTAGGACTGTGGGATAGCCAGTCAAGAATCTGGAATTTCAAACAATTAGCATGATTAAAATTCAAAGTAAAGTAATGCAAAGAACCAAACCTTGGTTGCTTGGGAACCTTAAGTACCTGTGCTCTAAGTACAAGAGGAAAATCATTCGGTTCTTTACCAAAGAGCTTGAAAACAATTCGATCTGTGCGGCTCTGAAATAGTGAAAACATTGTTAGGCACTTAGGCGTCAGCTAATTCCTAATTTTACATATTTGACATGAAAAAATTACCAACTTTTTATTTATTCTTATCTGTGCTATTGATCAAAAGCAGGGGATGAGAGTTGAAGAGATAATGGAACATCACTTGTTTCATTATGGCAGTAAACAAGAAATTGCAAGAATAAAATATTCTGTAAAATAATCAGCCAGAATGACATCTGAAACTTTAAGTGCAACATGATCCTTTAAGAGATAATAACAGGGGCTCCACATTGTACAAAGTGGATTAATCCATACAAAGGGCATATTTAGACATGCTCTTTGAAACCGCAAGTTGTGCAGTACAAACTAAATAAAGCAAATTCATGAGGAAAGAATTGACAGACACTTTGAAGAGTTATGGATTGAAAACCAGGTCACACCCATTTCTTTCTTTCTTTCTTTTTTTATATTCATCCGTCATCCCATTCAAGGTTTGTGGTTGCCCCTCCCAACACAAGTGTCCCCTATGGGATTTGAACTCAAGACCTAGAAGGATCTAACGAGGCTTTACACTACTAGACCAGATGTTCCTTCCTATAGTAACTTTTACTTTAAATAAACACTTCTCAGATTGTCATCGGAGACCATGCAATTCAGTGAAACAAGGGGGACTGATTTGTGTTACTTCTTGATGAGAAATAGAGAGGAAGAATTCACTCTTATTGATATATATGAGAACATTGCTAAGCCATATATAGGCCCCAAGAAGAACACTCATCCATGAGGCAATAAAGGGAGGATTACAATCAATCAAAAGAAAATCAGAATCTTGCCTAAACTAGCTAAGCTATAATCAAGGGATATGATGAAATGTCATAATCAAGGGATTCAGTAATTAATTACTGATTTCCAACACTTCTTGCTGAGAGTAACCAGATGAATTAGTTCGTTGCTAACTGGCGTATCACCAAAGTTGTAAAGAATTGAAAGCCAGCAACAACAAAATTATAGTAATAATAATATGTAAAGATTCTTGTACTATATAACATATATAATGCATTGATTTTGGCAAAACATCCTCAACCTGTATAGAAAGTCATATGACCAAAATCAAGATGTTGAGATGCAAATAAATGTAGGCGCTGTGCAAAACTGCACAAGAACAATAGTCACTAGCCATCCAATCAACACACTCTGAGATAAAAACATACCTGAGCTTCTCCACTTGAACTAGAAGGGGACTGAGCAGATGCAGAATCTGAATTTCCACTTGTCTGAGGTGGGCTTGATTGATGAGAGTCTTGCTGTGCCCAATGGTAATCAAGAGAACTAGCCCCAAGGTTTGTAGAGACAGGCAATCTTTCAATATCTTCTATGCCATCATCTGAGTCAATATATATGTCATTCAAATCAAAATTATTCATCTTGACCTGTCCAGCAACACTGTCCCTGGCTTCTGAGCAAACTGGAGGACTGTTTGTAATGCTAGGTTTAGTAGAAGACATTGTTTGTTGGTCAGCGGCCCCAGCATCATGCATCCCTTGATGTTGAATTTCAGTCATAGATATTGTTTGTGGTTGTCCCATAACAGTTGGAGAGATTTGAGAACCATTAGAGAATAAAGCAGAAACCATATCTGACTTGCCAGGAGAACTCCCTTCTTTTAACAAATTCTCTGGTTCCCGCAAAAGGTTAGACAAGCTCTTGGCCCCATGTTCACCATTTTGACTAGCTAGGCCCTTTACAAGATGAGATAACAAATCTTGATCTGTGGTCTGATTTGACCTGTTTGCTGTTCATGAAAGACGTCATCATCTATCCCCAAAAACTTGGTTTTATATAAGTCATAAATAAATAATTAGGGCAAATAATTAGGAATTGTTTGGCACAATACTAATGCTATGAGGCCGGGATTGGGGTAGTTAGGATTCTGTTCTAATTCTGTTATGATTTGATTCTGTTGTGACCGTTGCTTGCTATTGATAAGTCTAAGGCCATATCCTATCTTATATAAGGAAAGCCTAATGTAGAGTTGTTGAATAATTGATGTCATGAAGAATGAAATTGCAGTGTTGTGATTCTGTGTTTCTCTCCTCTCCCATCTGTTTCTCGTCTCCTTCTCCCTTCTTTTCTGATTAAGAATCAGATATTGAAAAATTATCGGTAAGACAAACCAATTTGATGTTATTAACATTAAAGGCCCCAAGGTCCATCCTCAACATATTCTTCAATTAATAGAGAATCAGATATTAATGGTCTTGTAAAAGAAACCTGATGAAGAAATTTCCTCTAGTATTGTTCTTCCAATGAAATATTTCATCATATTTAGAAATAATTCATGTAAAAGTCCAGAATATCCTTTGCCCCGTTTACCTTTGCCAGGATAAAGTATAGTTTTCTCAAACCAGAGAAGCAAATGACCAAACTACCTTTCCACAGCTATCAACGGTCAAATATAGGACATTTATAACGATAAATAAACAAGACAAGTAAGCAGCAAAGATACCAAATAAGAGCCTCAAGCAGATCTGAACAGAAATAAACTCCTGTAGTTGCAAAGACAGAAGTTAAAGAAATACTTACAATGCATATTTGAAAGTGTCTTCAACAATGTGATCAACAGATAACTGCTAGTCTGATCATCGTTTATTGAACTGCCATTAGGAACAGCATCATTATTTGTTTTCCTCCTCCTTTTATTGTGGCCTGCCAAGCGTCTTCGACAACTTCTCTTTCCTTCATCAAACTCCGGGAGGATGTGAAACCTACAAATGGAGTAAAAGAATGTAGAACAGTTATTTCTGCTTTAAATGTTTGCATAAAGGAAGTATTTTTGACACATGATAGGTTGTATTTTAAAATTTTAAAAAAAAAAATCCAATATGTTTTGGGAGAGCAAGAAATTGTGTCCAGGCATAGCTAAACCATCTATATGATTTTCAGAAGCATTCAGATTTAATTACGAATTCCCTTTTGCTTTCTACATAAATAAAATAAATATCAAACTGATTAAATTCTACTAAAATTTAAAAGCAGCCCAGGGGAGCCTACCGACTACACTGCTGACAGAACCGCTGCATTACATTCCCTACAAGTGCCCTGCTGGCCTTTGAATGCATCTCACAAACTTTATGGCGCCTATGATAATCCTTAGCACTGCTCAGATCTGCGCCACAGTCCTCCACCTGACAAACAGCTCGATTTGAAGCGCCTCCAGCTAATCTGGTTTTCTTTCCATTCATTCCTTCCCAATTTGCCATATCCCTATCAACAATTGGAGAATCATGCCCCCCAATCTTTAAGCTAAGGCCACCTGCTCCCTCATTCAAGCTGTCATCATCCACCACAATAACCCTTCTTTTCCGTTCTCCTTCCTTCTTCCGCTTGTCAATCCCTAGATTTACTTCATCCGAGCAGGAGGAAGAACTGTTAGAGGACCCTCCGGCCAAGGGGATCCCAGACCCAAGAGGGAAAAATTGTCGGCCTACGCTATCTTCAGGCACTGGTGTCAGCGGGCTAGCTATGAAAAGATCGCCATCCCATTTCCAATCGTTCAAATCCCATTCACCAGACCTCTTCCCCACTCCCCGCAAATCCGATGAACCAATTCCATAGAAGTGAAAAGCTTCAGGGCCAGATCTAGCTTCCATAATCGCAACCAAATTGTCCCAATCTATCAACGAGTCCACAAATTTAACAACGCGACACAAACTGTGAAATCAAGATGCAGCATCAAATTAGCAGCATAGACTTCGATTTAATCAGCTTCGCTTCTTCCCCAAAAGTCGAGAAACAGTACACCCACGCCTCCATGATTCCAATAGAGGGCAACCCACATAGCCAAGAAGGACCAAGTAACCACCAATCCCTCCAAAGTCAACTACAGCATCAAAGGTATAAGCTAAAGTACTGAGAAGTCCAATCTAATAAAATCCTAAAAGAAAAAAAAGGAGAATTCAAATTCAACAAGAACCTTGAAAGACTTAATCTGAAGATGGGAGACAGCCGCTAAAGTCAGAATATTGGCATCGGCAGTAGCGAAATCGACGGCAAATAACAGGCGGCGATCGAGTGTCGGAAAATTTGCGCAGTACGAGGGAGAGATGAGAGGATAGGTTCAGAGGACGGAAACGGTCGTGATGATGACGGTGATGTGAATCTGATTGAGATTTGTGAGGAGGTGTGATATTGGTAAACACTACACACAAAAAAACAAGAGAGAGAGAGAGAGAAAGCGTAATGAGTAAGAAGGTGGTGGTGGGAAGTGGGAACAGTGTGCCCACCCCAAAGTGGTGGGGCCCCTTGTACTCCTTGCGTGTTTCTAGCCCTAACGTTGGAGGAAGAGGAAAACAAAAGGAGAGAAGAAAGAAAAAAAGATGCCGGGGCTTCGCTTTCTCCTTCTTAATTCTGTTTTTTTAATCTTTCTGTACATTATAGTGCTCGTTGGACTGCCTGTGCGCGTTTCGTTCAGTAAACGTCGCATTTTTTTGGCCCACCTAACAGTTGGCTTTGGAGCCACCGCATGCACAATGTGACCAAGAACTCAACAAGGCTAGACCAGAGGAAATGTAAAGGGTGAGCAAGACGTTTTCTTTCAGAGAGTGGGCGAAACTCACAAATTCCGTGCCAAGAATATTAGAGCATAATAATAGCGATACTGTTTATAGTGATGAGTGTCTTTTATGCTCTCCGTATTCACACCTAACTGTAATTTTTTTTTTTTTTGCTCAGAACACCTAACTGTAATTGAGAGAGAAGGTTTTGACCCCAAAAAAAAAAAAAAAGAGAAGGTAAAATGGAATTTATAATTTAAAATATCTATTTTGATTTGATATGGCATAAAACATTTTTATTTGAGTGTTTTGTGAAAAAATCATTTTTTTTGGCAAAAGATGATATTAAATACAATGTTTCCAGCCGGATTCGGTTAAAATTAGGGAAAAGAAATATGTCAAACCATGATAAAAATTTAAGAAAAAAAAATGAACGTTGGATTTTTCCTGGAAACGGATTCGAAATAGCAGACTGCTTTTCAATGACTTCAATTAATTTAATTGCAATAATACAGATTACAGATGCTACTCCCTGTTAACAAGGGCATCCTAGAAGGTACATTTTGTCCTTTCTATAAAATATTTATTGATTTTAAGGATTGTTAAATATTTTTTCTATACATACTCATAAGGGTTATGGCGTTAGATGTAACATCCCGAATTTTTTTTACCTGAAACTATAATAGATTAATTTATGATAATTGATTTATTAGGTATTTAGTATGAGTAAATTTTTAAGGTTAGAATTTAAATATATATTTTAATAATATAATAAACATATTATATAGTAATATATTATATATAGTAGTATGAATGAAGAAAGATAAAAAGTGACGGAGGAAAGAATCGGAAAGAGAAAAGAAAGGAAGGAAAAAGAAAAAAAGAAAAAAACATGTGGGGCCCACGTTTGAAAAAGAAAAAGGGAGTAGGTGCTGAAACTTTGAAAATTGATGGAGGTGCGCGGTGCCAATTGACATAGGGGCAATCGGTGAATAAAAAAAAGAGGCGCCGTTCCCGCCAATGAAAAAGGGAGGGGGGACTTCAGTATAAATACCCCCACCAGGCACGCTCTGATACACAATCACACACACCTCTTCCTTCATGCAGAGAGGAGCGTGAGAGAAAAGAGAGAGAGAAAAGGAGAGTGAAGTGTTAATTTTTTTGGGAGCCTTATAGTAGCTTTTTGGTGATTATCTGGGAATTAGCAAGTAACAGGTAACTCTGAATATTCTTCCTTATACTTGTGAATTATGTATGATTATAAATTTGTTTGTTTACTATTTTGGCAAGAATATTTAGAAAATATTTATGGTTTTAAGATCTGGTGTGGGAACTTTGACTTGCAAATCTGTAGAGGTACTATTTATACGTACGTACTATTCACGTATACCGTATTTACTATTCATTTTTACTATTCACGTATACCGTATTTACTATTCATTTTACTACACATATACCGTATTTACTATTCATTTTTACTATTCACGTATACCGTATTTACTATTCATTTTACTATTCACGTATACCGTATTTACTATTCATTTTACTATTCACATATACCGTATTTACTATTTATTTTACTATTCACGTATACCGTATTTATTATTCATGTTACTATTCACGTATACCGTATTTACTACTCATTTTACTATTCATGTATATACCGTATTTTACTATTCACAGATACGCATAGTATTTTACTATTCATAAATACGCATATCAATGTATATAATGGTATAATAATGCATTATTTTTGAGTAAATACATTCATCATGGCGGTTGTATTGTGATGGGTGGAGTAAGGAGGGAATTGAATGATAAGATTTGTTTATGCCACCACTCGGTGCACAGTGGATGGTACTTTTCAGGGCCCCATCTTTCATGTTTTCCTCTGGCCGGGATTTCATTGGAGTTGTGGGACATGTGACACCTCCTTAGTTGTTATTTTAAAAGGAGGGGAGCCATAGTCCAGATTTAAGCTCTATACCTTTGGCCGGGTGTATCTTAAGTTTTGGTGAGCTTGAAACCATCCAGTCAAATGAATGAGTTTCTATTGGACTATATGTTAGCCTATGGTTCCAGTCAGCGGTATACGGTTGGAAGGGGATATAAGGGAGGCTGCATACTGCATAGTGCATTTCTGAATTATTCAATAAAGAATGATGAGTATTTTGTAAAGGCATTTGATGTGAAGAACGGTATATCAAAATATCTGAGTATATTAAATTCACATTATATTACCTTCTATTTTTATCATATGTAATTTGCTCGTGTAAGGTAGAAATATTCAGTAGTTACTGAGACGTGGAATCTCATCCCATATTAACATTTTTCAGGTGATTATTCTAGTAGAGAGCAAGGGAAGGCACCTATGGAGTGAGCTCTGGAAGCTCATTTAATCTCCAATAAATTATGATATGTTATTTTATTTGCCATGAACCTAAGACTTCCGTTTTGTATTAAACTCTGAAATATTTTCTGGAATTTATTCTGATTATGTATTACGGGTATTATTCGAAATAGTAACATTGTAAAAGGATTTGGATATTGTTGAACTCTTTTGAAGGTATTTTCAATATTTTAACCGAGTTTTTGGGTATTAAAATTGTGGTGTTACATTTTTGGTATCAGAGCTAAAGGTTCCATGGCAATTTTGTTTATTTTCTAAAGTGATTTCTTAAAAAAAAAAAAATTTAAAAAGTTCGTGGCAAATTAAATATCATAGCATGAGCACTTCCCTTTGCTAGATTTAGAATTTATTTAGCTATTTTTATTTTTTTTTAGTGTCCTTATAGTATTAATCATAGGAGGAGATAATGGCAAGAACTCGAAGAACTAATTCAACCCCTGCTCCGTCCCAAAGAGGTCTCCCTCCGCATCAAGATGGTCCCTATCCTCAGGATAACAATGCCCTTTTGGCAGAGTTACGAGACGTCATCTTGGAGATGAGAGAGAAAGTGAATAGACACGAGGATGAACTAGCAAAAGGAAGAGGCCAAGGTGGTAAGGAAGGAAAGGAGAAGGCCCTGGAAGTCACACCTTCTGACCATCAATCAAGGGGAGGAAGTCATTCTCGCACTGAAGATGGAGGTAGTAGCGGTTCTCATTCTCAGTATCATCCCTTACCTATTACTGAGGTTTGGGAAAAATTTCGGAAGTTTACTCCACCGATGTTCGAGGGGAAGCTAGATCCGATTGCAGCACTGGAGTGGCTGAAGCGTGTAGAAAAGATTTTCAGAGTTATCGAGATTAGCTCACAACAAAAGGTGATGGTTGCTGAACAATTGTTGCAGAAAGCAGCTGAAGAATGGTGGGAAAGCACCAAAACAAAAGGAAATGCTGAGATGACGTGGGAAGAGTTTAAGGAAAAGTTCGAAAATTATTACTTTTCCCCTTCAATCAGAATAGAGAAAGAAACTGAATTCCTCACATTCAGGCAAGGGGAATTACATGAAGACGAATTTATTACTCGCTTTTTAGAGTTGTCTAAATTCTGCGGATATTCACAGAACAACTCTAAATGGTTAAGTGCTCGATTGGTTGAAAAAGCTAGACCAGACCTAAAAACAGCTCTATCACCGTTCCTTGATGAAACAAGGGATTTTGAAGAAATATGCGACAAACTGCGCACGATAGCAAGGAACAAACGAGAAGAGGAAGCTGAGAAGATGAAGGGTTTTCAGGCCAGATCTACACACCTCATGAGACCAACGGGAGGAGTTACTAAGAAGCAGAGTCACAACTTCAGTAATGTGAATACGCGGTTTAGCCAACCATCCAGAAATCACTTTGGTGGACCATCGAGGAGTTATTTTACTGGACCCCAAAGAAGTCATTTCAGCAGACCACCGAGGAGTCAATTCAAAGGACCCCAAAGGAGTCACTTCAGTGGAGGTCAGAGTTCATATAGGGGATCCACAGCTCCTGCTGCAAGCACCGCCAACAATCAGATGTGTGCCAAGTGTGGAAGAATACACCAAGGACCATGTGTGACGTGTTTCAACTGTGGAAAGCCAGGACACATTTCCAGATTTTGTGAGGAGGAGCCTCGAGGAGCCAAGGATGCTAGAACTGCAGTGCCAGGGAAAGTGTTTGCACTATCACATCAGGAGGCAAGTGCTTCACCAAATCTGATTAAAGGTATCCTCAAACTCCAAGGTCTTGAAGTAGAAGCCTTATTTGATTCTGGTGCCACACACTCTTTTATATCATACGACTGTGTGCCTCGATTGAATTTAAGAGTGAGTGAATTGCCTTATTATATGATTATTTCTACACCGGCGGGAGCTTCAGTAAAAACTTCTAGGGCTTGCTTAAATTGTACGATTGAGATTGATAATAGGATCTCAAATATAGACCTTGTTTGTTTACCCACGAAGGGTATCGATGTAATAATAGGAATGGATTGGTTGTCAGCTAATGACATCATCCTTGACTGCAAGAGGAAGACTATCTCTCTTGCGGATGACTCTATGAGTCATAGTAGACCACAATTATTGTCTATAGTACAAGATGAAAAGCCTGTTCATCATGGTTGTCTTGCGTACATGGTGTTTTTCTTCATTCAAGCAGAAGTAGAGGAAGGGATAGAAGATATCGAAGTGGTAAACGAGTTTCCGGAGGTATTCCCGAAAGAAATGACAGGTTTACCCCCAGAGAGAGAAGTAGAATTTTCTATTGATCTCGTACCTGGAACGGAACCTATATCTAAAGCTCCTTACCGAATGTCTCCATCGGAACTAGCAGAATTGAAGAGGCAGATCGAGGAATTGTTAGAAAAGGGTTTTATCAGACCCAGTGTATCTCCTTGGGGATCGCCCGTACTCTTTGTGAAGAAGAAAGATGGGAGCCTGAGACTATGCATTGACTATCGCCAGTTGAATAAAGTGACTATAAAAAATAAATATCCTTTACCCAGGATCGACGATCTACTTGATCAGTTGAAGGGAGCATCCATATTCTCCAAGAGCGACCTCAGATCAGGTTATCACCAACTGAGAGTCAAAGCTGAAGATGTCTCAAAAACTGCATTCAGAACTAGATATGGCCATTATGAATTTCTTGTTATGCCATTTGGGCTAACAAATGCTCCAGCAGTATTCATGGATTACATGAATAGAATTTTCCGACCATATCTAGATAAATTTGTAGTGGTTTTCATTGACGACATCCTTATCTACTCTAAGGATGAAGAAGAGCATAAAGAGCACCTTAGAATCGTGCTACAAGTGTTGAAGGAGCACAAGCTCTATGCGAAACTGTCTAAGTGCGAATTTTGGTTGAAGGAAGTAAAATTCCTAGGCCATGTCGTATCGGCTGAAGGTGTTGCAGTGGACCATACTAAAGTTGAAGCAGTTCTCCAATGGGAACGACCAAAGTCCGTGACTGAGATCAGGAGTTTTCTAGGTCTAGCTGGCTATTATAGGAGATTTATCAAGGGCTTTTCGCAAATAGCTATGCCATTGACAAAGTTAACTAGGAAGGGTCAACCATTTGTATGGGACGAAAAGTGTGAAGCAGCTTTTCAAAATTTGAAGACTAAGTTGACTACGGCACCAGTACTTATAATTCCAGATCCTGCTCAGACCTTTACTTTGTACACCGATGCTTCCAAGAAAGGTCTTGGGTGTGTATTAATGCAAAATGGTAGGGTAGTAGCTTATGCTTCTCGACAGTTAAGGCCACATGAAGGGAATTATCCTACTCACGACTTAGAACTGGCAGCAGTAGTGTTTGCTCTGAAGATTTGGAGGCACCACCTCTACGGTTCAAAGTTCGAGGTTTATAGTGACCACAAAAGTCTAAAGTACCTGTTCGACCAAAAGGAGCTCAACATGCGACAGAGGTGATGGATGGAGTTTATCAAGGACTACGACTTCGAATTGAAGTATCATCCAGGAAAGGCGAACGTTGTAGCAGATGCCTTAAGTAGAAAGACAATCCATGTAGCCCAGATGATGATCAGAGAACATAAATTGCTCGAGGAGATACCAAGTACATCTATTGATGTAATGTCAGGTTTGGTCGCTACCATGGAAGCATTAACTATTGAAAGCACAATTTGGAAAGAGATTAAATTCGCTCAGCTCGAAGATGAGTATCTATTAAACGTGAGGGAAGATATTGAAGAAGGAAAAGAATCGAAATTTGGGATCAATAGAGATGGGATATTAAGGTATAAAGGAAAAGTGTGCATACCTAATGATGGAGAAATAAAAAGGCTCATACTAGAGGAGGCACATCGGAGTAAATACACCATCCATCCCGGAGCAACCAAGATGTATCATGATCTCAAGCGGAATTGGTGGTGGCGGGGCATGAAGAAAGATGTGACTGACTTTGTCACTTGTTGTTTGACATGTCAGAAAGTCAAGATCGAACATCGGAAACCTCCTGGATTATTAAAGAATTTGGATATCCCAGAGTGGAAATGGGACAGCATCTCTATGGATTTCATCATGGGGCTTCCTCTAACGACATCCGGACATAATGCCATTTGGGTAATTGTCGATAGGTTAACTAAGTCAGCTCATTTTCTAGCAATTGCAGCAGAATACTCATTGGAGAGACTAGCAAAGATCTACATGAAGGAGATTGTCAGGTTGCATGGGATACCGAATAGCATCGTATCTGATCGTGATCCACGATTCACTTCACGATTTTGGAAAGCATTGCAGAATGCTATGGGAACTCGGATGAGTTATAGTACCGCTTATCATCCTCAAACTGACGGGCAGACTGAGAGGACTATTCAAACTCTGGAAGACATGTTGCGGGCTTGTGCAATCGAACTAAAAGGAAGTTGGGACGATCATCTTCATCTTGCGGAGTTTGCATATAACAATAGTTATCACTCCAGCATTGAGATGGCACCTTATGAGGCTTTGTATGGAAGAAAATGTAGATCTCCTATTTGCTGGACAGAATTGAATGAGCGAATTTTAATAGGTCCAGAACTTGTGGACGAGACGACTCAAAAGATTAAGGTGATTCAACAGAAACTTCTCACTGCTCAGAGTCGACAGAAGAGTTATGCCGACAAGAGAAGACGACCGTTGGAGTTCATGGTGGGCGAACATGTATTCTTAAGAGTCACACCAATGACTGGCATTGGTAGAGCAATACGAGCAAAGAACCTTTCTCCTCGTTTTATGGGTCCTTATGAGATTTTGGAGAAAATTGGACCGGTAGCTTACAGAATTGCTTTACCTCCACAGCTTGCGAATCTTCACAATGTCTTTCATGTATCGCAACTGAAGAAATACCAACCGGATCCTTCCCACATTATAGAAGTAGAAGAGGTAGAACTCAAGGATAACATGACGTATAAAGCTGAGCCGGAGCGGATTGTTGATGCAAGGGACAAGAAATTAAGAAACAAGACCATTAGACTTGTAAAGGTCGAGTGGAAAGGAATGGCTCCCGGAGATGCTACTTGGGAAACGGAGGAGAGCATGCGACAAACCTATCCTCATTTATTTAAATAGGTTAGAATTCTTATTATAGCGAAATTTTGAGGACAAAATTTTCTTTTAGGAGGGGAGAAATGTAACATCCCGAATTTTTTTTACCTGAAACTATAATAGATTAATTTATGATAATTGATTTATTAGGTATTTAGTATGAGTAAATTTTTAAGGTTAGAATTTAAATATATATTTTAATAATATAATAAACATATTATATAGTAATATATTATATATAGTAGTATGAATGAAGAAAGATAAAAAGTGACGGAGGAAAGAATCGGAAAGAGAAAAGAAAGGAAGGAAAAAGAAAAAAAGAAAAAAACATGTGGGGCCCACGTTTGAAAAAGAAAAAGGGAGTAGGTGCTGAAACTTTGAAAATTGATGGAGGTGCGCGGTGCCAATTGACATAGGGGCAATCGGTGAATAAAAAAAAGAGGCGCCGTTCCCGCCAATGAAAAAGGGAGGGGGGACTTCAGTATAAATACCCCCACCAGGCACGCTCTGATACACAATCACACACACCTCTTCCTTCATGCAGAGAGGAGCGTGAGAGAAAAGAGAGAGAGAAAAGGAGAGTGAAGTGTTAATTTTTTTGGGAGCCTTATAGTAGCTTTTTGGTGATTATCTGGGAATTAGCAAGTAACAGGTAACTCTGAATATTCTTCCTTATACTTGTGAATTATGTATGATTATAAATTTGTTTGTTTACTATTTTGGCAAGAATATTTAGAAAATATTTATGGTTTTAAGATCTGGTGTGGGAACTTTGACTTGCAAATCTGTAGAGGTACTATTTATACGTACGTACTATTCACGTATACCGTATTTACTATTCATTTTTACTATTCACGTATACCGTATTTACTATTCATTTTACTACACATATACCGTATTTACTATTCATTTTTACTATTCACGTATACCGTATTTACTATTCATTTTACTATTCACGTATACCGTATTTACTATTCATTTTACTATTCACATATACCGTATTTACTATTCATTTTACTATTCACGTATACCGTATTTATTATTCATGTTACTATTCACGTATACCGTATTTACTACTCATTTTACTATTCATGTATATACCGTATTTTACTATTCACAGATACGCATAGTATTTTACTATTCATAAATACGCATATCAATGTATATAATGGTATAATAATGCATTATTTTTGAGTAAATACATTCATCATGGCGGTTGTATTGTGATGGGTGGAGTAAGGAGGGAATTGAATGATAAGATTTGTTTATGCCACCACTCGGTGCACAGTGGATGGTACTTTTCAGGGCCCCATCTTTCATGTTTTCCTCTGGCCGGGATTTCATTGGAGTTGTGGGACATGTGACACCTCCTTAGTTGTTATTTTAAAAGGAGGGGAGCCATAGTCCAGATTTAAGCTCTATACCTTTGGCCGGGTGTATCTTAAGTTTTGGTGAGCTTGAAACCATCCAGTCAAATGAATGAGTTTCTATTGGACTATATGTTAGCCTATGGTTCCAGTCAGCGGTATACGGTTGGAAGGGGATATAAGGGAGGCTGCATACTGCATAGTGCATTTCTGAATTATTCAATAAAGAATGATGAGTATTTTGTAAAGGCATTTGATGTGAAGAACGGTATATCAAAATATCTGAGTATATTAAATTCACATTATATTACCTTCTATTTTTATCATATGTAATTTGCTCGTGTAAGGTAGAAATATTCAGTAGTTACTGAGACGTGGAATCTCATCCCATATTAACATTTTTCAGGTGATTATTCTAGTAGAGAGCAAGGGAAGGCACCTATGGAGTGAGCTCTGGAAGCTCATTTAATCTCCAATAAATTATGATATGTTATTTTATTTGCCATGAACCTAAGACTTCCGTTTTGTATTAAACTCTGAAATATTTTCTGGAATTTATTCTGATTATGTATTACGGGTATTATTCGAAATAGTAACATTGTAAAAGGATTTGGATATTGTTGAACTCTTTTGAAGGTATTTTCAATATTTTAACCGAGTTTTTGGGTATTAAAATTGTGGTGTTACATTTTTGGTATCAGAGCTAAAGGTTCCATGGCAATTTTGTTTATTTTCTAAAGTGATTTCTTAAAAAAAAAAAAATTTAAAAAGTTCGTGGCAAATTAAATATCATAGCATGAGCACTTCCCTTTGCTAGATTTAGAATTTATTTAGCTATTTTTATTTTTTTTTTAGTGTCCTTATAGTATTAATCATAGGAGGAGATAATGGCAAGAACTCGAAGAACTAATTCAACCCCTGCTCCGTCCCAAAGAGGTCTCCCTCCGCATCAAGATGGTCCCTATCCTCAGGATAACAATGCCCTTTTGGCAGAGTTACGAGACGTCATCTTGGAGATGAGAGAGAAAGTGAATAGACACGAGGATGAACTAGCAAAAGGAAGAGGCCAAGGTGGTAAGGAAGGAAAGGAGAAGGCCCTGGAAGTCACACCTTCTGACCATCAATCAAGGGGAGGAAGTCATTCTCGCACTGAAGATGGAGGTAGTAGCGGTTCTCATTCTCAGTATCATCCCTTACCTATTACTGAGGTTTGGGAAAAATTTCGGAAGTTTACTCCACCGATGTTCGAGGGGAAGCTAGATCCGATTGCAGCACTGGAGTGGCTGAAGCGTGTAGAAAAGATTTTCAGAGTTATCGAGATTAGCTCACAACAAAAGGTGATGGTTGCTGAACAATTGTTGCAGAAAGCAGCTGAAGAATGGTGGGAAAGCACCAAAACAAAAGGAAATGCTGAGATGACGTGGGAAGAGTTTAAGGAAAAGTTCGAAAATTATTACTTTTCCCCTTCAATCAGAATAGAGAAAGAAACTGAATTCCTCACATTCAGGCAAGGGGAATTACATGAAGACGAATTTATTACTCGCTTTTTAGAGTTGTCTAAATTCTGCGGATATTCACAGAACAACTCTAAATGGTTAAGTGCTCGATTGGTTGAAAAAGCTAGACCAGACCTAAAAACAGCTCTATCACCGTTCCTTGATGAAACAAGGGATTTTGAAGAAATATGCGACAAACTGCGCACGATAGCAAGGAACAAACGAGAAGAGGAAGCTGAGAAGATGAAGGGTTTTCAGGCCAGATCTACACACCTCATGAGACCAACGGGAGGAGTTACTAAGAAGCAGAGTCACAACTTCAGTAATGTGAATACGCGGTTTAGCCAACCATCCAGAAATCACTTTGGTGGACCATCGAGGAGTTATTTTACTGGACCCCAAAGAAGTCATTTCAGCAGACCACCGAGGAGTCAATTCAAAGGACCCCAAAGGAGTCACTTCAGTGGAGGTCAGAGTTCATATAGGGGATCCACAGCTCCTGCTGCAAGCACCGCCAACAATCAGATGTGTGCCAAGTGTGGAAGAATACACCAAGGACCATGTGTGACGTGTTTCAACTGTGGAAAGCCAGGACACATTTCCAGATTTTGTGAGGAGGAGCCTCGAGGAGCCAAGGATGCTAGAACTGCAGTGCCAGGGAAAGTGTTTGCACTATCACATCAGGAGGCAAGTGCTTCACCAAATCTGATTAAAGGTATCCTCAAACTCCAAGGTCTTGAAGTAGAAGCCTTATTTGATTCTGGTGCCACACACTCTTTTATATCATACGACTGTGTGCCTCGATTGAATTTAAGAGTGAGTGAATTGCCTTATTATATGATTATTTCTACACCGGCGGGAGCTTCAGTAAAAACTTCTAGGGCTTGCTTAAATTGTACGATTGAGATTGATAATAGGATCTCAAATATAGACCTTGTTTGTTTACCCACGAAGGGTATCGATGTAATAATAGGAATGGATTGGTTGTCAGCTAATGACATCATCCTTGACTGCAAGAGGAAGACTATCTCTCTTGCGGATGACTCTATGAGTCATAGTAGACCACAATTATTGTCTATAGTACAAGATGAAAAGCCTGTTCATCATGGTTGTCTTGCGTACATGGTGTTTTTCTTCATTCAAGCAGAAGTAGAGGAAGGGATAGAAGATATCGAAGTGGTAAACGAGTTTCCGGAGGTATTCCCGAAAGAAATGACAGGTTTACCCCCAGAGAGAGAAGTAGAATTTTCTATTGATCTCGTACCTGGAACGGAACCTATATCTAAAGCTCCTTACCGAATGTCTCCATCGGAACTAGCAGAATTGAAGAGGCAGATCGAGGAATTGTTAGAAAAGGGTTTTATCAGACCCAGTGTATCTCCTTGGGGATCGCCCGTACTCTTTGTGAAGAAGAAAGATGGGAGCCTGAGACTATGCATTGACTATCGCCAGTTGAATAAAGTGACTATAAAAAATAAATATCCTTTACCCAGGATCGACGATCTACTTGATCAGTTGAAGGGAGCATCCATATTCTCCAAGAGCGACCTCAGATCAGGTTATCACCAACTGAGAGTCAAAGCTGAAGATGTCTCAAAAACTGCATTCAGAACTAGATATGGCCATTATGAATTTCTTGTTATGCCATTTGGGCTAACAAATGCTCCAGCAGTATTCATGGATTACATGAATAGAATTTTCCGACCATATCTAGATAAATTTGTAGTGGTTTTCATTGACGACATCCTTATCTACTCTAAGGATGAAGAAGAGCATAAAGAGCACCTTAGAATCGTGCTACAAGTGTTGAAGGAGCACAAGCTCTATGCGAAACTGTCTAAGTGCGAATTTTGGTTGAAGGAAGTAAAATTCCTAGGCCATGTCGTATCGGCTGAAGGTGTTGCAGTGGACCATACTAAAGTTGAAGCAGTTCTCCAATGGGAACGACCAAAGTCCGTGACTGAGATCAGGAGTTTTCTAGGTCTAGCTGGCTATTATAGGAGATTTATCAAGGGCTTTTCGCAAATAGCTATGCCCTTGACAAAGTTAACTAGGAAGGGTCAACCATTTGTATGGGACGAAAAGTGTGAAGCAGCTTTTCAAAATTTGAAGACTAAGTTGACTACGGCACCAGTACTTATAATTCCAGATCCTGCTCAGACCTTTACTTTGTACACCGATGCTTCCAAGAAAGGTCTTGGGTGTGTATTAATGCAAAATGGTAGGGTAGTAGCTTATGCTTCTCGACAGTTAAGGCCACATGAAGGGAATTATCCTACTCACGACTTAGAACTGGCAGCAGTAGTGTTTGCTCTGAAGATTTGGAGGCACCACCTCTACGGTTCAAAGTTCGAGGTTTATAGTGACCACAAAAGTCTAAAGTACCTGTTCGACCAAAAGGAGCTCAACATGCGACAGAGGAGATGGATGGAGTTTATCAAGGACTACGACTTCGAATTGAAGTATCATCCAGGAAAGGCGAACGTTGTAGCAGATGCCTTAAGTAGAAAGACAATCCATGTAGCCCAGATGATGATCAGAGAACATAAATTGCTCGAGGAGATACCAAGTACATCTATTGATGTAATGTCAGGTTTGGTCGCTACCATGGAAGCATTAACTATTGAAAGCACAATTTGGAAAGAGATTAAATTCGCTCAGCTCGAAGATGAGTATCTATTAAACGTGAGGGAAGATATTGAAGAAGGAAAAGAATCGAAATTTGGGATCAATAGAGATGGGATATTAAGGTATAAAGGAAAAGTGTGCATACCTAATGATGGAGAAATAAAAAGGCTCATACTAGAGGAGGCACATCGGAGTAAATACACCATCCATCCCGGAGCAACCAAGATGTATCATGATCTCAAGCGGAATTGGTGGTGGCGGGGCATGAAGAAAGATGTGACTGACTTTGTCACTTGTTGTTTGACATGTCAGAAAGTCAAGATCGAACATCGGAAACCTCCTGGATTATTAAAGAATTTGGATATCCCAGAGTGGAAATGGGACAGCATCTCTATGGATTTCATCATGGGGCTTCCTCTAACGACATCCGGACATAATGCCATTTGGGTAATTGTCGATAGGTTAACTAAGTCAGCTCATTTTCTAGCAATTGCAGCAGAATACTCATTGGAGAGACTAGCAAAGATCTACATGAAGGAGATTGTCAGGTTGCATGGGATACCGAATAGCATCGTATCTGATCGTGATCCACGATTCACTTCACGATTTTGGAAAGCATTGCAGAATGCTATGGGAACTCGGATGAGTTATAGTACCGCTTATCATCCTCAAACTGACGGGCAGACTGAGAGGACTATTCAAACTCTGGAAGACATGTTGCGGGCTTGTGCAATCGAACTAAAAGGAAGTTGGGACGATCATCTTCATCTTGCGGAGTTTGCATATAACAATAGTTATCACTCCAGCATTGAGATGGCACCTTATGAGGCTTTGTATGGAAGAAAATGTAGATCTCCTATTTGCTGGACAGAATTGAATGAGCGAATTTTAATAGGTCCAGAACTTGTGGACGAGACGACTCAAAAGATTAAGGTGATTCAACAGAAACTTCTCACTGCTCAGAGTCGACAGAAGAGTTATGCCGACAAGAGAAGACGACCGTTGGAGTTCATGGTGGGCGAACATGTATTCTTAAGAGTCACACCAATGACTGGCATTGGTAGAGCAATACGAGCAAAGAACCTTTCTCCTCGTTTTATGGGTCCTTATGAGATTTTGGAGAAAATTGGACCGGTAGCTTACAGAATTGCTTTACCTCCACAGCTTGCGAATCTTCACAATGTCTTTCATGTATCGCAACTGAAGAAATACCAACCGGATCCTTCCCACATTATAGAAGTAGAAGAGGTAGAACTCAAGGATAACATGACGTATAAAGCTGAGCCGGAGCGGATTGTTGATGCAAGGGACAAGAAATTAAGAAACAAGACCATTAGACTTGTAAAGGTCGAGTGGAAAGGAATGGCTCCCGGAGATGCTACTTGGGAAACGGAGGAGAGCATGCGACAAACCTATCCTCATTTATTTAAATAGGTTAGAATTCTTATTATAGCGAAATTTTGAGGACAAAATTTTCTTTTAGGAGGGGAGAAATGTAACATCCCGAATTTTTTTTACCTGAAACTATAATAGATTAATTTATGATAATTGATTTATTAGGTATTTAGTATGAGTAAATTTTTAAGGTTAGAATTTAAATATATATTTTAATAATATAATAAACATATTATATAGTAATATATTATATATAGTAGTATGAATGAAGAAAGATAAAAAGTGACGGAGGAAAGAATCGGAAAGAGAAAAGAAAGGAAGGAAAAAGAAAAAAAGAAAAAAACATGTGGGGCCCACGTTTGAAAAAGAAAAAGGGAGTAGGTGCTGAAACTTTGAAAATTGATGGAGGTGCGCGGTGCCAATTGACATAGGGGCAATCGGTGAATAAAAAAAAGAGGCGCCGTTCCCGCCAATGAAAAAGGGAGGGGGGACTTCAGTATAAATACCCCCACCAGGCACGCTCTGATACACAATCACACACACCTCTTCCTTCATGCAGAGAGGAGCGTGAGAGAAAAGAGAGAGAGAAAAGGAGAGTGAAGTGTTAATTTTTTTGGGAGCCTTATAGTAGCTTTTTGGTGATTATCTGGGAATTAGCAAGTAACAGGTAACTCTGAATATTCTTCCTTATACTTGTGAATTATGTATGATTATAAATTTGTTTGTTTACTATTTTGGCAAGAATATTTAGAAAATATTTATGGTTTTAAGATCTGGTGTGGGAACTTTGACTTGCAAATCTGTAGAGGTACTATTTATACGTACGTACTATTCACGTATACCGTATTTACTATTCATTTTTACTATTCACGTATACCGTATTTACTATTCATTTTACTACACATATACCGTATTTACTATTCATTTTTACTATTCACGTATACCGTATTTACTATTCATTTTACTATTCACGTATACCGTATTTACTATTCATTTTACTATTCACATATACCGTATTTACTATTCATTTTACTATTCACGTATACCGTATTTATTATTCATGTTACTATTCACGTATACCGTATTTACTACTCATTTTACTATTCATGTATATACCGTATTTTACTATTCACAGATACGCATAGTATTTTACTATTCATAAATACGCATATCAATGTATATAATGGTATAATAATGCATTATTTTTGAGTAAATACATTCATCATGGCGGTTGTATTGTGATGGGTGGAGTAAGGAGGGAATTGAATGATAAGATTTGTTTATGCCACCACTCGGTGCACAGTGGATGGTACTTTTCAGGGCCCCATCTTTCATGTTTTCCTCTGGCCGGGATTTCATTGGAGTTGTGGGACATGTGACACCTCCTTAGTTGTTATTTTAAAAGGAGGGGAGCCATAGTCCAGATTTAAGCTCTATACCTTTGGCCGGGTGTATCTTAAGTTTTGGTGAGCTTGAAACCATCCAGTCAAATGAATGAGTTTCTATTGGACTATATGTTAGCCTATGGTTCCAGTCAGCGGTATACGGTTGGAAGGGGATATAAGGGAGGCTGCATACTGCATAGTGCATTTCTGAATTATTTAATAAAGAATGATGAGTATTTTGTAAAGGCATTTGATGTGAAGAACGGTATATCAAAATATCTGAGTATATTAAATTCACATTATATTACCTTCTATTTTTATCATATGTAATTTGCTCGTGTAAGGTAGAAATATTCAGTAGTTACTGAGACGTGGAATCTCATCCCATATTAACATTTTTCAGGTGATTATTCTAGTAGAGAGCAAGGGAAGGCACCTATGGAGTGAGCTCTGGAAGCTCATTTAATCTCCAATAAATTATGATATGTTATTTTATTTGCCATGAACCTAAGACTTCCGTTTTGTATTAAACTCTGAAATATTTTCTGGAATTTATTCTGATTATGTATTACGGGTATTATTCGAAATAGTAACATTGTAAAAGGATTTGGATATTGTTGAACTCTTTTGAAGGTATTTTCAATATTTTAACCGAGTTTTTGGGTATTAAAATTGTGGTGTTACATTAGAAATTCTAGGACTCATATTTAATAAGGGTTATGGCGTTAGAAATTCTAGGACGTAATATACTTATGTTTTCAAATATGAAAATTTAGTATAGTTAACAAATATAGTGTCAGAACTTAGAAGTTTTGCCCAAACAAACGTGAGATGAAAAATATTTTGAAAAAACAGTGCACATTTATTTCATCCTTTAACCTCATAAAAGTTTCAATTTGATTGATTGATTTTGTAAAGTATTTTTCATTCTCGTACTAATAGTTTTGAACAAAGAAATTTCTGCTGCTCGCTGTAATTATAAAAGAATTAAAGGTTAATGTGTAAATTTATGTTTGAAGTTTTCGTTTAGGAGCAATATTGTTCTTAAAAGTTTTTTTAGATTCAATATCAACCTAAAAATTTTTAAACATAGCAATATTATCCTATACTGTTAAAAAACTAACTTTTACCATTAAAACATTGATATTTACAGTTAACTCTTTAATGAGAGTGGCAACATTATTCTATTTTAACACTTCGGAGGCAATGTTAGACCTAATAAAACTTTCAAGACAACATTAATTCTTAGAAGAAAACTTTTGAAGGCAAATTTACATCTTAACCTAAGAACTAAACTGTGTTTGGAAGGGAGGGGTTAAACATACGATTGAAAGAGAAAAAAGTGTGATAGTATAATTGAAGGCTATGTTAATGGTGTTTGGCCATCCCAAACATGAGATTAGGGGGGCAAGTAGGATTAGACAATTTACTATATTTGGATTGTGGATGAACAATTGGGTTTTGAAGAAAAAGATTGTTTTAAGCCATAAGCAAAAAAAAATCTGTTTTGAGCTTTTCCACGATAGAGGAGATAAGTTTTTATCATGTAGAGAGAAGAAAATGCCTCATGAAGAAAAATATTGGTCCCGCATTCTTTTATTAAAATAACATTTTGGTTCTTATTATTAGTCTAAGTTTAGATGAAAATGTTGGCCATAAAATATAAGTCCACTTAGAGGTTTATAGTGATTGTTCTCCAATTTTATCCTTATTTATAAAAGTATTAAAAGGAAAAAACAAACAATAAATTAAAGGGAAGTTGCGAAAAAATTCCTTTAGTATAAATTTAATTGACGTGAATAACTTGATAAATTTATATGTACGACAATCTGATTGAGGTTATTTTCACCAATTAATTTTTTAAAGGGGGAGTTTTGTCCAATTTTCCCTAAAATTTAAATAATTTAGCATTTTCAAAATTTTTCCCAATATTAAATTAACTATTTTTATCAAAATTATGTAATTTTCAGTCATTTTGCCTCTAAACTTACTTTTACATTAATCATCTAAACAAATTTCAGTTTACGAAACTGACTTTTTCAAAGGTCAATTCAAGCATAAATCACATTTATACAATCTAACTTCTACTCAATCTTGCATTTGCAAAATTCATATCGAGAAAAGTCACTTATGCCACGATTAGTCTAAACACACTAATAGATGTTTGGATCAGTTTTTTTTTCTTTTTTCAATTAGACTTTTGAAGAAAAAAGTGCTTTAAGTAAGGTTATTAAACCCGAACTAGCCGTTGAACTAATCTGGGTAGTGGGTCATATAACATATTAGAGTCAAACAAGAGCTAACCCGGGGTTAGATCAGTGAGGAAGTGAACTTGAACGATAATATTTTTTTGAAAATTGACAATTTTTTTATGACCAAATGATAATATGTTTTAGTGATTCTTTTATGCATTATAAAGAAAACATCTCAAGTTTTTCATTAAGTCTTAATCTATAATTTTTGAAAATATGTAGAATTATATATGAATTTTTGAAATTTGGAAAGTCTAAATAACCATTGAACTGGTTAAATCAATCGGACCAGACTAGTCATATAAGATCCCCTCTGATTTTGATAACATGGGCTTTAAGTCATGGGTCAAACGTTATTTATATTGGTTTTTCCATAATGGAGACAAGAGAAGTTTCTATCACGACTCAAGGAGAGAATAAATTAATTGTCTTGTAACGAAAAATACCGAGTCCAACCTTATTTTATTAAAATAACATTATAGTCCTTATTAAAAGTACACATGCACATGAAAATTTTGCTTCTAATTATAGAAGTCCACCTAAAGGTTTTCCAATTTCATCCTCATTGATGAAAGTATCCAAAGAAAAACAAAATTAATTAATTAAAGAGAAATCGGGAAAAATTTTCCCATTAGATATTTAATCGGCACAAATAATTAGATAAATTTATATATATACACAAAATGACAATATTCTGACTAAGGTCATTCTCAATTTCTCACCAGTTAAATTATTAAGGGGGGCATCTATCCATTTTTTCTTAAAATTTAAGTAATTTAGTATTTTCAAATGTTTTCGCAGTAATATATGAACTAGTTTTGATTCTACTAAATTGATGTATTTTTTAGTCAAGTAACATATAAACATACTGTTGCATTAATCATATATACAAGTTTCAATTTATCAAACTGACCTTTTTAAAAGTTAATCCATGTATAAGTCACATTATGCCATCTGACTTTTACCATATCTTAATTTGCAAAAAGTCAAATTGAAAAAAAAAACACCTTT